>VDFB02271358.1:152220171-152327463 GCA_007258455.2 Sequoia sempervirens
TGAATGTTGAGAATGTAAGAAGTGATTGCTAGAATGCTTAGGGAGTGAAAAAATATTGCTAGAGGATGTGTAGAGATGAAATGCATGGAGAATGAATCGATTTGAAGGGAGAATGAGCAAGAATAAGGCATTTTCAGGTCGGTTGGTCGAAGAGGGATGTTACAAACTGACCCCAATCAAAAGTGAAATGCATCTGCTAGCTTTAGACATAGGAATCCATTAGGGATGTAAGTGAGTCATTCGAATGTCTGTGCATCACGTGGGCATCCCTGACAGTTATTCTTCTACCAATGAAAAAGATAGATGCCAAGTGGAACGAAGACATCAAGCTGATGTGAAATTTTTACTTCAAATTTTATTTTTTAAGGTGAGGAAGTGCAAAAGGGTAATTTGCATAAGGGGTGCAAATTCACTCCTATACATTTTCCCCCACCTTAGCGAGCACAAATACTAATGAGTGCTTCAATAAAGTAGATCAAAGAGTGAATAGGGTTAGAAATGTATACCTAAACCATCAAGGAAGCAGATCATGATCTGGTGAACTCAAGAGTGCAGGAAAATTAAAGGACTTTCTAGTCCCACAGAACTATGAAGTTGTAGAATGAAAGTGTCTTACAGGCCCTCAAACCTACAAGGAGGTGACCCCCAAGATCTCTCACATGAAGGAAGCCTCGAGAATTAAGTGCCTCACAAGCCTGTAGACCTACAAGGAAGGTGTCCTCCAAGATCTCTCACATGAAGAATACCTAAAAAATCACCTTACAGACTCACAAACCTGCAAGGAAGCATCCCCCAAGATCTCTCACATGGAGCAAGCTAAAAAATCACCCTACAGACCCAAAGACCTATAGGGAGGGTGTCCCCCAAGATCTCTCACATGGAGGAAACCCAAAGAAAGTTACCTACAGACTCGTAGACCTACAGGGGAGCCACACCAAAGATCTCTCACATGGAGGAAGCTTAGAAGAAGCATCCTACAAACTCATAGACCTATAGGGAGGTATCCCCCAAGATCTCTCGCATGGAGGAATCCCAAAGAAAGTGGAATTTGCAGAGTCAGAAAGTGGCTTCACAAGCACACCCGTAAAGTAACATGTCTTCCTACAGATAGAACACGTCAGAAAGTGGCCACACAAGAAAGTAAGCAGATAGTCATATAGATTGTCAATAAATTTGGAAAAATTTCAAAGGGTTCCCTCAAGAACCCGACATAAAGAAGGGGTCCACTCAAGGGACGTGTTGTTCAAAAGTATGAAAGAGACGTTTCTTTCTTGAATTGATTCATCATCAAGTAATTTGAAAGGAAGAAAATTCCCCCACACGATGGGAAGGTCGAAGCAGCTCCCACCTTGGAGGAAAGGTCTCAAGTTCTTTCTTTATGAACCCATGATGAAGCAAACACATTCTATTAGGGTTTCAAGTCAAGAATATGATTCTTTGAAAAGAGGTTTGTGAAGATTCTCGATAAAAGATTCATTGGAAACAAATGCATTTTCTGAAAATTGAAATGTTATAGAAGCGACATTGTCACACATGAAAAGGGACAACTCAAGAAAAGAAGAGAGAAAGATAAGAAGAAAGTAAAAGAGAAAAGAAAATAAACACCAGGCATAGGGGTAGCCTAATATTTCAGGGTCAGAACTACTCATAAATATATATAACTATAATAATAGTATATAGAATGTATTGTCTTCAAGCCCCTACTATATTATACCATGTAAAGAATGCATGAGAAGACAAAGTAAAAATAAAAATTGGTTCAACATGGAAAGGAAGCGTAAATTCCCCCAACACTTTGCACCATCCCCAATTTACCAAAAATCAATCACAAACATGGAAGAATGATGAAAAAGATAGAAGAAGGTTTACGACACAAAAACCACGCCTGTATCCAAGCACCAACAAGGGTGAAAAGGATCGTTCCAGCACACATAGCACAATTATAGGGGAATAAGGGATAAGGAAGAGGGCCCCACAAGGTCCTATCCACCAAGCTCTTATGGAGCTAAGGCCAACAATTTCACGAAGATCACTGACAAGGCCAAAAAAATTTCTAAAGAGTTAAACATGCACTTTACAGGAGTTCCATGTTTCAACTCAACTGATAAAAAAGGTTGTTCCTGAGATTCACCACTAGGCTCACTAAGTGATTCGAGAGCAGTGATGAACTTAGGAGAAGCTGGGACTGGTTTCATCACAAGGACAAAATAAGTTAGCATGGGACCACCTTTTAGGGAAGGTGGGATCCTCTTACAACCTTCATTGTTGGAACAACCACTCTCCACCCTTTGCTCTGTCGAGGGATGTGAAAACCTCATAGATGAGGCTAGAGGTGCAGAGGAAGAGGAGGAAGAGAAAACCATATTAGATACTACTGAAGTGTTTGTCATATCTATGGGTTTTGGGAAAGGAGGGACATCTAAAAGGGACATCAACAAAGGTGGCTCCACTGAAGGAGTGATGAATACCTGCACCTTTTTAAGGTCAGATGCATTCATACTCACAAGGGAAGTAAAAAGTGATACAAAACTAGATTGAATAGAAGCATAGGGGAGGAGAGAGGAGGACATGGAAAGAGGCCCTGATATAGGGGTAGTTGTCTCCTCTTCCTTCTCTATAAGGTGGCTTGCTTAGCCATGAGAGCCTTTCACCGGTGCTTGCGCTCACACACAAGGTGATTTCTGTGACTTCGAACTAGAGGCTGGAGGCTACAAAGGAACAAAAAGCTCCTGCTCAACCATGGGAGTTTCCACTACAGTCATTTTTGGCAACGGAAAAGACTCCTAAATGGGAGCAGGGGGAGCAGGTTGAGAAGCAGCAAGGGGAGTCAGCTCAAGTGCCTCAACAGTGGGCCTCTTCTTGTTTACTGCTTTTAGAGCAAGAGCGGTAGGAGGTTGTGGAGGTCGAGACGTAGAAGACTCCCCACACGGGCCTTTTCCTCTACCATAAAAATAGTACAAAGGTCTAGGTGGTTTAGTAGGGATGTCCAATATCCTAATCTTGGGTCTACGCCAAGGAGGGATCATCAAAATTATTGGGTAAAATCTAGGCTTTCTCATCCAATATTCCTCCCAAGAAAGGGGAGTGGATGAGTTAGCCTAAGAGGAGGAAAACTTCTCCTTCCCTCTTCAGGAAGAGGGGGCAGTTGGCTTCTATGATACAGGAAGAGCCAATTTTGGTTGTCTCTTGCCCCTGATCTTATACTTCACATAGTTTTTGTAAAGTAGGTTCATTCTTGGAGAAACTAAACCAACCGAGGCAGGCCAAAAATGATCTAATGAATATCCCCCATAGAACACAAAAGGCTAGTATCTAGTGGCATGCACTACATGCACAACACCTTCATGGGAGAACTTTAGAAATTTAGGAATAACAAAGGTGATTCCATTCATAGAAGCTAGCCAAGGTATGCCTAGTTTCATTCTGAATAAATCTGATTCTGGAATGACATCAAAAACTATGTCAACAGCCCTAGGTCCAACTACGACGGAAAAAGTTATCGAGCCATACGACTTAAGACAAAGACCATCGTGTGTACAGATGGTGGATTTTTTTTCTTCGTAATCTTTTCTATGTAGTGAGTTAAGCCACAACATCTCTTCTATAATAATATTCACTTCACTCATAGGGTCTACTAAGACTCATGTCACAATGTTTCCATTGAGGCGAGTGGGAATATAGAGGGGAGTGGGCTTGTTATTTAAGGGAAATTCTTGCGATGTGAATATCACATCCAATGAACTGGGTGCAGGCTACTTAGTAGGAGCAACTATGACCATGTTGACATAGGCCTTAGGTTGAGGGTGATCCCACAATAATGGGTTACAATTTTTGGCCAAACTTGACATTAAAATCAAGATTTTTCACTAAACATTCACTTTCTTACACCTATAGCAGCGAAACCATTAAGGTTTTGAATATGAATCAAACTAGTTATTTGTTAGATATTTTGTGTAGATTCTAATTATATTTTTTTAAAAAAATTAAAAAATAAATTGTGAATCATTTTATGTAATTTTTAATAGCTTATTTTTTCTAGTAATTAGCATTTTTAAAAAGTGATGTTCACTTCGGCGCACATAACTTTTTTTATAGATAGGATACAATTCTGATTTTTAAAATGCAATTTTTTCACACCAATATCTAGGGGATGGATATTTTTTCATAATTTTTTATTACATTTTTTTTTTTTTAATTAATTTTCCAAGTCAGTAGTATAATTTTGAATGAGTGTGCCGACACACATAACTTTTTTTTGTATTCATTTGAATTAACTTATTCTTTTTTTTTTTTGGAATGGAACGTAATATTACCTAGAACTTTTATGTATTTTTAGAATTTTTTTTCTCTATTTTCCTATTTTTTCGGTATGTGTGAAATAAAAGAACTGATGTTCATTGAAAATCCTACATTCACAAAATAAGAAATAAATATAATAATCAAATTAATTAAAATTATACTTTTTGGGAAACTTATAATAAAGGGATACATTCTTACAAAACATAAATTTTAAATGAATTCATTTGATCACCCAAAGGGTAAATCAAAAGTTGTTTTTTATTAGTATTTTGATAGGTGTAGAGGAGACTTGATTATAGGTATGGTTTAAATCTAACAAGGTTCTATCAAAGGGGTTTGATCCTAGGGGGTTTGATCAATCCCTCTTTAATTAAAATAATTTAAATGGAACCTTTAAAGTCATAAATCATTGTATTTTCTAAAAATATGTGATTTCAGGCAAAAATCAGGATGTCCCAAAAAGTGTAACCCATTATTGTGGCAGCACCCTTGAGTGATAGAATTGGTGGGATCCGCATTCATGTTAGCAAAATACGATGGAAACGGGTCTGTGTATATCTGTAATTCACTATTTTCTTTTGTTGATGACGGTTTTACTCCTAGTAAACAAGTCAAATAAAATCTCCATAAACAAGACTGTGAAGAGCCTATCCTTCTTGAAAGATATGGAACAAAGACAACCTAAAGGGAAATTATGCATTCACATGGCAAAGATTAGCTTTCGTTCAATCCCAAGTCTATGATAACTAGGTCATGGTTGCACTAGGGTCACTCTTGGGTAATGATGTGATATTTGTTGTTAATCTCAAAGGGACTACAATTATTTCTAGCTTTGCTAAGAATTGTAAAGATTTCACATAAAATTTCACTTCATTCATTGAATAACATCATGAAACCGAAAGATTCAATATAATATTTCATGAATATCACAAATTCTTTGCTATCACTTAAGTAGATTTAGCATTAAACATTCAACAACTTCATGGAAAATAAAAGGTTTTCAACAAAAAAATTTCCATTCATTTATATTTTTTTAAACATTTTCAAATATTAAACATCTATTCTAAAACAAAGAATAAAAAATATTGAAAAATAAAAGTTTCTCCTAGTTATTCTCCATGGATGCCCCAAAGAATTAATTAAAACAAAGTAAACCGCTTTATATTTCACCAAATTGCTTCACAACTACATATAAAACGGTGCAAGCTTTTAAAGAGAGGGTTTCATTTATGGACACTGAGTAGGTTTTGTATGCACCCTTAAATGGTGTAGCATACAGTCTTGTTCAAACGAACTTACAAAAACATATACAAAAGATACTAAGATAGGTAGCTATCCATAAAGCTCTGATATCAATTAATGTCTACGTGCATATAAAGTTTTACACCAGAATGGTTCAAAAAATTGGAAAAAGAACAAAAATGAAAAGAAGATTATGCTCCTCTAACATCCAAAAATTTTGAACTTAAAATAAAATTGTGGGAGGAGATGGCCTTTTATAGAAACAAGGCCCCAAAATTTCAACTTATTTATCCAGAGAATCAGAAACAACAAATTAAAATGTGTCACGTGGCATCTACCAACTATCATCAAGAACTTTCTAGAATAGTCAAGGCTTTGACTTCATCTGCAACAACACTTCTCTTCATACTTCAACATGAACACTTTGTATCAATCAAGGCTACCAACTTCCTTCCAAAACATCAGAATGGGAAACAACTACCAGGACCAGGATCAACCTACATGTTAGGGCTTATTTTGGTTTTCTCTCATGGCCTAGTTGTTTGCCTTTGATCTTTATGATAAATCTTTAGCATTGGGATGTTTTTTCATTTTAGCACATGGGTTAAATGGGCTCCCACAAGGGTTGAGCCCAGCATGCTAGTTTTGATCTACAAGGGGCGGCCTGTGTTAGGGTTTCTTGGTTTTTCTCTTTTCTTTTTGGGTTTTTATTCCGGTTCCCGTTTCTCTTTTGTTTGCTTTGGTTTCTTTGAGAGTCAGTGAAACAGTGCTTGAAGGGAACTAGAACTTCTCCAATTCTGAGGTTCTAGCTCCTATTCACTCATCCATCCCGGTCCTGATTCTGCGTGTTTGGTGTTTCGTTTCCTTTCTTCCCTGCGTCGGTCACTGGTTGTTTTCCCCAGCTCCGCTTGCTTTGTTTTCCTTTTTTTTTTGGCGGGGGCGGAACCGGGTCAGGGTTTGTCTTGGAACGTTTTGCGAAGTTCTTGTTTTCCTTTGTCTCACCCATGGCTTTTGTTTCAATTTTGGCTCTGTCATGTCATTTGTCCTTTAGCGAATGAGAGGCTGAGGATCGTTTCGAGATACCGTACTGCTTTTTTTTGTTTGCTTGTTCTTTTTTCATCTGGTGTGGTAGTACACGGGTCGCTCTTAGCTTATGGATTCTCTGACCATCTTCATCCTTACGACCACTTTTGCCTTTCTACAGAGCTCCATTGGCCTTCCACTTACGACACTTGGCTTTAGTTGTAACCTCGACGATAGTTACTGTCTCCTAGAAACTTTCTTCCCCAAACTTCCTCATTTTGTTGCATCGAGGAGACCATCTCCACAAGCTCCCCGATGTGTTTGGCCATTGTGATATTGCTTTAGTTTCGGGGTGACTTCTTGGTGAAATCCTCTTGGTCTTATCGACGGTATCTTTTGGTTTGCTTTTGGTGTGGGTGTTATCTTTCACTGAGAAGTCTCAGCGATATCTTCTTGTTGCGCCAACCGGTGGTGAAGGATTTTATTGCTTTGGGGAGACTTGTGTTTCGATATGTCTCATAGTGATGGGTGATGTCTCGCCGATGGTGATTCAGTTTGTGACTTTCGGTGAAAGTCTTCTCTTCTCTCGGCGAACTGGTTTCTATGGGCTCGCGGTATAACATGGAATGTCTCCAAGACCTCTCACCAATGATTGTGTGCTACAGTGATAGCATTTGGCAGGTGTTTTCATCAATGAAGGAGGTTATAAGTCACAGTGACTTGAACAATGTAAAAGGTGCTCTCTTCGGTGTGAGCTTGGGTCTTCGGCGAGGGGTCTTGGCGAAGTGACCTTCGGTCTCGCCAATGGAATATATGATGTGTTCCTCGTCGGCATAGGTTCTAATTTGTCTTGGCAACACTCGATGAAGGAAATATCTTTCGGTATCTGATGCGGACTTCGCTATATGTCTTACGCCAAGTGTGCTATGTCTTGCCGACTCATCTGCTTGATGAAACATGTGGACTTCACCATGATGTCTGGCCGACTTGGCCATCTCTTGCTGACTTGTGATGAGTGTTCGATGTAGCATCCGTCTTTCGGCCAGACCTTTCCCCGATTTCCTTCTACTTGGCCATTGTGCCCGGTGACTTTGGTATGGGTTGTTCTCCTCACTAGGACCTCTTGCCGACTCGACTATCTCTCAGTGACTTCTCTGCCCTCGCCCGCCCGAGCTACTAATGGGCCACAAATGCGCACGTGCGTCAGCTGGACGGTGATATTTTAACTTCAGATTCAAAGGTGCCTGATGTTTTCTTGGAGACTAATGTGCAGGTGTGAGCTTGTTTTCAACGGTCGAGTGATTTTAAATGGCAACCGCCTGATCTCTGTTGATCGACAGTTTTCAACCTGATCTCTGTTAGGGTTTCTGTCTGTTCGCGCACGAAGATTTGTAATATTCATGGCAGACAAAAACTTGGTTGTTGGATCCGCTGATTGTGCATTCATGGTGATGCGACCCTGAGAGCAGGACGGCATGGCTCGAGTATGGACGGCGGATTTGGCGGCGGATTTGACATCGATTGCCTGGCTTCTTTCGTGCGGGAGTGTCTTTCCTGCAACAACCCGACCTGAGGCATTTATGAGACCAGTGAGGCTGTTGGAAGTGATGTTTTTGGCCTGTGTGTTGTTTGGGGTTGGCCCAGTCATCCGAAGACGTGTAATCTCATCTGGCCAGTTGCTTTTTGCTTCTCCTATTCCTATAAGAATTTTGTGGCCATATGTAGGAGGGGGTTTTAGGTTGGTTTGGTCCCTTAGGTTCAGTTCCACACTTTTGGAGTTTGTGGCTCAGCCTAATAGATTAGTGTTTAGTTTTGAGTCAATGTGGAGTCTAATGATTTGTAATTCTGAATCTGTCTGTAAATACAATTAGTTTGAGCAATGAATACATGAAGATGCTCATCTTTCATGCATGTCAGCAGATTGTCTCCATTTCTGTATGCTCCAATCATTTGAATGAATGCATAAGGTGTCTTTGTTCATCTTCTCATACTTCACGAGGTTGTGTTATTTGTTGATAGGTCTGCTTCAAGGAAGCAATTAAATCCTTTGAGGAAGTAGTGATTATTTGTGTACAGGTTGGATTGGTAGAATAATCTGGTTGATACAAATTGGATTGTCGAGTGTAAAGGCGATAGTTGATTTAAGGCAAAAACAAAATCCACATTGAGGTCCTTTTGCAATTGAATTCATTTTAATGTTTGACTTCATGGCCCAAGATTAGGCACTGGTCTGTCCTGTGGCCTGGTCCCTCTCAAAAGCCTTCCAAATTTAAAATCATTGAATATCTTAGTTGTCTTGCCCTACCTCCTAGTTACTGCAAGTATTGTGTTACTGGGAATCTAGCCATATTTGAGGTTCTCGATACTTGGCATCAGGAGTCATCTGCTATAAAAAGCAATGTCTAGTCTTATTTGAGGCATTGTGTGGGTATACCCACCCTGGTTCTGTAGAGCCTAAAGTGTACAGAAGATCTCAGTCTTTGACTGAATCTTGTCAGTTGTCCAGGTCCTCCAAGCTGCCCTTGACTGGAGATGACTACTCCATAGGTAGAATAGGAGACCAACCTGGTTGTTCATTAAAAACAACCAACACTACAAATTTAAAAATGAAACCAAAATAAAATTCATCATATTTCTAGTATCTGGTATCCGGTTCTTTCTCTTTTCGCTTATGACTTGGGCTTTAGGATTCTAGCTTCTTTCTTCAACTGGTATTCTTAGAAAGCCCTTAATACTTGATGTATGTGCTCTTTTGAAATTCTTCGTATTACTCTCCAAGTGAGCTTGAGCCTAATATATTCTTTGATTAATCGAAGTATGATGTCATTTTTTTGTGCTTTGTCTGCTTCATACTTGGCTATAACATTTCTGCATTGTATTATTTCATCAATAACCTCCCACATCAACAATTGAACAGGATCTCTATTTATGCTTTCTATCCATTCCTTGAAAGATTTAGCTTCCTTTCCCTCCCGTCCTAATGTTTGGGGATCAAAACCTTGATGTGTCAATATTTGAATAAATTCTTGATTTTCACTAATCAAACTTCTGCACTCGACGATGACTCTTTCAAATCCTTCAATACATTGTATTAACATGTCACCTTCCCATTTTAGCTATTTCTTCCATTTTCCTAGCAATGAAATTTCATGTCCTGATATTACATTACTCTGTATTAATTCTTCGATGTTTGACTGCATGAGAATTTTAATGTTTGATCTTTCATCAATGACCTGCTCCTAGCAAAATCTACATTCATCTTCAAATCTTTTCAATTTCTCTAAACAATGGCATGCTTCCTTGTACTTTCTTATTGTCTTTGTAATAAATTCTTCTCCTTGCTTTACCCAGTATTCAATCCATTCTTCAAACATGTTCATTTTAGGATGAAATGTAGCAATTGCACCTACTTGCTCTTGTGACATCAGCACCGGATGTCGGGGAAATTCAAATTTTTCTTGACCAAATAAAGTCAAAGACTTAATAAAGTGTTCCAATGTAGCAACCCGTTCTTTCAATTCTCTTTTCTTTTGTTTATATTTTTGTACTCTGGAAATAATAGCATTTAAATTTACTTTAATTTCCTCTAATTCTTGCTACCAAGATGAGTGTCCAAGATTAATACTTGTGATCTTATACTCCTTAGGCATTATTTCATGTTTGTCCTTATCAGTTGTTGGAGTGGCTATCTAAATATTTTTATTTCCATCTACATTCCTCTATATGACATGCTTTGTATTTGATTTGTGCCTAGGTTTAGGAGTACCTACTTCTTGTATAAAATTATTAAGATTGAGAGGTAATACTTCCACTTCCATTTGAGAAGCTAATTCCCTGAGTAACCAATCAGGTGTATCATCATCTTGTTGTACCTCTGTAACATTTCCTAGTCCCTATTTACCACTCATTTCAGGAACTTCTTCTCTTTGACTTGCCACATTTTCTAAAATGGGGATTTCTTTAGTGATATCTAGCATAGATTTGGGATTGGTGGGGTTTGACACTACCTCCTTTGTTTGGAGACTTATATTTTCCTATCTATCCATATTTTCTATTTCATCTCTCTAAACATTATCTTCTTCATTTACTGCTACACCAGGATTCTCTTTATTTTTAGTTCCATCTCTTGCAAATTGTGTAGCTTCTTCTTCTGAAATTTTAGTTTCAATTTCAATTTCAGCATGGCCTTTCTCTGATTCTTCAAAGACCTGTGATTGTTCATTAACATTTTGGACATTCCCAAGTAAAGGATGGGAATCAAGAATATCTTCAACAACTCTTTCATCAATAGGATCTTGCTCTGTAGTCTCCCCTATTTCCATTTCAAGTATGCTAGGGCTTCTTGCCTCTGAAGTGAGTGTTCCTCCAATAAACTCTTCTTCTTCAACATTTATAAGGTTAGAGCTTGTATCCTGAATTTCTTCTATCACCGGGCATACCATAGGTTTTTCTTTAGACTTATTTTCTTACACTTTCCCCACATAACACCTCATTTGTCCACCTATTCTTTGATTCTGGATTCATCTTCTTTAGAAATTTCCTCTAAATCTATAGGAGTCCCTCCAAACAAAGTTTCATACTAGCCATATTAACAGAATGGGGAGAGGTAAATAATGTTGCATCCCTTTGAGATGTAGACTTGGTTTGTGCACCAACATTCTCTGTTGCTCTTGTTCCTTCATCAATAATTACTCTTGTTCTAGGTTTAGTTGTGGAGGAAGATGCACCTTTAGGTTTCACTTTTGATTTATCTTTACCTATCTCTGTATCTTTCTGTTTATCAAATGGTTTTATGGGAACTTCTTGTCTTTTAGTTTTAAGGATTCTTTGTTCAATTATAACACCTAGAGTCACCTTAGTAGTCTTTCTTTCTTCTTGGTAGGCTCTCCACTTTCAAAAGTAGTTTCATCTCTTTGTTTCCTTCTTTTATCTTCTGAGAAGATAGGTTCAATTCCTCTTTCTCTCAAACCTTTGCAAAAATCATCAATCTAGTGTTGAGTATACCTTAAGACTAGTCTAGTAAAGTCATCAATTGATGTCATATCTTCATTATCAACACCTCCGTCTGGAATGGGTTCATCATATATATTTTCATCATTGTAAAATTGATTCATCACCTAACCATCATCTTCTTCCAATTGGTCTAGGATGTCATAAATTTTGAGCATCTGAGCAAATCTTAAAGTCATTCTTTCATATTTTCTTCTTCTTACCATGTGATCATCTTCACAGTTAAGCCAATAATATTCTAAATGAGGCACATGACCACAAAAACCAACTATATTTTTAGCAATATTCCCTTCAATATCATAGTACACTCTCTAGAGTGGGAACTCTTCAAAATGGTAGGTCCTCAATTCTTCTTCACACAAAGCAGTTACTCTAATTGCACTGCATTTATAATTTCCTATTGTGATGGATAATTTAAAAGATGCCTTCTTGCAAGCATGGCTATAAAGAGCCTAAGATTATTTTAACTATCTCACTAATTGCAATAGAACAATTTTATCTGTAGGATACTTGGGAAATATGAATGGGTGTCCATCAAATCCCTCCACTCTAATGTAGGAGTAAGTTGGGAACTATATGTACCAGCCTCCCATAGGTCGAATGGAACTTTGTGCTTCCAAGGATAATCTCTTAGATTTATCACCTTCCATTGTTCTCACCAATTTCATGGAGAAAAAATCATTAACTTTCTTATAGCCATCCTTATACCCGTGGACGATGATCTTGGGTAGATGTGCATATATCAAACTGTTGCCAACTTTTGTGCCCAGAGTAGCAATATGTTGCAACCCTTGTTTACTGGCTCTCATAGCACAGGAGTTAATAACATATGATGACATGTAGAAGCATCTGGTTTTGGGGAATGTAGTAATTTTTTCATGTAATATGTCACTTATCAATTTTCCCCAATGCAACTCCACAGGACCCTCTATCATGCGGGATATTATCATGAACATCTAAGGTTCGAATTTTCTTGCATCTCTTAAACCAACTATACTCAACAAAGTTATAATATCTTGCATTTCTTGTTTAAGCATAGACCTCTGAATTATCTTAGTCTATTCTGTAATTGGTTGTTAGCCCATTGGGTGCTCATGATTTCTCTATTATTCTCCTCAGTGCTCTGATATGTCCTGGTCTTGGTATTTAGGTCGACATTCAACATCTGTGTAAATGGGGAGACTAAATGTGTATATGATTCCTTTCTATGACGGGTCCGCATAAATTATTCCTTCTTTCTCAACAATCCTCTTGGCTGGTTTGTAATGATTTATACATTGCATAACTAATTCAAGAGCTTCCATTGCTAGTGGAAACCCTCCTATAGAAAGTAACCCATTTTCCACAACACTCTTGGTACATTGAGAAGCATTCTCTTGTAATAGCTATGAATGAATTTCAATGTTAGAAGACCATCCCATGTGGGTGTCTATAACCACTACATTGATGGGTATGACTTGTGAATTGCAATACTTGAATTCATCTTCTGTCCTTACGTCAAAAGTACTCATTTTGTATATAATGTGCTTTGCAATTTTTAGAATATGTGTCTTGTGTGCGAGTTAGGGTTATATTTAACCAAAACTTACATTTCATAAAATTTTCAATTCATTTTTGATTAAATTTAACCACTCAGAGAATAATTAGCATTTCAATTTCAAAATGGGAAATACCATTATCAAGATTTTTAGCCTGAGAAACTCTTAAGAAAGTATCAGTTATTTGGAACATACCTGGTTCTGGTTAATAATGGTGATTCTTCAGAATGCAACTCCAAAACCCTTGGTAGTTGCATCTTAGTTTCTCAAAATTTTACCTCTTTGTGTGCCAATTTCATTTCCTTAACTCAATTTCCTTAGCAAATTTGCAGTATGACGTGAATTGGAGTGTTGTAAAAGAAATTGCATGCTTGAGGTGGTGCCAAGTACATAGGTAGTTCACCACGTTCATTAATTACCTATTATTTCACATTAATTCCTAGAATAAAAGTGCAATCATTACAAACTATGGTCCAAATCATGAACACCTAAATTTTTGTGTTGGCTCGCTATTTGAGAAGAAAAATGGCATGATGATTATATGTGGAAATCAAATTTCACGTTGATTCTTTGCAAGGTATAGGTCATTAAAGATATGTATTCAATTGGTGATCACCAGGATTAAAGCTTTCTAATATTGCTTTTGAAAGAAGTAAACAACACTGAATTTCAGGAAATACCTTCTAAAGAAAGAGAAAATTGAAACAAAAGGAAAGACTGAAAACCGAATCTAAAGGATAAATTTGACATATTTCAAATTAGACTCTCCGATTTCTGAATTTTAGAAAAAAAGAAACAATAAAATACTAAACTTTGATAGAAGAGGAAATTATCAAGATTAAAATTTTGATCAATGAAATACTAGGCAGAGTTAGAATCTTATGAAGATACAAATACTTTTGGCTCAAATGCAGGACTCTGGGATTCAAGTTTCTAGTAACTGACTAAACATTAAGAGCATACTAAAACACCAAAATTGAGAAACAAAAGTATATGACAACAAAGAAGCCAAGTGAAAATGAGAGAGGAAAACATCAACCAACCGGGCATCAAAACAACACCGAAGTGAGCAAAAATTAAAAAAAAGAAAGGAAAAGAAAAGAAAAAGAGGGGGTCCACATTTTTCCCAAGGGGCAAAATGGGGCATGTTGTGAGACCACATAATAGCTTTCACCATCGATTTATTCATATTTTGTTTGTTTCCATCAAGACGAATAGTACTATCCTCGATGTGGTCATGTATCTCATGACACAGGAAGATACAACATTAAGTATCATGTCCATTAGCTTGATGGTACTAACAGTAGGTATTTGCATCATACCAACTAGGGTAAGGTTTCTTAAGAGGTTTATGGTTCTGCAAGGTTATGATCTTATCCTTCAATAACTTTTGCAAGATGGAAGAATAATATTTTGCTAACTTTGTAAAATTTTGGTTGCATTTGAGGCCATTGTCATCCGCAGTGGCTACTACATTCACAACAGCCTTTCCTTTCCCAGAGATCGATACAATGGAATTTCCTTCAGAACGGGAATATGATGAGGGTCCCCTGAACTGAACTACTGTTTGTTGATACTCTTGTAGGGCTACACACAAATGTGTGAAAGAAGAATACTTCATAAGGGAAAAATTTTCCTCCCAAGGCCTTTGCAAGTTCCCTATGAATACCTTCTACATGTCAAAATTGAGTAGTGGATACAATATTTGTGAGAAGAGCACTTGGTACAACATGATGAAGTTAGTAATATTTTTATCATCACCTTATTTACATCGAACGAGATCTGAAAAGGTCATCTTCGGGCCGATGTTAGCTTGGAATTGTCATAAGAATTGGTTTACAAGTTGGTCAAATGAGAAAATGGAATTATCAGGCAAGGAATAGTACCATTCGAGTGTTGTATCTTTGAGAGATCAAGGGAATATTTTTACCATCAACACGTCATGATGGAAGAAATTTGTGCACAGGGAATTAAAGGAAGACACATGCATTTTTGGGTCCCCTTTGCCACCATATTTTTTGAATTTAGGAATATCCATTCCTTTAGGGAAATGAGTGTTCAAAATTGAAACTGACAATGGGCTATGCTGGAAGAAGGGTTGGAAGATAGGTTGGACAGAGGCTTGGGGGAGACTCACCAACTAGCTCTACATCTTACCCATATTCTGAAGAAGAGTGTTTAAAATAGGGTCATTAGAAGATATAGAGCAAGAGGAACCTCCTCCAGAATCACTATTGGAGCCACCACTAGACCCACTGGTGTGACCTCCATCGGAACCACTGTCGAAGCCATCGCCACCAGTAGGGCCTCAGTCGGAGCCACCTCCGCTTCCAAAGCCACCACCATGACCTCCACCAAAACCACTTCTACTAGCACCACCCCCGCCACTGAAGCCACCACCACTACCAAATCCCCCACCGCTCATCTTGCCAAAGCCTCTACTTCTAGAGGTGACAGGAGGGGTGAAGCTAAAACCCAAGGGGATCTTGTTCACTTTGATATTTTCAGGTCTCTTAAAGGTAGAGGGAATGTTGATCAAGGGTACGACATCGGCCATCTACATAGACATAGGAGGCACCGACACTCCTATCTATCTCTCATGGTCTCCACAAGTGGCCCTTTGCATAATGTTAGGATTGTTTGGAAGAGCACATGGATCAGTCAAGCTAGAGAGACTAGCTAGGATTTCTATGCCTATTTGGTCTTTTCCCACCATATACTTTAGTTTTCTAATAACCCGAGTGGCCCTTGCCAACTTTAGGTCTCTTTCCAAGTGGTTTTCCAAGTCACCCAACCATTTACTGAGGATGAAGACATTTTGAAGGAATGTGAAAATCCTCATGCTCATCAACCGATGATGGTATGGGAGATGCAAGAGGAGTGGGGATGTGGTCGGTCTCGTCACAGAATCCTACCTCGCCCCTTGACAACTGCTCCTATGTGGTGATCCCAACAACAAATCCAACAAAAAGGCCTCTAGAGAAACCAGTAGTGACCTTCATCCTCTCCATCGGAAGGTGTTGTACACTTCTACTAACAATATACTCAGAGTTTGTGGACTAGGTTGTGATGCTCATAAACCTTCACAACACTCAAAGGCACAATGATCATAAGGTATAAGGGAAAAGCCTCAACACCAATGAATCAACATATGTTGGTTCACATTGGGTTCTCTGAAAATGTAAGAGAGGGGGAAAAACCATGTTCAAGGCCCCAGGTCATAGAGAGCCAAGAGGAGAAGGCTACCCTAACTTACCTCACTCTAAAGGGGTGTTTTGAAATGAGGGACACAAATGATGAGGACTATAAGTCCTTTCAATCACTCTGTAGAACCAAAATTATTTTTGGGGCTAGGAAAGTTGGTTTTCGAGTTCAACACTATACCTGAGGTATGTTGGATGTTGCGGTTGTGTTGCTAATATGTGGTTGTCATTGATTTCAACACTATTGGCATTAATGCATTAGAGGTTGTATATGTCGAGGATATTGAGAAAATTGTAACTGAATAAGTTGCAGGTTGTCAGTGTGAAGTGAAGTTCAGTTTGTTGGTGAGTTCAATACATTGATGATCAGAGGTTTTGGACTAAAGGGTTTCTTGATGAGTATATCTAGTTTATCCATGTTAAGTTTTAAAGATCCATGTGAAGATTTGATCGAGTTATGAATATTTGTATTCTAACAATTTTTTTGTTACTTCAATTAGTGTTCCTAAATGAAGGTGATGTGATTCTAGTAAGTTCAGTTGTTGTAGATGCTTCTCTAGTGATTCATGATGCTTATGGATTTTTCTATATCATGCTATATCTATGTTTCACATCTGCATTGATAATTGTGCTCATGACCAGTGATCTTCTCTTGTGTGTTCATGTTTTTCATGTTCTTGGCTAACAAGGTGTTGTAGCATGTTGTGGATCTTTGAGGAATAATTTTTGAAGGTGTTTCATGGTTGAGGATTTTATTTTGGGTCTCCACTATGTTGCAGCCAACCTTGGTTGATTTACATTAATAATCTTTATTGTTTTGGGCTGACAATTTATATTCATTTTATTATTTTGTTGAAGTTGACATGTAATGATGTAATTCCTAATTGTGGATATATATAAGTGATTTTTTATTCCATTCAAAAGTGTGCTTGTGCTTGGTGTGCACGAATAATCTTCTAAATTATTTGAAGGAAGAGAAAAGTGTGAAGAAGAGTGAAGAAGTGTGAAGTAGTGTTCATGTTCTTAATTGAAACTGTAATCAGGCATTAGTAGATGCTATTTTCTCAATTCAAATCCTTGTGGATGTAATTTGAATCTTTTTGTAAGACAATTTTCCTTCCTTTGGGTAGTAATCCTTGTTATAATTGAGCAATGATCTCTAGGAAATGTGCTTGAATGCATGTGCATTCCCCATTTATTTTTCTTATACTTTTAATAGGGTATAATCTTGTGGACTGACCTCCACTGTGGTTTTTCCCCTAATAGGGTTTCCATGTAAAAAATCTTGGTATTATGTTTTTTTTCTGATGTGTTGATGATTTGTGCTTTCATGGTTATTAATCATATTTGAGAGTAAGGGTTAAGAAGTTCAATAATTTTTGAATTTATGTGACAATTGATTCGCCCCCCCTCTTAGTTGTTTGCCCTTGTGTTTCCAAAAATTGGTATCAGAGCAGGTTCCTTGGAAGAAGTTTAATAGTTTGAGGTGATATAGGATGCCAACATACAAGAAGGATAGTCCAAAATTTGATCGAACAAATTATTCTTTGTGGAAGACTCAAATGGAGTGTCATTTGAGATGCATTGGTGAACCCTGCTGAAGCATTACAAGTAATAGGTATGTTATTCCACAGAAGTGTCCTACTACTACTGCTGAGATTAGGGATGTTGAATACAATATCAGGGCTAAGGAGGCATTGTTGAGTGCTTTGACTAATTCTGAGATGACAAATGTTATGGATCTAAAGATTACTTATGAGATCTAGAAAAAGTTGGAAACTTTGTATGAAGGTGATGCCAATGTGAAGATTGCTAAGCTACAAAGTTTAAAAGGGAAATATGAAATGTTGAGAATGGGTGATGATAAGAACATTACTATTTTCATGCAAAGAGTGAATGAACTTGTGTGTGGTATCAGATGTGTTGGTGGATAGTTGGAAGAATCATAGATTGTTGCTAAAGTGCTTAGATCCTTTCATGTTGCATACAAAGTCAAAGCTACAACTATTGAAGAGCTCTGGACTGTGACAAATGTAACTAGAGATATGTTGATTGGTAATCTTACTACTTTTGAGTTGATTGAATTTGGTGATGCCCTACCTAAGGTAGAATCTGCATTCAAAGCTACTACTTCTAAAAGAGATAAATACAGATATGATCTAGGTGAAATTTCTTCTAGAAAAGTATTCAAGTATGAGGAATAAATGAGATAGATTGAAGAATAAGAGAGAGAAATGGATGAGCTTGAAGCAATTATTGTCAAAAGAGAAGCCAGAGGACAAGGTAAGTATAAAGGGGAGTTTCCTATTAATTTTTTTTCTTCCAATAAGATAGGTCATTTTGCATCAAGGTGTCCAGAAAGAGTTCCTAATCCAAGACCTAACAAGCCTAGATTCTAAAGAAAGTGTTATTATGCTACTAATGAAGGTGTGACAGATGATGAATCTGATAAAGGAAATGGAAGTGAGGAGGAATGGGTATTTATTGCTATTAACAAAAATAATCTTGTGTCTACTAAAGCTGCTAGTTGTACAAATGTGGAGAAAGCCCTAACTGCTCAAGTTGAAGAAAAATATGAATGGGTGATTGAAAGTGGATGCTCTCATCACATGACAGGTGATAAAAGTAAAATTGTGAGCCTGGAAAATTATGATGGTGGTGTTGTAAGATTTGGTGATGACAAAGTTGGTGTAATCTGTGGCAGATGATGCATTTCTCTTAATGGTAAGAATAATATTGATGATGTTCTATATGTAGAAGGTTTGAAGCATAATCTTGTAAGTGTTGGATAGATGGTAGATAATGGATACAATCTTCAGTTCAAGGATGGAAAGTGTAGAATATTGGGGAGTTTCGAAAATGTGATTGCTTCAGGTACAAAAACAAAAGGTAACATCTTTCATCTAAATGCTACTAGAAAAAGTTGTCTGATTGCTCAAGTTGATGAAATTTGGTTGTGACATAGGAGAATGTGTCATGTTAACTTTGACAATATTATCAAGATAAGTTCTACTAAGGTTGTGAGAGATATTCCTAAGTTGATGAAGCCTACTAATAGTATATTTAAGGAATGTCAGTTAGGGAAGCAAACTAGAATTTCATTTTGGAGCAAACAAAATTGTTCAAATGAGTTGTTGGAGCTTGTGCATATTGACTTGTGTGGTCCTTCTGGAGTTAGAAGTTTACAAGGTTATAGATATTTCATGTTACTCATTAATGATTATTCTAGAATGATGTAGGTTACCTTCTTAAGGGAGAAATCTGAAGCTCTGGAGAAGTTCAAGATCTTTAAGGCTATGGTTGAGACAGAGATAGGTCTAAAGATTAAATGTTTGAGATCAAATAGAGGTGGTGAATTCACTTCTCGTGAGTTTAATTCTTTTTGTGAAGAGCATGGGATAAAGAGATAGTTATTTGCACCGTTGACCCCTCAACAAAATGGAGTTGTGGAAAGGAAGAACAAAACAATTCAAGACGCTACTAGGACTATCATGTTGGAAGGAAATGTTCTTCATATCTATTGGAGAGAAGTTGTGAGTACTATTGTTTAGATTCTCAACCAAGTACAAGTCAAACGTGATACTGGTAAGACTCGTTTTGAGCTATGGTTTGGTCAGAAGCTTACTATTAGGTACTTCAAAATATTTGGGAGTAAATTTTATATCAGAAGAGATGAAGATATGAGAAAGTTTGATGCTAGGAGTGATGAAGGTATATTTCTTGGATATTCTACTAAAATCAAGGCCTACCGATGCTACAATAAGAGATTGAGAAAAATGGTTGAAAGTGAAAATGTAAAGGTTGATGAAGACATAGCTAGACCATCCAAAACCTAAGGATATGATTCAGATGATCAAATGATAGTTTAGGAAAGAAAGTTCAAACTTCAAATCAAGTTCAAATCATTCCCATGAATCAAGAAGATCAAGAGGAAAGAGAAACTAGTGAAAGTGCAAAAGAGAAATCACAAGAGCCTAAAGTTCAAGAACATCCTAAGACTCTAAGGTATGTAAGATTAAATCATTAAAAAGATTAGATCATAGGTGATAAGAGCAAAGGTGTCCAGACTAGGAGAAATATTGCAAAAGAATACTATTTGATTTCAAAGATTGAGCCTAATAGTGTGAATGAAGCATGCAAAGATGAACATTAGGTGGAAGCAATGAAAGAAGAACTACAAAAAATTGAGAAGAATAATACATGGATTCTTATTCCTAGACCTAAGGAAAAAAATGTAATTGGAACTAAATGGGTCTTTAGAAAAAAACTGAATGAGCAAGGTGAAGTTGTTCGAAACAAAGAAAAATTGGTGTGTAAAGGATATTCTCAAATGGAAGGAATTGACTTTGAAGAGACTTTTGCCCTTGTTGCTAGGATTGAAGTTGTGAGATTGTTTCTTGCTTATGTTGCTTACAAAAACTACAAGGTTTATCAGATGGATGTCAAGTTAGCATTTCTAAATGGCGAATTGGAAGAAGAAGTGTATGTTGAGCAACCTAATGGATTTCAATTGACTGATCAGGGAGACATGGTTTTTCGGTTGAAGAAAGATTTGTATGGACTTAAGCAAGCCTCAAGAGCATGGTATGCTAGGTTGGACAAGTATTTGTTGAAGCTTGGATTTAAAAAAGGTACTGCTGATAGTAATATGTATTTCAAGATTGACGATGATAAAGATTTGATTGTGGAAGTCTTTGTTGATGATATCATTTTTGGAGGAAATGATAGTTTGTGCATGAAGTTTGCTCATGAGATGCAAAGTGAATTTGAGATGTCTATGATTGGAGAGATGAAATTATTTTTGGGATTGCAAATTACTCAACTAGATAAAGTGATATTCATATCTCAATCCAAGTATGTGAAAGAATTGTTGAAGAATTTTGGTATGGAAGATTCAAATCTAGTTGGTACACCCATGGTGATAGGATGTAAGTTTACAACAGATGATGATTCTCTGAAATCAAATCAGACTAGATACAGATCAATGATTGGTGGATTGCTTTATTTGACTCAAACTAGGCTTGATATCATGAATGTTGTATGTATTGTTGCAAGATTTCAAGCTGATCCTAAGGAATCTCATGTAACTATTGTGAAAAGGATTTTCAGATACTTGAAGGGAACAATTGATTTTGGCATGTGGTATCCTAAAGATGATGATCTTACTTTAAGTGCCTTTACAAATGTTGATTGGGTAGGTGATGTGAATGACAGAAAGAGTACTAGTGGTGGCACATTTTTCTTGGGTAATAAGCTAATTTCATGGTTAATTAAGAAGCAAAATGCCATTTCTTTATCTACTGCAAAGGTAGAATACATTGTTGCTGCTAACAATTGTACTCAAGTATTATGGATGAAGCAAATGTTGAAAGATATCAGAGTTGTGTATGATGAGCCTATTGCTATATCCTATGATAATTCAAGTGCAATTAAAATTTCTATGAATCTGGTGCTACATTCATAGACCAAGCATATATCTATCAAGTTTCACTTTTTGAGAGAGAACATGAGTGAAAAGGAAGTCAGATTGGAATATGTGTCTACTAAGGAACAGATTGCAGACATCTTTACAAATGTTTCCTAAGGATACTTTTGAGTATATTAGAGGGAAGTTAGGGGTGATTACCACTCCTAATCAAACCTAAGATGCATTGACTTGCATCAATCCATGCATTTCGTAGTTATATCTTGATCTAGAGATTGATGTTTTGGTGGATGCTACTCAGGGGGAGAAGTCAGATGTTTAGATATGTGGTTTAGAGATTGTGTGGGGAAAAGAGATATTTGTCATTGATGTCAAAGGGGGAGAAGAATAATGTGAAAAAATGTAAATTATCTGAGGAGAAGAGTCATGTGAGGAGAAAAGTTGTGTAAAAGAGTTGAGGAGAAAAGAGTCAAAACCTAAAGGGGAGTAAGTGTTATGAGATAGTTGTGTTGATGGTGTTTTTCACATCATGTGTTGCCATCAATTCCAAAGGGGGATATTGTTGGATGTTGTGGTTGTGTTGTTGATATTTGGTTGTCATTTATGTCAATACTATTAGTATTAATGCATTAGAGGTTGTATATGTCGAGGATATTGAGAAAATTGTGATTGAATAAGTTACAGGTTGCCAATGTGAAGTGAAGTTCAATACATTGATGATCATAGGTTGTGGACTAAAGGGTTTCTTGTTGAGTATATCTAGTTTATCCATGTTAAGTTTTAGAGATCTGCGTGAAGATTTGATCGATTTATGAAGATTTGTATTCTAACATTTTTTTGTTACTTCAGTTAGTGTTCATGAATGAAGATGATGCAATTCCATTAAATTCAGTTGTTGTGGATGCTTCTCTCATGATTCATGATGCTTGTGGATTTTTCTAGATTGTGCTCTATCTGTATTGCACATCTACATTGATCGTTGTGCTCACATTCAGTGTTCTTCTCTTGTGTGTTCATGTTTTTCATGCTCTTGGCTGACATGGTGTTGTAGCGTGTTGTGGATATTTGAGGAATAATTTTTGAAGGTGTTTCATGGTTGAGGATTTTATTTTGGGTTTCCACTATGTTGTGTCTGACCTTGGTTGATTTGCATTAATAATCTTTAATTTTTTTGGGCCAATAGTTTATATTCAATTTATTATTTTGTTGAAGCCGACATGTAATCATGTAATTCATAATTGTGGATATATATAAGCAATTTTTTATTCCATTCAAAAGTGTGCTTGTGCTTGGTGTGCATGAATAATGTTCTAAATCATTTGAAGGAAAAGCAGAGTGTGAAGAAGAGTGAAGTAGAGTGAAGGAGTGTGAAATAGTGTTCATGTTCTTCACCGAAACTATAATCAGGCATTAACAGATGCTATTTTCTCAATTCAAATCCCTACGGATGTAATCCGAATCTTTCTATAAGACAGTGTGTCTTCCTTTGGGAAGTAATCCTTGTTGTAATTGAGTAGTGAGCTCTAGGAAATGTGCCTGAATGCATGTGCATTCCCCATTCATTATTCTTATACTTTTAATAGGGTATAAACTTGTGGACTGACCTCCACCATGGTTTTTCCCTAACAAGGTTCTATATAAAAAAATCTTGGTGTTATGTTTGTTTATGATGTGTTGATGATTTGTGATTTCATGGTTATTAATCAGATATGAGAATAAGGGTTAATTGTAAGTTTAATAATTTTTTAATTTATGTGACAATTGATTCTGCCCCCCTCTCAGTTGTCTACCCTTGTGTTTCCAACAAGGTAACTCTCTGCCCGAGGACAAAAGTGTAGTTCTGGGATGACAGCATGACATGTTGGAATCTCTCAGGTGCATTAGCATCCATATGACTAGAGGACCAAAAATACAGTAAGAACAGTCAGAAAATGAGCTGACATCCTAGCTAATGATTTCTAAGGGAGCAAAATAGAACTATAAGGTAAGAGAAGTACCAATGAATATGATAAAGTAAATATATTAAAGCTAGGGTGACAAAGATGATCTCATAAAAGAGATTTTTTTCTAGCTAGCTCCAAATGCACATCCACCTACACACAAGGAAGGAAAAAATTATTGGGGGGCTATATAGGGGTCTGCCTTAGTCAAACCCCCATTTTGGTGTTTCCACCTCCACAGACAACCAAGATAGCCACAATAGAAAAATGTATGATAAAGGAGAAAAGAAAGTAGAGAACACAATAAACACTACAAAATAGTAATGTTCTACTCAACCAAATCATAGAGGAGAGGAGTGAAAATGCTTACCACCTCCACCAAGAGCTCACTAGCTAATGGAGGAGAAAAGAGGACTCAAGCCCCTACTACAATGGTTTGTCCCACACTTGCTCTATGGAGTTCATGGAGCGTTGTTACTACTGCTATGGAGTGCCAAAGTGTTGCTTGAGAGTGAAAATTGAGCTGAGAATGCAAGAAGTGGTTGATAGAATGCTTATGGAGTGCAAAAAGAAGATTGCTAGAGGATGTGTAGAGATTAAATGCATGAAGAATGAATCAATTTAAAGGGAGAATGAGAAAGAATAAGGCATTTTCGAGTCAGTTGGTCGAAGAGGGACATTACAAACTGACCCTAATGAGAAGTGTAATGCCTCTGCCAACTTTAGACATAGGAATCCATCAGTGATGTAACATGCTACACAAATGTCTATATGCCATGTAGGCATCCCCGACAGTTATTCTTCTACCGATGCAAAAGATAGACACCAAGTGGAATGAAGGCAGTGGGCTGATGTGGAATTCTGCCTTCGGATTTGATTTTCTAAGGTGAGAAAGTGTAAAAGGGGAATTTTTGTAAGGGGTACAAATTAACTCCTATACAATAATAAAATGTATATGATATAAAATGAGAATTTGAGGCAAGAGATTTCTATTTATAAAGACAAGCATCCATATTCTTCAAGTACCTACTACCCATAGCTAGACATTGATAACAGGGTGACAAAAGCCATGGCAGAAACTACCTATTGGAAGCACAGAGCTGAAATATTTCAAACAAGGAGTGATTAATTAGAAGTGGAAATAAAGTCCCTCAAGTTTAAAATGGTCTCAGAACTAATAAAGAAAATATTTGAGAAGATGCTCAGGAATGCTAACCAAGTATGGGAAATACGTGGAAAAACACACGTTGCTTACTAAGAGCACAAAAGGATACACCTTAGGATGATGGAGACAAAAGAAGAATTAGAAACTAAGGAGAATATTGGTGACCAAGTATTCAAAGTTTATGATGAATTAATTGATATGCATGATAAATTTTATACTGTGTTGAAACAAGAGCTTAGTGATTTTGACTAGCCCTTGTATATGGTATTGCCCAATTTCTTTGATGATGAAGGAGAGCTAAAGGAACAAATCACTTGGGAGAATGAAATGGATCAGCTATTACCAAGGGATCTTGACAAAGTGAACAATGAGATAATGGTAATGGAAAATACACTTGTAAGGTTGGAACAAATATTTACTTTAGAATTTGTTATGAAAGATATAATCACCAATGTGGACACATATTCCAGCCAAAATTACATTGATCATCTTTCCAAAATCAACATATTCATTTCTTGAGAAAAATAAGGGTTGAAATTATTATCGAATTCACTCAACATCAGATACATTATCATGGAGAAGAGTGCCTTGAATAGATCTTAAGTGGTCATGGGTGTCTCATGGAGAATAATGGACTTTGTTGGGCACTAGTAGAATTTGGAAAATAAATGACTAGGTGACGAAAAAATGTAGTCACAACAACTAAAAATGACTAAATTCTACTAATTTTTTGCAACTTAGCTATAAATGAGTAAATAAATGACTAATTTGGTTGTTGACTAAAAAATTATTTAGTCATAGAAATAAAAAATGACTAAATAGTTAGTCACCAAATACAAATTAGATAAAAAAAATTTAAAAAAATCGGCCAATTATTGGCATGATGTATTGGTTCGATTCATTATTCACGTTTATTCATGTTCATTGCAAAATTGCTTGCTTCATTCATTAGTTGTAGGTTAGCCTAGCACTGAGGCATTTTGAACAATTATAGTAGCTACTTGCATGGGTGATAAATATTTGGAGAGGACCTAGGGACTTCTAAAAAGGTGGGAAAGGAATTCATAGTTTTCTACAATGAATTTGAAGTTGTCGATGCCCTCTGCAACGAAGTTGGATTTGAGGACGCCCTTTGCAATGATTTCAGAGGTAATTCAAAATGCTCGTTACATTAAACACAAATTCAAAGTGCTCATTACAATCTACTACTCTTAATAATGTTCTTTTAGAATCTTCCCACTGTTTTGCTTCATAATGTGTTTGAGCTAAGTATAATAAAATTTGGGTGTCACTGCCAAAATAGAATTCCTCAAACAATTTTGATACATTTTTACTGCAAGCACAAACTATCCTTGTGCAAAGTAAACGTGTGCTAGATTTATCCACACATCAAGCAACTGAACAAAGATGTTTCTTGCTACAGCTTCTTGTACCTATGTGAAAATTTCCTTTGCAATATCAAATTGACCCCTTTTAACTAGCACAATGGCTGCCCCATTTGCAGGATAAACATTTCCTGGTCTTTGTGCCAATAGTTTACAATGAAGTTATCTAGCCTTCTCAAGATGTGTTGGCTCATTCTTTGGATCCCTCCTCTCATTGTGAAAAGATGCAAAATAATTCCAATTTCCAAGTGAAATGTCAACATAAGAATTCTTTACATCTTATTCACTTTGTGTATCTTTAATTGTTTCTTAGGAAATGGATAGTTTTTCTAAGTTACCTTTGATAATACTTGTTGGCTCTATCACTTGACTGTATAAGAAGTAAATGTCACAGGCCAACAAGATCTAACTCTGATACCATTGTGATGTCCCCAATTCTAGAACTTTCTTATTTTTTGGTATTTTCCAATTTTATGCCCTCCTTTTTAGCATTTTTTATTACACAAATTGAGATATTTCATAGATATAGTACAATGCAGATAAATGACAATATGGACCCAATTTTTAGATTAGATAAAGTCTAAAAATGAAAAATATTGATGCAATAAGTCAAATGCTTGTATTGATCGGCAAACTATTCTATGGAATAGTAAAACAAGGTTGTTATGAAGCATACAATATGGACTTATGTTCATCCCAATAGTCCTAAAACCTCAACAATAATGGATCATATATTCTTGATACTTGGATCAAATATGAAGTCACCACAATGATCCCTAGATATGACAATTATTTTAAGGGGTTGCGCACAATAATCCAAACTCAGATTATTATTTCGACAACAGTACAAGAGTTGCACATACCATATGGATCCACCATATATTTGAGTGCCCCAACTTGCAACACTACCCTAGAAATAATGATGTAATTTATATATGTGGAAGTTGGTGACTAGCTATATGAAACCTTTTTCATAGTTGCACCTATGATGGAATGTATACACAACAACTGGTGATCATAAGGAAACCATTATCATGCTCTAATGGTAGTGACTTATATGGCAGATGGTAACCACAAACTTGATATGTTTTTGGAAAAAAATAATGCAATATTACTCCAGCAATCACAACACCCCTTCAACACAAGTGTAATATTAATATCAATTTGGAATTTGAAAATTTTAGCTCAATGGTGACTCCTTTATGAAATCACTCCAAGGAATTGTGGGTTTTCATCCTCCAATTCTAGTCCTAGAGATTTTTTGTCATCAAGCTAATTGAACCAAATTCCAAAACTCCAAAAATGAGTAGAAATAAAAAAAAAAAATACTTGATCATTATGCCTCCTCCTCCTTGTTTGGATTCTCTTAAATAGAGTTTTCCTCCAAAGACATAACTCTTCAAATTTCCTTCATGACCTTTGATTGATATTTTAGAGGAATTATTTAAAATATATTTCAATTATAAGAGACCTCCTTTATTTATAATTTCAATTTACTTGAGGCCCTCTTTATTATAATTACATTTTATGATAACACTTAAGTGGCCCCTTTTATGAGCAATGAGCATTTAAGTTTCAACTTGGTTTCATTTTGAAAAGGGGACATTACATTGTACAAGATTTGCTTAACAACAAAATAATTTAATCCACCTATTTGGGACTATAAAATAAAAATAAATGAATTAATCTATTTTCAATTATAGATTCTTTTAATCTAGAATCTGATAGAAAGATAAAGCATAATACATTGAAGGACATAGAAAATGTTCTAAAATAAAGATTAAAATAGGTTTCCCATAAAAAAAAAAAAAAAAGGAAAAATGAAAAGATAACACACAAATGATTCATTTGAGGTTTTTGATAATATCTCATTTAACTATGTCAAATGGATTTGGAATGGAAAAATCATATTTTATTGACTAAAATTTTGAGGTAGCTTATCCATCGTCATTGTATGTATCATCTTCTCTTGGAATCTATTTCTACAATGGTTATGTTTGGTTAAAGCTCAGGCAGCCTAGACGTCATCATCATATGGATAATCTTCTCTCAGACTCTATTTCTGCAATGAATCATCATCTTCAAAATTAGAGTATGCATGTCTCCTTCGTCATTTTTTTGAAACTGGAGAATTTTTCTCAACATCATTAGAGTCTTCTATACCTGCAGCTACAAGAAGATCTTGGTAATTTTTAGCATCATCTTGGGTCTTATCACTCATATAATTTTCCTCATCTTCCATGGAAATATCAGGTTCCTCCATATAAGAATCATAATCCTTGTTGTCCTTATCCTTCTTCTTTTTCTTTTTTTTCCTTCTTTTGTTTCTTCTCATATTGACCAGCGTCATCATTGTCATCATTCCTATCCTTACGCTTACTCTTCCATAATTCCTTCACACATTAAAATTGCTCCTCTTCTTGCATCACCCACTGAAGTTATTCCTCTTTCTTTCTCCTTTCCATTTGAATCCTTCATTCTTCATTAACTTTTCATTTTGCTTCATCAACCAAGACAAGTTGGCATGCTACTTCAAGCTTTTGATGGCTTTACTGCTTTTCAAATTTTGTTGCTTCTCTATGAACTTTGGTAGCATCAAGAAAATGTTTATAGTAGTCAACATGCAACTCTATCTTATTCTTATCAAATCCATGTGTATGATGGCTTTCCACAGCTAACAGTTGGTTGAACAAACATAGTGCATTCATTAATTTTGACATTTCTTGACGAACCTCATCAGCAGTACATTTTTTCTTTTGAAGTGTTGAGGTTGAAAACTTTTGCATTACAACCCCAAGATCAAAGCATAAAATGTAATTTGAGGGTGAAAAATGTATTGCTCTTAATAATGTTCTTTTACAATATTTCCACTGTTCTTCTTCATAATGTGTTCGAGCTAAATACAATAAAATTTGGGTGTCAGTGACAAAATAGGATTTCCTCAAACAATTTTGATACATTTTCACTACAAGTGAAAATTTTCCTTGTGCAAATTAAACATATGCTATATTTACCCACACATCAGGCATATGAACAAACATGTTTCTTGCAACAGGTTCTTGTACCTATGTAAAAATTTCCTTTGCAATATCAAATTGACCTCTTTTAGCTAGCACAATGGTTGCCCAGCCATTTGCAACATAAACATTTCCTGGTCTCTATGCCAACACTTTACAATATAGTTCTCTAGTCTTGTCAAGATGTGTTACATCATTCTTTGGATCCCTCCTCTGATTGCAAAAAGCTACAAAATAATTCCAATTTCCAAGTGAAATTTCATCATAAGAATTCTTCACATCTAATTCACTTTGTATAGCTTTAATTATTTATTTTGCTTTAAGCCAGTCATATATTTTTAGTTCCATGTTGTCAAGCATGCATAAAGCATTTGATGAGTTTTTATCCACCTTAAGTGCATCCCCAATCAATTATATGCTTAGATGGATCTCATTCCAAGCTTGAGCCATGGCTACAAGACATAGATATTTATCCACATAACTAGGAAACTTGAACAATATTATCCTGTATAAAAGATTTACTTTTTAGTATCATGTAGTTGTTCAAACAACCTAGAAATATTAAATAGTGTTGTGAATTTATCCCATGGTAACTCAAGTGAAACACCACCTTCTTCTAGTCAATGGAAGAATTCCATATCCTTAAAGCACACAGAAAAAACTACAGAATTGGTACTGGGGCTTTTATTTATGAATTCAACCCAAATACCATTTCGTATTACCTCCATTAAATTTTGTTGAGCCAACTCTAGTTCATCACACTCAAAATGAAGAATCCCAATATTGTTTAAAAATTCAATGTGTACTTCTTCTCTGCTCTTCTTCTTCAGAAACTTTGCTATCTTAACAAAATCTAAGGCTGCACTGGGGTTTGTCAATATTAATAACTCATCCATCTTGATAAATGCATGGGAATCATGTGGATCTATGCAAGTTTCATTTCTTAAAATTTCTAAAGCTTTCTCTACCTACCCTTGCTAAGAATATATATGGCCTACAACTTTTAAGCTCTCACAGTTCTCAAGGTGGACCTCTAGAACCTTTTCAAAATTTGAGAGAGAACTCTTAAGATCTCCTAGCTTCAATTGAACCTATCCATAAAATCTTGTGGCATTTGGCTTTCCTTGATTGATGCCATGTAGTAGCAGCCAATGGTGTCATAATCACCTTTACTATGATAATATTGTGCAAGATTATAATATGCATGATATTTCATGAGAGGGTGGTCAGTTGAAACAAGACCTGTCTCATTCAACTGTTCCACAAGAAAATGTTGCCCTATGAAGAAAAAATGGTTTGCTAAATGATTCAATTCCATTGCACAATATGGGTATAATTCAAAGGCTCTACGCATCTTTCTCATTCCTTCATGAACACTACCCTTTTTACTAACTGTGGGAATCCTACAATTAAAAAATGCACAAAACTAACCACAATGATTTTTCCACAATTCAAATAGCAAAATTTCCAAAAAAAAAGTGTTTAAAACCTACAAAAAAATTACATCAATTTTTGCACCAAAATAAATCCATGAGACCATTGCTTGTTTCTTACTATTATGCTTTGATAGATTTTTTCCAAGCATCCATAGCTTGTTTGAAATCACCTATTTTAGGCTTTTAGCCATAGCAACAATGCAATTAACTGTTTGATAAAATGCTTTGGTATACATGTATGAAAAATTTGGTAGCATAGACAAGGAAATGAACTTAGGAAAAAATGACTCAAAGAAATGTGGTATCATGGTGATGAAATTCCATGACAAGTGAATTGTTTTGGATTTTCATGGAATTCCATCACCATGAGACCACATTTCTTTGAGGCATTTTTTCAGCCAGCTCATTGCCTTGTCTATGCTATTGCTTATTATTATGCTTTGATAGATTTTTTCCAAGCATCTATAGCTTTTTTGAAAGCACTTGTTTTAGGATTTTAGCCATAGCAACAAGGTATTGAACTATTTGATAAAATTCTTTGGTAAACATTATGTATGAAAAATGTGATAGCATAGACAAGGCAATGAACTATTTGAAGAAATACCTCAAAGAAATGTGGTCTCATGGAATACCATGACAAGAAAATGCAATTGGTAGTTGCTCCTACTTATTAGTTGTGCAATGTGAAGTAATCACATAACTTCTTAGGTTGAATTTGTAGAAACCATATTGTAATTTAAATTTTTTCATCTATCAACATCTAGTTATTAGTTATGCAATGTGAAGTAATGCTTTGATTTTGAAAGATGTGCAATGCAATGTAATCAACAATTTGAATATAAACTACAAAAATATATTTTTTACAATTCATTAGTTAACCTCTCTATTTTATTTTCCCTCTATAACTCTATTGCTATGGAAATTCCTTTCAATTAAAAAAAAATAGTTTTTGTCTCTTATTCTACAATTTTTTTACATTTTTTTAAAAATTTGATTTTTTCATAAAATATTGAACTTTTGGTTTGTTGATTTTTTCCCCAAATTATTTTTGTTCCATGTGTAGAACATTACAGATGGATCAACGTCGAAGGTTGACTACCAGTCAATACCATGCATATGATGAGAGACTAACCAATGCTAGGGTCATGGACAAATACCCATGTCCATGTAATGACTGTCTTGGTGGAAAGTGAGAAAAATAAATATGATTTATCGATATATGAAAATATATGGGCATAGTGGTATAAGCCATTGGCATTGCAATTATTATGAAGATATGATATAATTGCAGAGTGTGAGAGATGAAGAGGTAACACTATTAGATGAAGGGTTTGAAGTTGATAGAATGTTGAATGAGGGTCTAGATGATGGTTAGGCAAAGTCGATGGAGGATGCTTTAAAGCTTGTGTATGCTAATTGCAAGTTAAGTCGTTTGACAACAACCCTTCAAATTCTTAACTTGCAAGTGGTGCATGGTTGGACAAATGAGAGTGTAGATCAGTTATTGGCATTATTAAGTTCATTGTTACCACCTGACTCCACATTATCAACAAAACAAAGTCAATGTAAAAAGAAAATCACTAAGCTAGGCTTAGGGTATGAAAACATCCACACATGTGTGAATGGTTGTGTATTATTTTGCAATAATCTTGCAAGTGAGAGTGATTTTCTGAAATTTCATGAAGCGAGGTGAATATTTGAAATGTCATGATGGCTTGATTTTTCTCAAGTTCCTCATAATATAAGGTTGGGTTTGGCTCTAGATGGTCTAAACCCATTCTCATATCAAAGTACTAAATGGTCAACTTGGCCAGTGTTTTTAATAAATTATAACTTTCCTCCATGGTTAGCAACTAAACCATTTTTCTTAATGCTATCATTGATTATACTAGGAAAGAAAAGTGTGACTTCAGATACAATTGATGCTTCTAGAGCCATTATATGATGAGCTAATGAAATTTTGGAAAGGAATTGAATCAATTCAATCTTTAAGGGATGGCGATTCAATAAAATTCACTTTAAGAGCTTCCTTATTGTTTATGATTCATGATCTTCTTTCATATGATACATTGTCTAGTCTCAGTGTTCATGGATACCATGGATGTCATGCTTGCAACTTTAAGGATTTTGTGAGGAACTCAATAAGTTTTCTTAAGTGTATTTATTGTGGACATCATGCTTACCTTAAAATGGATCATCCATATCATCAACAAAAAGCATGTTTCAATGATCAAGAAGAGAATTGAGAAGCACCATTGCTAATAACAAGTGATTACATTGATGAGAATGGAAAAAAAAGAATGTCATTTATTGAAAATTGTGGGATTAGTGGTAGTAGATATGATCCATGCAGTGAAAGCAGTGTAAAATGGTCATGAATATTCTATAAGTTGTCATAATTTAAGGATATACTCATTAGGCATACTGTTAACTTTATGCATACTGAGAAAAATATAGCCTATGCTATTATAGAAACTCTTTTTGGTGCTTTTGATACTATTTCATCATGTGAAGACTTTCGACAACTAAAGATTTGTCAAAATATTTGGGTTGAAAATATGTTGATAGAAAATATAGAAAACCTAGTGCTCCTTATGTCTGGACAAAGGAGCAATGTGCACAAATCTTATAGTTGTCTCATATGCTTTCCCAATCGATATGTCAATACTAGTATTAAAATCCAAATTGACATTAATGTCTTAAGAGGCCTCAAGACCCATGACTATCATGTCATAATCGAGAATATTGTACCTATTTTGGTAAATATATCAAGTTTACAAAAGGGGCCAAGATTGGTAGTTATAAGGTTGGGCCTAATATTAAAGAGAATGAGTTTACATGTATTAGATCCTTCAAAATTTGATAGTTTGAGGGAGGAGATTGTTGAAGTCCTTTGTCTATTAGAATGGGAATTTCCACCAATAATCTTTAACATTTCTATGCATCTTTTGATACATCTAGAATATGAACTAGAGCATTGTGGGCTAGTAAGAATGAGATGGATGTATCCTATAGAATGATATATGAAGGTTTTGAAAAAAATTGTTCATACTAGGGAAAAACCAGAAAGTAGCATGTTTGAGGGATATTCAATGCAAGAGGCCATGGGATTTTGCTCAAAATATATGAAGGATTTTAAAAATGTCAATTGACATGTATAGGATGATGACGAAGATGAAATAGTTGTAGGTGAAGTATTAGAAGGCAATGGATGTCACTTCAAGCTATCACATCACGAAAGAAGTGCAAAATATTGCCTATATTCTTCAAAACATAGCTTCGTTCAATAAGTGGCATAGGTAAAAAAAAATTACATAATAATTTATTTACTCAATTGCATTTACACATTTATATTATTAATCTTACTATTTGTACATTAATATTCTATGTAGAAAATATGAAGAAGAGAATCAAACTTGGATGCAACATTGACCTCAAAAGTGTAGATGTCATGATTTGATTAGAGGTGATTATTTTCCAAAATTTGAAGAATGGATTGCTAATGTAGTTAGTGATGCAAAAGAAGAAGTTCAAGATGTAACAATGGAGGAAAGTGAGCTTTCACAATATCTACATATATGGTTTATGTTTTTTAGTGGAATGTGGGTCTATGGTAGTCTTTTAAGAGTGGAAGAAAAAGACAAAAGAAAGAAAAATTATAATTGTGTTGTTAGTGCTGAATTTCTTCACAAAACTAAGAAGAAATTTTATGTTGGATTCATCCAAGAAATTATTCAGGTGGATTTTGTTGAAAATAGTCCTATATTATTAAAATGTAAGTGGATCCAACCATCCATAATACAATTTGATGAGTATTGATTTGTACGTGCAAATACATGATATTTTCTATCAGAGATGGATGAGTCATATGTTTCCCCTCTTCAAATTAACCAGTCATTTCTAATTGATGATTTAAGAAGCTTGTGATGGTCATATGTCATTCAAACAAAGTCTTGTTCCAAACAAAAATTCATGGAAGTTGTTGATATAATTCCTAGTGGGCAATATGTTAATTTACAAGAAACATTCAAAGAAGTGGATGAAGATGATGATGGAGTGTTTGAAGAAGAGATTTTGATTACCAATGAAGAGATTAGGAGAGAGAATGAGCAGCATGTCACAAATAAATATGGGGAAGAAAATCAAGCAGATGTAGAAATGAGTGATCAGGATTCTGATCTTGATGGCAATGCAAATATTACGATGTTTTGTCACCTTAACTAGCCTGTCACCTTAAGAGGTTAGCTTGTCACCTAAACTTTGGTTATATGTATGGTGTAATTTATTATTGAATGTAATTCGCTCTTCTTGGTTTCTTTACTTTGGTTGAAATTAATTTTGTTTAGTTAGAATATAACTTCTTGTATGTCCTATATGTTTTCTAGATGCTAGAATTTTTTGTATGTCCTAGATGATAGCTTTAGTTTGTAATACAACTTCTAGCCTCCACATGCATTGAATATTCTTTTGTGAAGGAAACAATAATGAACATCTATGATTTAATAATACATATAGATATCTTAACATTAGGTGAACTAAGCCTCCTCATTACAAAAAAAGAAATGATCTCTTAGGTCTAACTAACACTAAAAACTAAAACTAAGAGACTGCAAAACTAGAAAATTGTTCAATATTTTTAATAAAATGATATCTAAAATTTTGTATTCATAATATACCCCTATATTCCAACCTAAAATACATAAAAAATCCAATCATACACAATATTATCAACAAATAATTGAGACCAGAGTTTGAGCACTAGATTAAATCTTCTTCTACATTGATTGCTTCAAATAGATATTACAATATAACAAGTCTCCTCATATATGTTTCTATAAATTCCTATGATGATGATATCAAAATTTGGTCTTGGTTTCTCTTTTATAATAGAAGCAACGAGCTTTAGACCATTACAAAATATGGAATCTTTTTAAAATTCATGCCTCTTCATATAAACTAAACATTAGTTTTTCTTAAAACATAACTAATAGAAAACAGAGAAAGTAGATAACTAATGAAGTTTGCAACACTCGTGACACCATAGTTCGTTAATCTTCGTAAGGAACCTGTGATCACTAAAGATTTTTTCAAGGTCCTTTCTCCATATTAGTGTAACTGAATTTCCAGTTCTTCCACTATGACAGCCCCAAGGCCTACTGTTCGAGAGGATCCAATACTTCTGCTCTCACCTATACACTGTATAATCATGTAGCCATTTGTATTCATGAATTTTCAATATATTTGTGATGCAGGAGCATCATGCTCCATCCCCTTTGGTCTGCGTTGCTCCCTCATCAGAAATAATTTGGCTTATAGGCAAGAGGTTTCTAGTTGTACCAGTGATGGAATGATGGTGTTGGCAGAATGAGTTACATCAGCGAGAGTGAGTATTGGCGATACATTAGTCTTGTCCCAATGAAAGAGCAATATCAATGTGATCGAGGTTTTTCAGTGTGATGTTGGAGGAAGTCCCTTCGACAGGCCGATAAATTTCTTATCAACAAGACATGGATGGATTAGTAGGATTCTAGAACTCTCCACAATGAGGTGATAATGCATAGGGAAGCATTGTCCGTGAGGCAATGGAGTATTATCGGGAAATTGAGGAATGTCTCTTCAAAATGGTGATAAGAGGGTAGCCTACCGAGTGGGACCCAGTCATGATGGCATGGGTGATAGTGGTGACGAAGCTGATGTATGGAATGGAGAGATTGGGTAATCCACATCCTTGATGTGGTGACATGGAAACAAAGTGGTATCAGAATGGCATGCAGGAATAAATAAATGAAAAGGTGACACATGGAAGGAACCAACTGAATGGTGACCATGGTAGATGGTGATGTCAGAAGTGTACACATGGCTATAGCCCACTAGCCTCACTAAGATGTTGGTGGATCCCAAGCAAGATATGCAAGGTTAGCGAGAAATGGTGTAGATTGCACGACATAGATCAGATGGTGCTAGTGAAAGGATGATTTATCGATGAGATAGATTGGTGTTGGAAGGACTTTGAAGGATGTCTCTTTGACAAGTCAAAAACCTTCCTATCAGTGCAACATTGACATGTTGTCAGGACCTTGAAGAAAGTCTATTCAACATGTGTTTGCCTCATTTTTTGTGTCATCCTACATTGTTGTATGTGTATGAGCTTGTAAGGGGGTAGACCTGGAGTCTCCTTCCTTCATCAGTGGTATCAGAGTAGGTTTTCTTGAGTCTATAATAGAGCGTCAAACATGAGGCAATTGCAATAGGACCTGTGACTGTGGGTTGAAGCTAGAAGAATTGTGGGTGATGAGTTGAGAAGAGTTGTGGAAATTATGTTTTTTGCAAGCATGAAAAAGGATTTGTAACCTTATCCTCCAGTAGAGATAAATCTGGGTAGAAGGTGTAGAGTTCCTCTAGTGAGAGAAGGTGGGTAAAGGAAGCATCTTCCAGAATCTTTCTTGGGTAGAGGATAGTTGTGTGAGTGAGGTATTGAGACAAGGAGTACCTATAACTATAGAGGATTTGAGTTCTAGAAAATATTTTTGCAGGTGACAAGAGACTTGCAACTACAAAGGGCTTGAATCCTAAAGAAATTTGTTGTAGGAAGGACCTGTGATTGTAGAGGGTCAATACCCTAATAGAGAGGGGGAGATTGTTTCAAGGAGGAATTGTAACTGCAAAAGGACTTGTGAGTTCTTGAAGATGTCTTCAAATAATAGGAAAAGATGGTTCATGAGGAGACCAATGATAATCCCATTTTGGGAAGAGTATTGGTAAAATATGAGAGAAAAGAAGTTGATTACATAATTGAAAGGGATTGAAATGAAATTGAATTCCCTTGAGGAAAGCTTGTGAATGAAGAATGAAGAGAGAGAAGAGATTGCAACCAAGGTTGCAAGAATTGAGAATATTTGCAACCCTTTGATGGAAGGGGCATGGGAGGAAGAAAATGTGGGGGCAACCCACACAAGTGGAGAAAATGCTAAACCATAGGTTGCAACAATGGAATGTGAGTGGAGTGAGTTTTGTGAAGGGGAAGAAGGGTGTTCACAACCTCAAATAGTGAACATGAATGGTCCCAAGTTTGATGATGGGATAGAGGAAGAAAAATATGAAAGGATGTGGAGAGAAGAGATGAGAATAATCCAAATTTATTTGGATGGTGAAGGTGAAAAGTTGATGAAGCAAAAGGAGATTTTTGCAGAGAAGAGTTTTGTGTTTCTTCTTATAATTGTCTGTTTGCAGATGACAGCATGTGTGTAGTAGATCAATTTTCAGTCGTAGAGTGTGTAGAGGTTGTAGCTATACAAGAAAAAGAGAGATGAAAAGGTGCAAAAAATAGACCCTGGGGTCCTATGTTCGATGGAGAGGTTGGTAAGGATGATCTGCTATTGAAAGAGGGGATGTGAAGAATCAAAAGATTCTTGGAAGGAGAAGTAACTAGTAAAGAAGAAGATTTGATGTTGCATGATGGTCTAGTGTTCAATGAGGATCAAGGGTTGCTTGAGGAGATACAAAAGATTGAATAATTTTTCAATATAGCAGTGAATGAACAATGGAAGGAGTGTTCTCAGAGGAGGATGGATTGTAGTGGGTTAATTTCCACAAAGGTGGAAGACTATGAGGAAGAATGGTTGGTATCTAAATTTTACAAAGAGATCCAAAGGAGAAGGTCTATACAAAAATAGGAAAGCCAACAAGTGTAGTTAGCAAAAATTCAAAGGCAACAATCAAGGAGACTGAACAACTGGAAAGTGCGAAAAAAGAAGTCAAAATTGAAGGAGAGCATAATAGATGCCATGTGCAGGAGCACATGATTTTTAATCACCTAGGAAGTTTGATGCAAGAGCATCATGCTCTAGCCCTTTGGCCAGCATTGATCCATCATCGACAAGACTTTGGCTTATCGGTAGGAAGTTTCTACCCATACCAGTGATGGAACGATGGTGTTGGAAGAATGGAGTTACATTGGCAAGAGTGTACAGTATCAGTGGGATATTAGTATTGTCCCAATGAAAGAGTGATATCAATGTGACTGAGGTGTTTCTATGTGACATTGGAGGAAGTCCCTTCGATGGGCCGATAATATTCTTATCAGCAAGACATGGATGGATTGACAAGAGTTTGGGAGAACTCTCCTCAATGAGGTGATAATGCATAGGGAAGCCTTGTCAGTGAGATAATGGAGTATTGTTGGGACATTGAGGAATATCTCTTCGACATGGCAATAAGAGGGTAGGCTACCGAGTGGGACCCATTCATTATGATTTGGGTGATAGTGGTGATGAAGCCGATGTATGGCATAGAGAGATTGGGTAATCCACATCCTTGTTCTAGATTATGATGCAGTGACATGGTGACGAATTGGTATTAGAATGACGTGTAGGCATAAAAAAATGAAAATGTGTAGGAACCAACTAAATGGTGACCATGGTGGATGGTGATGTTAGAAGTGTACACATGGCTATAGCCTGCTAGCCCCAATGAGATGTTGGTGGATCCCGAGCAAGATCTATGAGGTCAGCAAGAAACAATGTAGATTACACAAGATAGATCAGATGGTGCTGGTGAAAGGATGATTTATTGATGAGATAGAGTGGTGTCAGTAGGACTTTGAAGGATGTCTCTTCGACAAATCGAAAACCTTCCTATTGGTGAGACATTGACATGTCATCAGGACCTTGAAGAAATTCTATTCAACATTCTAATAGCGATAGACACTCGGAGATGGTCAATGGTGGTGGATGATGAATGCAGTCATGATGCTTGGTGGAGTGATATTTGAAAATTCCACATTGTTATTGTGGAATACATATTCATTGTTCAATTTGGTGGAGTTGCTAATAACAATATAATGGCATGGTGGTTTTGAAAGCTTATTGGATGATGATGGATACTACGACAATAGAGAAGGAAGAATGACACAGTTGACACAAAGGAGGAACATAGTATAAAGAGTTGTTGAATGATAGGGAAGAGGACAAGAAGCCAAGAGATCGCAAGGTAGGTTGGTCAGAAGGGAGAGCTAACCAGAACAAGAGGAGAGCTAGGGACAAACTAGGGTGGTCTATAATAGATTAGCAATTGGCAGATGACTATAGTGAGATAGTCCATGTGGCATTGTAATTCTATAATGTTGTTTTCATCAATAAAGACAAGCGTTGGTCTCTCATGTTGTGAAAACCGACATGTGTCAATCTATGTGTGTGTGTGTGGTCTAAGTTGGCTACAAGATTGTGAATACTTGATAAGGTCCTCAAGTCTCGACTACATCAATTTGCAAGGTGAATCTTCCATTAGTTGTCTAATAAGGCCCTGCCATCCATGCTAAACTTAGAATATCCAACATCTAAGGCTATTACTCCATCCATGATTAATTTGAAGCTGTGAAAAACTTAACTCACCATCCTTTTGTATGTGAGTGATGTAATATGGAACAATCTAGACAATTCACTCTTCCATTCATTGAGTTCCTTCAATTGGTCATCATCTTTCAATACTTTTGGCACAAACCACTACTTTAGAGCATGAAATGAATCTATTTTTGTTCTAATCTTTTGGTCCTCTCCTTGTATATATTGGAATTCATCTATAACTATTTTGGCCATCTACTCTATAGGTTTTAATGTTGTAGGAGCCTCAGTACTCCTTTGTAATATTCTGTACAAGGTTAACAATGTGTGGTGTATGGGTTTCAAATTCTTAAAAAGGGGATCCAATATGGGTACATGTGTTTTCATCTAGCCAATTGCTTGTGTCAGTGAATTGTAGCAATCATACACACTTTCCATCTTATTCACAATTATCTTTATCCTATGCTCAAGGACTTTCTCTAAAACATTATAGTTTTTTTTTCACTCCTTCCTTACCCTCATTGTTTTCTTTCTTTAACTCTTCAATCTCCTATCTAAGAATTCTCACTTGTTCAATGGAAGAACTTTCTATATCAACTGGTGGAGCAAGAGGAGCCTAGTATAACATTGTTTCCTTGTTCTGTGAGGGGCTTTCTCCTTTCAATTGTTCCTTCAACTTCACATTTTCCATGAAAAATTTATTGAATTCATCCTTTAACTACAACTCAGGTGAACATAGTTGAAAGCATTGTCATAGTTGCAACTTCTGGAGGAGATGTATCCTTTAATGTTTTCACCATAGTTGTCCCTTTCATGTCCTGCACTACATCTAGTAACCTTGGTTTTTGTGTACTCTTTTGTTTGGACTAGAATGGAAAGGTTTCAATCCTAGGGTTATACCCTATGTCACTTACCCCTTCATCTGAGTCAAACTCAACAATCAGCATTGGGTCTTCCCGTGTTCTCACTTGATCAAGTAAAAACATTTTCTTTAATTCCATATCAGGGACATTAAGTATATTACTTTTCAAAATCATCTCTTTAGCCTCTTGTGGGTTGACACCAATATTATCAATCCTTAATTCTTTAAAATTTTGGGCTACTATCTAGTCATGTTGGGATTCCATGGCTCCCATCTTATTTATTTCAACCCTCACATAAAACTCTCTTATTTTCATCTTAATCCAAAAGTCTTTAAATTTAGGAGTTTTGATAAATTCATCATCTTCCAAGAACCTAAGAGCTGAAATTACCCTCTCATCCTCATGCATTTCTCTTTCTCCATGTACTTGAATATCAGCTCTAGCTTCAAGCCTGTGGTCTTCAGTTTCAAGCATAGGTTAGTCCACTTCAACATCATTCTTCAAATTTCTTAACACATTAAGTGATTCTTTTGTATCTCCAACCTCCTCACTTATTTCATAGGAAACAAGTGGGTCTATCTCTTGTATCTTTTATTTTTTATAAGTTTTTTGTTCAAGAAGTGATCCTGGAGGAGCATGACATACTGAAACCATATCTGAAGTTGGTTATGTAATTACAATACCACTCGGCCTTTTGGGAGATAATTTGGCAGGTCTCTCCATCTCCACTGCAATCTTATCATATAATTCATGAAACTTATCAATCATCATATCAATCATCTTGAGAGGATCTACTTCCTCTGCAAAATACCCCAATAAATCAATGTTCTTCTTTCTTTCTTTCTTCCTCAAGCCTTTTCATAATTTCCCATTTTCTCCTCCTCTGATATACCTCTTGAGGAGTGAAACAATTTTTTATTACATCTTCTTCACAATCAATCTAGTGAGTAACCATAGCCTTGGTAAGGATGGTGTGTCTTACAAAATTCATGTGACCCTTAGGGTCAAAATCTCTTTCCTTTCCAGACTCTAAAGAGTGCCTTGTTTTTAGATAATTCTACAACTCTTCAAGTGTATCAAATCTCGCTGATAGTTCTCCACATGTTGTCAAATTGGGTAGAAATTTACCCTTCCTTTGTTTATGCATAACATCCTTTTCCATCCATAGAATCTGCCACATGAACTGTAAAATGGCTAATCAATGGTGGAAAAACTTTGGTAGTATATGTGGGGTCTGTGGGAGTCCATAAATCCTGATTATTGTGATATCTGGTAGAAAAAACCAATCACTAAAGTTATGAGCATGGCCTTGCACAGATTTCAAATCCAAAGGTATTAACAGTTGTAGCACAAGTGTGTGTAGTCTTGGTGGTGGGTTACCAAGAACTCACATAATTCTGTAAACAAAGTCATCATGGAATATCACATAATTTGAATTATTACATATGTTGTCCCATATATAACATCATCGTTGCACTAGTAGAAAATTCCCTTGCTCGTCAATCTTACCCAAACACATCCTTTTGGTCCATCTATCTTTATTCTAGTATATTATCAGGTGGCATAGCAAAGAATATTTCTTGAAAGTTATGGGGGCTCTATTTTCCCTGACTTGCAGAAATCCTTCATCCAATGCTTTCTCAAGATATGAGGAAAAATCATATTCAATGTTTGTCTCAGGGTTTTGGATCCTCATAGCCATCATCATTAAAATAACTGGCATTCACTCTTGTGCATTTATCCCAAGTACTTGACAGAGAGAAAAGTAGGTTTTCTTGAAATAGAATTGGAAATCTAAGACAACAAATGGTTCAATAGTAGAAGGGAATATAGGATTCATCCTGTTGTTCACACCCATTTTCATGTAAATGGGGAGTTCATCACTTCTATGGGTTCTCCTCAATATAGTATATTATTCTTCACTTCTTTGAAAATAAATTTTAGTTAGGGATTTTTTGTTTAGGTCAAAACATTCAATGATGGCCACTTTAGTCAACACAACTAATGGTGAACCATCTGGAAATCTCACAGACCTAGTAGGAGATGATAACTCTGAGCCAATACTATGATGAACTCTACATCTATAAAAACATTTGGGATAATTAACTTGGCCAAATCTATTGTCCATCGATTTGACACCAGAATCTTTCCCTCCCTTTTGTCATAAAAGTACCAGAACAGTTCCCACCCAAAGATAGGGATAAGGGAATCTCTACAACCATGAGCCATACCTTTAAAAACTTTCTTAAATCCTTTATCATTTGATTCAGGGAGTATATCTAGGATAGACTATTGTAAGGACCTCTTTTTAACCTTAGATTCTTCCTTTTTAGTTTCAGGTTCTTTCTCCTTGGGTGGCATGATGTTTAACTATCTTACTTCTCCTATACTTCTAAAATGTAGAATTCCAAACAATCTTGTACTTTTATAACTTATTTCATAATGTGTTTTGTGCACTTACCCAGTTTACGATGGATGTAGAGCTTAACCTCCTCAAACTCCCAACTCCCCACAAAATAATTTTTGAAAATGAGTGCAAAGAGAATGTGGAATTCTTGGTTTAATAGCTTTTGAGCTCAGTCATTTAAACATTAATGTCAACCTTACACCAAATATTTTGCAATCAGCTCATAGTTTGAGTTTGAATATGCACCATTGATTTTACAAGATCAAAGGGTTGATGTGATTCATGAATTTAATACCAATATATCTTTTCCACTTTCTATAACTACCATGGGATAGAGGGGTATACACCACTATAATGCATGCTTCTTTGCATTTCACTGCAAGGTAGCAGGATCCTTACCTCTATATCACAAGCTTGACTTGTTTAACCTTTGGTACTATGATTTACATTAGCAGTCACATATGGATTACCACCATACTTTATGCTTCATCACATCCTTCCATGGTATAGTGGTTCATACCACCTTACCGCATGCCTTTATGATCTTCCTTGCAAGATGGTGGATTATTCCCCACTATAACACACCCTTCATTTTTCCTTCTTGTGGTATGGTAGTTTATGATGTATTTAAATTCTCTCATACCACCCACCCATGTCCTCATCATAATACTTCTACAGTATGGTAGTAAATATCCTCATATTGTTTGTTACACACCGCCAACCCACCAAGGGTTCAAATTACTACTGATGGATCACGGTAAGGGACTGTTAAGGGATTTGGAATGTTTTTAGCTAGACATGTTTTTTCTTAAGTATATATGATGAATTTTTGGCTTTGTATAGGTCTTTCAGTGTTAGTCAGACCTGAAAAATTTATGTTTGTTTACAGTGGGGAGGCTCAATAAAAAATAAAAAGGAATATAAGGATCAAGGCTCGGGTCATGGAGCTCAAGGTTAATTGTGATGATGGAACTAGGAAAATTTTTAAGGTTCTAACGCACCTCATGATGAACTAGACTATGTTTTCCCTTCATCATGCTTGTGTTATGTTTTTATGAGTTCTTTTCTTGTGAATATATCCCTAAGGAAAATTTTTCTGATACTTGTAATTGTAAACATCTTCTTGGTTTTTAACTATAAATTATTTTGTCTGTAAACTAAATTCTATTTTAAGTTTCCATTTGCAGTTATCAAAAAATTAGAAAGTCAATAGTTATCAACTTATGAACTCAATAAAGTTTTATTGATTTAGGTTGCTTATTTATACATTATTGTTTATTTGGACTTTAGGAAATGAAGACAAGGACTGTAAGGCACAAATTAGATGACAGTGATCATAATGTTGAAACTTCAGGATAGATTATGAGTGCCTTCATAGTGAAAAAGTGGCCAAGAATAATGAATATTTATTGTGTCTTGGTTTGACAAGCAGGCAAGTTGTAAATCCACTAAGTAGTATATTATTTGTTTAATAGTGTTTGATAAAATTGTATAGGCAAGAGCTTTATGTATATAAGACATAATATGATTTTTTTTTGTTTAATAGGAAACAAAAAGAGTGCAAAGAAAATGCAGATAAAAAATAAAAGGAAAGAAAAGATACAGTGTCTCCATCTCGTAGAATCCAACACTTTTGTGATTCAACAAATGTAGTTGGTGAAAACAATAGTTGTGGTGATGTGCAACCTAGTATAGCACATGGTGATTTGTAGCCTGATATAACACATGGTGATGTGCAGCATGATATAGCACACGGTGATGTGCAACATTGTGATGATCTCTTAGAACTAATTCTAAGAAAGATTATTGAAAAACATCAGAGAAAAGGAGCAGGTCTACAAATGATTTATTCAACATTAAAGGGTGTGTTTGAACTGAAATATACGGATATCGGTATTGATCTACCTACTCATGCGACACTTGATGTGGCCAAGGAGCATGAAGTTTCAGTTAATAAAAGTCATGAAGAGATATTGCTTGCATTTGTTGTGCCTTAGAGTGAACCTATTGCATCTAGAACTTCTGATGGAACTAGTGGATTAGCCAGAAATATTGGTAGTGGTAATTTAATAGATGTGGATGCTTTTGTCAAAAGAAAGAGATTGAGTCAAGATTTGTACAGATCTATAGAGAGGAATGCAAAAGAAAGAAACTAGAAGGCAAGAATCCATTCTTACTTCAGATATCGAGAGATGGTGAACCCATTGGGCCAAATGCTACAAAGTGGGCCACTGAGTTGGGTGTAAGATGTAGGGCTCATTTGGATATTTGGAAATCAAATTTTGTAGAGCAAGATCCATAAAATGTGGAAAATGTTATATAAAAAATAAAAAATTCTTTTGAGACTATTGGTGGAAAAATCTCTAGAAAGTATTACAAGCAAAAGATGATAATTTTGATGAAAAAATTTAGATACAGTTGTAGAAAAACAATCATGGAGGGAAAAGACAGGTTAACCTCTGCTTTATCTCCTAAACAGTGGGAGGAATTGAAAGAAAGTATGCATTTTGAAGAATATTTGGCAAAGATTAATAGAGGAAAGAGAGCAAGAGACAATGTGAGGGATAGATATACATTTGGCCAAGGTGGGGTGTAGGCCAAAATGGAAAAAATTAGAGTAAGTGTATGGATTTTTGGTTCAATTTACATTGTGTTATTTATTTTGATTTTTTATTGAACTGTTTATATGTTGAAATTGACCTTGTATTTTAAGTGGAAAATAGTAATAGAGAAGCGGGTGTAGAAGATATTGTACATTATATGGCAGCACTAGATCCTAGTAAATCTAAGAGTAGGATGAAGTGGAAATCTAGTTCATCAACAAATATTTCACTACCATCTATTAATACATGCCTAGTAGGAGCTTGTTTAGATCATGTCAACTCAAATGAAGGGTACCAATATGTAATGAGTTGCATATACAGTCTCAGTCAACAAGTTTCAAAGTTGGTTGCCACTATTGACCCTATAGTTTTTGCATGGAATGAGCATAAATCCATGGATTCAGATGAGGTAAGAGGCTCTATTGATCTCATTTATTCTTGTTTGGAAATTTTGTATACAAATGTCTCTTAATATGCAGATTATTGAAATTTGAGTGTAGGAGAATCCAACCCAGTTTCTTTATTATTGGAGTGATCCATAAAATGTTCTTTTGGACAAATTTATAGCTTGCATTCTTTACTTGAATATTGAATGCTTTGTATATTTTTTGCATCATGGATAAACCACATGCAAACCAATTTTATCAAAGCAACAAGAAAAAAAAAACACCTTCATGATGTCAATAGAGTTGTCGATATCGATAGTGATCATGATGAACTAGACAAGAATGTGCAACACATTCATTATAGTTATGTTGAAGTTGAGGTAATATAATAGTTATCATTTATATGTCCCAATGTGTTTTCATTCTTCATACTTAAAATGTTCTTTTGGACAAAAAATTATAGCTTTTGCATTCTTTAAGTTGTAATTTGTAAGTTAATTTGTCCCAATGTTTTGTCATTCTTCATGCTTAAAATGTTCTTTTGAACAAAAATTTATACGTTTTTCATTCTTTACTTGACTTATATTAATTTTTGCATGATGATTAAACCACATGCAGAGCAATTATATGAAAGCATAACAAAAAGAAAAACATCCTATCAATAGAGCTCTCTACAAAGTTGTACAACTTCGACATGTCAATGTTGATAGTGATTATAATGATGAACTTGATGAGCATGTGCATGATATTCATAGTAGTAGTTATGTTGAACTTGAGGTGAGTGCTATGAAACCACATGAAAGTACTATTCAAGTAAGTAATGGTTGTTTTATTATGTAAATAAGGGTAATCATTACCAGTTTGATAGAAGCTGGTTATAATGGTAGTGAAATGTAATTAGCTAGTATACATAGATTATGGAAATAAGGGAGAACATATAACTTACATATGGAAGGTTAGAGCTTAGTTGTAATAAAGTGCATATATAGATTTTTACAATGCATTAGTGCATTGTGTTCAAGGATGTCATGGTCCTCAATTGGTGGGAATTCATTGTCAATCCATGTCTCTTCCTAGAGTACTCATACAGTCTAGCACTATTGTAGTGATCTTGCCCTCCATTTGTTTGTACCTCACAATGGGTTAGTTTGTTTTTTAGAGTAAAAAGTTGCTTCTTTTTTATTCAATAGAATAAAAATTAAAAGCACATATAAAACTAATTTTTTCTGAGTCATAAGACATTACATACAGTTGTCAAAAATAATATAATGTGTATTTTTTTGTTTTTGCAAACATTTATTGATAAACTCCAAGAAGGGGATAAAATTGGGGTGTTGGATCCGTTTGATGGTGCTACTATGGGCATTGTGTGGATTCACTCACTATCTATTGTACATGTAGTCGAATTGAATGGAATAGGAGATGCAAATGCAAGTATTTTAAAGGTCACAAGTAACATACCCCTTGCTTATGAAGAGAAAATAGATGGAGTTGTTCATCTAAAAGAGAAAGAAGGTACCTTCACACTGTGGCTACTAAAATATTTGAAAAAAATGACATAGTTGATGTTTATCATGTACTAGTTGTTAGACAGCTTGGCCCACTGCTTTATGCAATAGTTTGAATGTGTTGTTAAGGTATCTTAGTGTTTTTTTGTTTTTTTTAGAGTTGTATAAGAAAAAAAAGGTATTGTAACTTAGTTTTCTCAGTCACAACACTATGAAACACACATTTCAAAGAAAAGACACACATTCTTTTCTTGTATCTATTGTAAGAACACCTTTTCTCAAAAAAAGTAGTACTTTCATTCTTAATAGCAAATATCTACAGGAAAAATCAAGGAGGTGGAATGTGTAACCAGAGAGTCAAACTTTAGTCTTGTATCTGCTGTAAGAACACCTTTTCTCAAAAAAAAATTCAATATATTTCCTTTATTTGTCTAGTTTTTTTTGTCATGTATCTGTTGTAAGAACACCTTTTCTTTAAAAAAAATTAGTATTTTGCGTTCTTAATGGTTTCTTAACTTAGATCTGATGAAGCATTGTCTATGTTAATTATTGTAGAAATCTTTAAATTTGCTACATATTTCCTTATGTCAAATGGTTTCTTAGGAAATATTTTGTTCATCACTAATATTTTAAATTTTGGGTACAACACTATGTAGAGTTGCTCAATATTAAACATGTCATTGTCAACACCCATGCTATTGAGCCACAAGTTTGTGAAACATGATGTGCTCTTGAAATTGAATAGAAACTACCAATTCCCTTACTAATTATAGTATTTCGCAGACCCTTGTTGAGTTCTTTGGGACCCTTTCTAGAGAGTGCAGGTCGTTGGAGTGCATGAAAGGTATTCTTGTCAACCTAAGGGGAAATCTCCAAATAATTTCTTAGGTAAGAATTGTGCACCTTTTATTTATTTAAAATTAATATTGTTGGCTCTAGATGACATTGGAAATTGCTCTCTTATTTTTTATGTTAACTTCTTTCATGTCACACAGGCTTCCAAGGAATATTCTAAACAATTGGGTGTAGATTCATGCATAAAGTTGTTTGAACAGTTCAAGTCTTATGAAGGGCTATATTTCTTCTTGGGTGCATATTTGAGCTCCAGGTGTTTTGAATTTGGATTGTCCCTTATATCATTTTGTCACTGATATTCATTGATCTATTTGAGGAGGTAATTTTGTAGTAGCTTGGGAACCTTGTTCTTATATGGTAAATTGTATTTTCAAAGTCATTGGTAGTGAGGATCCCAACATTCACTTCAAATACATTGAAGTAGCAGCCAAAACTAGACAAATCAAGGAGGTGGAATGTGTAACCAAAGAGTCAAACTTCTAGGATGCTAAAAATACAAAAATAAAGCAGGGCATTGGAGTGCATGAAAGATCTCCTTCTTGTCAACCTGAGGGAAAATCTTCAAATGATTGTTCAAGTAAAAATTGTGCACCTTTTATTTATTTCAAATTAATAATGTTGGCTCTAGATGACATTGAAAACTGCTCTCTTATTTTTTATGTTAACTTCTTTCATGTCACACAACCGGCTAAGGAATATTCTGAAGAATTGGATGTACATTCATGCATCAACTTGTTAACAATTCAATTCTTATGAAGGGCTATAATTCTTCTTGGGTGCATATTTGAGCTCCAAGTGATTTGACTTTGGATTGTCACTTCTATCATTTTTTCACTGATATTCATTGATCTATTTGAGAAGGTAATTTTGTAGTATCTTGGGAACCTTGTACTTATATGGTAAACTATATTTTCAATGTCATTGGAAATGAGGATCCCAACATTCACTTCAAATACATTGAAGGAGCAGCCAAAACTAGAAAAATCAAGGAGGTGGAATGTGTAACTAGAGAGTCAAACTTCTATGACGTTGAAAAGACAAAGAACTTTCTTATGGAAGCAAGACTTCCAGATGCTCATCCACTGATAAATGCTTGTGATTGGTTTTAATTTGTCCATTGTCATGTTTAGTAAAGCTTATTAGTCAAGGTATATGCAAAATATAGTTCTCAGTCCATACTGAGTATTCACGGTGTGAAGTTTGTAGAGGAGTCTTTCATAGGACCCTTAGGCTTCATTTTTCAAGTAGTTATTTCATGTTTTGGAGCTGTATAAGAAAAAATAGAGCATTGTAACTCATTTTTCTTAGTCACAACACTAATAAACACTTTGTAACACATTTTTCAAAGAAAAGACACATATTTAAATCTTGTATTTGCTGTAAGAACACCTTTTCTCAATAAAATTTTAGAATTTTTCCTTCTTAATAGTTGTTTCATTATGTGTAAATTAAATGAATGATTGATTATGTTTTTCTATGTTTTATGTTTAAACCTCAAAAGCATTGTCTCATTTCTAGCACTTTTATGAAAAAATTGGTGAACAAAAAAAATTAAATAAACTACCAATTGACAGAAATCAGTGAATAAATATTACTAAATATAATGATTATGCAATTAACAAAAAATGTATCAATATACTACTAGTTGACAGAAATCAACGAACAAAAATAATTAAATAAACTACCAAATTGATCAAAATGATGATTAAAATTAATGACTAAATACACTACTAATGGATGGAAATTAGTGAATAAAAATGAATAAATAAGTGACTAGTTAACAACAATCAATGAATAAATTAATGACTAAATATATCAGTGAATAAAAAATAACTAAACAAGTGGCCAGTTTAAAAAAATTAATGACTAAATACACTACCAAATCAATCAAATTAATGACCAACTCAATCAATCAAACGACTAAATTAATGACCAAATCGGTCAATCAAATGACTAAATTAATGACCAAATCGATCAATCAAATGACTAAAAATGGTTTAGTCATCAATTCGATCACGTTATAAATGACTAGAAATAAACTACTACTGGTCACGTGACCATGTTCAATCATTTATAAGTAGTTTTCAGTAGTGTTTTTAGTCATATATTGTTGTTTTTGTACTAGTCGGGCTACAATTGCTATGGAATTCATCATTATCTTTGTTAATTTCCTGTGTTAATAATTTTACTTTATGTTTAACAAAATATAAATGAAGATGCACCACTCTACATGTAATGACATGAAGCTTGTTTCTTCCCATATATAAGGGAAACCAAGGTCAATTTTTTAAGATCATCATCAATATTAATATCATAATCATAGACCATTTTCATGACAGCATATAAAATACTTTATGAACTGTATTATATTTTGAAGTAATACAATGGAGAAGAAAGTTTAATTTGGTGGCCAAATTCTTTGGTGTTCAATTATTTTGTTGATTTAAGTTCATATATGTTATCTTGTTGTCTCCAAAGTGGTCTTTTCTTGTTATTTAAATTGAATATATCAAGGCACGGTAACTTGGAAAGATATCATTTGGATTTATAAGAAGAGCCTAGTAACTAGAAACCTTACACATATATACAAAGTATAAACTCCTAAAAGTGTCAAAACAATTAGAGTTAAACCAAGAAGGAGGATATACATATCATATATATCTCTACTCCATCTACCAATAGGAATAGGCACTGATCACACTCATCTCAAAACAATACTTCATATAAACTTTATTCACATATTTAAATTTCAACATTAAGAGTAGGAGTCGCTAATAAGTTTGCATCTATTTCACATTTACATGACAGTGTGGATAGATCTCTAAAGTTAAATAAGCCATATAACCTTTAAATCTGCATTAATTATTAAGGTACACTCACCTAGGTATAGTAGAACTTGAAGTGTAGGGAGTACTCAACCACATCAGTTAACTTCGTTCATTAGCCAAAAACATTGTAAGCCTAACCATAGAGCTTGGCATCCTCTTAGGGTTTGCAACCTACATTTTTGGGAACTAACAGAACATGCATCATTGAATGTTTCACACCTCTAATCTTCATTTGTTCCTTAACCAAAGCTCTCTTCACACATGCACCTGCACCATAATGCTCGCCTTTTCCATGCCCAACTTTAAAAAAAATCCAAATATGTGGTACACTCCTCTATACATACATCTTGCTCAACCAATAAAATGTACAAGAATTCTTGAATTGCCCCGTATAGTTATCTGATCAAATGAGATGTTGACCCACTGTAATACCTTTTTCCTACAAGAACTCAAAAAAGTTTTCAAAACAATGTTGCATAGACTCAAATGAATGAGATCTATCATCACTCATGTAAAAATGGTACTCCCTAATTATCTTTCTGACTTATTTTGTACTATTATGGGCATTTTTTTTATGTTATGTGGACAAAAATAGCAATTTTAATATAATTATAATATTGTGATTATACCTCATTTTGTGGATTCAATGTGAAATTTTCAGCAAAATTGACCACAGATATAATAGTTCCAATCAAGAAAGAATCCTTGCACATCCTGAATTGTTGATCCAACCATTGGGACTTGTGGATATGCCTTGCATACTTGTAGAAAATAATTTTCTTAAAATCAAAAATAAAATTAGCAATACTTACCCCTTTTGTAACCAACTCACATCTAGAACCTTCACCTCCATTCTTCAAACTATATTTGGTTGTCTCAAACCTTTTTTCTCAACAATCTTGTTTGAAAAATCATGTTTGTTTCCCTCATGAAAACATGTTTACAAACTTTGATAAACTGCCACATTACAAACACATTTCATTTAAATAATCATTTCTATAAAAAAAGATAACCATCACCTCTAACACATAAAAATGAATCTAACAAGTCCCTGGATGACTTGGGAAGTTACATTGCATGAAGCTCCTTCAACATTTTGTTAGTATGCATAGTAGAATGAATATAGCATAATAATTCATGATACGTTGAAAAATCAATGTGGTATTCACAACATGTATTAAGAATATTAATAGGTACAAAATAAAATGGCTTACACGACTCAAAATCCCTTTATGAGATTTTGGAAATTTGGATGTGCTTCACAAAATTGTTTGTACAATATTGTTTGGCTACATTCTAAGAATTTTTTAGGATGTGGTGTGTGACCTTTATTGCTAATTCTTAACTTTAAAACATCCTTTAAATTTGGTGATTATCTAGATTCAAAGTACCAAAATTATTCAATTTCATTCTTTACGTTATGGGCTAGCTTCTTATCAACATGTGGAAGCCTCCCACTAAAATCCCAGATATCATTTTGAAGAGGAATATCGAGTCTTCCTCTTCTTGAGAGTGCTCTAGACAATTTTTTACAATTTAGATTTAAATCAATACAAGTTTTCCTCGTTAAACGAGCCTTTTCTCAAATGATGGATTACTAGTGAGGTTGTGATCACTCTACAAGAAACTCTTTTATCTTTTTCCTTACTAGTTTTTCTAATAGAAGTTGGAGCATTAAAATATTTTTTAAAATAATACTATTTTTTTTTACTTTTTAGTGACACGAATCTTCAATTTCTTTAATAATGGTCTTATTTTGTAATACTTTAGAAATTGCACAAAAATTTGACATCGTTTAGTTAATGTCTTATTGTAAAAGTATTGATTGAACATATTGGTATCCCATAACTGAACTGTTCATGATGACCTTTTTCCATCCAGATTATCTATTATGTTATCATTAATTTCAAGAAACCATTTAGGGGTTATTATGTAATTAGGTGATACATAAGACTCATTTTCAATGTTTGAAATGTTATTAACATTTTCATTTTTAATATTTTCAATATTCTCAACATTTTTAAAATCAATTCCAACATTTTCATTTTAAATGTTATTAACATTTTCATTTTCAATACCAATTTCAACATTTTCTATATCAATTTCAATATTTTCATTTTCAATTTCAATATGATGTTCAATATCTTCAAATTCTATTTTATCTTCACATGAATTAACATTTAAGGGTGGAGAAGTAGCCTCAACTTGAGTATTTGGCATACCTTATCTTCTTTTCCTATGACTTTCTCTAACTTTTTCTCTACATGCTTCAATTTGATCTACTATTAACTTTCTCTTTCTTTCTCTCTTACGATGACTACTGCTTCTCATTGTACAAACAAAAAAGAGCACACAAATGATTGTAAAGTTGATAATTATGTAAAAGAATCTTGCAAAAGCTTAATTTTATTTTTTACAAAAAAGAAAACAGGATTTCATGTGACAAAAATAATGTGAGGACAATTGAAATGCTCAAAATAGTCCTCTTTTTGTGTTATATATAATTCCTAGAATGAATATTCATTTAGAAAGGATATCTATATGTAATGGATATATGTTTTAAATGAATATCTATTATGTTTTGTGTGCACATTGCAAAGTTTGAAAACTTGCACAAGGGAAATAACTATCTATTTCCTTTACTTTTTTAAAAATGAAAAAATTCATAAAATTATGTATATTAATATATAATAAATGTAAACAAGAAGGGTAAACAAAGAAAGGAAGATGTTGGTGTTGAAACAAAACCTGGCAGACCCAATCAAAGGAAAACCATAGATAGAGAAATGGACAAGGAGATAGCTATTGGAAAATAGAGGACGTTGGAAGCATCCTCAAAGAAGATGTCAAAATGAAATTTCTTTCCTGGAATATAAGAGGACTCAATAGTCCTCATAAACAGATGGCCCTTAAAAACTATGTGTGGGAGCACAAAATTGATTTAATTTTACTACAAGAAGTGAAAATAAAAAAAACTTTGAACTCACTGCTAAGAATATTTGGCCTAATGCTCACTTTTATTTTAGTGATGTTAATGGGGCCTCAGAAGGCCTTGCAACTATATGGAATCTAAATAGGATAAGTGGTTACAAAATTTTCCAAACCAAGAATAGCTTAGGAGTTCAGTTGCCCATGTTGGGTCTACTTGGATTTTAATCAATATTTATTCTCCCAATGTGAGGAATGCTAGAAAAAACCTTCGGATTGAAATTACAGATTGGATCCTGATTAATAAAGAGGCTCACTGGCTGCTTGGGGGGACTTTAACTCTCCTTTATACCCCTCTAAAAAGTGTGGGGGTCTTATAGATTATTCTAATAGTATGGCTAACTTGGTAGATCTATTAAATACTACTAGGCTTGTGGATATGGATATACAAGGAAAAAACTATACTTGGACCAACAATATATTGGGAGATAACCTTATTAAGGTTAGGCTTGATTGTTTCCTTTTCTCCCCTAAATGGGTTGCTCTCCTTAGCTCCAATTTGTAGGCTCTCCCCTAGATGGTTTATAACCATAACCTTTTCTTGCTCATCTTGAATGAACATTCTAGTGTTGGTCCCTTTCCCTTCCATTATGAAATCATGTGGAGCTCTCACCTAGACTTTAGAAATAAAATTGTTGGTTGGTGGAATGTCCCTATTCATGGCTCTCCTATGTTTAAAGTTTTTTCAAAAACTCAAGTTTATCAAAATTATGGTTAAAGGCTGGAACAAGTGGGTTTTTAGGGATGTCTTCCACCATAAAAGAGATCTCTCTATTAAGCCTAAAGAGGCACAAAATAGAATGGAAAATGGGGATGTTATTGAACAAACTTGCTAGGAGGAGAAGGGTTACCATACTGAATGGGACAAAAATTTGAAAAAAGAGTATTTAGGAAACAAAAGTCTAGAATTCAATGGTTGAAATAAGGAGACCATAACTCTTCCTTCTTTCACATCTCTAATCTCAAACACAAGAAAAGGAACCAAATAAATAATTTGAAGGATGACTTGGGAGTTGAAGCCACTACTATTGCTCAAGTTGGTCAGTTGGCCTTTGGATATTTTCAACAAGCCTTTTCTAAGCCCAATGTGATTCCTAACTCTGTTTTTTATGACCAATTGTTAGACTCCATTCCTCCTACTTTAACCAACTTGGATAATGTTTCTATTCTTAGGGCTATCACTCAATTGAAGAAGTTAGACTAAAAACTTTCAACTTGGGTGCTTTCAAGTCCCCTAGACCAAATGGCTTTCCTCAGACGTTCTTTCAAGAGTATTGGGAGATTGTGGGAGAGGACTTATTCATTGCTTCCAAAGACTTGTTCAAGTCAAGAAAACTCCTAAAAAAAACTAAACCACACCTTTTTTTTCCATTATTCCTAAAAATAAAGACCCCCAGACCATGGATGACTTTAGGCACCTTAGCTTGTGTAAAACTGTTTATAAGATCTTTAAAATCCTAGTCAACTTCCTAAAACCTTTTTTTGAAAAATGATTAGCCCATGCCAAAAAAAAATTCTCCTAGGTTGCCACATTATGGATGCTACCATTTATACACATGAAATCCTTCACTCAATGGATAGATGTAGCAGTGTTAGTATGGCTTTCAAACTTGAAATTTCCAAAGCTTATGACAAAGTTATGTGGATTTTTCTTCTTAAAGTGTTAGTCAAGTTTGACTTTAATCAGACTGTTGTGAATCTCATTTCTTAATGCATTTCTATTGTCAAGTACTTTGTTCTGGTTAATGGGGTTCCTATGGTTTCTTCAATGCTAGTAAAGGGATTAGGTAGGTAGATCCCCTCTCCCCCTACCTCTTTATTATGGTTTATATTGTCTTAAGCTGAAATGTTTCAAGAATGTGGATAGTACTACTAAAGGATTAAAATTTACAACTTCCCTTGAACCCTCAACTATTCAACAATTTTTGGATGATACCATCCTTTATGGGAAATCTTCTGTGGTAGAAGCTAGAAAATGGAGGAATTTTCTAAACAATTATGCCTCCATCTTGGGTCAATGCATAAACTACAATAAGAGCATGATCCAGTTCTTCAATAACACACAAGCGCTTCACCTAACAAAGTGACTGCTATGCTAGCCTATAAGAGTGCTTCCCTTCCTTCTGTGTACCTTGGCCTCCCTCTCACTATTAAGGAATTCACCCATAGCTTTTGGAGCTCATTGCTTGAAAGAATGCAGAGGAAATTGGCTGGATAGAAAGGATCTATCCTTAGCCATGCTAGTAAATTATAGCTCTTGGTTGTTGCTCTGCAAGGGATCCTGGTGTATTTTCTTTCCATTTTTTAAATCCATAGATATATTGCTAAGAAATTTGAAAGAATATAAAGGAACTTTCTTTGGTCTAGTTTAGAGGAAAAGAATAAATTGGCTTTCCTAAGTTGGGACACTATTTTTCTTCCTAAATCTAGTGGTGGTCTTGGTATAAGAAAAATCCAATCTTCAAACAAATCCCTTCTTGCGAAGGTTGGTTGGGATTTGTTGAGGAATAGGAAGGACCAGTGCATGTTTCTGCATGCAAAGTATCTCAACAACACCCCCCTGATTAGATGTCTCTTGGAAGACCATTCCATTGGCTCCTTAATTTGGAACAACATATGCAAGATCAAAAATTTGTTGTTCTCTGGGTAGAGATGGAAACTTAGTGATGGCAACAAAATTAAGTTTTGCGAGGACCCTAGCTACTTGAAATACCCCTTAATCAATCTAACTTCAGGAATTTAATGGGCCATGCCTTGGTGTTTTTTGAAAAAAATGTGAGATACTACTTGTGTGGGTTGCATGGTTCTATGAAGTGGAATATGTTAGACAATTGTTTCCCTCACTCCTCGGAGTTAAGACTTCAAACTAAAAATCTTCAAGACACTATCTCTCTAACTAGAATACTCATTCCATCTCAGGAGACCAAGGAAAGTAAGGGTAATCTCTTTGTTAAGGGTCAGTGTAGGATAATGGGGGTCCAAACTAGGCCCCTAAGTGGTAATAAAAATTCAAAAAAAAAAGAGTTAGGAAACTTGACATAAAATTTGAATAGGTTATTAACATAATTTGAAAAATATGTAAGAACTGAATTTATAGCAAATTGAATGTAGTTTCTAGTCTACTGGTCCTTTTTTATAAAAAAATAAATCTATTTTGCAAAAAAATGAAATTTCAATGTAGTAGTACTAAATTTACAGGAAAAAGATAAGAAGCACGTGTATGTCTAACCACCCTAAGTACAAGAAAAAATAAATTTCTTTTTCTAAAACTTTCTATATATGTAGAGGACACATGCCCAGATGTGTCGTATTTCTTTGTAATTTTTTTGTATGTAAATAATTAGTTATGATTTTTTTATTAGAACATTTCAAAATTATTAAAATGTTTTTTTTTTTACCACCATAACTTGGTTAAAAAATTCTGAAATTCAATTTTTGCAATCCTATAGAATGTGAAGCATAGAATGTGACACATCTTTTAGATTCGAAAAATGTGAAATAGTTTGAAAAATAGAAGCTTTTCAATCAGCCTATCAATCAGGACTTTAGTCATAATGTATGTAGAAAATCAATAATAATTATCTATTAAATTCAAAATAAGGCATATCTTATATTGGCGAAATGGTGACAATTTTTTCAATCAACCAGACTTTTCATTTCATCAAATTTGGATAAAAAAAGTAGTCAACCACAAGGGAGAACTTCAAAAAACTAAGGAAATTTTGTAAACATGTTTTTTCAATTGACTTTCTAGGTTTGACAATCCTAAACCAAATCCTAAGCCAAATCCCAAGCCTATAGATTTTGTTAGAAAAACGGATATCCATTACCTCTATTATTTATAATACAAAATATTTAATATATTAATATATACTAATATACTAATATATTATATATTATATTATATTATATTATATATTATATATTATATATTATATATTATTATATTATATATTATATATTATATTATTATATTATATTATATATTATATTATTATATTATATTATATATTATATATTATATATTATATTATTATATTATATATTATATTATTATATTATATATTATATACTACATTATAATATATATAGTGAGATAGAGAGAGGGGGTATGAGAGATAGAGGGAGGGATAGACCTGAAAGAGACACACAGAGAGACACAGAGAGAGAGAAAGAGAGAGAAAGATGGCTAAAGAGAGATAATGAGAAAGACCTGAGAGGGGGATGGAGAGTGAGAGAGACCAAAGAGAGAGGGGGTGGGAGGGATAGAGGGAGGGAGAGGGACAAGAGTGGAGTTTTCCTGTAGGTGGAAGGGAGGAGAGAAAGAGTGGAGGGAGGAGGGACCAAGAGAGATGGAGAGAGAGAATGGAAGGAGAGAGGAATGGAAAGATTGAGAGGACTTGAGAGTGGAATGGAGAGAAAGAGGGAAGATGGAAAGGGGAGCGGAAGGAGCGGCTGGTTAATCCCAAGAGAGGGGCCAAGGACAGAGGAGGCAGAGACTCCAAGAGGGTTAGGGACCAAGAGAGAGTTTCTAGGTAGGGAGGGGACAGAGGGAGCCGAGAGACCCAAGAGTATAAAGAGGGGTGGGAGGGAGAGAGAGAGAGAGAGAGAGAGAGAGAGAGAGACCTAAGAAGGAGATGGAGAGTTTGAGAGAGAGAGAGAGATAGACTTGAGGGGGAGATGGAATGAGAGAGAGAAACCTGAGATGGATATGGAGAGTGTGAGAGAGATAAATACCTAAGAGAAAAATGGAGAGAGAGAGAGAGATAGAGACCTTAGAGGGAGATGGAGAGTGAGAGAGACCACATAGAGAGAGAGGGTGGGAGGGAGAGAGGGTGGGAGTGAGGGAGAGAGAGAGAGAGAGAGAGTTAAGGGGGAGATGGAGAGTGAGAGATACTTGAGAGAGAGAGTTATCTTGGTAGGGTTCCCAAGGGAGAGACCTAAGAGAGAGAGGGGGTGGGAGGGATAGAGGGAGCGAGAGACCCAAGAGAGAGAGGGTGGGAGGGATAGGGGGGAGAGAGATATAGAGAGAGACCTAAGAGGGAGATGGAGTGTGTGTGTGTGTGTGATAGAGAGAGAGTGTGTGAGAGTGAGAGAGAGAGAAATACATAAGAGGAATATGGAGAGAGAAAGAGAGTTATCTAGGTAGGGTTCCCAAGGCAGAAACCTGTTACAAGTATGAATGAGTATGGTGGTGTTGTCATTAATGTTTTCATTGATGTCAACATGGTATAGGTTGTTGTAGAGAAAGGAAACAAGTGATTATAGGTGGTGCATGTATAGTTGAGATACTATTGAGATGTTGTGAGTACATGGAGCTATCTTTATGGTGTTGCAGGAGTGTTGATATGATGAGTTACTAGGTGCTTTTGAGAAAATTAATAAATAGTGAAGACAGAATTTTGTGTGTGTTCAAAATGTGCTCCGGTACATGATCCACATTTATTATGTGTTGATCCTATGCTTGTGTAGATCTAAAGTGTTGTTTAATGGAATCCTTGGGTGATCTGCTTTGATGAAGAATGAAGATTGAGTTCACTAGTTTGTGAACTGGTCTAGCAGAGTTTTTTTGTCTGTGGACTTGGAGAAATGTATCTACTGCACAATCCTCTATTAGTTTGTTTTAGGTCTTGCAAATCTGAAAGAAGGCTTGTAATGGTGTTATCTATGTTCTATCAAGGGTGTTCATGGTTTGGTGCTCCAAAAGATTAGTTTCAGAGTTACTATGTGTGTCTGTACACTTCGAATGGACTGATGGAAAGTATTATATGTATGAAGGTTGTTACATTAGCTTCGGATGAATTTGAAGACATCTAAGATGTGTTCTTGTGCAATTTGAAGCATGTTACGTGATCTGCCTATCATCTTCTTATTGCAGAAGTGTGTACTTCAAAGTTCATTGGTTTTTTCATTAGGTTTGGCTGACCTAGTGTTTACACATCATACAAAGGATAAGTATCAATTAAGGAAGTGTGTGATTGATCTGAGATGTTTTTTTGGGTCCTGGTTAAGTGTTGGTTGGGTCCACTCTCATTCTCATCCACCACGAGAATGTTGAGTTGTTGACCTAATTTGAATTTGTAAAATGAAGCATGTGTAGTCGACCTTGGAGAAACTTTCTAAGGTTAAATATGGTATAAATACAAGACAAGATGTTTAGGATTGTGGACCACAAGTGTGAGAAGCAAGGAAGTTGCGAAAGAGTGTGTGAAAGTGAATTGAGGTAGTGTGAACTTCAATGTGTTAGACTCCTAAAAGCAGTGAGTTGATGTGTACAAGTTGTTGTGGTGGACCTTTTTTTGCATTGAGATAATTGTCTTTGTGTAACATTCTTCTTTCTATCTTTTTGTATCTATAGGAAATGAGCCTCCCATTTGGGTCGTGAGTCCTATCTTGGGAAGTGAGTCTTAGCTTGGGTAGTGAGCCTCTTTGTAAACGGTTTTTCAATTACTCTTATATTGTGAGTTAATCCTCACCATGGTTTTTCCCTTATTGGGTTTTCCACGTAAATCTAGTGTTTCTTGTGTTGATATTGCTTTTTGTTATTTTCACTTCATGCTCATACCTAATAATAGATTAAAGTGAATGTGGAGCTAATAATTTTTTGAGATTTGTGATTGGTGACAACTAATTCACCCCCCCTCTCATTTTTCTTGTGCATTTCAACAATTGGTATCATAGCTTTGGTTCCTCTGAGAAGAGCTTAACTTCTTGAGGTAGATCGGATGGCACACAAATTGACAATCCATGTGTTTGATGGATCTGACTACAGTTTTTGGAAAGTGCGAATGAGAGGTTACTTGATCTCTCTTGGATACCAAACTTTGAAAGCTATTGAGACAAAATATGTGTGAGCCAACAAGTGGTCCTTCTTTTGCAGATGAGATTTCTACCTATGAAGAAAATGAAAAATCAAGGTATGCAATCTATAGTGCTTTATCTAAGACTAAGCTGACAAAAGTTATTTCATATGAAGTTTGGGAAAAGTTGAAAGATAACTATGAAAGAAATGATAGAGTCAAATTATCAAAGAAGTTAATAGCTAAGCGCAGATATGAGAACTTAAAAATGGAAGAAGGTGAAGACATTGCAAGAAATGAATTCAAAAATCAAGGTGGTACTCTAACAGATGAAGATGTAATGGAGAAGATTCTAATGACCCTACTAGAGTGTTACAATGATAAGGTCTCAGCCATTGAGGAAGTTTATGATCCAAAGAAATTTACTAAAGAATATCTATTTGGCACCTTGACCACATTTGAAATGAAGAAATTTGGAAATGAAAAGGAGAAAATAGAAATAGCCTTCAAAGCTACAAAGACAGAAGATGATCCGGATGGTGATAGTTCAGAGGAGTTGGAAGCAAATTTTACAAGGAAATTGAAGAAAGGTACCAACAAGTACAAAGGTAGGTTACCTTTTAAATGTTTCAGTTGTGGAAATATTGGTCACTATGCTTCAAGATGTCCAAATAGAGCCATACACAAGAAGAGAAAATACAATGTAGATAAAAAGGACAAAAAGATCAAGAAATAGTATTATGTTAGAGAAGATGTTGGAATTTCTAATGATGAATTTGATATTGAGGGTGATAATTGTGAATTCTTGTTTCTAGCCTTAGAGAATAAATTAGTGTCTACTAACCACAGAAGATGTGCAAAGGAATGTGGTTTGGAAAACAAGAAGGAAGAGATGGAAGGTACTTTAGTTACTTCCTTTCATGCTAGACAAGATGAAGATTATTGGGTAATTGATAGTGGCTACTCAAATCACATGACCAAATATAAAAGTAAGTTTACTAAATTTGAAAAGTATGATGGAGTATTAGTCATGTTTGGAGATGATTCTGGTGCAAAGATTACTAGTAATGGAACAATTAGTTTTGATGGAAAACATAATATTATCCTAAGGGTTTAAGGCATAATCTTTTGAGTGTTGGAAAAATGTGTAGCAAAGGATTTAAGCTTGTGTTTTATGATAATAATTGTGAGATTAGAAAAGGGTCTAGAACTATCGTAGCTATAGGAAGAAGAACATATGGAAACATTTATAAGCTTAAGGGTTGTTGATGGTGTTTTCTGCACAACAACTCAGACAAGATACAAGTATCCTATCTCTCTTGAAAGGTAAATATCTACCAACAAGCCTCAAGAGATAACCCCAAGGTCTCTAATGTTAGGTCTTGAAAATGAAAAAACAACTCAGACAATATGTGAAAATGCTGGTAATCACAAGGAGCCTTACTAACAAATACTGGATCTTCAAACTTATCAAATTTTGCAATAAGTTGATACCTCATATCCTAAATCTAACACAGATAATAAAGGAAAAAAAAAAGATGAGGGTTTAAGAGAGAAATTCCTAAGATAAGACAATTTCTAGGACCAACAATGCAAATGATGAAATACTTGAAATGGACCAATCCTTTAGAACTAATTCCTACTTAACCCAGATTTTATCTACAATCTCACAGAAATAGTGCAATCTTCTAAGGTATTAAATATTTTCAGATCATGAACATCCATTCAAACCAACCCTATTGCAATTGAAATGAACAAACATTCACAATTGAACTAAGCATAATGAATATAAATTCTAGGCTAACTTTACAAAGCAACTCACAATCAGCCAGTTGCAAAAAGTATAGACCAGGGATCACTACAACACCTCAAGCATTAAACCAATATAACATATATCCAATATTTCTCAAGCAATTTCAAAAGATAGAACAACAAGAACCATGCAAGATAAGTCAACACAAGAGAGATCACCAAAAGCACAATGTCTTCAATTGTATTGAATCATCCAATAGCAGCAACAATTCCAATGTTTTGTGATAACACTTACTTCAAAATAAAACTACCTCCTAATACTAGCTTCTGCTCTATCACTTAGTGTTAGTGTAGGTTTTTTAATATTATTTTTCCTACACATTATTAAGCATACCTTAGGTTATAGGAGATGTGGTTCATGTGAGGACACGTGGCATAATCCATCGATTACATGTGTTGCTCCCACTCACACTTGGGTGGTTGAGTTTCACACCCTCTTTTGGCCTTATATGCCACCTCACAAAACCACTCATCTGTCTCTTTTTGAGTAGGTTATGCCACCTATTTGGCATTTTCCAAGTAGGCATAACTCCCACCTAATTTGGTTATTTGGGAGTTATTACCCCTCTTGGAATTATTTGCCCATATTCTACTATATATTCTGCACTCACCTCTCCCTCCTATCTAGTTCGGATCTAGCTCCTATCTAGTCTAGATGAGTTCATATTAACTCAATCAATTCAAGGGAGAGTTGAGGCATATTGTATCATTTAGTGTGTGATATAACATCATTTTGTTATTGCACTATATTCCTGCATTCTATTTCTTGTTGCTCTCGTGTGGAAGGTTTATCTTGGTTTTGTAGGTGATCCTGGGTGCTCGAGTTCATCAACAACTCTTACATGGTATCAGAGCTATATCTCAGCTCTTACATGGTATCAGAGCGTCAGATCTACAAGCCCCTTCTCAAATTTGAGAGATTTGTGAGTTTTTAATCAGTATTGCAGGTTGCAGCATGCCTTTACTTGTCTTAAGTAGTTGATTCTACTTTTTCATGATGTTTTTTGGTTGTTGGGGTCGTTTTATGGTGCTAAAGGCGTTTTTTTAACACTAGATCCATATTTTTTGTATATTTTGAAGAAAATCCGCCATCTGGGTTTTGTTCATAGTAGAAAAAAACTATCTGGGTCGTTGCTAGTTTCTACATACATGTTGTATATTTTGCAGAAATTAAATCAGAACATTTCAGCAGACCCCCTCTCCAGTTGCATTTTTGATTTTGCAGTCAATCTTTGGAGGGCCATAATTCAGTCATACGAGTTCTTTTTTCAAAGAAATTTTTTTTTATTTGGGTTAGAATTTCACAGGCTTTGCAGTGGTATGATCCATTTTTGCTCAAGTGATCTGAATTTTCCAGAAAATCAGTTTTATCAGCAGATCTGAAGGACAGTTCTCATTTTTGGAACTTCAAATGGCTATAACTTTCACATATGACCTCAGATCGAGGTGATTCTTTTTTTGAAATTTGATAGTTTTTTGAGAACTATACATTGGTACTATTTTGAGGTTCTAATTTTGAGATTTAATTATACTTTCAGTATTTGAGTCCATTTTGGGCACTTGAAAAACTCTGGAAAACAACTCCAGCATTGTAAATGCACTAATTTATAAAGTGCCAAATTATTTTTTGTGGGGGGGATTCATGATTGAGTGAATTTTTGGGGGTAATCTTGTAGTTGATTCTTCATGGGTTTTTCTATTCATCCTTCCGTGCTAATGTTGAATAAGGATAATTATGAGTCTTGGAAGAATGGAATCCTGAGACATCTCAGGTTGCTTAAGCTCTTGCCATACCTTTATGGGCTCATACCTGAACCAGACACACCTTGGAAGCAATCAGTTTGGGGTAATAATAACGATCACATTATAGGATTAATTGGTACATATATTGGTGTTGATATTTATGTGGAGATCTCACATATTGAGTGCCCACACACACTTTGGACCAAGATTTGGGAGATTTTTGGAGACCATCATATCTCTCCATTCCCAGATGATCCTATTGCAGATTGTTTAATTCCCCTTGATGATGCTGATAATATACCCTATGATGATGATACTTTAGAGGAGCTTGAGGATAATAAATGTCTTGAATGTCTAGTTGACAAAGAGACTTCTCTTCTTGCTTCTCCTCCTCCTATTGAGATCACATCCTCATTTACTATTGCATCTGAAGATACTTGTGTTGCTACATTCATGGCTTCTTGTGATTCAGTGCAGCAAGATACACATTGTCTTCCAGACATAGCTACTTCAAATGACTACTTGACAGACATTGCAGGTTTGTTCATAGAGTCTCATATTTCAGACTTGGGAGACATTATTCATGACATCCATCTTCTCTTTGATGAAGTTGATTCTTCTTCAGTTGTTATGGAGGAACCTTTGGATCCTTTTGTTCATTCTCCACATGATCATTCATCACATTTTGACATGAGTGAGGATACTTTTGAGCAACATTTGGAGGAGGCGCCTTTGTCTTCAAAGGAGATATCTTTGTCTTCAAATTTTGTTCTACATCCATCTCCACTAGGTTCTGGATTTTCATCTTCTACAGTGTGGCCTAGAACACTTGATTTGATGGTGACATCTTTCGACATCAACATGGAGACACCTGAGTAGAGTTCAGAGACTTCATACATTTTCATCATTCTTCCTTCATATTCCTTTCAGGAATGGGAAGACATTCTTCATACACCTTTGGTTTTGTTTCTTCCTAAGGGGAGGAACATTGTTCGACGATCATGGACCATGTTCTACATTCAGCTTCGAGCTTCAACCATTGGCATAGTTGACTACTTTGGGGAAGGCTACATGGTCTTTCCTATCCTTTCTATTTTGGAGGGGACTTCTTCCTTGCATGGGATTCTTCTTGTGTTGGGAAACTTGTTTTCTTTTCTCTCTTTTGGGAGGAGTTTTGTCCCACTGGGTTTTCTCCTTTACTCCATTTGTGAGAGAGTATTTTGTACATGGGTACCTAACATGGCCTAGTAGCCGGGACCCATATTTGCATCTTTGCATTCTTTCATCCTTTCACCCACCTAAGCTATGCTTAAGGGGGGGTGTTAGTGTAGGTTTTTTAATATTATTTTTCCTACACATTATTAAGCATACCTTAGGTTATAGGAGATGTGGTTCATGTGAGGACACGTGGCATAATCCATCGATTACATGTGTTGCTCCCACTCACACTTGGGTGGTTGAGTTTCACACCCTCTTTTGGCCTTATATGCCACCTCACAAAACCACTCATCTGTCTCTTTTTGAGTAGGTTATGCCACCTATTTGGCATTTTCCAAGTAGGCATAACTCCCACCTAATTTGGTTATTTGGGAGTTATTACCCCTCTTGGAATTATTTGCCCATATTCTACTATATATTCTGCACTCACCTCTCCCTCCTATCTAGTTCGGATCTAGCTCCTATCTAGTCTAGATGAGTTCATATTAACTCAATCAATTCAAGGGAGAGTTGAGGCATATTGTATCATTTAGTGTGTGATATAACATCATTTTGTTATTGCACTATATTCTTGCATTCTATTTCTTGCTGCTCTCGTGTGGAAGGTTTATCTTGGTTTTGTAGGTGATCCTGGGTGCTCGAGTTCATCAACAACTCTTACACTTAGCTCACTTCAAAGTCTAATCATCTAGCCCTTACAAATGAGGTAGAATGCCATATTTATAGAAATTACATGCTATGTCGGCCCAAATAGGGTTACAAGAATAATTGGCCCCAAAACAAGGTTGGCCAAGAAATTTCTAGAATAAAACAATATTTGCATTAAATGCTTGAACTTATCCAGGTCGGCCTGGGTTCTCCAATGCAGCTTAGTCCAATGCATGTGAAGGATGAAGAAGGAATAATGGGGAAGGACAAATTTTGATGAAGCCTTGCATTAAATGCTTTCCCCCTTGTCTTTATCTCATCCCACTTTATCTTGCACCATCAAGAAAATCCTCTCCAAGTTGGCCAAAGGTGGAATAATTAATATTTTAAACTTTCTCTCAACAAATTTCATATTTCCCTTGCTTGTTTGATAATTTTATCCCATTCCACCTTAAGGGTTTGATGTTTTTCAATGACCGAAATATATGTGGCCACATCATCTAAGTGGTGAATTTTGATTGGTCCATCATCAATTGGGGAATAAACTTCACGCCACCACTTTCTTAATTGTTGTAGGCTGAGATTCCTTGGTGTAAACTTCTTTCTGTCAGTCATGACTTCAAAAAATGAAATGCATTTGTTATATATATCTACCAGGGTGCCCTCTATTTGTTTTCCCTTCCTGTGGATCTTCCTCAACACCCTCTGCCTAATCTATAAGGTCTCATACCATTCCAAAGGTTTTGCAACCTTTGAATAGGGAAGGATTCCATCACTTACCAGCTTCTCTCCAGTGTACTCCATGATGGCTTTGGTTTTCTGCAACAGGAGATCAACATCTTCCTTGTCCTGGGCTAACACTTTCTTCAACCATTCCACTGACCTATGGGCATCTCCACTAGTTGACAAGATTTCTTTGATTACATCATCTCCTTTGGTTCCCACTCCATGCAACCAATCAAGTGTGACCTATGTGGAGGTCTTCATTCTTTCCAATTCATTAATTGTTTCCTTGGGTAGGAAACTTCCTACAGATGAAGAAGAGCTAACCTAACTAATAGTCTGAAAAGGATTCATAAGATCCTACAAATACCTTTTCAGCCTTTCATTTTCCTTCTTCAATTCTTGTTTAGTTTTCACTTCTTTGTTCAACCTTCCTAGGATTGCAGCACTGGATCCTTGAAATTCTTCAACTTCTTGCATCATGGAGGTGGGCCCCAAGTTAATTGTCTGAACACTATAATCCTGGTAAGTCACCTCATATTTTTTGTTATTTGGTACAGGGGTAGCAATGCGGATCACCCTATTATTGGCCTCATCTCTACCAATCCTAGAAATAATCTTGGCCTTGTTCTTTGATTTTCCCTTTCCAATATTGGCCAACAAATCATCCCAATTCAGAGGAGTATCATCTATAACTATTTGCTTACTCCTTAACTCCTCATCGAGCTAGCTATAAGTGGAAGAGTCTAACTGTTGCTCACCTTGAGTGATGCTCTCATGTTTTTTGGAAAAGGAATCAACACCTGAACTTTGGACCACATGTACTTCTTGAGTTTTGTCTTCCTTCCCTTGCTCTCCCTTATCCTCCCCTGGATTTTTATCCATTTCTCTGTCATCTTCTTCTTCAGACTTTGGGGAAGGGGTCTTTTTGGGAAGTTCTTCTTTCTCTGAGGACTTATCTCCTACATTCTCAATAGGTGAGTCTTCGTATGTGACCAAATGGGACTACAAGATTCTCTCAGTCTCTACCTAAGCATTGTGGAGCTCACCCTCCTTGAATCCTTCTACATCTTCATTTTGGTGACCACCAATATCTGCCTCCTTGGGCTCATGCTTTGTATTACGTGAATCAGGAAGGGGAGAGGTATCCTTTTGTTGTTACATAATAGTGGAGGTTATGGGAACATTCTCTTTTAGTGCAATCTCCTTGGGAGAAGGGGTCTTGGATCTCCTGGTATATACATGTGTATTCTCTCCAGAGATCTCCACATTCACCACTTTGGGGTCTATTTCACCTTCTTCCTTGGAAGGCTCCTTCTATTTCTTGGAGGCTCTTGTTACTTTTCTCCTCTTGGTCATAGGATTATCTTCCTTGTCTTCCTCATCAAGTTCCTCCTCTGCAGAAAAGTTCTTTTCTTTGGAAATATTTTTCCTCCTTAGGCTATTGGATTTCTTTTCTTTTCTACCTTTTCCTTGGCTTGAGCACCCTTGCTTTTAATTCTGAGGGGGGAGTCCACCTTTCCCTTTCCTTTTGGATCTTGTTCATTTTCTTCAGAGGTGGAGTGGGATTACAAATCTCCCATCAGCTCATAAGTGTATTGCATGCCCTTACTGTCCAATTCCTAAATCTTATTCTTCATCCACAGTTTAGTATATTTGAGAATAGGAGCAGTGATTTGTTCCAACTCTATTTTCTCTTCTTCTAACCAATCAATCTCACCTGCTAGCTTGTCCTTGATTAGCTTATAGTCATGGTTTTGTATCACATCCCCATCATCATCAATTTGATTAGGGATAGCCTTGATTTTATATAGTCTAATCAAGTTGATGAGTAGCCTTGAGAACCTTTTCTTCCTGACCTCAAATTCATCTTTACAATTGGCCCAATAGTCTTCAATATCATCCTTGTGTCAAAATTCTTGCTAGCTCCCCTTTGTGCTTCGCCTGTCCTATCGAATCTAGGCCTCTTTGAGTGGAATGAAAAACCCAAGGAACTCATTTCTTCCTCATAGGAATGAGTTGAGATGATAGAGGGACAAGCATCAATGCTCCCCACTCTCAAAGGGAAGTCATTGCCAAATCCATTCATATGCTTATCCTTCTTCACAATGGAATCAAAGTCACAAATTTTTCTGGTGACCTCCAAGAGTATAATGTGATCAATTGGGTATCTTGGAAATCTGTAGGGAGCTATGTAACAACCATCTATCCTTATGTAGGAAAAGGTAGGAAATTGTATGAACCATGCTCCAAACTTCCTTATCAACTCCTTAGCAACATCTGAATTCCTTACATGCTCTACACCTTGGAGCAATCTGGTGATGTACATGGTGAATGCATCATTCACCCTTCTGTAGATGGAACTTCCCAAATGCAACTGGAGATAAACCTCATATATCACATCCTATCCAAATACACCTCTAGTGCTTAGTCCCTTGTAAGGATGGAATCTTTCCAAAGCATAGACCAAGTAGGATGTCACTGTGAAGCTCTTGGTATGTAGTGCATTGCACAATTATTTGTGAATCATGTCACTTATTATACCTACCCAATGGTAATCTATGTCTTGTTCCATTCTCACTATTATATAAAACACCCAGCTTTCAAATACCCTTGCACTCTTCAGGCCCACCACTCTACAAAGAAGAGTTATTGCATCATAGTACTCCAACTTAAACCTTTCCCTGAATAATTTTTTTGGCAATTTTGAAATATGGGGCTTAGGTTTCTCTAACCAAGAATTGATAACTTGCAAAGAATTGTTGGTGTCTTCCGCATAATACTTCTTGGTGATGTGAAGGTCAAAACTCACTCCATGGGATTTGGAAGGCATATGAAAATTTTGTGCCACTAAAACAAGAGAGAAATTAGCCAATACTCTTCCTTGTGGACAGATCACTCTCTATGTGCCCTAGTCATAGTGTTTGGCACACTCTAAAACCAATTCATAGCATTGCATAGTGGGAGGAAATCTAGCCACATGAGCCAATCCAAAACTCACTAATCTTCTTTCCAACAAAGGAGGGTCCTCCACTGCCATTCTGGCCTTGAATTCCTCATAATCCCATTTTCCTACATTTTTATCAATGATCTCCAACCAGATGGAATTCAACTTTCTCGTAGGAACCTTTCTCTTTATGTCCAACTTAATTCTCTCTGCTTCTGAGATTGAATATCCTTCAGCACCAAGATCCATCTATTTGCTCTTGATCTTGCTAGCAACTGCCTTGCTTGATTCAGCCTGCATTCAGAAAGGAAACCATGATAAAGACACATTGCAAGACAAGAATTCATGTTAGCTCATCATGAATTGCATATTCATCCTTCAAGTAAGTGCTATGATAAATGAAATCCCCTAAAACATTACAAATATCACCACTTTCAAAGTTTGGGTTTTTGGCCTTCTCGCGAATTTTGAGCCAAAGAGGAATTTCGGGAAAATCCGATCAAGGCGGATTCCAGTGAAGGATACATAAAAGGCACTCAAAAGACATTCAATTATCATCCAAAACTCAAGGAATAGTATCATATGTCCTTAAATCATCCAAATCAATCATTGTGACACCAAATCATTAACAATTGGCTCAGGTATTCCCTTAATTCTTCACTTTCAAGAGGTTTTCGGGGAACTCCATCGGGGACATAAATCTACAGAACTAGCAAGTCTTAGCACATTTTGGGAAAATGAAGGAATAATGGATTTTTGGGAAAATCCAAAGGAAGCAGAATTCCACGAAGTCAATGTAGTTTTTATGTTTTAGGCACATTTTTAGGAAAACGATGAAGCAATGAAAAATTGGGGAATTCCAAAACTAATGTAAATCTGTAAGATATTCAAAAGCTTGAAATCTTTGACTTTGTCAGGATTTCACCCAGATCGATCAAATGATTAGGAACTTGGGGACTCAACCTTGGATTCAATTCATTTTGATTACAAAATGAAGAGTCTATATTTCCAATCCTTTTGAGTGTGATCCAATCAATGTGAGCAACGATTTCCACAAGGGAAAACCTAAGATACTGTGATGAAAACATAGTGTTGATCCCAACTCACCCTTTCATTCTGCTAATCCTCCTACAAACTCCCTTAAAACCTTACTAAGACAAAGTGATTATCATATTTGGATGATGAACGAACAATTTCAATTCGCCCAAGATGTGATTTCATCGAAGGTCAGGGATTGCTAGGTCAAACCATAGCTTGGTATGTTGGAGCATGAAATCTAAACTAATGATCAATTCGAGCAATGGCTAATTGTATTAAGTCACAATAGATCAGAAGGAAAGGCAACGCGAAGTATAGGGAAGGGCATCAAACCAAAACAGGTAACCCAAGCTCTGTTATCAAATTATGTCATATCAAAATCCTGACTCAAGGCACTCACACAAACCATGAAGCAATTCAAACTTGTCAACTAAAAGAGAAGGCTACATGAGCATACCATGAGTGATGAGTAATCAAAATAGCATCAATTGGCATGAAATCCTCAAGTCCAAGTAAACGCAAGCAATCACCAAAAATCTGACCAAAGCAAACAATCACAACTCAAATGCAAGATTCAATAGCACTGGCAATTCGAAATCAAGTCTCTTCGAATCTTATAGTAAAGAAAATGACTCAATTTCTACCATAAATCCAATTTAAATCCAATAAAAGTAGGCTACAAGATTGTACAATAAGCTTAAATGCAATGACAAGACAACCCAGGATACATTTCAGGGATTCGACGAGGCAAAGGAATTTTGGAAAAATTTGGTGGATGCAAAATTTCACGAAGGACTGAAATCTCCAAAATATGGTGTGGAGTCCTCATCGGATTTTCAAGAAAACTAGGGAATTCCACCTAGGGGTAAATTCCCAAAATCAGAGGAAAACCTGAGAATTGTCCCCCAGATTTAGGATTTTCAGTGAAATACTTGGGGGAATCACTTGTATGAGAAAAATAAGCATTCAAGCATGTTCAAGGGAAATCAAATTCCAAAATTAGAGGACCAAAAGGTCACAAAAAATAGAGCAAGAGACGGTCCCTACTTTTAGTGGGGTGTGTGTGGAAAACTACACAACAAATGGTGACTCTGGTTGGGGAAATGCTCCAGAGCATTTCAATGACAAACTGGAATCAAGAACCCAAAATCTCTGGTTTCAATCCTCACATCAGGTCATTTATCTAATGGAGCTTCAGGGTTCTAAGACAAGAAAACCTTTCCTGTACTGGGGTCAAAGTGTGTGCTCATGTATTCATTTTCCTTTACTCAGTAGCCATAAGATCCAAACTTAGCCTGAACAGGTTACATAAGGATTCTAACTCCAAAAGCATCCTGGATAGAGCCTCGCTGCCAATCAAGCATCCATAGCCCCAATGAGGTTATCATTGTGGTTCTCCCAAGCATATCTCTACTACCAGCTAGGTGTTCATAGCCCCGATAGAGATACTTGGATACTCTTGATAAGTTGAATTTGTTCTTTCTATTTTCAATATTTTCTCTTTTCTTTTTTCATTTCAACCTATGAACAATGAATTTCATGCTCAGGGCTGAGAACCACAGTGGCACTAAAGCAGAGTATAAGATTTTTCACTTGACCAGACTTCATAAGGACCATGTACAACCTTGGAATTAAAAGATTATGTGTAAAGATATAAGACCCAAATACATTCTAGGTTTATCTTAATCCCATGACTCATCTACTCAAAACATTTAGCACATATGACACTAGATGAAGAAATTTCACCAATTTGATCCTAGAAGGATGATTAAAATTTGTAAAAGAAATGCCTAGAACAACCCCAGATAACATAATAATTTCCATGCAAATGAAACAAGCCCCAGAGAGAGTAGAAAACCAAGAACACAAGCAAAGGAATGCAAAGAGAAACCTACTCTAACCAAAAGAAAAGTGAAATAGAAACAAAGAAACAAGCAAAGAAAACCTAACCTAACCTAACCAAATAAAAAGTAGCAACAACTCAAGATTGGAAATAATGCTTTAGGTACTGCCCATTGACAGGCAGTGGGATATCCTGTCCAGTGAGAGTTTTCAAATGAAAAGCATTGTCTCCCAAAATCTTTGAAATCTGGTAAGGGCCAAGCCAAATTTTGTCAAATTTACCATGCTCTCCCTTACGGTCATGGGCTTTATCCCAGTAAAGAACCAAGTCAGAGATTCTAAAGGATTTTACCTTGGCTCTTCTATCAAACCATCTCTCAACTATACCCTGATGTTTGGAAAAGTTTTCTAAGGCTTGATCTCTTCTCTCTTCAAGGTGTAATAGCTCAGCCAGACGGGCTTCACGTTTATCCCCATCATCATAGTACTTATTAATGAACTGTAAAGTGGGGATCTTTAGCTAAATGGGGAATACAGGTTCCAGACCATACACAAGGTGGTAAGGAGAGGTCCCTAAGAATGTCTTATGCCTAGTATGTTCTTCCCAGAGAGCAAACCTAAGTTGGGTGTGCCAATCCTTGGGATTCTTTTCTAACAACTTGCAGATGACTTTCAAAAGGTTCTTGTTGGAGGATTCAGCCAATCTGTTGCCTTGTGGGTAGTAATTAGATGCAAAATTAATGATAAGTCCATGATCAAAGGCCCAATTAGAAAATTTTATGATGCAAATACAGGACCATTATCACAGACTAAATCTAATGGACAACCAAAGTGATTAATAATACCTGATTCTATGAAATTGATTACCACTTCAGAAGTACATTGTTTGCAAGAAAGAGCCTTAGACCACCTAGTGAAATAATCAGTGACAGTAAGGATATACTTGTGGCCCATAGAAGAAGATGGGTTGATTGGTCCTATGAAGTCCAATCCCCACTATGCAAATGGTTTTACCTCTATGACTGGTTGGAGTGGGAGAGTTGCATACTTCTCCCTGCTTTCTACAGTTTGACATACGTGGCAAGTTCTAACATGGTTGTGTGCATCTTTGAACAATGTAGGCCAGTAATATCCAGCCCTCAAAATCTGATTTGTCATGGAAGGTGCAAATCCATGGCATGTACCATATATATCATGAAATTCTCCTATGACCTTCTCAGCTTCTGCTTTTCCTAAACACCTTAAGTAGATGCCTTCATGATTTTTCTTGTATAGAACAACTCCTTTCAGCATAAAGCTATCACTCTTCAAATAGAACAACTCCCTTAAAACCTTATTAAGACAAGGTGATTATTAGATTTGGATGATGAATGAATTGTTTCAATTCACCCAGGACGTGATTTCATCAAAGGTCAAGGATTGCTAGGTCAAACCACAGCTCGGTACATTGGAGCATGAAATATGAACTAATGATCAATTTGAGCAATGGCTAATCGTATTAAGTCACAATAGAGAAGAAGGAAAGGCAACATGAAGTACAGGGAAGGGAATCAAACCAAAATGGGTAACCCAAGCTCTGCTATCGAAATTTATCATATCAAAATCCTAAATCAAGGAACTCACACAAATCATGAAGCAATTCAAACTTTTCAACTAAAAGAGAAGACTGCATGAACATACCATGAGTGATGAGTAATCGAAATAGTAGCAATCTGCACGAAATCATGAAGTCCAAGCAAATGCAAGCAATCACTAAAAATCTGACCAAGGAAAACAATCACAACTTGAACATAAGATTCAACAGTGGAAACTCGGAATCGAGTCTCTTTGAATCTTACAATGAAGAAAATGACTCAATTTATACCATAAATCCCATTTAAATCCAATAAAAGCAAGTTGCAGGTTCGTACAATAAGCTTAAATGCAATGACAAGACAACCCAAGATACATTTCAGGGATTCGACGAGGCAAAGCAATTTCAGAAAAAATCGGTGAACGCAGAATTCTGCGATGCACCAAAATCTCCAAAATATAATGCGTCATCCTCCTCATTAGATTTTCAAGAAAACTAGGGAATTTTGCCTAAGGGAATTCTTGAAATCAAAGGAAAACCTAAGAATTGTCACCAAACTTAGGATTTTCAATGAATTACTTGGGGGAATCACTTGTATGAGAAAAATAAGCATTCAAGCACATTCAAGGGCAATCAAATTCCAAAATCAGAGGACCAAAAGGTCACAAAAAATAGAGCAAGAGAGGGTTCCTACTTTCAATGGGGCATGTGTGCAAAACTGCACAACAAGTGTGTTGATGGTCAGTGTTTTGTATCCAAAGTTAATTAAAGTTGGCTATGGCACCAAAGTATGCGACATGTAAATTTTGACAATTTGATTAGGATTAGTTCAATAGAAATTGTTAGGGATCTACCTAAAATCACAAAGCCTACCAATACTGTTTACAAAAGTTTTCAATTGGGAAAACAAACAAGATGCAATTTTAAAGGAAGAGAACAATAAACTATTGAAATATTGGAATTGATTCATACAGACCTCTGTGGTCCCACAAGAACAGGAAGTCTTAATGGTGACAGGTATTTTATGCTTTTAATTGATCATTATTCTAGAATGACATTGGTTACTTTTCTCAGGGAGAAATCTCAAGCTCTAGATAGATTCAAGGTGTTCAAGTCTATGGTAGAGAATGAAGTGAACCTAAAAATCTAGTGTTTAAGGTCTGATAGAGGTGGAGAATTCACCTCCAATGAGTTTAATATGTTTTGTTAAGAGCATGGTATAAAGAGGAATCTTTCTGCTCCTAGAACTCCTCAGCGAAATGGAATTTCTAAGAGGAAGAACCAGACAGTTCAAGAAGCTGCAAGGACTATGATGAAAGAGGAAAATGTATGTGAAGTATACTAGAGAGAAGCAATTCACATTGTTGTTTATATTCTTAACAGAGTTTAGATCAAAGGTAACAACACAAAGACCCCTTATGAATTGTGGCATGGAAAAATTCCTATTGTTAAGTAATTTAAGGTGTTTTGAAGAAAATGTTATATTAAAAAGAGATGATGAGAACCTAGGAAAGTTTGATGCTAGATGTGATGAAGGTATTTTCCTTGGATATTCAGCCAATAGCAAAGGTTATAGATGCTTCAATAAAAGATTGAGAAATATTGTTGAAAGTGAAAATGTAAAACTTGATGAAGATATGCATAGATTAGTTGAAATAAGTGAAGTTGAACCAGATGAACCTATCTACGGACAAGTTTAAGAAGAGAATAAGGAAGAAGAACATATTGAAGAAGAATATGCTCTAGAACTTGCTCCTAAGACTCCAAAATATGTACAGAAAAATCATTTGGAAGAATAGATAATTGGAGACAAAAGAAAAGGTGTAAAGACAAGAAGCAAAGTGGAACAATTGAGGTAAATTTCTTTTTACTTTCCAAGATAGAGCCTAAAACAATGTGTGAAGCATGCAAAGATGAAATTTTGGTTAGAGTAATGAAAGAGGAATTACAGTTGATAGATAAAAATTAGACATGGGAATCAGTTCCTAGACCGATAAACAAGAACATAATTGGTATAAAGTGGGTATTCAGGAATAAGCTGAATGAGAATGGTGAAATAGTAAGAAACAAAGCAAGGCTTGTGTGAAAATTTTATTCATAGGTTGAAGGAATAGACTTTGAGGAGACATTTTCCCTAGTGGCAAGAATGGAGGCTATTCGGATGTTTTTGGCATTTTTTGCTCACAAAGATTTCAAGGTATACCAGATGAATGCTAAGTTTGCATTCCTAAATGGAGAATTGGAAGAAGAGGTATACATGGATTAACCAGAGGTATTTCAATTATTAGATCAACCAGACATGGTATGTAAGTTGAAAAAGGCATTCTATGGACTTAAATAGGCTCCAAGAGCATGGTATGCAAGGTTGGATAGGTATTTAACATAGAAAAGGTTCAGCAAAGGCTCTGCAGATAATAATCTCTATTTCAAGGTTGAAGGAAACAAAATTTTGATAGTGGTTGTGTATGTTGATGATATTATCTTTGGAGGAAATGAGGGTATGTGTAAAATATTTGCAGAGGAGATACAAAAAGAGTTTGAAATGTTTGTGATTGGTGAGTTGAATTTATTTATTTGACTTCAAGTGAATCAAACTGATAAGGGAATATTCATTTCACAATAAAATTATTTTAAAGAGTTGTTGAAAAAGTTTGGAATGGATGACTCTAAACCGATCTATACCCCTATGGTGACTGGATGTAAACTAAGGATGATGAATCTCCTAAAGTTGATCAGAGCATGTACATATCTATGATTGGTGGACTATTATATCCTACTACTACTAGACCAGATATCATGCATGCAATATGTTTGGTTACCATATTTCAAGCAAAACCCAAAGAAACACATGTTACAACTATGAAAAGGATATTCAGATATCTAAAAGGAACTCTGAATTATGGCTTGTAGTATCCTAAGGATACTAATTTCACTTTGAGTGCTTACACTGATGCAGATTGGGCTGGTTTTGTAAATGACCGAAAGATTACAATTGGTGGTGCATTCTTTCTTGGATGTAGGTTGGTTTCATGGCTAAGCAAGAAATAGGATTCAATTTCTTTATCCACTGTAGAGGTTGAATACATTGTAGTAGCATCTTGTTGCACACAAGTACTGTGGCTGAAGCAAACATTGAAGGATATAGGAGTGAGGTGTGATGATCCTATCCCTATCTTCTGTGATAATACAAGTGTAATAAATATTTCAAAGAATTTGATAATGCATTCAAGGAAAAATCATATATCTATCAGATATCATTTCTTAAGAGAGAAGGTATTGGAGAATGAAATCAGGTTGGAATATGTGCCTACAAAGGATCATATTACTGATATATTTACTAAGGCTCTTCCTCAGGATAATTTTGATATCTCAGGGAGAAGTTGTGGGTTACTCCCAGTCCTTTGAACTAGGTACAGAGAGAGGTGCATCAGTCCAGTGAATCTACAAATTCATCATTTTTCTGGACTGATGACTGGGGTCTACTCCTTAGAGGGATTAGGAAGTATCATTGTTGCAGTATAAGATGTGTGTTGTCATCGGTGCACTCCTAAGGGGGAATGATCAGAATTATGTAAAAAAAAATTGTTATTTTCCATTGATTTCAAAGGGGGAGAGAGAGTTGTGTGTTTCCATCAATGACAAATTGGGGGATTGTTGCAAGTATGAATGAGTATGGTGGTGTTTTCATTAATGTTTTCGTTGATGTCAACATAGTATAGGTTGTTGCAAAGAAAGGAAACAAGTGATTGTAGGTGATGCATGTATAGTTGAGATACTATTGAGATGTTGTGAGTACATGGAGCTATCTTTATGGTGTTGCAGGTGTGCTAATATGATGAGTTACCAAGTGCTTTTGAGAAAATTAATAAATAGTGAAGACAAAATTGTGTGTGTGTGTTTAGAATGTGCTTCGGTATGTGCTCCACATTTCTTCTATATTGATACTATAATTTTGTGGATCTGAAGTGTTTTATAAGGGTTTCCTTGGGTGATATATCTTAGATTATAGCTTTTGGTTTGATGAAGAATGAAAGTTGACCGGTTTGTGAACTGGTCTGGCAGAGTTATTTGTCTATAGACTAGGAGAAATGTCTCTACTCCACATTTCTCTACTGGTTTGTTTCAATTCTTTCAAATATGAAAGAAGGATTTTAATAGTGTTACTTGTGTTCTATCAAAGTCTTTCATTGTTTGGTGCTCCGAAAGATTAGTTTTAGAGTTACTGTGTGTATCTTTACATTATGGATGGACTGATAGAAAGCATTTTGTGTATGAAGGTTGTTGCAATAGTTGCAGATGAATCTAAAAACATCTAAGATGTTTTCCTATGCATGGTGAAGCATGTTATATGGTTTTCATGTTATCTTCTTGTTGCAGAAGTGAGTACTTCAAATTTCATTTTTTTTCATCAGGTTTGGCTGACCTGGTGTTTACATTTCATACAAAGGATAAGTATCAATTAAAGAAGTTTGTGATTGGTCCAAGATTTTGTTTTGGGTCCTAGTCAAGCATTAGTTTGGTCCACTCTCATTCTTATCCATTATGAGAATGTTGAGTTACCGGCCTAATTTGAATTGGTAAAATGAAGCATGTGTAGCTGACCTTGGAGAAATTTTCTAAGGTTGAAGATGGTATAAATACAACAAAAAGGTGTTAAGGATTGTATGCCACAAGTGTGAGAAGCAATGTAGTTGTGAAATATTGTATGAAAGTGAATTGAGGTAGCAAGAACTTCAATGTGTTAGACCCCTAAAAGAAGTGAGTTTATGGTGTCTACAATTCACTAATTAAGGTTGTGGATGTGTGCAAGTTGTTGTGATGGACCTTCTGTTGCATTGAGATAATTTCCTTTGTGTAACATTCTTATTTTTTATCTTTTTGTATCTATAGGAAATGAGCCTCCCATTTGGATAATGAGTCCTATTTGGACAGTGAGTCCTATCTTGGGCAGTGAGCCCTCTGGTAGTGAGCCTCTTTGTAAACGGTATTGCAATTACTCTTATATTGTGAGTTAATCCTCACCATGGTTTTTCCACATAAATCTAGTGTTTCTTGTGTTGATATTGCTTTCTATTATTTGTACTTCATTCTCATATTTAATAACAGATTAAAGTGGATGTGGAGCTAATAATTATTTGAGATTTGTGATTGGTGACAACTGATTCACCCCCCCCTCTAAGTTGTCTTGTGCATTTCAACAAAACCTAAGAGAGAGAGGGGTTTAGAGGGATAAAAGGAGGGAGAGACTTGAGAGGGAAAGAGAGGGACTAAGAGAGAGTTGTTTAGGTAGGGTGGTAGGGATAGAGGGAGTGAGAGACCCAAGAGAGAAATATGGTGGGAGGGATAGAGGGAGGGAGATTGAGAGAGAGAGAGAGAGAGACTTGAGAGGGAGACAGAGAGTGAGAGAGAGAGACCTAAGAGGGAGATGGAGAGAGTGTGTGTAAGAGAGAAATACCTAAGAGGAATATGGAGAGTTTGAGAGAGAGAAACCTGAGAGGGAGAGGGAGAGTGAGAGAGACCAAAGAGAGAGAGGGTTAGAGGGAGGGAGAGAGATATAGAGAGAGAGACCTAGGAGGGTGATGGAGAGTGTGTGTGTGTGTGTGTGTGTGAGAGAGAGAGAGAGAGAGAGAGAAAGAGAAATAAATAAGAGGAAGATGGAGAGAGAGGGATAGATAGATAGAGAGAGAGAGACCTGAGAGAGATATGGAGAGTGAGAGAGAGAGACCTAAGAGGGAGAGAAAAAGAGACCTGAGAGGGGGAGAGAGATACCAGAGAGGGAGATGGAGAGAGATAAGGACCTAAGAGGGAGATGGAGAGTGAGAGATACCTAAGATAGAAAGAGAGATACAAAGATATAGAGGCAAAAAAAAAGAGATGGAGACTTGTGAGAGAGGGAGATACTTGAGAGGGAGAGAGAGGGATTGAGAGAAAGAGTTATCTAGGTAGGGTGGAAGGGGATAGAGGGAGCAAGATATTAAAGAGAGATAGTGATTGAGAGGGATAAATGGAGGGAAAGAGGGAGAGAGAGAGACTTGAGAGGGAGAGAGGGAGAGAGAGAGAGAGAGAGAGACCTGAGAGGGAAATGAAGAGTGAGAGAGACCTGAGAGAAAGATAGAGGGAGTGGGAGAGACTTGGAAGAGAGAGGGAATGGGAGAGGCCTAAGAGATAGAGAGATAGGGAGAGAGATTTATCTAGTTAGGGTGGGAGGCAGAGATCTGGGAGAGAGAGACAGAGAGTGGGAGATACTTGAGAGAGAGAGGGAGTGAGATAGACTTGAGAGAGAGAAAGAGACTTGAGTGGGAGAGTGAGATTCCTGAGAGAAAGAGACAGGGAGTGGGAGAGACTTGAGAGAGAGAGGAGTGGGAGATACCTAAGAGATATGGGGAGAGAGAGTTATCTACTTAGGGTGGGAGGGAGAGACCAAAGAGAGAGAGAGAGTGGGAGAGACATGAGAGAGAGGGAGGGAGTGGGAGGGACCTAAGAGAGAGAGGGAGTGGTAGAGACCTCAAAGAGAGAGGGAGTTGGAGATACTTAAGAAAGAGAGAGGAGTGGGAGAGACCTAAGGGATAGATAGAGACCTAAGAGGGAGATGTAGAGTGAGAGAGACCTAAGAGAGGGAGTGAGAGACCCAAAAGAGAGAGGGTGGGAGGGATAGAGGGAGGGAGAGATGGAAAGAGGGAGAGAGAGATAGAGGGATAGAGAGAGTGAGAGAGAGAGAGAGAGATGAAGACCTGAGAGGGAGATGGAGAGTCAGAGAGACCTAAGAGAAAGTGAGAGGGAGTGGGAGAGACTTGAGAGAGGGGGGGAGATATAGTCATCTAATTAGGGTGAGAGGGAGAGACCTGAGAGAGAGAAAGAGAGAGATAGGGAGTGGGAGAGACCTAAGAGAGAGAGGAAGTGGGAGGGACATAAGAGAGAGAGGGGGGGAGTGGGAGGGACTTGAGAGAGAGAGGAAGTGGGAGAGACCTAGGAGAGAGGGAGTGGGAGATACCTAAGAGAGGGAGGAGTGGGAGAGACTTGAGAGAGAGAGAGAGGATCCTAAGAGGGATATGGAGAGTGAGAGAGATGGAGTTGAAGGGACTTGAGAGAGACAGAGAGGATTGGGAGAGACTTGAGAGAGAGAGGGAGTGGGAGATACTTGAGAGAGATACAAGAGTGGGAGAGACTTGAGAGAGAGAGAGAGAGGCCTCAGAGGGAGATAGAGAGACCTGAGAGAGGGAGCGAGAGACCTAAGAGGGAGAGAGGATGGGAGGGATAGCATAAGGGAGAGAGGGAGAGAAAGAGATAGAGAGGGGAGACAGACTTGAGAAGGAGATAGGGGGAGAGAGAGAGAGAGAGAGACCTAAGAATCATATGGAGAGTGAGAGATACCTGAGATAAAGAGAGAGGAAGTGGGAGAGGCTTGAGAGAGAGAGGGAGTGAGAGAGACCTGAGAGAGGGGGGAGAGAGAGTTAACTAGTTAGGGTGGGAGGGAGAGATAGGATGTTGGAGAGACCTGAGAGAGAGAGGGAGTGGGAGGGACCTAAGAGAGAGAGGGAGTGGGAGAGACTTGAGAGAGAGAGAGATGGAGTGGGAGAGACCTAAGAGAGAGAGGCCTAAGAGGGAGATGGAGAGTGAGAGAGAGGAAGTGGGAGTGGGAGGCACCAGAGAGGGAGGGAGAGAGGGAGGGAGGGAGTGAGAGACATAAGAGAGAGAGAGAGAGAGTGTGTGTGTGTGTGTGTGTAAGCGATGGAGGGAGGGAGAGATAGATAGATAGACAGACAGACAGATAGACTTGAGAGGGAGAGAGAGACTTGAGAGGGAGAGAGAGACTTGAGGGAGAGAGAGAGAGAGAGAGAGAGAGAGAGAGTTGAAAGGGAGATAGGGGAGAGAGAGAGAGATAAAAACTTGAGAGGGAGATGGAGAGTGAGAGAGAACTGAGTGAAATATAGAGGGATAGAGAGAGAGTGGGAGAGACCTAAGAGAGAGAGAGGGGGGAGAGAGAGTTATCTAGTTAGGGTGGGAGGGAGAGACTTGAGACATGGATAAGGATTGGGAGAGACCTGAGAGAGAGAGAGAGGGAGTGGGAGGGACCTAATAGAGAGAGAGGGATGGAGTGGGAGAGACCTGAGAGAGGGTGGGAGATACTTGAGAGAGAGAGAGAAGTTGGTTAGACCTAAGAGAGATGGAGAGAGTGACCTAAGAGGGAGAGAGAGAGACCTGAGAGTGAGATAGATAGAGAGAGAGAGAAACTTGAGAGGGAGATGGAGAGTGAGAGAGACCTTAGATAAAGAGAGGAGTGGGAGAGACTTGAGAGAGATAGAGAGGGAGTGGGAGAGACCTTAGAGAGATAGGGGAGAGAGATTTATCTAGTTAGGATTGGAGGGAGAAACCTAACAGAGAGAGAGGGAGTGGGAGGGACCTGAGAGAGAGAGGTAGTGGGAGGGACTTGAGAGAGAGAAAGACATGTTGATGCCTAAAATTTCTAGGCACACAGCCTTATGGGAAATTTAGTTAATGGGGAACCAATTACGCTAAACTAAGTAACTTCTAGGTTTTAAAGAAGCAAGCTCTTCATAAATTGGGGGTGAAAAGGGAAAAGGAAAAAAACATACATAAATAAAATATAATGCTAAGGAAATATGCCAATATTCCAAGTAAATAGGCACAAGAAATCTTCCTTTCGGGAAAGATTTGAAGGCTCGTTCAACAATCTAAATGCCCAAAAATAACAGAAAGCAGAGATGAAATTCTAAAGAAGTTAGTCAAATAGCATAATAAAACTTCCATATGCATTCACTGAACATGAAGAGTACAAAACATGATTTGAATAGAAAAATTATTTTGAAATTATACAAGCTTTGTAGATAAACTAGTCATTACAACAAACTAGCACAGTATAATGTTTTATCAAATAACTAAGAAACAGATAGGCCAAATAGATTGGCACAATCTAGAAGTCTTAATACAAAAAATAAAGACACTACAAATGCCAAGAATCTTTTAGTGTTTTCTCTATGTATTTCCAAACCCTTTTTCAAAGAGACTAAGTCATATATATAGATATTTCCCACTGCATGAATGCTAGATAATAGAAAAGATTCCTAGGCATGAGTCATGCCACTCCTTGCAATGATTTATCCTAAACCAATGCAATAGAAAAGTTTTGAAATGGTGCTTTGTTGCCTCAAACAAATTGTTCCTTCCTTCAAATGATGGTAGTGGTCCCAGAGTAGAACTAGAAAAATTCTCTTGAAGACATGTGTCAAACCACCCAAGGAATTGGTTAGGACACATGGCATAGAGGTAGAGCTTCTCATTCTAATATCCTTCCTTTGTGACTGTCGTCCCTGTAGAGAGGACACGTGGCACGGTATTTTCTCTAAGCTTTGACTGCGGGGTTTGCCAAAAAGGTTCCTATGAAAGATGTAATGTGGTGCCTAGGTGGAGCTCAGAGACAAAGCAAGGATAAAGAACTCCCAAAAGCGCACCTTGCTGACATGTGGTACAAGCAAAGGAAAGTGCCACCAAAAAGGAGTTTGAAGAGGTACAAATATATAACACGTAGGATGAGGCTTATACAAAACCAAACAATCTAAAAGGGAGCTTTAAGGATTATTTAAATCCACAACTTTTGGTGACTAACAAGGGCATTTCACTTGTAGAATGAGAACCCAAAAATCTTGGTTCTAAGACCAGAGCCATATCCACCAGACAACACCTAGAGCTTCAAAAGGGCAGTCTGCAGAGGTAGCCAATCATCCTTAGATGGCATCGATAAGGGGTGCAGATTCTCCTACACCTCATGTAGATCAATAATTTCTTAAATGGAAGCTCCACAGAGATCTTGGTCCCTAACTCTAGCTGGAAAAGAAGTTGTGTTATCGGATGGATGGTGCATTCAATTTCTATTGTCGTGGGAGGTTGATTGAACAACTGGAAAGAAGATAGATTTTTCTACTTTTCTTTGATTTTTGCTGCAATATACTCCACTGTGGCCATTGAATTTTCAAAGAGAAAAGGAGAGGGCAAGCCCATTTGAGTCAAATGAGAAAATTGCATTCACATATGATTCGTAGTCAGACTTAGTGTGACCAAGAAATTTTCAGCTTGGAGGATCGTTGCATGATAATTGATAAATTTATTTGCCTTTTTGGTAGCCAACATCTGGTCATCTATTCTTGCCTTCACCAAGTCCACATTTATCATCGTGTACAATTTTCTCAGCAATTGCTCGACCTCAGGGACCTTTTCAACAATAAATTATGGGACCTTTTCAATTGTACCATGCACCTCCCCACTTAATTTCACCGCATCCGCCATGAATTGTAGTGTTAATTTAAGGGATAGATAGAAAGGCTTAACTTTCTCCCAGTAGGAGACATATAATTGTTACACCATCGAGTGAAGATCTAACTAAGAAATAGAGGGCTAGGAAGGAATTTTTAAAAGATTTGTCTCAAACTCCTCTGACTAGATTTCTTCCATCAGCTACTCAATCTTCTTGTCGAATGTTGTGAGTTGTTCCTATACAATTGTATACTTTGCATCTTTTCTTTTCAACATCTTCTTAGCTTGATTTTGGGTTCCATATTATTTTTCTAGAGAGACATTCATCTCTCGAATATCCTTTTCAAATTGAGCCTTTTGGTCCTAAAGCTTTTTATCCTTTTGCTGCATTTCTTTCTCCAATTGAGCTTGTTGATCCCAAAGCTCTTTGTTTTTCTCTTGGGCTTCTCTCTTCATTCAAGCCAACTGATCTTGAAGTTCCTTGTTTTTCTACTATAGATTAGCAACTAGGTTTGGATCCAGGGACTTGAACTTTGCAATTTCCTCCTAGAGTTTAGCATTTTCTATTTGTGCTTGTTGAGACAAGCATGCAATTTTAGCATCTTTAGCCTTTCCTCTCTTCTATAGGACCTTCACTCTTTCTTTGAAATTCTTGAGCTCCTCTTCCCTTTTGGTCAATTGATGACTACACTTCAAAAAGTCTATAGTCACAACCTGCTATGTTTCCTCCATTACTTCAACCTTGTCTTGTGGTAGGGCTTGGTGTAGATTGATCCCTGTGGCATGGACTGTGTAATCTTTGGGTTGCATTTTCCCTTGAGGTTTGATGGTGTTGGGAATCATGGATGCAAACATTATCAACCCTTGATCCTCATTAAACAGGGTTTGTATGAATGGCTTGGTGGGTCTCGCAACATCCTTTTCTTTTCTTTTCTAGGCTCTCCTAGCCTGTGCCATCTTAGACATGCTATTTTTCCCAAATAATTCTGATGGTGACTCAATCTGTTCATTGGAAAAGGGTGCATTGGGAGGAATAGCAAAAGGGAAATAAATCATCATAGATTTAGATGATGCTCGCTTTGGCCAAGTGATCGTTAATGGAGAGAAAGGGGGAATGTTATGTGAGGCTCTAGTGAAAGGGGAAGCGATGGAAGAAATCACAAGGGGTAGTGGCATGGGCTGCAGAGATGTAGAGGCCATCATTTGTTGGGTAGGCTGGGCTGAAGCTGATGCAATGAATGCAAAAGGGTTTGCAATAAAGGGCTCCGATTGGGCCCTAAAAAAAGATGGAAAAACCTATGGGGGGAGGAAAAACTACCCATATGATGGGGGGAAAGGAAGACTGAGAGGAAACTTTCATGGTTGCAGAAGAAAAAAATAATAAACCAACACTTGAGGTAGTCAAAGATGCGAACACAACTAGGTTAACTAAAGACTAAGATGTGAGAAGAGGAGGAGAGAAAATTACCTGTCACTGAATAATTTGACCCTTGGCTTGTTGCCACAGGTACTTGCGACCCTTCTCCTGGTGTGATATTGGTGTGTAGCCTCTTCTTAGGTAGAGAATTTTCCACGTCCATGACTTCTTGAGATTGTTGAGCCACTTTGGGTCTCTTAGTGGCCTGTGTACATGGTCATGTGATTACCACATGGGATACAGTTACTTGTGCACCCAATAGATTTTTGATGGGCCCTTCCCCTACTTTTCCACCTCCCTGTATTTGACCCTTATTTGCCTCTTTGGCTCTTATTATTGAAGCTTCTTGCTCTTCTTCCATCTCTTCATCTCCCTTGATATCAGTTTCATCATGCTCTCTATTCTAGATATCATCAAATTTTTCCTCCATATCTAGATCCTAGTACTTGGCCTTAAGACATTTGGTCTCCTACCGATAAACCCAGAAGTCAAAAATCTTCTCCTCACTCCAATGGTTCCTAACCAATTCATAATAGAGGGTGGTTCTAATTTTTCAACTTTCACTGGCTTTGGCCAAAGGATAATAAAAATATAGCCATGATAGGCTAAGTCTACAAAGAGATTACAATTCCCTAACAATGAATTTTGCCGAGTCTCCCAATAGGGTCGAGGGCTATGAGTCACCTTGATGGTGAGATTTGCAAAGTCATCTTCACGATTGTATTCCCATTTGTCACAGATCAACACTAGCCCCAAATGAGAAAGCTTCATAAATAGCAGACCTTTTGTCTACTTCTCCATTATTACTATACCAAAGCTTAAGGGGCATTGAAAAAAATATTTTTTGATGTTTTCTCAAACAATGCCTATAGTCTATAATGGCCAGTTTCCTAAATACTTCAATGGCCAACACCCTATTTTTTACATAGACCGGGAGCCAAAATGGTTCCCTAGTAAAACCACACATCCTAACAAATAAAAATTCCTCTCCGAGGAACCAATCACATGGAGGGAAAAAAAAATTCATCCATCTCACTTGCTCAATAGAGACCTAGAAACAACCAACCTGATCCTCTTTCTCAAAATCTTGCAATATTGGAGTCAAAAATGACTCAAAAAATGCATAATAATCATGAGTCATAGAAAGGAGATGGGTCCATGCAAAAACCAACTTCCTCTCCCCATTTTCATCAAAAATGGACAAATCCATATGCTCTTTAAAGAAATAAGGGTTTTGATGTAAAAATATATGAGCAAGAAAAGAGGAAAACCTAAATTTATATTGTGTGTGATACTTCTTAAACTAGTGCAGCATCTCCCAAACAATGGCCTCCGTGAAGTCATACCAGAACAGGGTATGTTGTTTTCTTAATTGGAACCCATACCTATTTGAAACTCCTACACCATATTGTCGTTATCTAGGCCACAAACAAAAGACAACATTGAGAAGATGTCTTGTATGTCTAAATTGAAACCATTGTTCCCAATCGAAAAATGAGGTGCATGTTTCTCTCCCTTTGGCCTTTTAGCTTCATAATTGTAAAAACGTTGGGCCTGGGTTCTAGTCTTCCAAAAATTGTCCAATTTTTTTACGAAGAACCTATTAGGTGCTTCTGAAAGATTCTTCATCAGGATACATAACATATCTTGAATACCATCAACCCTAATTATTACTCTTAGGTTTCGGCCTTCTATGATTCATGTGTCCGATTTGAAATTTTGTGCGCATTCATGAACCAGCTCTAGGCAGTGATGTAATAAGGGAACCATATACTACAGAAGACCATAGAACCATAGCTTGTACCCCAAAGAATCTTTTTCTTTACTCTCATCCCGTTTCATTCTTTCACAAGTTGTTTCCCTAAGATTCTTAGGGTTGGTTTTGAGCTCAGGGTCATACACATTGTCCCAATCTTCTACTATCTGGACTTTGTTTCTGTGAGCAATATTTTGTATAACCTTTGTGTGAGGCCACATTGGCTTTTCTGGCATCCCTGTCGAGGCATAAGAGATATCACCAAAAACATATAAGCCATTGGCACTACCATGAAGGCATCCGATAAGCTTCCAACCGTCTCTTCTTGTGTTGCCATCTCAGGACTCTATGAAAACTTTTCTAAACGCTTAACCTCTCTATGGAACTCACACTAGGATTCTTTCTCAGTGAACTGTATACTCAACCCTCTTCGCAAGGCTCTTCTTTTGCATGTAACATTATCCTTTTATAAAATTGGAGTTGGAAAAAATGAATTCTTTCAACAATAAATTCGGCATGTACTACCAACTCATCTGTTCATGCAAAATGAATTCCTACCCTTTGGAAAAGACATTAATTCATAATGATGATTAGCCATCATGTCCTACGGTGCCACCCCTTGTGAATTTGAGCTGGAAATTAGAGGCGTATGAATCCTTTCACATGATTTTACACTTAATAACTTTATGAGAATGATTAAGAAAAAGGCATAATTATTACACAAAAATATTTTGATTTGATCTTTGCAGATTGAATTGTGTCCATAGCTAGACACTTGGCACTTGACCATGTGGATTACCACTTGCTCATGCTACAAGTTTTAGTAATTATGCCATCTTAATTCGAATGAATGAAATATTCTCTCTTCTCTTTTTCTCTATATATATATTCTCAAAATGCTTGGCCTAAGAGCCATTTTTTACTGTAATATCTCAAAGTAAATATTACCATACAATGAATATATATACAACTATTTTTGTCCAGTTCTTGTCTCCTTTGATTTTGGCTGCTTTATGGCTTTAAAGGGCTTTGCTAGATAAAGACAACCTAACAAAACACATAAAATAATTACATATTTATATATTTACATATTTACATGGTTAAATGGTTAATAAAGCTAATTAAAATTTTTAAGGTGAATTCCATTGGAACGAATTCCCAGTGCTTATTCTTACATGTTTTCTAATTAAAATGCATTGTGTTGTTTGCATTGAATGATGCAATAAGGACCATCCCATAGACTATCAAATTTTCTATGTCGGTCAGGCTTCGTGGCTCTCTCATTGTATTTTAGCACCAAATCTCCGCACATAAGACCTTGGTTGGATGTTTTCTTACCAAACCACTTCTTAATGACTTGTTGGTTACACATGGTTGTTAGCACATTTTCCCTTTTCTCTAGCACCTCTAGCAATTCAACTAACAAGACCTCCATGGCTCCATTTTTCTCTACTTCCAGAGATTTAAGCAATTGTAGTGTGAGAATTTCTAGGGAGACAGGAAATAGTGCTTCCTTCCCGTTTACTAGCTCATATGACAAAGTATTTAATACTTGTTTGGGAGTTATGTGGTCCACCCAGAGTGTTACTTTGAGGTTCCTATACCACTCTCTCTGGTGTTCTAACCCTGTTCTTTTGATAAGTCAGACTAAATTCTTGTTAGTCGACTCGGCCAGACCACTTCCTTGCAGGTAATAATTTGAGGATGTCTTTAGGAAAATTCCATGCCTGAGTGAAAATTGGCATACCTTCGAACCTAGGAAAGCTTTTGCATTGTTAGAGATGATGGTCTTGGGTGGGCCAAACCTTGTTACCAACTCTTCTAGGAATTTTACAATCTCCACCTTAGTCACATTCTTCAAAGGAATGTCCTTGGCCCATCTGGTGAAATAATGTGTAGTCATAAGTATCCATTTATGCCCAACACTAGAGGTGGGATTAATCAGCCCAATGAAATCAATACCCCATTTTACAAAGGGCTCTTCAACCACTATCAGATTCAGAGGCATAGTCACATTCTTCCTCCTTCCTACGAAGTATTGGAATTCTTTACAAGATTTGACTAGAGAGTGTGAATCATTGAATAGTGTATGCCAGAAATATCCCACACACATAATCTTAATGGTGATGGTCTTAATAGAGAAATGTCCACCTATGGTACTGCTATGAAATATGTCCAAAAAAATTTGTGTCTACTCTTGAGTTACGTACCGTAGAAGAACACCATTGAAATTTATTTTGAAGAGAACCCCTTCAATGAGCACATACCCATTGTTCTGTAATCTACAAAACGTGTTTTTTCTAAGAAGGGAGGCCCACTAGATATTTATTGATCTACATAAACCTCATTTTATCTACCAACCAATAGCCTTCAAACTCAGATTCATTTAACAGAACTTGCTCGAGTTGTTCCTCCTCGGCTACCACTTCATTATCTCATGCCAAATATTCACATAATCCTCTTCCTCGCACGATCTTTGTGGGCCTAACCTTGATGTCATACTCAAGGATATTGGTTATCTAGTTGGACCTCTTTTTGGTGATCTCTCCTTCCATAATTTACTTGAACACACTAAATGTGCTACGTATACGAACACCTTACTGCAAGATATGAGGTGTTTGGACTTTTCAAGCCCCTTGACAATGGTGAATGCCTACCTCTTGATGAGGTTGTACTTCATCTCATAGTCCTTTAAAGTCTGAGAGGTGGAAGGCTATAGGATGTTCTCCCTTCCCTTCATCATCTTTTTGAGTTAAAATAGTAGCAATTCTAGATTCGCTACTGAACACATACATTATAAAGTCCTTTGATAAGTCTGGGTTCACCAGCACAGGAGTTGAAGAAATAGCCTCCTTGACCTTATCAAAGGCTTCTCTTTCCTCTTTTTTCCACTTAAATAATTGATCCTTCATGAGCATCAGGGTGATAGGCCTAATTAGACCTACAAAATCTGAAATAAATTTACTTACAAAATTTACCTTCCCTAGGAAGGACTGAAATCCTTTTTTGTTTACTGGTAGGGAAAGTTCTTTGATTTCCTTCACCTAATTTTTATCAATAGAAACTTCATCTTTGGACACTACATGCCCCAATAATTTTCCTTGAGGCACTCCAAAAAATGTATTTTTTTGGGTTTAGGGATACTTTGAACTCCTAGAATTTTTTGAAAACCATTTCAAGATTATCAAAATGATGATCTTTTGACTTAGAGAATACAATAAGATAATCCAAGTAGATCAAGATGATCTTATTGATTAGTTCTCTAAAGGTGATATCCATTTCTCGTTGAAAGGTGGCTCCCAACTTTGAGAGGCTGAAGGGAATTTTTGCATAGGAAAACATTCACCATTTAGTAGTGAATGTCATTTTTTGCTGGTCTTCTTCTGTGACCTAGATTAGGTTGTAACCAAAGAAGTCATCCAACAAAGAAAACATTTCTAAGCCAGACACTATTTGTAAGATTGATTCCATCTTTAGGTTTACTAGCCTTTTCTACTGGTGGACAAGTTTTTCCCCTTTTGTCAGTTCTATGGTATGTTGGATGACCTCAAGATAATATCCTTTGAGGTCATCATATGACCAGACCACTACTCCATATTTTTCACAAAAAAGCATAATCCTATCTTTATCATGTTGTGGAACATCTTTCCCGACCTTAAGCTTCCTCCCATCTCCGACCTGGAGATCTACATAGTCGCCCTTGTCTGCTACAAACTTCCTCTTGTCATTTCTTGCATCATCACAATCAAATATATTTACAAGAGTAACCAGTCCTTTCAGAAGCTTGTTGGACTCTAGCTGAATAATTTTCACTTCTTAAGCTTCTGTAATTTTTGGTTGGAGTTGATTGGAAAATTCTCTTGAGTGCTAAATGAATGAGATGATTTGAGCGTCACTTACAAACACTTGCAAATTTTGGTCATTATCTAGAATTGTGGGTCAAACAATCACTCACACAGAGTGTATGTTCTCAATTAAGTTGGAAGTAGGGTCAAATTGAGATCCTATTGTCGCCATGTGATCCGCAACTACATTTTTCTCTCTAGGAATTGTCTGGATATTGAAGGCTTCAAAACTTTCAATTATGTCCCTGACCCTATGTCTGTAAGATTTCACATGGACATGCTTGGTTACGGAGACACCTTGGACTTGATTGACTATTAGCTTAGAGTCTCCAAACACCATTATCTATTTAACGCCCACCCACTCTGCAAGACTTAGACCTTGCATGAGGACTTCATATTCAGCTTTGTTTTTTGAATAGGGAAATTGAAAGAAAAAATATCTGAGTGTCTTTTCATTGGATGGGGACATCAAACATATCCTGACTCCCACACTAACTTTGCATCTTGCTCCATCAAAATACAGTATCCATAGCTCTGAGGGATGACCAACCTCAAGTCCCTTCATCACCTTCAGAATCACTTGATCCTCATCATAGATCACATTAGTTCCCAATCTGGTGGCATGATAATTTCCAAAAGGATCAGTGTTTATAAATTCACTCAAGACCTCTTCTTCATCAGTCCAGTCTCTAGTCACCTTCTCATCCTCAAGTAATTGAGTACAATACATCATCTTTGGTGATAGAGGTATGAGTAACCTCAAAATTTATCATGGCCTCATCTGCTCTATGTTCCAAATGCAAAGGTTAAAAAAATATCTTCATCTTAGCTCCATGCTTGGTCCTAAGAATTAGGTAAGATACCGGCCTATTTTGAAAGTGAAATCCTGAGATAAGAAAAGATCGGACATGGGAGGAACATCAATGATCACGGTATCTTGTGTGACTATGATACTGGGGCAGGAGAACAAATTCAATGGGAGGTTATTGATGACACCTATAGTTTCAACCTTATTCCCATCAAGCTACATAAACCCTCTATTTAAATATTCATAGTTAAGTCCTAAGGCTTCAACTATTTTATTGGGCATGATTGTGGTGCTAGCACCAGAGTCAATCATAGAATTATGCAACAATTTTTTACCCACAATGAGAGTTAAGAAAAATGGTTTTGGATTTGGATTACCTCTACTTTCGATTGAGGCTTCCTCTCCATTGTTTGTGAGGACTTTGTCCTGAGACAATGAATCAATGGCCTTTTCCTTGGATGGTTGCTCTGTCGGCTCTATGCTTGCATCTTCTGGTAGGGCCTTCTGTAGTAATGAATTCTACTTCGGGATAGCTAAGATATCCCAAAGGGATACATTAGCAGAGGCTTTCTTCAACTATTCCACCACATTGAATGGCAGTGGATTCAAAGACTTCTACTCCTTAGACCTTGTTATAACAATCTCCTTGCATGGCTAAGATTCTTGGATAGCTATGAAAGCACTAGGAGCTTGGTCATGAACACTTTTGGGTTGTTGAGTGACTAGTCTTCTCGTAAATCTCCTCTTTGAAAGTGTTATAATCTGATTGCACTTGTGGGGCATTTGATGTGGAAACATCATTTGCAAATGCCGCCTCTTCTCCTTCCATCCATGAGAAGAGTGCATGATTGGGAGTTATCGCTATTTCTTGCTCTAAGGACATTCCTTGCATTTTAGCAATGAGTACTATATTTTCCATTTTCGAAGAGGAATATGCATAACCTCTTGAATCTAGCATGACACCTTGACTGCATTTTTCCACCACTCTTTGTTGTAAATTACCATGCAAACAATTTTGAGGCATATGTGCTTTGTTCCAGGGGAAGCACCAAGAATCGGTATCATCAACGAGATTAATTTTTCCCTACTACTAGCTCTCTATTCAAAATTGGGTGAATAGTTCCCAAGCACACATCTGCCACATCCTCCAGATGGTTGGATGGTGTTTTTGAGCCTTCCCTAATAAATTTCAATAAATATTTTAAAGTAGATGTTGGGATAGGAGCCCACACGACTGGTACTACTGGTGCTCTGAGAGGGCTTCTAGCTTCCTATGCTACATAATTTATGTTAACCATTGGTAACGAGACCTATGGTTGGGTCAAGGCATTCGTTAGACAAACTCTTGCTAGTACTGTTACCAATGGTGGCACTAGTAGCCTAGGGTTATTCATTGTCTAGAATCTAGTAATAGGTCTATGACTCATACACTCACTCTAAACTTAGCTACATTCAAACAAGGTCCCACCGGGCATGCTAGAAAAATAATTGTTGATGCCTAAAATTTCTAGGCACATAGCCTAATGGGAAACTCAGTTAATGGGGAACCACTTGTGCTAAACTAAATAACCTTCGATTTTTAAAGAAGTCGGCTCTTCATACATTGGGGAGTGAAAAGGGAAAAGGAAACAGACATATGGAAATAAAATCTAATGCTAAGGTGATATGCCAATATTCCAACTAAATAGGCACAGGAAATCTTCCTTTCGGGCGAGATTTGAAGGCCCATTCAACAATCTACATGCCTGAAAATAACGGAAAGCAAAGATGAAATTCTAAAGAAGTTAATCAAATAGAATAATACAACTTCCATATGCATTCACTGAACATGAAGAGTACAAAACATGATCTAAATAGCAAAGTTATATTGAAATTATACAAGCTTTGTAGATAAACTACTCATTACAACAAACTAGAATAGTATAATGTTTTATCAAATAACTAAGGAAATAGATAGGCCAAATAGATTGGCACAATCTAGAAGTCTTAATACAAAAAATAAAGACAATACAATGGCCAAGAATCTTTTAGTGTTTTCTCTATGTATTTTTTATCCCTATTTTACATAGACTAAGTCATATATATAGATCTTTCCCACTGCCTGAATGTTGGATAACAAAAAAGATTCCTAGGCACAAGCCATTCTACTCCTTGCAATGATTTCCCCTAAATCGACACAACATAAAGGTTTTGAAATGGAATTCTATTTCCTTCAACAAATTGTGCCTTCTTTCAAATGATGGTAGTGGTCCTAGAGTGGAACTGCCAAAATTCTTCTGAAGACATGTTTCAAACTACCTAAGGAGTCAGTTAGGACACATGGCATAGAGGTGGGGATTCTCATTCTAATATCCTTCCTTTGCAACTATGGTCCCTATAGAGATGACATGTGGCATAGTCTTCGCTCTAAGATTTGACTATAGGGTCCGCCAAAAAGGTGCCTACGGGAGATGCAACATAGCGTGTGGGTGGAGCTCAGAGATAAAGCAAGGGAAAATAAATCCCAAAAGTGTGCACTATCAACATGTGGCACAAGCAGATGAAGGCGCCACCAAAAAGATCTCAAAGAGGTGCAAACATCTAATGCACGGGCTGAGACTTATGCAAAACCAAACAATCTTGAAGAGAGCTTTAAGGATTATTTAAATCCACAAGACCTAAGAGGGAGAGGGAGAGGGAGAGACCTGACAGAGAGAGAGAGAGGAGTGGGAGAGACCTAAGAGAGAGAGAGAGAGGGAGGGAGAGGGAGAGAGAGTTATTTGCGCCTGAAGAGATCTCATCCATGTTGCTTATTTTAATGTGAGGTGAATAATGTGGTTATTACTGTTCCTTCTTATTTTAATGATACATAGAAGAGGGCCTCAATGTCATGCAAACAATTATCAAGCCAATGGTCACAGCTATAACTTATGGCTTCCATGATGTATTCACTAGAGAAAGAGGCATTCTCGTCTTCAATTTGGGTGGAAGTATGTTTGATGTGTCAGTTCTTTTTGTTCAAAAGGGTAATATTTATGTCAAGTCCATTAGAGGGGATATGCATTTGGGAGGTTAGGATTTTGATAATAGAATGCCTAATTACTGTGTTCAAAAGTAAAATGCAAAATACAAGTTGGATATCAGTAATACTGTCAGAGCTAGAGATGGAGAGAGTATAAGATATATAACATATAGTATATGTAATATATAATATATTATTTATATATACTATATTGTATAAAATATATTATATAATATATAATATATAGTATATGTATTAAATAAACTATATATAATATATATCATAATATAAAATATAATATATTATGATATATTAATATATAATACATTTATTATATATTAATAATACATAATATTGGTTTTATATATTATTTGGTTTATAAAAATTGAAAGAAAATAGATATATGTTATTTATTGTATAATATTTGAAGCTTCCCCTATGCATACATATTAATATATAAATAGATAGAGGGGTCTAGGAGGGATAGAGGGAGGTAGGGGAGGCAAAGGAGAAGGAGAGAGAGAGAGAGAGAGAGAGAGAGAGAGAGAGAGAGAGAGAGGGGGGAGATGGATAGTGAGAAAGAGAGAGGAGAGAGGGAGTGGGAGAGCCCAGAGAGAGAGAGAGAGTGGGAGGGACTTGAGAGAGGGAGAGTGGGAGAGAGACCTAAGAGGGAGGAAAAAGATAAAATAGTTGCTCGTAGAGTGATCATAACCTCACTAGTAAGTCATCATTTGAGAAAGAATCACTTAATGAGACAAAATTTTACTGATCTAAACCTAAATTGTCAAACATTGAATAGAGAACTCTCAAGAAGAGGAAAACTTGATATTCCTCTTCAAAATGATATGTGGGCTTTTAGTGGGAGTTTTCCACATGTTGATAAGAAGCTAACCGATAATGTAACGATGCAAATTGAACAATTTTGGAACTCTCACTCTAGAGTATCACCGGATGTAAAGGATGTTTTAAAGTTAAGAATTGGTAATCGAGATCCCACACTGCATCCTAAACATTTCTTGGAATGTAGCCAAACAATATTTTACAAACATTTTTGTGAAGCACATCCAAATTTGCAAATCTCACAAATGGCTTTTGAGTCTTACAAGCCATTTTATTATGTACCTATTAGTATTTGTAATACATGTAAATACCACATTGAGTTTTCAAAGTATCATGAATTATTATGTTATATTCATTCTACTATGCATACTAATGAAATGTTGTAGGAGTGTCATGCAATGCAACTTCCCAAGTCATCCAGGCACTTATTAGATTCATTTTTATGCATTAGAGGTGATGATTGCTTATTTTATAGAAATGGTTGTTTAAATGAAATGTGTTTACAGTGTGGTGGTTTATAAACATTTGTAACATGTTATCATGAGGGAAGTGAACATGATTATGCTAAAAATATTGTTGAGAAAAAAAGGTTTTAGAAAATAAAATACACATTGAAGAGTGGAGGTGAAGATTCTAGATGCGAGTTGGTTACAAGAGAGGTAAGTATTGCTGATTTTATTTCTAATTTTAAGAAAAATATTTTCTACAAGTATTGAATGCATAGCCATAGGTCTTGGTGGTTGGATCAACAATTCAAGATGTGTAAGGACTCTTTCCCAATTGGAACTATTATATCCGTGGTTTATTTTTTTGAAAATTATACATTGTAAACACAAAATGAGGTGCAATCACATTATTACAATTCTATTCAATTTTCTATTTTTATCCACATAACCTATAGACATGCCCTTGATATTATAGAAGAGGATAGGAAGATAATTAGGGAGTACCATTTTTACATGAGTGATGATATATCTCATTCATCTAAGTTTGTGCAACATTGTTTTGAATTTTTTTTTGAGTTCTTGCAGGAAAAAGGTATTTCAATGGGTCAACATCTCATTTGATCAGATAATAGACAGGGAAATTCAAGAATGCTCATATGTTTTATTGGTTGAGTAGGATGCATGTAGAGAGGGGTGTGATGGAATTGACTGATTAATTCCACAGCTCCCATGAAACACCTACATGCAATTACCTATCGAAAATAGAGAAGATCAAAGGCAAGATTGTGCTCAATAAGCTCATAATTTTATTGATGTAAATAACCTGGATTAATTTACAAATGAATGTGTGTGCTTATATAAGCAAATCATAAGCAAACCCTACATGTGGATTAATAATATAGAGACAAGTGTGATACTCTTATGCAATGAGACAAGTTGTCCTAAATTTAGTCCAATCTAATAATAAGAATCAAAGTAAAGATAAAGAATCAACTCCTAAGTTTAGCTTAAGTGAACTAAAGTAAAAAAAGCCTCTAATAATTAATTGATGATAAATTAATTATTAGATAATGACTTGCTTACTCCAACACCCCCCCTTAAGATCAACTTAGGGAGAAACTAAAAAACCAATAAATGAAGCTAAAAATGAATGCAGAATGGGTCCCAACTACAAGGCCTGATGAGGTACCCATGAAAAAGCAACTAAAATCTCTCATAACTGGAGAAAAGGAGGAAACCACATGGAAAAAAATCCTCTCCAAAAGAGGGAAAAAGAAATGATTGTACTAGAGAAAGAAGGATAGAAGGAGGACTCATTGTGACCCCCCAAGGACTACTTCAATCATGCAAGTACAATAGATGTCCCCCTGATAGGAGAGAGAAAATGAGGATATGAATTCCCCCCATAAAGAAAAATCTCTCGTGCCAATGATGAACATATGAAGACAAAATATGATCCACTTCCTGCAAACTACATTTCTACCCTTAGGAAGAAAAGGATCCACTAGTGATTTGAGAAGCCAATAAAGAGACAGGTGATGTTGGAATCCAAATCCAAATGATGTGTTCATCTGGAAAGTGCTCACGTATCCACATGTCAAAAAGTGATGATGACGATCAAAGATCCTGTGAAGATTGATATAGAACAAACTGCAAAGGAGATGAAGATGGTGGGCCAACAACATTGACGAGGCTATCAAAAAAGAGGAGATGAATGTCCTCAAATTAATCCTCTAGATTTGCAATATAGAACTCTACAAACAAGGATGATATATTTCCAAGATAAAAATCCCAAGTAGCTATGTCTGGAAGATGTATGATGTCTTATTGCATTGAATCAATAGGGGCCAATGATGTGGAAATGTATTGAGTTGATAAAGAACAACAGGTCATGATCATGTAGTCTCTATCTGAAGAGTGGCAGCATGAAGATAAGTCTTTGAACCATCAAAACATGCAATACCTATGATATACTCAATCTCCTCTAAAGTATCATCATCAAAGAGTATGAGATTTTCATCTACAAGAGGGATGAGACAGTCTATAGTAGGATCCTCTGGGTATGGAGAGATATGAGGGTCTCCACAGATCTCCAAAGATGTGTCCAAAGTATGTGGGGATATTCAATGTCCAATACAACATGCATAGTGTCAAGATCAACACTAGAACATATAACCCCTACGATATAATCTATGATGATGCCCCGTGTTGGTAAACTCCCTAGTGTGTCTGGTGTAGGTATGAGTCCATACAAATAAGTAAAAATATCAAGTCACCTAAGATGTGTAAGGATGTCATTTCGCCAAGACTCATAGTTATCCATTTTTAAGTTGATCATAGAAGGATGAACATAAAAACCCTTGATACTCACTCAAATAAAAAAATTAGAGATTAAAACCCTTAGTACTAATAAAGTAGATCAAATGATGTCACCTCAAGCAAACATATCCTTTCTAGGTGCCAAGATGTGCAAGTAATTAAGAAAATGAGAATCAACTCCTAAGTTTAGCTTAAGTGAACTAAAGTAAAAAAGCCTCTAATAATTAATTGATGATAAATTAGTTATCAAATAATAAACTTGTTTACTCCAATAGGTTGTACCACATATTTATATTTTTCTGAAGCTAGGCATGGAAAAAGCAAGCATGATGGCACAAGTGAATGTGTGAAGAAAGCTCTAGTTAAGGAAAAAATGAATATCATAGGTGGTGCAACATTCAGTGATGCACGTTCTATTGTAGATTGATGCACTTATGCATTATCACAAGGAGGAACACTTGATTCACAAGTGTGTAGGTTATTTTGGTTGGTTGAGAAGGGAACAGTGGGAGACAAATTTTAATGTCAAACTATTAGAGAATCTTCAAAGATGCATTCATTTTGAATCTCATATGTGGGTGCATGGACCATATTGGCACAACAGTTAGCTTATTTTTGTTAGAATTGTATTCAGTGTGATTGGGATCAATGCGAGTCAAATGAGAGGGTAGATACATAGATTCCATAGTACCTAATCTCTTTATTTATAACACAATCCTTTTTAGAAGATGAAATGGAAGGTTCACTTGAATAAAACCATCTTTCAGATCTTGTATAGCCAAGACATTGTTGATGATGTTTTCTGCACAACAACAAATCAGACAGAATATGATATCCTATCTCACTTGAAAGGTAAATCTCTATCAGCAAGCCTCAAGAGATAACCCCAAGGTCTCTAATGTCAAGTCTTGACAATGCATAAACAACTCAGTGATAAATGTGAAAATGCTGGTAATCACAATGGGACCTTACTACAAGCAAAATACTGAATCTCAACTTATCAGATCTAACAATATGATGATACTTCAATCCTAGATCTAACCCAATAATCAAAGAAATAACAAAATATAAGGATTTCAAAGAGATTTCTAAACTTGATACTAAACCTAAGATTAACAATGAAAATGCCCAACACTCGAAATGGACCAATCCTTCAAAACTGATTTCCACTCGACCCAAATGAATCTACGATCTCACAGAAAATAGTGCAATCTTCTAAGGTTTTAAGATTTTAAAATCATGAACATTCATTCAAACAACCCTATTGCGATTTAAATGAAAAAATCCTCACAATCAAACTAAGCACAATGAATATGAAGTCCAGGCTAACTTTGCAAAGCAACTAACAATCAGTTGGTTGCGAAAAGTATGGACTAATGGATTGCTGCAACACTTTGAGTATCAAATCAAAAACATTATTGAATTGAATCTAATCTAAATATTAACCTCCTCAAGTAAATTTTAAAGATGGAATAACAAGAACCATGCAAGACAAGAGAATACAAGTATGGCACCAAATCACAATGTCATTACTTGCATTTGAATTATCCACTGTAGCAACAATTCTAGCTTTTTGTTACAATATTTGTTTGAGAACAACTACTTGCTAACTTTCCCTACTTAATTCACTTCTAACTATCTCTTCTTTATTCTACTTCTATCTTCTAACCCTTACAAATGAGGCAAAATGCCCAATATATAGAATCCCCCCAGAAAAACCTGTCGGCCCAGCAAGAGCTTTGAAGCATTAATTAGGCACCACCAGTCAGCCAAGACAAAGTCAAAATGGAATGAAGGAATGAATTAAATGCACGAACTACACCCAGGTTGGCCCGAGATTCCCAATGTAGCTCAAACCAATGCAGGGTGTGATAATGGGGAAGCACAAATCTCGATGCAGCTAGGCATTAACTGCCTTCCCCTTTGTCTCTATTCTGATCCGACCCTTCATGGACTTTCGAGAGTGCCTCATCCAAGTTGGCCACAGGTGGTAAAGGTAGAACCCTAATTCATCTTTCAATTGATGCAATCTCCTCCCTTGATTGTTTTACCGACCTATCCCAATCCACCTTACATGTTAGGTATTTGTCAATGACAGCAATGTATGTGGCCGCATCATCTAACTGATGCTTATAAATTGAATCATCATTAATTGGGGCATAAACATCATGCCACCACTTCCTCAACTATTCCAAGCTCAAGTACTTGGGCACGATCTTCCTTCTTCCTATCATAATTTCGTAGAAAGCAATGCAGCCATTATAAACCCCAGATAGGGTATCATCAATTTGCCTCCTTTGTTTGTAAATATTCTTCAACACTTTCTACCTAATCTACAATACCTCATACCACTCCCATGGTTCGGAAGCTCTGGAGGAAGGAAGAATTCCATCACTTACCAACCTATCCCAGGTGTATTCCATGATAGTTCTGATTTTTTGTAGCAAAAGATCTGTCTTCCCTATCCTGCGCCAACACCACCTTCAACCAATTAGTTGCCATGATAGTATTCTTTCCAGTTGAAAAAATCTCCTTGATAGCCTCATCTCCCCTAGTTCACACCCCTTGCAACCAACTTGTAGTGGCAAGAGTGGAGGCTTTCATTCTTTCAAGCTCAGTGATAGTTTCCTTAGGCAAGGGATTCGCAGCAGAAATCAAAGGGTTAATGGATTGCAGGGGCTTCATTAATTCCTCCAAGAATTTCTTGAGATTTTCATTCTCTTTCTTCAACTCATTCTTGGTCTTTATTTCCTTCCTCAGCCTACCCACAATGACTGCACTAGAACCCTCATAATCTTCAATATCTTGTTCCATAGAAGTAGGCCCCAAATTGAAAGTCTGCACATTATAATCCTTTCCAACCATGTCATCTCTATTTTTATCTGGATCAGGGGTTGCAATGTGAACAACCCTATTATGAGCTTCACCCCTTTCAATCCTCAAGATCACCCTAGTCTTCTTATTACCTTTATCTTTTCCAATATTGGCTAGTAGTGCATCCCAATTTGGCGGACTATCTTCCACAACAACTTGTTTTCTCCTTATCCCCTTGTCCAACCAACCAGGGATAGTGGATTCCAATTGCACCTCACTTCGTTCGTCCTCCTGCAGATCCTTAGGTGCCTCCTCACTTTCATTCTGCTTCTCAAGAATTTCATTTGTCTTACTTTCTTCTTCTTCAACATTTTCTTCCTCTTGTTCAGGGTATGGATCCTTCACTGTTTCTTCTTCACTTGGAGGGACTTCTTCAGTTCTAACAGGGGAATCCGCATATGCAACCAAAGGGTACTGCATTATCTTTTCAACTTCTACCTCTACACTATGAAGATCACCTTCATGAAACTCCTCTCCCTCAGTATTTGGATGGTCTTCAACATCCTCTGACTCACTAGGTTTTCTTTGAGCTTCGTGAGTGGAAGGCACATCATCATGCCGCTCCTCATGAGAGACCACTAGGGGGCAATCAACCTTGGGCACACTATCCCTGGGAGAAGGATTCTTAGACCTCCTTGTATACACTTTGGCCCTCTCCTCTGAACTTTCAACATTTACCACCAGTGGGGAAACTTCTTCCTCCCCCACCTTGGAGCTTTCCTTCTCTAACAATTTTATGATTCTTCTCCTCTTGGGAACCAGCACATCAACTTTAGGACCTTGATTTTCAGTCTCTTTCTGCTCAGACTTCTTAGTCCTTGTCCTCTTCTTAGCCTTTGGCTTTCTCTATTTTTCTGTCTCTTGGACCTCCTCCTCTTGAACACCTTTAATTTTGATTTTGAAAGGAGGATCTAACTTACCCTTTCCCTTAGGATCCTGCTTAGTAGATTCTTCAGAGGTGGAGTGGGAATCCAAATCTCCCATTAGCGCATAGGTGCACTATACACCATTATTTTCCAGCTCCCATAGCTTATGCTTTAGCCACATCCTAGTGAATTTGATAACTGGATCCACCAGTTGTTTTAATTTTTTATTTTCCTCCTCCAACCAATCCACACCACCAATTCATCTGTCTTTCATGGCCTCATAAGCATGATCTTGGATCAAGTTTCCATCATCTTCCAACTAATCAAGAACTTCCTTTACATTATACAATCGAACTGACTCAACTGGAAGCTGGGAGAATTTCTTCTTTCTGACCTCAAATTCATCACTACAGTTGGCCCAGTAGTCCTCCAAATTCACCTTATGGCTATACTCTTTGTTGGTCTTCTTTTGAGCTTCTCCTGTAATATCAAATCTGGATCTCTTGGAGTGGAAAGATAGGCCAAGAGAACTCATTTCTTCTTCTAAAGCCTAGTCGGAACTAATGGAAGTACAAGCCTCTCCAGTGCCAATCCTTAATGGGAAGTCCCCAGCGAATCTAGTCTTATGCTTGTCCCTCTTGAAAATGGCATCAAAGTCACAGATCTTCCTAGTGACCTCCAACAGCAGAATGTGATCAGTAGGGTATCTCAAAAATCTATATGGAGCTCTCTAGCATCCATCAATCTGAATGTACGAGAAAGTTGGGAACTGAATAAACCATGCCCCATACTTCTTGATGAGTTCCTCTGCTTGATCCAAAATCCTGACATGCTATGCACCTTGGAGCAATATAGTGACATGCATGGTGAATGCATCATTCACCCTCCTATAGTTTGTGCTTCCTAAATGCAATTGAGGATAAACCTCATAGATGATATCCTGTCCAAAAGTGCCCCTTGTGCTCAATCCTTTGTAGGGGTGGAATCTTGCAAGTGCATAGACCAAATATGAGGTCATTGTGAAGGTCTTTGTTTGCAACACATTGGACAACTGCTCATGGATTACTTGGCTGATGACCCATGCCCAATGGTAGTCGGTCTTCTCTTGCTCCATCCTCATAATCACATGGCACATCCAATTCTCAAACATGCCAGCATTTCTCAATCCAACCACCCTACTGAGAAGAGTGATGGTGTCATAATACTGCTTCTTGAACTTTATCTTGAATAATTGTTTGGGTAGTTTGGAATAATGAGACTTGGGCTTCTCTAGCCAAGAATTGATAAATTGTTGTGACTTCATAGTTTGTTCATCATATAACTCCTGAGCTTCCAATGGAGATAGGGTTGAGATTCACTACAACCCTCCCTTAAGGACCAATGATTCACTGTGTGTCCTGATCATAGTGTCTGGCACACTCAAGGACCAGCTCATAACATTGCACCATGGAAGGGAAACTAGCCACATGGGACAAGCCTGATTCCATCATCCTTCTGGCCACCAAAGGAGAATCCTCTACTACCATTCTTCCTTTAAATTCTTCATAATCCCAGAGGCCAGCATTTGTATCAGTCACTTCTGACCAGACATAAGTGATTTTACTCCCACAGATCTTGCTCTTAATGTCCATTTTAATCCTCTCTGCATCAGACATTGAGGACCCAGCTGTTTCCTTGCTAGATTCAGCTTGCACTCAACATGAAAATCATAATAAAAACCATAGGAAAGGGAATGTTAATCCATAAGAACACTGTTAGAATAAGCATCATATAGTCAAGGTGTTACTGAAACTCATATAAAATGTTTTTTGATAAACTTCGGGTTTCAGGACCACCCGCGAAATCTGAGTCGGGAAGGAATTTTGGGAAATTCTAGGCCAGATGGATTCCAGCGAAATAATCATGAACACACCTACTAACAATTAAATCTGATCGTCATCAATCAATAAACCACATAGGAGATCATAAAATAGCACGAACAAATCATAAAATGCATTGAAAATCACTAACACATCATGCTACCCCATATTCCATCATATTCCATTAAATTTTGGGAAAATCCAACATAGACAGATTTCCACGGAGACAGAGGCACTTCACAAAATCTAGAAAAAATAGGGAACCAAGGACTTCAGGAAAATCCGGCATCAGCGGAAATCCGCGGAATCGTCCCAGCTCGCCAAAAGTCTGTCATCTCGCTAAGAAGTCTTGGCAACTTCCAGGAGGTCACACCGAAGGTGGATGTCATCGGATGAGGTTTCGCTAAAATTAGATGGTTTCGGTGTAACGTCTCACCGACAAGGGGGAGTCTCATCAAAGGAAATGGATGCTTCGGCGATAGGCTTTGAATTCGGCTAGAGGTCTCGATGACTGCGTAATGTTTCACCGACATGGAGTCTCATCGGTATAACCTCTAGCCGACAACATGTGATCTTCTCAAAAGAAGATCCAAGCTCGCCAAGAAAGGAAGGCTTCGTCATGAAGTCTCGGCGACCGTTGGTAGTCTCAGCAAAAGCGAAGGTCTTGGAAAGAGTTGTGAGCTCACCAAAAGGTCTCACCGACCAAGCAGGGTCTCCCCGATTGAAATGAATGGAGCTCGACAAGAGCGGAATGCACTGGGTGAAAAGTGATTAGGGCGCAGCCTGAGACTTAGAAAATAACCCACAAACAAGAGAATAATTTTATTATTCAGAAAATGGAGCTTCTTACATACAGAGGATCTCAAATCCCCAACTTCTACAACACATGCAAGTTATAGAAAGCTACAGAATAACCCTTTCACAATATGCGAGCTTGTCCACAAAAAGCTACCCAAAAATTAGAAACCCGCACATAAATAGAGCTCCTCTTAAGTTTGGAGCCAAAACAACATTCAAATTTGAGTTTAGGTGGTTTGGCGCCGACCATTTACAACATGAAGTTCAAATTTCAAAAGAGCATTTGCAATTGTATCTTCTAGAAAATGTGCCAACATCCCGAGGCCATAACTTTTGATCTGGGACTCCGATTCACGAACCGTTTGAACCATTGGAAAGGTCTCGAAGTCAAAAACGCGATTAAAATTTGCTACACTGATTTTGGCAAGTTTCGGGGCCATTCTGCGAACTCTAAGTGCCCCAAATCTAACACAGAAGATTTTCAGGTGCAAATCTGAGAAATAAAAACTGCAATATCGTTCAACCCAGGAACAGAAACTAAAAACCGTATATTGAGAATTTCATTATGACAAAAAGGGTATCCAAAAATATAAAAACATCTAAAAACTGAGAAACTTGAAATTTAACTATTTTTGGGTAATGCAAGATTGCCCTTACACCACTGGATGCTCCTGCATCAAACACCCAGGGTAATTTGAGAAGTGACCCCATCATGTCTTAGATGGTGGAGGAAAAACCCAAATGGTCAACCTCTACCTTAGGCAACCAGGATGAATCTTCAACAGGCCTTCCTTTCCATTTCACAAGATATTCTTCATACTGCCTATTCCTGGTACTCCTTCCCACATGACTATCCAGGATTTCTTCAATCTCCTACTTTTCTGAAGTAGGTGCAGAAATCCCACACTATTCCATCGTTGGTACTCCCTCTACACCACCTTCATGATACTATGTCAAATCTGAAATGTTGAACACAGGGGAAATGTTGAATCCATCTGGCAACTCTACCTCATATGCATTTCCTGAATCATGCCTCTTCAAAATTTTATAGGGACCGAACTTCTTCATCTTAAATTTGTTATATGTTCCCACTAGAAACCTTTCTTTCTTCAAGTGGACCATCACTTCATCACTAATCTGAAACTCCTTATACCTCCTCTTCTGATCTGCCTTAGCCTTATACTGCATATTCATCTTGTTAATATGTTCTCTTACCTTCTCATGTATATCCTTGATGTGTTATGTAAAATCTTTAGCTTCAGCACTTATTTTCTTCTCTTGGTCCATCTTCCTCAATTCTGGAGTTGTTCCGGGGCTACCTCCATACACAATCTGTGGTGATCTACTAGTTCTTTTGTTGATAGAATCGTTGTAGAAAAATTCTGCACAGG
>VDFB02271358.1:152327563-152441248 GCA_007258455.2 Sequoia sempervirens
AATTAAACTTATTCTCAGATCTGATAAATAAACATGAAATCATAAACCATCACCACATCAAAAAACACATAACACCAAGATTTGTTTACATGGAAATCTTGTTAGGGGAAAAACAACGGTGGAGGTTAGTCCACAATATTATACTCTATTAAAAGTATAAAAAAATTATAAATGGGGAATGCACATGCATTCAGGAACACTGCCTAGAACTCACTGCTCAAATACAAAAGACTTACTACCCAAAGGAAGACTCACTTCCTTATAGACACATTCAAACTACATCCAGAATATTTTAAACTGAGAAAATAGCATCTTCTAATGCCTGATTATAGTTCTAGTTAAGCACATAAACACTTTCTTCTACTCTCTCTTATTCACACTTCACTTCTACCTTCGAAGGATTAGAACATTATTTGCACACAAAACTCAATATACATTGCACACCACTCCTTCAAATGGTATAAACAATCGATCATATATATCTGTAACTAAGGATAACATCAACTACATGTCGGCCCAACAAAAAATAAAATGTGTACAAACTTTCATCCCAAATCAATAAACAATTATCAATGCACACCAAACAATGTTAGAAAAAACATAGTAAGGACCCAAAACAACATCATCAAATACGAAACACCTTCAAAAATTATGCCTCGAAGATCCACAACATGAAACAATCACGCTGTCGGACATGATCATGAAAAACATGAACTCACAAAATAAAATCACCAATTGTGAACACAACGATCAATGTGGACCAACAACATAGATAGAGCATGATCTAGAAACATCCACAAGAATCATGAATCACCACAGAAGCATCCACAACAAATCAAATTACTAGAATCACATCATCTTCTTTCGGGAACACCAACTAAAGCAACAGAACATAGATACTCATAACTCAATCAAATCTTCATGCGAACCTCTAAACTTTCATGTGGATAAACTAGATATACTTGTCAACAAACCTTTTAATCCTCAACCTTTTATCATTAATATACTGAGCTAGCCACCATGTTGAACTTCACTGCACCACCGACAACCTGCAACTTATTTTATTACAATTTTCTCAATATCCTCGACATATACAGCCTTAAAGACATTAATACCAATAGTTTTGACATCAATGACAACCACAAATTAGAAATATCTAGCAATCTCCCTCTTTAGCATTGATGGCAACACATGATGTGAAAAACACCATCAATGCAACTTTCTCTTAGCACTTTCTCCGCCTTAGGTTTTGACTCTTTTCTCCTTAACTCTTTCACAGTTTTTCACATGACTCTTCTCCCCCTTTGAAATCAATGACAAAGATACACATTATCTTTCTCCACACAAGCTTTGAACCACATTACTAAACATCTAACTACTCCCCTTGAGTAGTAGCCACCACAACATCAATCTGAATAACAAGATATGACTATGAAATGCATGGACTGATGCAAGTCAATGCATCTTAATTCTGATTAGGAGAGGTAATCACCCCTAGCTTCTTTCTAAGATACTCAAAAGTATCCTTAGGCAAGAGCTTAGTAAAGATATATGCAATCTATTCCTTAGTGGGCACATACTCTAATCTAACTTCCTTTTCACTCACCTTCTCTCTCAAAAAGTGAAATTTGATACATATATGCTTGGTTTTTCAATGCAGCACTAGATTCTTAGAAATGCTAATTGAACTTAAATTATCATAGAATATAGCAATAGGTTCATCATACACAATTCTGATATCTTTCAACATCTGCTTCATCCACAATACTTGAGTACAATTGTTAGTAGTAGCAATGTATTCTACCTCTATAGTAGATAAAGAAATGGCATTCTACTTCTTACTTAACCATGAAATCAACTTCTTTCCTAAGAAAAATGCACCACCACTAGTACTCTTTTTTTCATTCACATCTCCTTCCCAATCAGCATCAGTAAAAGCACTCAAAGTAAATTCATCTTCTCTAGGATACCATAGGCCAAAATCAACTATCCCCTTCAAGTACCTAAAAATCCACTTCATAGATGTCACATGAGATTCCTTAGGATCAGCTTTAAATCTTGCATTAATGCATACGACATTCATGATATTAGGTCTAGAGTTTGAGTCAAATAGAGCAATCCACCAATCGTGGATCTATATCTAGTCTTATTTGTTTTAGGAGAATCATCATCTTGTGTTAACTTACATCTGGTCACCATAGGTGTACCAACTGGCTTTGAATCTTCCATACCAAAATTCTTTAGCAATTCTTTCACATACTTGGACTGAGATATAAAGATCCCTCTATCTAGCTGAGTAATTTTCACTCCTAGAAAGAATTTCATTTCCCCAATCATAGACATCTCAAACTCACTCTGCATCTCATCAGAAAACTTCATGCACAAACTATCATCTCCTCCAAAAATGATATCATCAACAAAGACTTCAATAGTCAAATCTTTATCATGATCAATCTTGAAATACAAATTACTATCAGTAGTACCTTTATTAAATCCAAGATTCAACAAATACTTGTCCAATCTAGCATACCATGCTCTTGGGGCTTGCTTAAGTCCATACAATGCTTTCTTCAACTGGAAAACCATATCTCCCTGATCAATCAATTGAAATCCATCGAGTTGCTCAATATACACTTCTTCTTCCAGTTCACCATTTAGAAATACTGACTTGACATCCATTTGATAAACCTTGAAGTTTTTGTAAGCAACATAAGCAAGAAATAGTCTCATAGCTTCAATCCTTGCAACAAGAGAAAAAATTTCTTCAAATTCAATTCCTTCCATCTGAGAATATCCTTTACACACAATTGTTGCTTTGTTTCTAACAACTTCACCTTGCTCATTCAATTTGTTCCAAAAGACCCATTTAGTTCCAATTACATTTTTGTCCTTAGGTCTAGGAACAAGAATCCATGTATCATTCTTCTCAATTTTCAATAGTTATTTCATTTCTTCCACCCAATGTTCATCTTTGCATACTTCATTGACACTATTAGGCTTAGTCTTTGAGATCAAACAGTATTCTTTTGCAATTCTTCTCCTAGTTTGAAGACCTTTGTTCTTATCACCAATAATCTGATCTTCTGAATGATTTAGTCTTACATACCTTGGAGTCTTAGGGTATTCTTGAACTTCAAGCTCTTGTGATCTCACTTCTCCACTTTCACTAGTTCCTTCCTCTTGATTTTCCTTATTCACCAGAATGATCTGAACTTGATTTGGAGTCTGAACTTTCTTTCCTTTATCTAAACTATCATTCTGATCATCTAAATCATATCCACAGGTTTTGGATGGTCTAACTATGTCTTCATCAACCTTGAAATTATCACTTTCAATTACTTTCCTCAATCTCTTATTGTAGCACCTGTAGGCTTTACTTTTAGTAGAATAACCAAGAAAGATTCCTTCATCACTTCTAGCATCAAACTTTCCTATATCTTCATCTCTTTTGATATAGCATTTACTCCCAAATATTTTGAAGTATCTAACAGTAGGCTTATGACCATACCATAGCTCATAAGGAGTATTACTGGTATCACCTTTGACATATACCTGATTGAGAGTGTAAATGGCAATACTCACAACTTCTCTCGAGTAGACATGCAAAACATTTCCTTCTAGCATCATAGTCCTACCAACTTCTTGAATTGTCTTGTTCTTCCTTTCCAAAACTCCATTTTGATGAGGGGTCCATGGGGCAGATAATTGTCTCTTTATCTCATGTTCTTCACAAAAATAATTAAACTCACCAGAAGTGAATTCAATCTAATCTCAGACATGTCCCTGTCTCAACCATAGCCTTAAAAATCTTGAATTTCTCTAGAGATTTATATTTTCCCCTTAAGAAAGTAACCCAGATCAATCTAGAATAATCATCAATAAGTAACATAAATACCTCTCTCGTTGTAAACTTCTAACTCTAGAAGGACCACACAAGTTAGTATGCACAAGCTCCAACACTTCATTTGAACAATGTTGTTTTCTCTGGAATGAAACTCTAGTTTACTTCCCTAACTAACATTCCTTGCATATAGTATTAGTAGGTTTTATCAACTTAGGAAGATCTCTCACTACCTGAGTAGAACTTATCTTGATAATATTATCAAATTTTATATGACACATTATTCTATGCCACAACCAACTTTCATCAACTTGAGCAATCAAAAAACTTTTACCAATAGCACTTAGGTGAAAGATATTACCTTTTGTTTTTGTACCAGATGTAATCACATTTTTGGAACTCCCCAATATTCTACACTTTCCATTCTTGAATTGAAGATTGTATCCCTTGTCAACCATTTTTCCAACACTTAAGAGATTATGCTTCAAACCTTCCACATATAGAACATCATCAGTATTATGCTTACCATCAAGAGAAATGGATCCTCTGCCATAAATTACACTAGCTTTTTCATCACCAAATCTTACAACACCACCATTGTACTTTTCCAAGCTCACAAATTTACTTTTATCACCAATCATGTGATGAGAGCATCCACTGTCAATCACCCATTCATCTTTTTCTTCAACTCTGGCAACTAGAGCTTTCTCCACATTTGTGCAACTAGAAGATTTAGTAGGTACTGGATCATTTTCCTTGATAGCAATAAATACCCATTCATCCTTAATTAAATTCCCTTTATCAGATTCATCATCTGTCACACCTTCATCAGCAGCATAATAACACTTTCTTTAAAATGTAGGCTTGTTAGGTCTTGTCTTAGGAACTCTTTCTGGACACCTTGAGGCAAAATGACCTATCTTATTACAAGAAAAACATTTAAGAGTAAATTACCCTTTATATTTACCTTCTCCTCTGGCTACCCTCTTGACAATAAGTGCTTCAAGCTCGTCTAGTTTTCTCTCTTCTTCTTCAATCTCTCTCATTTCTTACTCATACTTGGACATTTTTCTAGAAGAAGTTTCTCCTGGATCATATCTCTGCTTATCTTTTCCAGAGATAGTAGCTTTGAATATAGATTATTCTTAGGAAGAGATTCACTGAACTCACTTAACTCAAAAGCAATAAGCTTTCCAATCAACATGTCTCTGGTTACATTTTTCACAGTCTAAATCTCCCCAATAGCAATAGCTTTGTGTTTGTATGCAGTAGGAAAGGATCTGAGCACTTTCACAACAATCTCTGATTCTTCTAGTGTTCCACCAACACATCTGATACTACATAGAATTTCATTCACTCTCTGCATAAAAGAAGTGATGTTCTCATCTTCACCCATTCTCAACATTTCATATTTCCTTTTCAAGCTTTGTAGCTTAGCAATCTTCACATGGGTATCACCTTCATACAAAGTTTCCAATTTTTTCCAGATCTAATAAGTAGTCTTCAGCTCCATTACATTTGTCATCTCGGAATCAGTGAGATCAGTAAACAATGCTTCCTTAGCACTGATATTCTACTTGGCTTCCTTAATCTCACTTGCAGTAGAAGGACCATTATGTGGGATGATATACCTCTTCTTTGTAATTGTCTAGTAAGGTTCACCAATGCATCTTAGATGACACTCCATTCACATCCTCCACAGAGAATAATTAGTTCCATCAAATCTCAAACTATCCTTCTTATATGTCACCATCCCGGATCACCTCAAGCTATTAAACTTCTTTTGAGGAACCTGCTCTGATACCAATTGTTGGCAACACAAGGGCAGATAACTAAGGGTGAATTAGTTGTCACATAAATTATACAAATTAATTTTATTCCTAGATCTAATAAATAAACATGAAAGCATAAACCATCACCACATCAAAACACACATAACACCAAGATTTTTTTACATGGAAACCCTATTAGGGGAAAAAATACAGTGGAGGTTAGTCCACAAGATTATACCCTGTTAAAAGTATAAAATAATTATAAATGGGGAATGTACATGCATTTAGGAACACTTCCTAGAGCTCACTACTCAAATACAAAATGCTTACTACCCAAAGGAAGACTCACTGTCTTACAGACACATTCGGATTACATCCAGAAGATTTTGAACTGAGAAAATAGCATCTTCTAATGCCTAATTATAGTTCTGGTCAAGCACATAAACACTTTCTTCTACTCACTCTTCTTCACACTTCACTTCTTCCTCTGAAAGATTAGAACATTAATCACACACAACACTCAGCATACATCACACACCACTCCTTCAAATTGTATAAGCAATCAATCATATATATCCACAATTAAGGATAACATCAACTACATGTTGTCCTAACAAAATATAAAATGTGTACAAATTGTTGGCCCAAATCAACAAACAATTATCAATACACATCAAGCAATGTTAGAAAAAACATAGTAAGGACTCAAAACAACATCCTCAAATACGAAACACCTTAAAAAATTATGCCTCAAAGATCCACAACATGCAACAATCACCTTGTCGGGCATGATCATGAAAAACATGAACTCACAAAATAAAATCACCAATCGCAAACACAACAATCAATATAGACCAACAACATAGATAGAGCATGACCTAGAAACATCCACAAGAATCATGAATCACCACAGAAGCACCTGCAAAAAATTAAATTACTAGAATCACATCATCTTCTTTCAGGAACACCAACTAAAGCAACAAAACAACTAATAGAACACATATACTCATAACTCAATCAAATCGTCATGTGAACCTATGAAATTTCATGTGGATAAACTAGATATACTTTTCAACAAACCCTTTAACCCACAACCTCTTATCATCAATATACTAAGCTAGCCACCATGTTGAACTTCACTACACCACCAACAACCTGCAACTTATTTTATTACAATTTTCTCAATATCCTCGACATATATAGCCTTAAAGACATTAATTCCAATAGTGATGACATCAATGACAACCACAAATCAACAATATCCAATAGCTGAAAATTGGTTGTGAATGTATATGATTAGAAAGAATGGAATTCCTGCATTTGAAGACTATGAGAAACACAAAACCATTCTCATGTATTTGCACCTTATTATAGCAACAAATGTTAATTTATTGATACATCATGCTAAACCAAGAAAAAAGGAACTATGGACAATTAGTAGTGTTGATCATGAAGTATTACTCGATACTCTAAAGGTAAGAGATGACCCTTCAAGCATACTTGAGTAGAAAATAGTTTGTTGTATGGGACAAGTATAATATTGTTCATCTTATTTTGATTAATATTCATAATAATTAAATTTCTTGATCTACTAAGTTTCATCATTTAGGTTGTTTAGAATAATATAGATTTATTATTCTAAGCATCTTTTCTAGTTTGCATTACCATTTCATCTTCATTTAGGTTGTTTAGAATAATATAGATTTGTTATTCTAAGCATCTTTTCTAGTCTGCATTACCATTTCATTATCATTTAGGATGTTTAGAATAATATAGATTTGTTATTCTAAGTATATTTAGTTAAACAAAGAAACTAATGAAAGTGATAAAAAAAATAGTGATCATATATATTTGTTATTTTAAGTATATTGTGATGTTTGTGGCATGATGAATCATGGATTTTCTACAACAATAGCTAGTTTTGGTCCTTTGGAAGAGGTATGTGATAGATTAGTAAATTTGGAATTATATTTTCTCTTCTATGGTCTATTATTGAAAATTTTCATGATACTTGTATGTAGTTTAATTGCTATCTTGATGGTTACTACAAGTGATTGTCACTCTAGATCGTCAATGTACTATTGTTGTCGAAGAAAGTGATGATTATTTGTTTGTGATTTTTTTTTATATTCCATTCCTCAATTCAATTTATATATATTAATGTATATACTTCTTATTGTATCAGTTGCATCTCCAGATGAGTGAAGAGAGGACTAGTGGGAACACTCTAAAGATAAAAGAATCAACCAGAACTTCATCCAACTGACTGTGAAGGAAACACATGATTTATTGTCTTCCCCTAGTGGGAAATGACTATGTATTAGGGTCGTTTGTTGCATGCTTGCATGGAATTTTGTAAATCTTATATTTGATAGTGATTCTTGAATGATGATATCATGTGTATTGTGTAAATTGTATCTTTAATGTTGTAGGAATGGGTGTTGAACATGACTTGCAACCTATGAATTACATGTATTCAAGTGTATAGTTTACAACTTACATGTATACTTTGTGACTTATGTGTATTCCAATATATACTTTGCAACTTACATGTTTTCATGTGTATACTTTGTATTCATGTGTGTACTTCATGACTTACGTGTATGTGAGTACATGCTTCACTTATTCACTAATTCCTAGTGTAAACCTACCCATTTGAACATGTTGGAACTATTGGTTTAGTTGTGTGATGAACATAACAAAAGTTACACCACCTTGCAACTTTACACTGCATGCATCTGACCCATTTTCTATCAATTGAAAACTTAACACCACAAACAAATGTCTTAGGGATATCAAAAACCGAGAGAGGTTATTGTAGAGGGGCCCTAGGTGATCCCGTAGCCTCAGAAAAAATGTTTGTAAGTGCCATGGTTTTTGAGTAATATATTTTCAAAGTTTTCTTCCTTTTTGCACTTTGGTCTCTTAAAAGACTTTGTTGGTACAATGTAGCTTGGACTATTTCAGCATGTTTAGGTGCAAAAACCAGACCTTTCCTAGCATAAACCCACCCATTCAGACGTGTTGGAACTATCATTTTGGTCACACAACAAACATAATGAATGTTACACCACCTTGCAACTTTACACTACATGCATCTGACACTTTTTCCATCAACTAAAAAATTGACACCATGGGAAAATGCCTTAGAGATATCAAAAATTGAGAGATGTTATTGTAGAGGTGCCCTAGGTGATCCCATAGCCTTAGAAATAATTTTTGTAAGTGTGATGGTTTTCAAGTAATATATCTTCAAATTTTTCTACCTTTTTTCATTTTGGTCTCTTAAGAGACTTCGTCAATACAATGCAGCTCAAACTATTTCAGTGTATTTGAGTGAAAAATAGGACCTTGAATAGCATAAACCCACCCATATGGATTTTTTGGAACCATCGGTTTGGTCACACAATGAACATAACAAAAGTTACACCACCTTGTAACTTTACATTGCATGTATCTAACACTTTTTCCATCAACTGAAAAACTTGAAGCCACGGGTGTATGACTTAGAGATATCAAAAACTAAGAGAGTTTATTATAGAGGGGCCCTAGGTGGTCTCATAGCCTTAGAGGAAATTTTTTTAAGTTCCATGGTATCTGAGTAATAGGTCATCAAAGTTTCTTCCTTTTTTGCACTTTGGTCTCTTACGAGACTTTGTTGGTACAATGTAGCTCAAACTATTTTTTGTGTTTGGGTGCAAAAAAAGACTTTTCCTAACATAAACCCAACCATTCGGACATGTTGGAACTTTCATTTTGGTTTCATGATGAATAGAATGAAAGTTACACCAGCTTGCAACTTTACACTACATGCATCTAATGCTTTTTCCATCAATTGAAAAATTGACACCGCAAGAAAACACCTTAGAGATCTCAAAAACTGAGAGAGGTTATTTTAGAGGGGCCATATGTGTTCCTATAGCCTTCAACTGAATTTTTGTAAGTGCCATGATTTCTAAGTAATAGTTTGTCAATTTTTTCCACCTTTTTGCACTTTGGTCTCTTAAGAGACTTCTCTGATACAAGGTAGCTTGAACTATTTTGGCATCTTTGGTTGTGAAATAGGACCTTTCCTAGCATAAACCCACCCATCTAAACATGTTGGGACTAAATTTTGGTTGCATGATAAAAAAAATGAAAGTTACACCACCTTGTAACTTTACACTACATGCATCTGATGCTTTATCCATCAACTGAAAACTTGACACCACTGGAAAAGGCCTTAGAGATATCAAAAACTAAGAGAGATTATTGTATAGGGGCCTTAGGTGATCTCATAGCCTCAGATGAAATATTTATAAGTTCCATGGTTTTTGGTAATATGTCATCAAATTTTTCTACCTTTTTGCACTTCGGTCTCTTAAGAGACTTTGCCAGTACAATGTAGCTCAGACTATTTCGACATATTTGGGTGTGAAACAAGACCTTTCCTACCATAAACCTACCCATCCAGTTGTGTTGGAACTATCGGTTTGGTCACACAATGAATAGAATGAAAGTTACACCACCTTGCAACTTTACACTACATGCATGTTGGTTTGGTCTAATGGCATGTATGCCATTGAGTTTCAAGTACACTTATGTAATAGGTTTAAATGATGTAGATTATATTTCCATCATACATCAAACTTGCATGCCATGACTAAAGCATTTGTTTATGCATCATAATTGAATGACATTGACTCTTGTCTTTGATTGTTCAAATGGAGTATGACAATTGCATTAGGTTGAATGACATATATGACAACATCCTACTGATTTTGGATTTTGTGTTATGCATACATCATAACTAGTTTTCATTATGGTATGCTTAGTGTGTTTATTGATGCATGTTGATTATGACTTTTTGAGTAAAAATTCTAATAACATAAATGCCACTAACTTATATGGATTTCAGTTGATGGTTACAAATTATTATGTATGGAAGTTTTTTGAAAGTATCTTGTTCATGAATTATGGTTGAGTGACATTGATGATTCTACATGACTGTATGAAATTTGCATTAAGGAATTGATGATATATATCATTTTGTTGTATGTTGGGTTTTGTTGAAAGGTTGCATTACATTTGTATTACATGTATATATTCTTATTTGAAGATTGCATCAAACTCATATAGCAAGTTTGGTGTGGGTCAAGGTTTATTGACATATATGACAATATCATATGAGTGTTATTGCTTTTTTGCGAAGTGTGCATTATCACTAGTGTGCATCAAGCCCATATGGTATGCTTAGTTTTTTTATATGCATTATGGCTAACAACATTCATTGTTGTGCATTACAATAATACAAATTACATGTGGAAGGTCAAATAACATGCATGTCATGGAGTTGTATTTAGTTTGTTTAATGGTTGTATCACAATCATATTGTGTGCATATACAGTGATTGTTCATGCATCATGGTTGAGTGATGTCTTATTTTTTTATCATGATTATTGTATAGATTTCACATGAACAATCTAATGAACATGTATCTTATTGAGTTTTAAGGACTTTGTCTGAAGGTTGCATCAAACCCTTATGGTGTACATAATGTTCTTGTTTATGTATCATGTTTGAAAGCTAGTGATTATTATTCATGATGATTTTATACCTCTTACATGAAGGATCTAAAGACATGTTATTAAGCTTGTAGGTTTTAATGAAATTAATGTTGATTTGAGTTGTAATGGTTTTTTTGTATGGTTGCATCCCTCATATGGTTTGTATAGAGTGTTTAGAATCATTGAGTGACATTGATTTTTATCAAGATGATTATATTAAAGTCAAATTTTGGGATTTAATTTTTGGGAAATTAGAGAAATTCCTATAAATACCTAGTTATTTCATCATTTGAAATCTAATTGGAACTATATAGAAGTAAGTGAACATTGAGAGCACTATCAAGAAAGTCAAGAGTAGAATTTCAAAGCTTTATTGCAACAACTAAAAGATCCTAACATCATGTTAAATAATATGTGAGTTCATATGTGTTATGTTATCATTATTTGTGAAGGCTAACCCTTGTTGTAGGTCTACAAGAAATTCAAGAAATCAAGAAAGAAAGATCCAAGACCTTGAAGTGATGCATGGTGGAGCTAGTAATTTTTCCATGGTCTTATATAGTTTAGAGGGTGGTAAAATTTTTGGTGGTAATCAACTGATTGAATTAGGGTTGTTAGGTCTACAACCTAGGGCTTTCTAAAACCCTATTAGCATAATGCCTTGGTGTTCTTATGTTTTATCGTTCGCATCATTCACTTTTTGACTGGTCCTTAAGTTACAACTTATGAGTATCAGTGCCATGTGTCTTGTGTCCCCTTTTGCTAGGAAGTTCCCTCCTAATAATTTTTTATGACTTAATTATTCTCCTTCCTAATATTTTTTTATTTGATAGAGTGATTTGGACATGTGTCATGATATTGTACTATCCTTTGGTTTGTTTAGGCTTGGTTTTGTCATATTTTAATCTTTGCAATACCCTGAAATAGTGACATTTCCTGATATTTTAAGGGGCTAATGTTATTTGTCAATTTTTTATTTCCATGACACAACCCTTTTGTCTCATCTAATGTAGTTCTCCCTTTCTCCTTTTCACCTTAAGTTGTTGATTTAGCATGTGTTAAATTCTATCATGAGAGCTCAGGCCTTAGCGAGACTATGTTGGGACAGGCCTTTGGCTCTAGTGAAGTTGCAAGATGATGACAAGTGTCAACATCTTGGAGCTTCACAGTGAGTTCTTCTATCATTGGAGGTATATTTTTATCATTTCCTCACTTTGTAAGTAAGAAAAAAAACAACACCTATCCATATAATGACAAAATAGGGTTGTCTCTTTGCATAGGAAAATTCAAACTTGCATGATGGTCATTTATTTGGAGATTGATGGTCCACATTCAAACTTGGAAAACGTCTCTCACTAGTCATGTGTTCAAGCATGTGAAGGAATTAATGGTGGATGGGACTGTTATCTACTGAATTCATGACACCAAAGATAAAATACTTGTCCAAATTTAATCCTCACAAATACTAAGGTGATCAAGTGAGTTGCTACATTTTCTAGATCGAACAAAGTGTATTAGGTGCAAAATTAGAGCTTTTTGTGATGCTAAAGCAAGTAATTAATTCAGCCTCATCTACTAATTCAAGCATAATTTAAAGTGTAAAATGGATCATTATTAGTTCAAAATCAAAGAATAGTGGTTTATATGGGGTATATGTTGTCAAAATTTTCTCATATCCTCCATCTAGAAGAAACACTATAAAACCCTAGTTATAGTATTTAAACCCTAGCTCTTTGTAATTATATAAAATGGTTGGAACTTTGGTTGGGAAGAAAAGGGTGATAGAGGAAGAGATAATTGCCCTATTTCTGGGATTATCAAAAAATTCAAAGGTGGGTCTAGAGTTTGGCAGTGTTACAGACAAACTTATGGACTAGGGTACTAGGTGTAGAGACCCCATTATTGTGAAAGAGGGATATGCATTGTTTAAGCACACATACAGGAAGGCCTATGTAGAAAGGCCAATTTCCAATATCTAGAATCTATGGTTAGGCAAGTTGATGGTGCCAATTTTTTTTGTAAACATAGAGTTGATCCAACAATTGGCTATGGCATATGACCCTATTCTAGGTTTTTTCTCACTACTGTTGGCCATAGATTGCTACTATTGGATAGTGCTTAGTTGTATTGGGTATTTCAATTAGACCCCAATGCAAGATTTCTAATTGAATTGGGTGCACTTAATAGAGAATATGAAAGAAATAGAGATAGTTACAAGGTCAGATGGACCTTGTTTCAAACCAAAAGTGCCTAGAAAGGACTGTTAGAGGTTTGGAAAGGGTGATTTGGAGCCCTTTCTTATGAAATATTCAAGTTCTATTTCTAGAAGACATACTTCTCATTAATGCAAGTATTGGGGATGGATAACAAAATAGAAATCCCTATGCATGTCATGTTCATGGCAGTGGATATTTAGAGCAGGGATGTCAACAGGCCCTATGAATTTGTAGGGTATGTTGTTGAGCAATTGCACATGTCTCTTTGTGCAATCAATAAGGATCCCACTAGTCCAATAAGTTCTAGGTAATATTCTCTCCTACTGTACATGATTTTGTATGTAGAGAAGCAAGTATGGCCACCTTAGTTTTAGGTTAGGGCCACTGGTGAAAATAATATGCCACTACCAATCTAGGAATGGACATATGTGTGGGACAAGGACTACAAATATTTAAATTATGCATATTTTGAGGATTTCTTTGTCAAACCTTTAAGGTATGGGCTAGGCTTACCCATTGATTGGGGTTTGTCTCATGACCTCATCCTAGAAAATAAAATTGATCATAATCTTTTACTTAGATGCTACCATGATAAGGGTTTTTGGAACTCCAATTTCACCCCATGTCCTTCCAAAGGATTTTCTTGACATATTGGCATTCCTAGAGATTAGGTGGCAACTTAATGCATATGATAAGCACCATTTTAGGAATAACAAGAAGCATTCCCTTCTCCTTGCCACTATAGCTTTCTCAGATTTTTTGGCATTGAATAGAGATGGCATGGAACTCATTCCAAAGAAGCTTCTACCTTACAAGATGAAGTTGGACAAGGTTAGGAGCTTTGATTTGGAGGGCTACATCAATAAGGAAATATAAGTTTATAAATTGTCAACCTACCATCGTGTGCCTGACAACATTGAAGATTTGATTAAGAATTGCTCCTTTGAGAGCATGAAAACTAGGAGAAGAGAATTATCGGTTAAAATTCAGATTGTAGAGGATAAGAGAATGAAATTTGACCCATCTTTCAAAGGGTCATATCTACATATCAGGGATCCCATAGTCAAGATGATGACTATGTTAGACAATGTCAGCCAATTGTTGGCCAATATCCCTCAAATGTCATCAAGAACTCCAGGTTCTCCCTCCCCATCCAGAGATAAAGTACCACAAAAACACCAACTAGTAACTCCATTACACGTTATTGATCTAAGTATTGAGCCTTCATTGGATTACCCCATTGATCTTGATGAAGTAGATGAAGATGCATTGGTAATCTGGTAAGAACTTCCTCCCCTAGGATGCTCATTGAGAGACCAACTGATGATAGGATGGCTATCAATTTTGAAATAGGGGGTGATGTCATTAATGACATCAAGGCCAAAGCTAGCTAGGAATTTTTGAGTTATGAGGCATTCATCACTACCCAGGAGTTCAGGGACCTTGTCCTTAAGAATAAAGGAGAAGAATTGAGAGAAACCCTCACTATAGGAAAGTTCTCAGGATAGGAGCAGAAAGCTAAAATAAATGAATTTTAGAGAAGAGTGAGAGGAGATGGAGGGAATGACTCCTGAGAAGGGGAGAGAATTAGTGAAGAAATCAAGGTGTTTTCTCCTTCCAGGTTGGGACATCTCCTCAACTATTTACTTCAATGCAATAAGGAAACACCAAGGTGAGGCTCCAATTTTTGGATCTAAAGATCAAGAAGAAGACCTATATTGTGGGTCTAGATATCACCTTGGTCATGAAACCTTGGCTATATGGTCAATTTTCCTAGAGTCCAATAAGTCACAGGTCATTGCCAACCCAAATGAGCTCACCAAGAATCTTGTTATTAGAAGGGTTGGTGACACAAGTTCAACACAGGAAACTTCCTTGGCAATTAATGATGCTCTCTTCACAAATGCAACTGTTAAGAAGCTTCAAGCTAATCTAGACAAGGAGAATTCCCTAAACCAAAACCTTGAGCAAAGGCTCAATATAGTTTAGGGATCATTTCCCCCTCCACAACAAATTGAGGATGCTCAAGCCTCACATGACAAGAATAAATTATAAGTGGAGATAAAGGAGTTAAGGGAGAAGCTAAAACAAAGCACTACAAAGGTTAGAACAATAAAGGAGGCATCTACAAAGAAGGTATCTGATTTGGTACACAACATTTTGGGGTATAGGTTGTCTAAGGTCCTCTCCCATGTGGATAAAGTCTATGACAACTATTCATAATTGAAAGATGCTTTCTCTTCTCACAACCAAGCATGGATGAGATTGAAATGAATGCAGATCAAATGGTCCCAAGGTGTTAAATTGTTGAGATTACTAGTTAACAATTCAAATTTTGACAACAATTTGGTGTTTGACATTTTGAGGGAGTCAAATTAGTTGGATGACATCATGTGTCATCACAATAAATATAGAGATCTATTTAAGAGATATCTCGGTACCTTTGAGGGTTTTGAGGGGTTTTATATGCTTCCAATTTTGGTAAATGAGGGGGATATGGTAGCATGTGTAGAATGGAGATAAAAAATTTCCAACCTTCTCACACCCATGTACAATAAATTAAATAAAGAGGGTGAGGTTGATGTAGACCAACTAGATGCTAGTATTGATGCTCTCACTAGGATGGAGCTTAGTTTGATGGGTTTTCCAAATTCAGTGTAAGTTTTGATTGGAAATGAATATAGGGCACATTCAAAGAGATTCAATAGTCTTTTTCCACTAAGGATTGACACCTTAACAGAGCAAGTGGAGCCCATGGAATAGTAGGATGATGCAACTTGAGTTGCTTTTCAATCGGCTCCTAACCACCAGGTGTAACTGTTGCACAGGCCTGTCATACAAAGAATTTTAGAGCTATCCTATCTGCTGCCATGACAAATTTTGGAAGATCTGCTACCATATGCTAATCTTAATGTTGCAGTTGATTCTCAATTACTTTTGGAGAGTTTTGTACCACTTCTTGTTCATTGTAAATTTTGAATTACTTTTGGTATTTGAATGAGTCTTTTTCCTGCTACTTCCCTTATGCTTATAAAAGGGAATTTTGGGCCTAATTCAAGAAATTTTATCCCTTAGTTTTTTAAAGTCTTTGCATAGGTCTTAGGCTGTATAGTTCATTCCTCTTAAGCTTAGAGAGGAAATGTTGTAAAGTTTTCTCTATAATAACAACAGATGACCTAAATTATCATAACATTATAGTTAATGGTGTATATCAATTTTATCATTCTCTCAATTATTGTACTCATTGCTCTTGAATCAATATAATCAAGGATTATTTTCTAGTTCACATTCCACATTTTTTGTTATGATTTTATAAATTTTCTTCTTCTATTTGAGGAATAGAGTAATTTTTCTTTCAATTCATTCATCTAGAGTTGTGATGTTGTAATATGGATTTTCAAGTAGCTTGATACTATTTTTTATTTGTTGGTTTCTTGTTGTAAAGAAGTAAGGATATAAGAAGCTAGAGGATTGATCTATCGTAGGAGATTTATTGCATTTTTAGACTTGTGTGGATAAGGCTGATGGGAAAGGTTGTTGATGTCACAACTTGCATCATTTAATTAATTCTTTTATCGAACCGGGTGTGTCTCAGAGCAATATGTGATAAGGATAGTTGTCACAGATTCTTTTGGGGGGGTTTGCATTGTAAACAACTTCAGGTATCATTTTTACTACTTCAGGAGCTTTCAGGAGCTCTTGGGAGCTCTTCAAAAACTTTCAGGAGCTAAACTGTAGCGACTAATTCCTAAGATTTAAATCTATTTTAGCTTCTAATTTAAAATAATGTTGACTTAATTATGACTTTATTGACTTCGATTTAGACCAATTCATGGAGACAATTAATGATTACTTTAATTCCTAATCTAAAACATGAAATTCAAATTAATTCTATTTTGCTTCAAAAGAAATCCATAACTTAATTGCTGGAAAGTAAATGCTAATTTAAGAGCAGGAATGAATTGCAGGAAAATGATGATTATTCTAAAAATCATAAAGACTAATCTCCATGAACAGATTCTGAATAGACTTCAACTCCATCTTTCCATAAATTCCTAACATTTCTTTAATGAAACTCAATAAACAAACATCAAGTTTAACTGATTCGAACAACATCTAAATCTAATTTATCTAAGAAACCTATTAACGATTCTAATGGTTCAATTCAACATTTCTAATAAATAAATCTAACCATTCTAACAATTCGATCTTAACCATAATAAACTAAAACTTTGAACGTAATTGTAAATAGAAGTAATTATTCGATTTTAACATTTACCAAGGTAGAAGATGATTTCAACGATTGAATAATTCAAAATTAGTTTCTACTACAAATTTAATATTAATGAATCAGAAAATAACAGCACTTAACAAAAATACCATAAGATCATTCCAAAGGTTGAGCGGTCCATGCTCTTCCTTAGGTAAGATCCTTTAACATAGTGAATTGATTAAATTCTTGGTTCCCTTCTCATTGATCAAAAGTAGAACGCAGAACAAAGTATTGCTTATGATTACAAAAAAATTGACTGCAAATTATCTAACTCCTAACTAAGACCGAAATATGGATATTTATAAAATATCCTTATTAGCTTCTAACATTACATTAACTGCCCAAACTTAAGGTGACCAACTATAGATTACAAAATGAAACTAAAAATAGAACTGAAGTGGACTGAGGACTATGCCAGAACTATGCTAGATTGGCACTGGAAGTAAAAGTTCCTCAACTGACTATAAATAAGTCGATTCAGACTTTGAGTGACTCATCATCTAGCAGGGCCCATCTATGGTGTAGTCATTCCTCATGATTAAACAGAGAGTTTAACCATCTCATCAACCTTTAAGATACCCTATTAAAAACCCTTAAGAAAAGGACAACAATCATGGCAATAAAGGTCAATGCAGTATAATTATCTCATCCAAAGTCATTATAAAGCAATATATTTAGCATAAGCTATTACTTCCAAAATATTCGCTAATTTAGTTAAACATAAATTAAAATAAGCAAATATGTTAATCTATTGTCTACTGCTAGTCATGTCAATTAACAATAACAAGTCTTTTTAAACATAAAAAGCCTTAAATGAAAGTATTTTATATCTCCCATCAAAGGCATTGGTCAATCTATATCTTAGAGCTTAAATATTTGACAGAATCATATATAAAATTAAAATCAAAACCTTCACTTTCTGTAATTTTGTTGTTTATATTAATTTTCATGCTACAAAGAATCATTGAAGTTAGAGAGGTTTGCATAGATGATTTAGCCCATCAAACACCTTCCATCATAGTAGTGTGATGATCTATTATCAAAGGCATCATCTACATAGATTTTTTATGTGTATATGATGTTATAAGGGTGCCCACCTTGGTTTTGCAAAGCCTAAAGTGCAAAGAATAACTTTCCAATCTATCTCCTATTCGTTGGCCACTCACCCAGGGTTTTCATGTACAAGAAGTAGATAATATTTAGAGAAACCTAGACAATCAGTTGGAAACACCAATAATGTGCATGACTTCAATCCTTCAAGGAAGCCATTGAAGGGTGGTGAGTTACAACACTTTATCAATTCATCATTCCCTCCTATCATTTATCCATTTTTATCATCAATATTGTTGTTATCAAATTGAAAAACCTAACATGGGGTTTGACTAAGGCAAGCCCCTAAATGGCACAATATTTATTCTCTTTGTGAATGTACGGGTTTTAGGTTTAGAGAGGATTGAAGGAATCTTGAAGACAAATTGTTCATTGTTGCAATTGAATCCCTACATCTTGTCAATTCATGAAAAGTCACCTACAAAATTATCTCATAGTTATCCATTGGTGTTTTAATTTTCCCAACCAGAATCTTATGACAATCTGTAGGTTAGCTACTTCAGATAATTGACTGTCTTAAGGGGTTGGCCAATAAATGGGAGATGGAGTTTGCAATTGTAACATCCACCATAAATTAAAATTAGCAATTTACACATATTACACAAATAAGGAGCATATAAAAATGACATGGGTCAAGTATTCAAAAATAGAGACAAGGAATTATATTTCAACATGAAACTTTGGAGTACATAAGCCAATATCATGGAAAATCATAAAGGAATGTATTCCTTATAATAGACCACATGGTCAAGAAAAAGATTATACAATGAATCATAATATGGACCTTCCTAACAAGAAACATTTAACTCATTCATCCACATGAAGGTGAGAACATTGTTGGAGCACATTACCACCCTACCACAAAGTGATTCACTTCCAAAAAATTATTCTTGAAAGAAGAATACCCAACCTAACTCGAGGAAGACTAGCAATAAGAAATTGATTGGAGTAATGGAATATTGAAGCATGACACATCTACATCTAAAAATATTATGAATTTCAAACACAAACTAGGAACACTCTAGAATGCATATGCCAGTCACATAAAGCAACATATCAGTTCAACTTCAATGCTATTTGGTCAACATTTTCTTATAATAAACAAGACAAGGTCTTAGCATATTTCAATGATATTAGGCATAATGAATGTATTGCAATCACAATTAATATGCACACAAGCATATGCAAATATAACTAAATGCATGCTTCAATAATCATAGAAATATAGAGATTTCAACAATATAAGAATATGCAAATATTAAATTAAGAAGGTATATCACTTGAATGTATATATATACAGATACATATATAGTCATAATATATATATATTTATTTATTTATTTATTTATTTATGTGTATACATTCTTATAAAATCATGCACGCATATGATCTATTATAATTTTTTGATAAAAGAATGCATCCATGCATACATAACCATTACAAAAACTACATGGCAATAAGAGAAGATTTACACATAAGCATTCAAACACATCTTCCAACAAGTTATACATATCTATTTTTAATTATCTACTTCAATATAATCACTAATACTTCATCTAAACTTAGAATAATACTCCACTACTATTAGCTTATAATTTAACCAAAAACCTTCAAATACTCCATCATTAAGATGGTCAAATACAATATTCACTAATACCTCAATATTTCTTTTATGCTAATCAATATTCACTTTAAAATAAGGTATGCTAATCAATATTCACTTTAAAATAAGGTAAGTTAACCCAAAAACATATATATGCATGATGCATGATGAATATTTAAGAAATATAATTATTTCAGGGTCTACTATATATTAAAGTGTCATTAAAGGTTATTTAAGAATTTGGACTTAACCAGGTTTTACTATTTTTTATTTTCCCTCAAAGTGTTCAATGACTAATCCTAATAACACTATCGTTCTCATAAAATAGATGAATCTTCAAATTAACCAACCTAATTGATTAAGAATCAATTATTCCATTTAATCTATTCAAACAATATTTAACCCATCTTCTAGACCAAAATATCTTTGTATTGTTAACTTTAAACAAGTATATGTTTCTATCCTTTCTAGAATGCTAATATATAGTTCATACATAATGGAAGCTAACAATATAAGTTCTCCTATAACCTATCCTATAATAAAAAAACAATGCTTCTAGTATAATTCACAAAATCAAATTTCTCTAAGGGAGACAAAAAGACATTAAGGTTGATGAGGGTGCAACCCGAGACATAGAAAATAACCCACAAATAAGAGAATAATTTTATTATTCAGAAAATGGAGCTTCTTACATGCAGAGGATCTCAAATCCCCAAGTTCTACAACACATGCAAGTTACAGACAGCTACAGAATAACCCTTTCGCAATATGCGAGCTTGTCCCCCAAAAAGTTATCCAAAAATTAGAAAACCCACATATAAATAGAGCTCCTCATTAGTTTGGAGCCAAAACAACATTCAAATTGAGTTTAGGCGGTTTGGCACCGAAAATTTACAACATGAAGTTCAAATTTCAAAAGAGCATTTGCAATGGTATCTTTTAGAAAGTGGGCCAACTTCCCAGGGCCATAACTTTTGATCCGGGACTCCGATTCACGAGCCGTTTGAACCGTTGGAAAGGTCTCAAAGTCAAGAACGCGCTTGAAATTTGCTATGCCAATTTTGGCAAGTTTTGGGGCCGATCAAGAAGCTCTAAGTGCCTCAAATCCCACTCGCAAGATTTTCAGGTGCAAATCTGGGAAACTAAAACTGCAATATCTTTCAACCTAGGAACAGAAAATAAAAACAGTAAATTGGGAATTTTATTATGTCAAAAAGGGTATCCAAAAATGTAAAAATATCTAAAAACTGAGAAACTTGAAAATTAACTATTTTTAGGTGATGCAAGATTGCCCTTACACCACTAGATGCTCCTGCATCAGACACACAGGGTAATTTTGAGAAGTGACCCTATCACGTCTCAGATGGTTGAGTAAAACCCAACTGGTGAACCACTGCCTTAGATAGCCAGGGTAAATCTTCCACAGGCCTTCCTCTCCATTTCACCAGATATTCTTCATACCGCCTGTTTCTGGTACTCCTTCCCACACGACTATCCATGATTTCCTCAATCTCCTCCTTTTCTGAAGTAGGTGCTGGAATCCCACACTGTTCCATCATTGGTACTTCTTTTGTGCCACCTTCATGATACTCTGTCAAATCTGAAATGTTGAACACAGGGGAAATGTTGAATCCATCCGGCAACTCAACCTCATATGCATTCCCTGAGTCATGCCTCTTCAAAATTTTACAGGGACCGAACTTCTTCATCTTCAATTTGTTATATGTTCCCACTAGAAACTTTTCTTTCCTCAAGTGGACCATCACTTCATCACCAATCTGAAACTCCTTATACCTCCTCTTCTGATCTACCTTAGCCTTATACTGCATATTCATCTTGTTAATATGTTCTCTTACCTTCTCATGTATATCCTTGATGTGTTCTGCAAAATCTTTGGCTTCAGCACTTATTTTCTTCTCTTGGTCCATCTTCCTCAATTTTGGAGTTGTTCTGGGGCTACCTCCATACATAATCTAGAATGGTGATCTACCAATGCTTATGTTGACAGAATTGTTGTAAGAAAATTCTGCTTGGGGTAAGATCAAGTCCCATCCCTTAGGTTTATCTCCTACCAAACATCTCAGTAGGTTACCCAAACTCCTATTAACAACTCCTCTCTGTCCATCTGTTTGGATGGTGTGCGAATCAACTTTAGCTCTGTTTTCAACTTCTTCCACAAGGTCCTCCAAAAGTATCCCACAAATTTGGTGTCACGACCAAACAATACTTTGCACTATGTAGCCTCACCACTTTGAAGAACAAGTCAACAATGTGGACGTGATCATGGATCTTCTAACATGGAATGAAATGTGCCATCTTTGAAAACCTATCAACCACCACAAAGACTGAATCATTCCCTCGTTGTGTCCTTGGCAAACCAAGAACAAAGTCCATACATATATCCTCCCATGGCCTCTCTGGTACATGTAAGGGCTGATATAAGCTTGTATTTTGCTACTCTCTTTAGCCATCCTACTATATTCTCGCAGCCTTTATACAAACTTCTTCACATCCTATGACAACCGAGGCTAATAATAATGCTTCATCGATAATGGCAATGGTCTTATCCCCGACCAAAATATCCCGCCATTCCTCCACTATGCTTCTCCTTATCGTTCCCTCATGGAACCTCCTTGGGATACAATTGAATTCCCAAATAACATGCCATCCTCGGATTATAAATCCAAACACCTTTTCCTCGTCCATCTAATAGGTTACTTGCAAGCTTTCCAAGCCTCTGCAAAATTCAGGATCTTCTGCATACAGTGTGTTGATTCATTGAACCCAACCACTTCAATCTGCATCTTTTCATCAATGTATGCCTCCTACTTAAGGCATCTGCAACCCTATTTGACTTCCCACTCCTATGTTTCAAAACAAAGGTATAACTCTGCAAAAACTCTACCCATTTCATATGCCTCTGATTTAATTTTCCCTGACTATTTAGGTACTGCAAGGCCTGATGATCAGTATATAGAACAAATTCCTTCAGCAACAAATAATGTCTCCATTTCTTTAATGCTTAAACTATTGCATAAAATTCCTGATCATATACATAATACTTTCTCTTGGCATCATTTAACTTTTCACTGAAATAGGCAATGGGATTACCTTCTTGGCTCAACACGCTCCAATGGCACACAACCACTAGCATCATAACCATTCAACACCTTGTTGAAATCGGGAGAGCTAGAACAGTTGTTCACATCACCCTTTTCAGCTTAAAACTTTTTGCTGCTCCAAGTTCCATTTGAATTCTTTTTCTATCCCTCTCATTATTTCACCGGGGTCCACAAATACACCTGTTTCTAATGAACTTTCTATAAACTAGCTAAACCATGGAAAGATCTCTTCGGTAGCTTCTGTAGGCCATTCCAGAATAGCCTTCACCTTCTCTGGGTCCATCTTGAGACCTTCTGCTGAGACAACAAACCCCAAGTACACTAACTCCCTCTTCACAAAACTGCACTTCTTCAGATTAATCAATAGTTTCTCTTCTCTTAATTCTCAAAGGCTCTCCAAATATGCATCGAGATGCTCATCCAACGTCTTACTGAAAATCAAAATATCATCTAAATACACAATAACAAAACTTCCAAAAATTTTTTAGTACCTCATTCATGAGCCGCATGAATGTGCTCGGTGCATTGGTTAGCCCAAAAGGCATGACTAACCACTCGTACAGGCCCTCTTTGGTCTTGAAGGCAGTCTTCCATTCATCTCCCTCTCGGATCCAGATCTGGTGATATCCACTCTTCAGATCAATCTTTGTGAAGTATTGAGCTCCACTCAAATAGTCCATCAGGTCATCCATCATTGGCAGGGGAAATCTGTACTTGATTGTTATCTTATTTATGGCTCGGGAATCTGTACACATCCTCCACTCCCCATCCTTCTTTGGTGCTAGTACTGCAGGTACTGCACATGGACTCAAACTCTCCCGTATCAAACCCTTTCTAAAAAACTCTTTAACTTGTCCATTCAACTCCTCATTTTCTGCTGGAGTCATTCTATGAGCTGCCTTATTTGGCAAACTGGCTCTAGGAATAAAGTCAATCTGATGACTGATCTTCCTTATTAGCGGTAAACCCTCAGGTACATTATCAGAAACAATATTCTGAAACTCATCCAACATCCCAGAAACTTCTTCTGGAACCTTCTAACTATCCTTATTACTCACTCTAGGAATCAATGCATAACACACATGCTCATGCTTCATACCCTCAAAAAAATTTCTTCCATCTACATAACAAATTCTAGCACTACTGAATACCTTTTCTTCAGTCTCCTTTAGGGGTTTCAACTTGTGACGAACCCCATCCTTTGTCAAAGAATAAGTGTTTGCATGGCCATCATGTATAGCTCACCTATCGAAATGCCACGGCCTCCCCAACAACATGTGACATGCATCCATGGGGATGATATCACAAAGTACCTCATCATGGTAGCTCCCAATCTTGAACTTTACTACGCACTGCTCATTGACCAAAACTTTGTGATCTTTCTACAACTAGGCAATCCAATAAGGATGCGGGGGCCTTTCCCTCTTTAGCTTCAACTTTGTGACCATCTCCTCTGACACCAGATTATCAGCGCTCCCACCGTCAATAATGACATCACAACATTTTCCTTCACACTTGCACCTTGTGCGAAACAAATTCTTCCTCTATTCTGGTTCCTTTTCTTCAGTCACTAGGGCTCTCCTAATCACCAGGGTTTCTCCCCTTTCAGCATCATCTGAATGTTCAGATTGGGCCTCCTCATCTGCATGTGTAACCCTTCCATGACCTTCTGGCCTTTTGTCTGCCCTTCCTTGGTGTTGTGGACATTCATAGGCTTGATGCCCTTCTTCACCACACTAGAAACACGTTCCTTTGAAACCACCTCTTCCAGATCCTTGTCCATATCTCCCTCATCCACTACCTCTTTGACCACCACTATTTTGATCACGAGGGCGGTAGAATTTGTCATTCCTTTGGCTTTGGCTGGTACCCACATCTTCACTTTTCTTTTCATCATCATTTCAGCTTTCTGAAGGTCTTTCATTGCCCCTTCCACTTTGACCTCCTCTTCCTTTTTGCTTGCCATCAAATCTTTTGTTTAGCTTTTGTTCCACCTTTAGAGCAAACTGATACACATCCTCAATGGTGGTCATTCTGACTAGGCTTAACTCCTCCTAAATGCTTGGTCGTAACCCATTAAGATATCGGGATACCTTCTCCTTATTGGTCTCTATGTGACCGGTTCTGATGATTATCTTATGAAAATCTTTAGTATATTCTTTCACAGATATGCTTCCTTGCTTCAACCCTTGCAATTTCTTCAATAGATCTAACTCGTAGTCCACTGGTATGAAATGCTTCTACAGTTTCTCTACCATGCGATCCCATCTGGTGATCTTGACTTTTCCTCTTTGATTTCTTTCCAACTGGACCTCTTTCCACCAAATACTGGCATGGCCCTTCAGCTTCATTTTTGCAAACTTAACCCGATCTGGGTCCTCTATTTCCTCATACTCAAAATATTCTTCTAGCTCGTTGATCCAATCGATCAACTCTTCCAGGTTCAAACTTCCAGAATAACTGGGGACTTCTGCTCTGGGTCTTTTCCCAATCTTCAAAATGGCCCTTATTAGCCGCATTTGGTCTTGATCAATTACTTCTTCTTCCTCTTCTACATCTGAACCTTCTTCCTCTCCTTCATCCTCACTTTCTTCCCTCAAGTTTAACCCTCTTCTCAACTGCTCTTGTAACGCATCAACCTGTCTTTGGAAGGCTGCCAGTGCATCTCTTCCACCAGCATCTCTACCACCTTGACCATCTCTGGCACCACCATGCCTACTAGGCATCACTCTTAGAGGAATCTATCTTGACCTCGACCCACAACCATGGTTCTGGTGTGAACTACCTCACGATCGGCGATTTGTCCACACGGTCAAGAAAAACCTGGCTCTGATACCACTTGATGAGGGTGCAACCCGAGACACAGAAAATAACCCACAAACAAGAGAATAATTTTATTATTCAGAAATTGGAGCTTCTTACATGCAGAGGATCTCAAATCCCCAAGTTCTACAACACGCAAGTTACAAACAGCTACAGAATAACCCTTTCGCAATATGCGAGCTTGTCCCCCAAAAAGTTACCCAAAAATTAGAAAACCCGCCCATAAATAGAGCTCCTCATTAGTTTGGAGCCAAAACAACATTCAAATTGAGTTTAGGCGGTTTGGCGCCGAAAATTTACAACATGAAGTTCAAATTTCAAAAGAGCATTTGCAATGGTATCTTTTAGAAAGTGCACCAACTTCCCGAGGACATAACTTTTGATCCGGGACTCTGATTCACGAACTGTTTGAACCGTTAGAAAGGTCTCGAAGTCAGGAATGTGCTTGAAATTTTTTATGCCAATTTTGACAAGTTTTGGGGCCGATCCGGGAGCTCTAAGTGCCTCAAATTCCACTCGGAAGATTTTCAGGTGCAAATTTGGGAAACTAAAACTACAATATATTTCAACCCAGGAAAAGAAAATAAAAACCATAAATTGGGAATTTCATTATGACAAAAAGGGTATCCAAAAATGTAAAAACATCTAAAAACTGAGAAACTTGAAAATTAACTATTTTTGGGTGATGCAAAATTGCCCTTACACCACTAGATGCTCCTGCATCAGACACCCAGGGTAATTTTGAGAAGTGACCCTGTCACGTCTTAGATGGTTGAGGAAAACCCAATCGGTAAACCACTACCTTAGATAGCCAGGATGAATCTTCCATAAGCCTTCCTCTCCATTTCACCAGATATTTTTCATACCGCCTGTTTCTGGTACTCCTTCCCACACGACTATCCATGATTTCCTCAATCTCCTCCTTTTCTGAAGTAGGTGCTGGAATCCCACACTGTTCCATCATTGGTACTTCCTCTGCGCCACCTTCATGATACTCTATAAAATCTAAAATATTGAACATAGGGGAAATGTTGAATCCATCCAGCAACTCTACCTCATATGTCATGCCTCTTCAAAATTTTACAAGGACCGACCTTCTTCATCTTCAATTTTTTATATGTTCCCACTGGAAACCTTTATTTCCTCAAGTGGACCATCACTTCATCACCAATCTGAAACTCCTTATACCTTCTCTTCTGATCTGCCTTAGCCTTATACTGCATATTCATCTTGTTAATATGCTCTCTTACCTTCTCATGTATATCCTTGATGTGTTCTGCAAAATCTTCGGCTTCAGCACTTATTTTCGTCTCTTCGTCCATCTTCCTCAATTCTGGAGTTGTTCTAGGGCTACCTCCATACACAATCTAGAATGGTGATCTACTAGTGATTTTGTTGATAGAATTGTTGTAAGAAAATTCTGCTTGGGGTAAGATCAAGTCCCATCCCTTAGGTTTATCTCCTACCAAACATCTCAGTAGATTACCCAGACTCATCTTAACAACCTCTGTCTACCCATCTGTTTGTGGATGGTGTGTAGAACTAAACTTTAGCTTTGTCTTCAACTTCTTCCACAAGGTCCTCCAAAAGTATCCCACAAATTTGGTGTCATGATCTGAAACAATACTCTTTGGCAGACCATGTAGCCTCACCACCTCTTTGAAGAACAAGTCAGCAATGTGGACTGCATCATGCATCTTCTGACATGGAATGAAATGTGCCATCTTCGAAAACCTATCAACCACCACAAAGACTGAATCATTCCCTCGTTGTGTCCTTGAAAACCAAGAACAAATTCCATACTTATATCCTCCATGGCCTCTACAGTACGGGTAAGGGCTGATATAATCATATTCTGGCTCCTCCTTTAGCCATCGACATACTCTACAACTTTGTACAAACTTCTTCACATCCTATGGCCCGAGGCCAATAATAATGCTCACTGATAATGGCAATGGTCTTATCCCGACCAAAATGTCTGCCATTCCTCCACTATGCTTCTCCTTTATTAGGTTCTCCCTCATGGAACTCCTCGGGATACACAATTGACTTCCCTTAAATAACATTCCATCCTAGATTATGAAATCCAGCCACCTTGTCTTGTCCACTGTAACAGGTTCCTTGCAAGCTTTCCAAGCCTCTGCAAAATCATGATCTTCTGCATACAATGTCTTGAGTTAATTGAACCCAACCACTTCAATCTGCATCTTTTTTATCAATGTATGCCTCCTACTTAAGGCATCTGCAACCCTATTTGACTTCCCACTCCTATGTTTCAAAACAAAGGTATAACTCTGCAAAAACTCTACCCATTTCATATGCCTCTAATTTAATTTTTCCTGACTATTTAGGTACTGCAAGGCCTGATGATCGAGTATATAGAACAAATTCCTTCGGCAACAAATAATGTCTCCATTTCTTTAATGCTTGAACTATTGCATAAAATTCTTGATCATATACAGAATACTTTCTCTTGGCATTATTTAACTTTTCACTGAAATAGGCAATGGGCTTACCTTCTTGGCTCAAAACTACTCAATGGCACAACCACTAGCATCACAATCCTGAAGCGCTTTGTTGAAATCTGGGAGAGCTAGAAACGGGTTGCTCTGTCACCTTCTCCTTCAAGTTCAAAACTTTTGTTGCTTAGTACTCCACTTGAATTCTTTTCTATCCCCTCTCATTGTTTCAGTCAGGGGGTCCACAAATACTACTAAAGTTTCTAATGAACTTTCTATAAAACTAGCCAAACCATGGAAAGATCTCACCTCGGTAGCGAGTTCTTGGGGTAGGCCATTCCAAATAGCCTTCACCTTCTCTGGGTCCATCTTGAGACCTTCTGGCTGAGACAACAAACCCCGTACACTAACTCCCTCTTAAAACTCTACTTCATATTAATCAACAATTTCTCCTCTTAACTTCTCAAAGGCTCTCCGAATATGCATCAAATGCTCATCCAACGTTTACTGAAAATAAAAATATCATCTAAATACACAATAACAAAAATTCCTAGAAATTATTTTAGTACCTGCGTTCATGAGCCGCATGAATGTTCGGTGCATTGAGTTAGCCCAAAAGGCATGACTAACCCACTGCAGCCCTCTTTGGTCTTGAAGGCGATCTTCCATTCATCTCCCTCTGGATCCAAATTGGTGATATCCACTCTTGGATCAATCTTTGTGAAGTACTTGGGCCACTCAAATAGTCCATCGGTCATCCATCCTTGGTAGGAAATCGTACTTGATTGTTATCTTGTTTATGGCTCAAGAATCTATACACATCCTCCCTCCCCATCCTTCTTTGGTGCTGTCTGTAGGTGCTTGCACATGGACCTCAAACTCTCCATTATCAAACCCTTTCTCAACAACTCTTGACAATCTGTTCAACTCCTCATTTCTATTGGAGTCATTCTCTGAGCTTCCTTATTTGGAAAACTAGCTCCAGGAATCAAGTCAATCTGATGACTGATCTTCCTTATTGGCGGTAAACCATCAGGTACATTATCAGAAACAATATCCTGAAACTCATCCAACATCTTAGAAACTTCTTCTGGAACCTTCTCACTATCCTTATTACTCACTCTAGGAATCAATGCATAACACACACTCTCATGCTTCATACCTTCTAAAAATTTCTTCCATCTACATAACAAATTCTAGCACTACTGCATACTTTTTCTTCGGTCTCCTTTAGGGGTTTCAACTTGTGACGAACCCCATCCTTTGTCAAAGAATAAGTGTTTGCATGGCCATCATGTATAGCTCACCTATCGAATTGCCACGGCCTCCCCAACAACATGTGATATGCATCCATGGGGATGATATCACAAAGTACCTCATCATGGTAGCTCCTGATCTTGAACTTTACTACGCACTGCTCATTGACCAAAACTTTGTGGTCTTTCTGCAACCAGAAAATCCGATACGGATGCGGGTGCCTTTCCCTCTTCAGCTTCAACTTTGTGACTATCTCCTCTGACACTAGATTATCAGTGCTCCCACCTTCAATAATGACATCACAACATATTCCTTCACACTTGCACCTTGTGTTAAATAGATTCTTCCTCTGTTCTGGTTCCTTTTCTTCAGTCACTAGGGCTCTCCTAATCACTAGGGTTTCTCCCCTTTCAGCATCATCTGAATGTTCAGATTGGGCCTCCTCATCTGCATGCACAACCCTTTCATGACCTTCTATCCTTTTGTCTTCCCTTCCTTGGTGTTGTGGACATTCATAGGCTCGATGCCCTTCTTCAGCACACTGGAAACACGTTCCTTTGAAAGCACCTCTTCAAGATCCCTATCCATATCTCCCTTGTACACTACCTCTTTGATCACCACTGTTTTGATCACGAGGGCGGTAGAAGTTGTCATTCCTTTGGCTTCCGCTGGTACCCACATCTTCACTTTTCTTTTCATCATCATTTCAGCTTCCTGAAGGTCTTCCATTGCCCCTTCCACTTTGACCTCCTCGTCCTTTTTGCTTGCCATCAAATCTTTTGTTTAGCTTTTCTTCCACCTTTAGAGAAAACTGATACACATCCTCAATGGTGGTCATTCTGACTAGGCTTAACTCCTCCTGAATGCTTGGTCGTAACCCATTAAGATATCGGGCTACCTTCTCCTTATTGGCCTCTGTGTGACCCGTTCTGATGATTATCTTGTGAAAATCTTCAATATATTCTTTCATAGATCTGCTTCCTTACTTCAACCCTTGCAATTTCTTCAACAGATCTAACTCGTAGTCCACTGGTATGAACTGCTTCTTCAGTTTCTCTACCATGCAATCCCATCTAGTGATCTTGACTTTTCCTCTTTGATTTCTTTCCAACTGGACCTCTTTCCACCAAATACTGGCATGGCCCTTCAGCTTCATTTTTGCAAACTTAACCCGATCTGGGTCCTCTATTTCCTCATACTCAAAATATTTTTCTAGCTCGTTGATCCAATCGATCAACTCTTCGGGTTCAGACTTCCGGAATAACCGGGACTTTTGCTCTAGGTCTTTTCCTGATCTTCAAAATGGCCCTTATTAGCCGCATTTGGTCTTGATCAATTGCTTCTTCTTCCTCTTCTACATCTGAACCTTCTTCCTCTCCTTCATCCTCACTTTATTCCCTCAGGTTTAACCCTCTTCTTAACTACTCTTATAACGCATCAACCTGTCTTTGGAGGGCTGCCAGTGCATCTCTTCCACCAGCATCTCTACCGCCTCGATAACCTTTGGCACCACCATGCCTACCAGGAATCACTCTTGGAGGCATCTATCTTGACCTCGACCCACAACCACGGTCTTGGTGTGAATTGCCTTAGGATCGGCTATATGTCCACACGCTCAAGAAAAACCTGGCTCTGATACCACTTGATGAGGGCACAACCCGAGACATAGAAAATAACACACAAACAAGAGAATAATTTTATTATTTAGAAAATTGAGCTTTTTACATGCAGAGAATCTCAAATCCCCAAGTTCTACAACACATGCAAGTTACAGACAGCTACAGAATAACCCTTTCGCAATATGTGAGCTTGTCCCCCAAAAAGTTACCCAAAAATTAGAAAACCCACCCATAAATAGAGCTCCTCATTAGTTTGGAGCCAAAACAATATTCAAATTGAGTTTAGGCAGTTTGGCGCCGAGAATTTACAACATGAAGTTCAAATTTCAAAAGAGCATTTGCAATGGTATATTTTAGAAAGTGCGCCAACTTCCCCGGGCCATAACTTTTGATTCGGGACTCCAATTTGCGAACCGTTTGAACCGTTGGAAAGGTCTCGAAGTTAAGAACACGCTTGAAATCCACTACGCAGATTTTGGCAAGTTTCAGGGCCAATCCGGGAGCTCTAAGTGCCTCAAATCCCACTCAAAAGATTTTCAGGTGCAAATCTGGGAAACTAAAACTACAATATCTTTCAACCCAAGAACAAAAAATAAAAACCGTAAATTGGGAATTTCATTATGATGAAAAGGGTATCCAAAAATGTAAAAACATCTAAAAATAGAGAAACTTGAAAATTATCTATTTTTGGGTGATGCAAGATTGCCCTTACACCACTGGATGCTCCTGCATCAAAGGTTGAGAAAGAGTACACTAAGGTAGGTATCACTTTAGGCATGCTTAGACATAGACTAGACTCCTTATGACACAACCATGTGAGAGGAAAGTAAATTATGTATCTACATTAACTATGCACTCTTTCTTTCTTATATATTTTTCCTGGTGAATATCGTCTTCTTCCTCCCCTCACATATTCCACTTGTCCCATGCAGTCCTCCCATTGAATGTTTCCATTCTCTTCCCTTGAATTCCTTGACCTTAGGAATTTCCCCCATTTCTGCCAATATGCCCCCACTACTACCACCCACTATTTTATCTTAAAGACTTCCAACTGCTTTTAAGAAACCCCCACTTTTGCATGTTTCCATACAAAAGTCTACTTCTAGCCATCTTAATAAAAAAAAAACCACCTAACCATTCCCATGCAAGGTAATAAATCCATATCTAATTAAAGAACTTTGACTTTAAATTTTATATTAATTTAAATCTTCTTTTATTTGAGTTACTAAAATTTCTTATTTAGTTTCACTTTTATTTTAATAATAATTATTTATGTCTTTATTTAATAAATAAATAAATAGGTTTTATTTTTTATAATTATTTATTTATTTTATATTTATACATAATAATAATAATATACAAAATAAGATATTTTTATTTTCATTCCATGATCCTATATGTGTGAACCAATATTTTATACCTGTAGTAACACAATAAACCAACACATTAGTAAGATCAAATGCAAGTTAGATTAGAGATTCCTCAAGAAATCCATTTGAATGCAAAAGAAAAGGAATGAAATGAAAAACACAACAAACTTGAAGCTAAGATCTCAAATCCTATTCTAAAACAAGGAAAACTCTTAATCTCTTGAGGGAGTTGGTGCCAATTTGATGTGAAAATTGGCCCTTTCCCAACTGCAATGATGTGATGAAGATGATTGATGAAGATTGTGTTCCACTTTGTTGAAGATTGATGAGTGCTCCAAGATAAAATTTGCATAACCTAGCTATAAGACTTAATGAGATGGATGAAGATTGCTATGAATTTGAGTATAGTAAGTTTACTCAAGTTGTGGATGATCAAATGAGGAATAAGACCTCTTATTTATAGAATATCAAGTGGAAGAGATGTCAAAAATTGAGCAATGTGGGACTAAGAATCAACAAATGGCCAGGTGCCACTTGTCAACATGTGAATGGATGGAGGATGTGCAAGTTTTGAAGAATGTGTCAATAAATGCATATATTTGAAATTTGAAATTGTTGAAATGACATGTAAGAGGGAAAAAAGGTGCATTGAATGCCACTTGGCTCAAGGCAAAAGGAATTTTTAGGTGGAGTAAATTCCTTGTTGGAAGGACAAAGTCCACTTGGATTTTGAATTCAAATTTGAGGAATATTCCTTTATTATGCCTTTTGAGAGAAAATAGAGATTTAACAAATGAATTAAATCTATTTTCTTGTGCAAGTTGCAAAAGCTAGAGGATGGGACATGGATGGAGATTAAATTAATCAAGGTTAATTAATTTAATGAGAGATTAGTTGATGTAAAAAATTTGACTTAGATTTGTGGATTTATTTAAATCAAATATGAAAAGAATATGATTTCAAAATTAATTAAATAAGGATTTTTTATTTATATAATTAAAAGAGCTGATGTTAGATTAAACTAAATGAGGTTTTGATTTATTTAATTTAATGGATGGACTTTAAAGATTTAATCAAATAAAATTGATTATTTAATTAAATAGGGACAGACTGATTGATTTAATTAACAAAAAAGGATGACTTAATTAGATAAATGTTTTATTTAATTAAGAGAGGATCATTGATGAATTTAATCAAATAAAGGCATTCGATTAAATGGTTAGACCGAGGGATGATTTAGGATGAAATGGTGTTAGTGGTTGGGATCAGATGTGCAATATCAATCAGTACATTTTCTATGTCTACAATATGATATCATAGTTTATTATATAATGAAGTTATATGGAAAGCAATTGATTGAATATAGAAATCAATAAGTATGTGGTGGTATAATTATAATTATTTATATCTATTTAAAATTATTAATTACTAATATGTAGAAAAGAGGGTTGCGACAGTAATTATCTCCTCTATACATTAGGCTCTACAAAACCTAAGAGGGTGATCCTACAATATTTACCAAGATTTCTTGGAGTAATTAGGTGGATATAGAATATCCACAATTATAAAGAATATTATTCTAAACAGATATGTTCTCACTAATTCAGTCAAGAATTATAGATTAAAACACAGAGATGAGCTACATCCTTGAGCTTTTATGCAGTCATTTCTTTGAGAACATGGGAAATAAGATTATGAAATAAAATATTGTTGGAAGGGAAATTCATGTTCAATTTGAAGTTGATCAAGAAATTGTAATAAAAATTTTCTTATAGACATGATCGGTGCCTTAAAATCTAAGGCATGAAGTCAAGGGAACACAACTAAAAATATTAATAACAGTATTGACTCTAACACTTAGGATTAATAATAATGCATTACATTATCATACCTCTAATTTCTACAAAAAAAATAAAACCCTTGTAATACCTTAAGAATCCAATATTTCTTATAAAGCATATTTGACTTACTACTTGAGTAAAAGCTATAAAATAAACATTCATACATAGGAAAAGCTACAAAGATGAAAATAATAGATCCTTGATTAATTTTATTCATAAATGCTTAAGATAAGTACAAGTATGAGATAATATATTTGTATAAATTATCATTGTATTTGATCTCTAAGTTCTAGTACTATCAGACAAAATTATCAATCACATTTAAAACCTACCCTATCGAGACCTAGTTTCAAACATGTTGATGGGTTTTTTTCACTTCTCAACATAGACAATGCACATGTGCAATGCCTCTCTTGAAAGGTGAAAATATGCAACTGAGTTTCACACAATCACCCCAAGGTCTCTTGGGTGTCAGGTCATGACCTGCAAAAATAGCTTAGTTGATTGATGTGATTTGTTGGTAATCACAAAGGGCATTTATAGTTCACTAAGCTAAGAGGGAATTGGATTTTCAGATGGAGTTTTGTGGAATTCTGGAAATGAAGTGTAGTTGCTACAAGTTCAAAACAACATTCTAAAACTCTATGTTTGTCATCATATTTGTCTTTACAATGATGTTGGAACTTTGTTTCAAATCCAATTTTCAAAGAAAATTCAAAAAGGAAGAGGGATAGAGGATTTACTAGACCTACAACTAATGTTTAACAGTAACAATGGAGGATGCTATAGTGGATAGCCTTCCTTAAACCAAGTTCCACTTAACCAAAATAGCCTACAATCTCATGAAACTAGTGCAATCTTCTAAGGTCTACAGATTTATAGCTATCCACTAACTATGAAGCATGAATAATAGATGAATTTTAAGTGTATCAATAAATTAATGTTCAAACTATGTTTACATTGATGGTCATCATCAATAAACAACAAAAAGTATGAACAAGGGAGGCATCAACACCATGACATTTTTCACCGTTAAAGTGCAACATAACACTAACAACTAAAGTAACTTGGAAATAAAACATCAAAGCTAGAATCTAATGTTGAGAAGAATAATCATGCACACATGTGAAGAAACACAAGAACCCATCAAAACAATGCAATTCTCATTCAATTTCCGCAACATGTTTTTACACAACTCAACTCTCTCTTTTAAAATGAGAGGAGACCCCTATTTATAGTTTTCCAAAATTGAAATGAATGGAAAAGATTCATTTTACATTAGGGTTTCACCTACCCCCAAAATATAACAATATAAAAATACATCTTTGTCTCTTCCCTATTTTGTCCTCTAGTGGCTCTGGCACTACAGCAGTTTTGTCTCCTAGTGACTGCCTTCTCTTCAACTATACTGTCAAATATTCATCATCAATGACTGGTTGTAGACATGCAAAATTGACATCATGCATTCCTCATATTTAATTAAATCATATTCGCCCATCAATTAAATAAATCAAATTTATTTGATTAATCTCCCAAGTTATCTCTTTAATTAAATAAATCAAGTTTATTTAATTAATCTCCTAAAGTCATCCATTTAAATTAAATAAATTCATCTTTATTTGATTTAACATTAACATCATCCTCTTTGATTAAATAAATCAAATCTTTATTTAATTAAATCTAAAATCATTTTCTTCTCATTTTGATTTATTTTAATCCTAAAATCTAAGTCAAAAGTCAACTCACCTAATCTCCTATTAAATTAATCAAACCATGATTAATCTTAATCCTAATCACTCCAATCCTCTAGATTTTGCAACTTGTGCAAATAAATCATTTCTTTTGATTTATTAAATCTTCTTTTTTTCAAAAAAGGCATCAAGAGGGAATATTCTCCAAATTTGAATTCTCCCTCCCAAGTATCTTGTCCTCCAACAGAGCATTAACTTCTCTTACATTGTCTCTTACATGTCTCCCACTTGCCATTTAAGACTCTTTCTTCTCCCTCCAACAAGCCATCTTTTGAATTTCAAATCTCCCCCTCTTTGGCACATTGATCAAAATGTACACAACCTTCATCCTCTCACATCTTGACAAGTGGCATCTTGTCATTGGCTCATGTTTTGTCCCACATCCTCATGTTTTTCATTATTCCATTCTTCTTGGTTATAAATAGAGACCCTCTCTATTGATTTAATCCTCCACAACTACACAACTTGATCACTTATCATCTTGCATCTTCATCATATCTGGAGCTTATCAAAAGGGATTGGGAAAGGGCTATTTTCCACATCAAAATAGCAACAATCCCCCTATAAGATGTTGGTTTGATCATTTGAATAATGTTTCATTGTATTTTGCTTGCTTTCGTGCTTTGTTTCCATTATTCTTGTGTTCAAATGAATTTTATAGGGAGTGGTTTATTTGAGTTCTAACAATGGCTAATTTGGAATACTTTATTTATTGTTAGAAATTGTAGGTTGACCTCTCACATTTTGGGGCCCACCGTGGGGCAAGAATGTTGCTCTCACATATGTTTCAACATGATCTATTTAATTTTCATATCACCTATTTAATTTAGTTCAGGTCATTCTGTTATTTATTGGTGAAACTTCTGTTAAAAATCAGCACTATTAATCTTCTATATTGCTTCCAACGACATTCTTTTGGTTAATCTTCTTGGTCATGGTATAAGCTTTGTGAATTTGAGATAAAGTAGCTTATCCACATAAATCGCAATAGTTGGGAAACAATATTCTAAATTTCCTTGAAGTCCATCAATGCTCGTCCACACATTTTCACATATCGAATGTATCGATATCTATATTTATTTTCATGTATTGACTTTCCTATCTGCTACACTTGATTTTTTAATCAGTTGAATCCCTTATTTTGGCACGTGTAGAACACATTAAGGTTAATCACTCTTTGTAGGCTATGCATAGCATTTGAAGGCCGTGATTTTAAATTGAACAAGTGATTGTCAATGTAAAGGGCGAAGTTGCAAACCACATCCATCTACTGTGGCATATTTTTTTTCCTCTATGGAGAAATTACTTTGCTTAACTTTCCTTTAACTCACCTTTCATTAAATGATGCATATCTCCCTTTAAATGTGGATGAACAATGCTTATGCGATAGGCATATTTAGGCTTTCAATACTTGACAGTGATATTGTCCTCTCCATGATATAGTTTCTTTTTTTTAGTGGATGCTCTGATATTGGCATATGATAAGATTTGCTCTTGGATTTTCCATCATTTATTAACTCACGCGGTATATGATATTTCCACCATAGCTTAAGATATGCACATCTTGTCTCAGTCGCTCAATATCTATATGGAGATCATTAATAAAGGAAGAATTCATCATTTTTTGAAGAGGCGCAAATCATATAAAAAAAAATTATACTTTTTAGCATGCAAAGAATAATCTTTATCTGCAGCATTCATGACGAGAAATGATCTTTTTTTTTAAGAAGAGACATAGCATTTATTTGCCATAATCTTTGTCAGTAGCATTCAAGAGGAGACGCAACATTTATGTGTTGATTTATTTCAGGAATAAGACTACTCGCCTGGCATGAGACATATGTCCACTCAAACAAATCTTTACTCACTATCTAAAGGATTTCCAGCAGATAAAGTATCATTAACAAAGTAGCATTTAATGGTGCATTTCATGGTAGATCTGTGACTTTAATGGCACATTTTAGAAATTATAGTCAACTTCTAATGCCTGTATATAGTTCATCCTTCTATGACTAAAATGCATGGAATTTATTAGTGGCACTGTTGTGGTGTCATTCTCAATACAACATGATTAGTCAATATTCGAATCACTCAAAAGATTTAGTAGATTTGTGATTATGCTGCAGTGTGTACAATCTTGAACATAAATGACTAAAACTGAGCGCCAATAATGTCTTTTTAAGACATCATTTTTCCTTCTCTGGTTTGAAATGGTACAGAGCATGCGGGAGAGTCAACAATTCCAACTTATAGACTACTTATTGTTCCTGATTTAGCTATGCAAAACATATGATTAACTACGGGGCATTTTGTTACTCAATCAACCTCAATCCCATTGTGGAATTTAATAAGTTGTGTTCTATTTTAAATCTATGTTTATGCGTTTTAACTTTGTTTGGCAGGCTAATTCTCTTTTTCCAATCTGATCCCCTTTAATTTGTGCAGGGAGGTCGACATCTCTACTTAGAGATTGATATGCAGAATGACATAATGCAAAAGGACTTTTCTCAATGAATAGTGCAAGTGTGAACAATAAATTTCTTGTCAAGACAACTAAACAAACATGGAGATTTTTTTTATTAGAAAACAACAATTACTAAGACAACCTACTTTGTGTCAAGGCAAATAAATCCAGACAGATTCAGTTGAAAATCAGGCATAGAAACTTGAAATTCACAAAGCATTTTTAAATGCTTGAGACATCCATTTCGTACTTTCATTTTCTATTTTAGAACAACTCACATTCAATTTGAATTTAAAATTAATCATTGATTGATTTTTTTCAAATTTGGGCTAAAATTGAACATTAGAAACTCACTAAGCTTTTTGATTTGGTCTAAAATTTGACAAAGAAACTTTCGCACTTCGAAGTTGGTGCTTAAAAATAACTTAAATTTTCTTTTGGAAACTAAAATGAACATATGTCTTTTGTTTTTGTAATATTTTTCACGAAGTAATATCATTAAAAGGTGTATGCACTTCTCTCATGCTTCATGGTGATCTTGAGAATCAAAAGACTTTTTGTGATATTAAGTTGTCAAAAAGACTGCCTCCACATTTTGATTTGGGTTTAAAATTGAACACATCTTGTGAGTGTGAGTGGAACATATTGTGTGTGTTCTCTCTTTGTTTCTCAATAAGGATCGATCGAACTATAGATATGTTTGTTTGCTTTTGTTTATCTTAGAGGGCCTACCTTGTGGGAAAAAGTAATCACCCAAGGGAACGACCCAACCAAAAACACACTAAAGAGTAGCAACTTCCAACCGGTATATAAGTGTGGGTTCTTGTTGAAAGGAAAGAAACACGATGGTCATCCTTATGAGAAGGGCAGCAATGGTCTCTCGCCGAATGGGTGATCCCCCACAAATGGAAAGTTTTTATTAAAACCCTTGTTTAGAAAAGGCCAAAATCCTTGATCTATTTGGTAGTGCAAGAACGGTTGTTCTGAAGCCGCCCCACACTTTTATGGTTTTTAGTAGAAATTGAAAGTATGCCATGTTAGTTTCATGGGTATTGATGCTTGGCTTCCCCATATAAGTGAGTTTCGTGGAGGGGAGCCAGTGGGGTCAAGCATCTAACCATTCGCTAAAATCAAGCGTAGCTAGACTTGTCCAAGTGGGGATTCAAAAAATACTATCTCAAATATCCATAGGGTTGTGCATGTTCTTGAAATCAAAACGCTTTGCTTGATCTTAAAAATTGAAAAAAAAACATTCAACATGAGCATCAAATCTCAAACCCTTTAGGAGAAGCAAATATCCTTGAACGAATTCACATGTTATTGCTTGCCCTTGGGATTCTCATCCTTAGAGGCTTCTAAGCATTTGGATTTCATCTCAATTTTCTCCTACTAAAGTCAACATAGGAAAACTTTTTCCTTGATTTCCTTGAGTTCCACATAATACACTTTGTGGGATGAGAAGAAATTAAGACATAGACATTCAGTTTGAAAATCTAAGCAAGAAGTGTGAATGTGGTAAAAGCAATTCATTAACCAAGATTAAATCAATTGAACCCCACACATATGCTTGTTATCTTTTGGTCATATGGTTTCCCATGCAAACATTGGTCTTTTGATTTGAACTACTCTTAGGGAAAGGTACGTTCTTCAATATCTTGGTCTTGTAAACAAAGTCCTTAGGCTCATTTAGGATCAAAATCAAACACTTCATCCATTCCAAACATTTATCATCTCCATCTCACAAACAACTTTAGAGCTTTGGAAACATCATTATCTAGACTTGGGTACATCCTTAAACCAAATCAAAATCATTTATTTAGGTAGGTGTGTTTGGATGAATCCTTCCACACACACTTAGTTAAATTATCACCTCTTTGAACAAGTTTATCCTAAAGATCACATCTAACATCTTAGGGTTTACAAATTCATTATCCAATCAAAACAATAAAAATCAAATCCTAAAGTCTAGTATCCCTCCAAAGTTACTAAAAATTCAACACCCATATCATTCACCCCTTTCATCCTTCATCTCATCATTGGTTTTGAACACCTTAGAGGTTCACTTTTGCAACAAGGTCAAAACACAAGAACATGGAATATAAACTTGATCCATACATCATGAATAATCCAAGTCAACCAAAATATCAAAGCCTTACAATGTCAATTGATTATCAAAACTCACACTTATACAATCCATACATGGGATCATTACCTCTTAAAAACCTCAATGGTACGATAAATGTGAGTATGCCCAATCTAAATTTTGGAACACCTTTCCCAATGGTAGATTTAAATCAAATTCCAAACTTACAAAATTTTCAACCAAACAATCAATGCATGAGTCTTCAAAACAACATAATCCCACCAAATCCATACATGCCAAATGTGAATATACCAAGTACAAGTTTTCCAAACATGAACATTTCAAATCCACACTTGGTAAACTTTGGGGTAAATATGTTTGTGAATCATACAAAAGTTGTTCAAAGTCCAAACAAGATGTTAACTCTATGTATTGATCCAAGTCAAGGTAACACCATGCAAAATCAAAGTTACCTAAATCAAGGCAATGTGATTCCCAAACACAAAAATGTTCAATTTCAATCCATAATGCCAAATCTGAACATCATCCCAAATCAGAACATTGTCCAAAATCAATTTGTCCATGATCCCATGCAAACACCACAAGTATGCATCCCAAACTTGCTTGAACAAAAACCAAATCAACTATATCAATGGAGTCAAGATCAAATTGATACACTTTCCAAAATAGTTGAGTCATTGCACCAAGAGACATCTCCACCCCAAAATCAATACACTCTTTCAAAGGTTAAAACATGTCATCAAAGCATTGAGTTGTGTCCACAACCACATCAAGAACAATATCTCCAATTTCAAGAGGTTGGATATCAATATCAACAATATCAACAACAAACCCAATCACCCCATCTTGAAGATCAATCACCCCATCTCAAAGATCAATCACCACATCTCCAAAATCAATCACCACAAGGTCAATTTAAAGTACAAGTCTCACATGGTAACAAATGAAAATACAAACCACTTGGGAAACCAATTGAATCGGTCATGCAACAGTTGGTGCAGGAAAATATCATTAAAATACCCGTCTATGAGAACTATCAAGAACCCTTAGTGAAACCGCCATGGTACAATGAGAATCACCATTTTTATTTTCACAAAATAAAGGGACACACAACATTAGATTGTATTTGACTAAAAATCTCATCCAAGACCTAATTCATAAAAAAATAATAACTATTGGGGACAATAATTAGGATTCAACCACTAGCGATAACATTGAAAATCTCTCCACCACAATTGTTGAAAACAATGTTCAAGATCTTTCCATTAATGAAAACACTGAAGATGTTTCTACCCCATCCGATGAACAACTCACCATACATCAAGAGCCACTTTTTAGTGATCTATTTCAAGGAGTGTTAGAATTATTTGATCCCATTGACATAATCTATGATCCATTGACCAATGATTATATTGAAAATGTCTCTACATCACCTTATGAGTTAGAGGACATATCTCAAGAATTCATTCCAAAGCATGATCAATATTTTCCACCAAAGTATAGCAATGATCCTTTCCAAGACATATTGACATCCTTTGACCTCATGGTTATAGATACTAAAGGAATCCTCAGCTCAACATTTGACCTAAGTCCACCCAAATATCAAGAGGATATTGAGCCATTTCCCATTACTAATGACATCATCCAAGAACCCTTTATAAGCAATCCATCCTTTGAAACTGACCCATGTCAAGAACTTGATCCAAAGCATGTCGAAAGCAATTCTAAAATCATTCAAGATCAAGAATTTGTATCTCCAAGCTACTACAATGATCTAATGGATACTCTCCTATCTATACAAGATGATCATATCCACATAGCACATACTCCTCAATCTACCCATGAGATGCTTTTTGTGGATGGACACATAGATGATCTTTATTCAAAATAGGATTCCTTTACTCCTGACACTATTACACAAAAAGAGCATGTTATTGATTCCTACATTCAAACTGAATTATCAACAACAAGATTAGATATATCCCAAATTTAGATTGAGGACATCATGTATGAAGATATCCAACATTATCCACTCAAGGAAACAGGTTAGATAGAACAGGATATTCCAGAGTTAGTAGAGTAGAAAATTAAAATAACATCATCTATAGTGGTCATTTATCAGAGAATTCTTACTAAACAAGACATCTCAAAACAAGCAGAATCAAGGAACAAAGGTGCTACTACCACCATACTAGGGGAAAATTTGTCTCAAAAAAACATCAACATAGGGAGCATGAAGAATCCTTATGATGAAACTGATGCCAATACTACAACCAGCCACATCATGAATCTTCATCAACCCATCACCCCATCCATGAATTGGGACCAATGTCAAAAGAAAGATTTGAATCAGAGCACAAGGAACATTATCAAAACAAAATAAGTAAGGAATCATAATGGACAAATCAAATACACATGGTTACCAAATAATACAAAGAAATATTATCCCTATCGAACTCCATTAGTCAAAGAAACTATGGGGAAAAAAAAAAGTGTCCATCAGAGATGTCCACAAAGGAAAAAGTAGGCTTCCTGAGCAACATACAAAGTATATCAAGTAGTTGGTCCTAATTTTGTGCACACTTCTGTATCCACCCATCATTTCTCATCTTCCCAAGTTTGGAGAGTCAAAGGTTCCAAACTATCAACCAATCCATCTTTTATTCTTAAACACACTCCATCCATGCCTCCACACATGATATCCAATTCTCACATTGACCATGTATTGGAAGCCACCCTTCATCATAAGGATTCAGAAGGCACTCTATCATGATGCATGCACAAAGACAAAGTTAACTCCAGTATCAACAAAGCAAATCAAGAATCTCAAAAGTTGCATTCAAGTGTACATATCTTAGCAAAGCAACTTCTTCAAGTAGGAAATCGATGGCACATTATGATAGAAGAATCTACATCAACACCACCAGATGGTTCAGCGTGAGCTTAAAATCTTTCAGAAAATACAAAAAAAAATATTAAAAAAATCCAAAAAATTAGAAAAAGGATTGAAAATAGTAGAGAAAAAAATCTTCCTCTAGTGAAAACCACTACAGTGGTGCTTTGGATAGGTACCATGATGAAAACCTAGAATATAGGCATCATGTGTAGAATCAAGCATCTATGTTGGTCAGTTCAGGTGGAAGCATTTCATCCCATCCATAATAAATCCAGCATTCCATCCATCTTAGCCATAATAAATCCATTCATCCATGAAACATGTATCCAATCCATTTGCATATATTTGCATCCATAGTCCAAGTTATCTTGATCTCAAAAAATTTTGGTGCACACTTTACGCTTGCTTATGGTAAACATCTTGACATGGGTCATTTTCATTGATCCTATCCTACCCAACATTATCTGAGCCATGAAGCATTATCCAAATGAGCATTCTCTATTCGAACACCTTATCTTATCACAAGATAATCCATATCCATCCATCCATAAACCTATCCAAGCATCCACCCATGGCATTCCATACATCGCTAGACACTGGGGGCAGATATTTACATCTTGTTTCAGAATAAATCTTGACATATATCCTCCAACTTATGTGGTGATTTGAACATTGGAAAATTTTGAAATCAAATTAGTCAAGTAGTTGTGAGCAAAAAATCCAAATCACTAGCCCATGGCATATTTGGACAAGAAGATGTTCCTTATCAAGTTTTATCTTCAATCAAACATCGATCCAAACAATCAATATCAGTCACATCTGATTTTCCTGTCAACGTCACATCAAATCATCCAAAAACAATTTTGTTCCAAATCAAGCTTCAAAATCCTAATCAATCAAATCTAATCAATCCATCATCATTTCAATCCTTGTGTTGCTTAACACTATCCTTGCATTGTTGTGTATCCTCAGCAATGTTATCATCATCAATTTTGATCAATCAAATCTAATCAATCCCTCATCATCTTGGGATATCCATCCTAATCCTCCTATTGCTTAACACTATCCTTGTATTGTTGTGTATCCTCAACAATGTTATCATCATCAATCCAGCAATCTAATCAATAAACCCTAGCTTGGTTTTCAACAAAATCCCAAACAAAGCACTGGTATCGTCACACATATCTGCATCCAAATCGTCAAAATCATGTGAAAATCCAAAAACACTCAAAAATTCAAAAAATGTCAAAAACATGGTATCTGAACTACATCATCTCTGAGCTTAAACGTAGGAAAGGATAATCTTTGATCAGCCCCTGAGACATATCAAAAACACAAAAACATTCAAAAGAAACACAAAATCTAAAAACATTCATAAAATCTCACAAAACCCCAAAACATTCAAAAATTTGAAAATAAAAACATTTGTAAAATCTTGAAAATACCAAAAACAACCTCAAAACATCAAAAACATCCAAATATTTGAAAAATCCATTCGTCTCATCTCACTTTCACCTGCAATAAACATCACTCACAATAAATCAATAATCATCCCCAACCTTTGGTGAAACAGTTGGAAACAAGTCTAGCAGATCAAAAGTGAAAATTTAAACGTCAAAGTCTCAAGTTTAGGTCAGTAAGTGAACAAGTTGGTCAACTCTTTGTGGCAATATCCTATTATCCAATCAGTCCCAAACCAATCATCCGATATCATCATTTCCTAGGATGCATCCTTCCTACAATGGACATCAACATTAGGCATCACCATAGTTTAGTCTTGGCTAGTAGTTATGAAGAACATTAACTTGTTTGTTTATTTTATCTTTGTCTTTTGACCTATCTTTTTGTGCTCATTTCGATGACCTCTCGATGATGTCCCAAATGAAGGGATTTAGAGAGATAGGAATGGGGAAACGATCATTATCTTTTTATCTGTTGTGCTTTTTGGACGTTCTTGTAATATAACTTGGCGAATACTTGCTTTGTTAGGTGCATCCTAGCAAGGTTTACGTATGTCAAGTGTGAACAAGAATACTCCTATCTATTTTTCAAGTCAAATTCCATCGCACTAAGTACAATGACATCCTAGTTCTTTATACCTTGATTCATCATGCTTATGTGTGTTATCAAACATAAGTTAAGTAGCCCTTTTAAAGTCCCAATTCTTGATAAGCAAATCACTCATCTCTCATCATCATAAAGTTGGCTTGTTGAATCCTCTTGTCATCATCTCATTTCTTCTTTCTTCTCTCTACATTGACAGTTAATCATCATCACCAATGCATTCATCATGCATCCATAAACTGCTAGCATACTACATATCATATCATATCATATAAGAAACACAGATCATCTCACATGCATTTTCATCATCGCATAATATAGATCTGTTAGTCTAAGCATCTCATAAATCATACATCTACATAAAACATCCATTATATAATCATATAGGCATCATCACATCATCCATCTCAAATGCAATACATCATCATTTAAATTGTTTAGGATAATATAGATTGGTTATTCTAAGCATCTTAAAACCATCTCATTTGCATCATTATCATAACCATCCATGCATCCATCTTGAAACTTTTTGTCGTGAGATCAACCTTCAAATAGAACTTTTCGCTCGATCTCTCGAGGGGGAAATGTGCCAGTATACTTCTTTCCACTAGGGAATCCAAAAAAAATAGAATTTTTTTGAATTTTGATCACGGAAAGTTTATTCTTTGAACCAACACAGCAAGTACATTTCTTCAAAGAGGGGCAAAATGTAGACATTCAAAATTGGCATCATGCATTCCTCGTATTTAATTAAATCATATTTGCCCATCAATTAAATAAATCAAGTTTATTTGATTAATCTCCCAAGTTATCTCTTTAATTAAATAAATCAAGTTTATTTAATTAATCTCCTAAAGTCATCCATTTAAATTAAATAAATTCATCTTTATTTGATTTAACACTAACATCATCCTCTTTGATTAAATAAATCAAATATTTATTTAATTAAATCTAAAATCATTTTCTTCTCATTTTGATTTATTTTAATCCTAAAATCTAAGTCAAAAGTCAAAATCACCTAATCTCCTATTAAATTAATCAAACCATGATTAATCTTAATCCTAATCACTCCAATCCTCTAGATTTTGCAACTTGTGCAAATAAATCATTTCTTTTGATTTATTAAATCTTCCTTTTTTTCAAAAAAGATATCAAGAGGGAATATTATCCAAATTTGAATTCTCCCTCCCAAGTGCCTTGTCCTCCAATATAGCATTAACTCCTCTTACATTTTCTCTTACATGTCTCCCACTTGGAATTTAAGACTCTTTCTTCTCCCTCCAACAAGCCATCTTTTGAATTTCAAATCTCCCCCTCTTTGGCACATTGATCAAAATGTACACAACCTTCATCCTCTCACATCTTGACAAGTGGCATTTTGTCATTGGCTCATGTTTTGTCCCACATCCTCATGTTTTGCATTCTTCCATCCTTCTTGGTTATAAATAGAGACCCTCTCTATTGATTTAATCCTCCACAACTATTCAACTTGATCACTTATCATCTTGCATCTTCATCATATCTGGATCTTATCAAAAGGGGTTGGGAAAGGGCTATTTTCCACATCAAAATAGCACCAATCCCCCTATAAGATGTTGGTTTGATCATTTGAATAATGTTTCATTGTGTTTTTCTTGCTTTCATGCTTTGTTTCCATTATTCTTGTGTTCAAATGAATTTTATAGGGAGTGGTTTATTTGAGTTCTAACAATGGCTAATTTGGAATACTTTATTTATTGTTAGAAATTGTAGGTTGACCTCTCACACTGGTTTTCCTACACTTTTCTGGAGGGTGGCATACTCCATGAATTTGCCAATTAGACCTTGCAGCTTATCCCATTCCATGATGTCGAATTGGAGGATCTAAAAGTTCAGCTTCTCGAATCTTCTAGTGATTTGCTCCCAGTGTTTGGTGCATTTGGCCATGGCTTTGATGACCTACTTGGATTGAGTGAAAGCTCTTGCCACGAAGTCCATGAAATCTGGTGACAGTGTTTTTGCAGCCCCTTTTTCCATCTTTTTATGAAATAATGGCTTGATTTTCTCTTGATCCATCTCTAGGGTTGGCATGTCATAGTCCGTTGTCATTTTTAAGTAATCTTCACTATTGACCTGATGCTCTATAACCCATTCAAGGTCAAGCTCAACTTAGTGCAAGACCCTCTCTAGGACTTCCTTTCTATGATCCAGGCCCATCTTCTAGGTTTCCACCAGCCAATGATCATCTTTTATGAGCCCTAACTCCTTTTCCCATGTTTTCTCAGGCAGCCTGAGCATATTTTCAAGCTTAGGATATGTGATCCTATACATCTCAATGAACCTGTTGCATGTTTTTGTCATGGCCTCCAATTGCTTTTGTAAGTCCCAAAACTTTTTGAACATCCGAGTAGAGTGATGGATGCCCATGTCCCCATTATGCTTTACCTGTTGGAACCAATCTACCATGGCCTTGGTCCAATTCTTCATATTTTCCATTCTATTGAGCTCTCCCTAGGAGAGAAGAGCAGGCACAAAGGATGTCATCGAGGCCTCTTCTTCTATAGATGTCCACTGTTGGGTATAGGCAATGAGATCTACCACTTATGCCTTCAGCTCCTCTTTTGTAGATTGGTTTGTGTTCATCTATTGTATGATATTGGCCACGGACCCCTGGAATTCATCTATTTTCTGCTCACGGGTTGCAGGGCCTAGATTGATTGTTGATACACTATAACTTTGGCCTTGTACAGCGCCTGTATCCTTATCCGCTATAGGGGTAGCAATCTATATCATCCTATATCCAGAGGCATCCACCGTAGTATGAGAGTGGACTCTAGGATTTTTCTCTTTTCTTGTCTTTGTTTGGGCTCTAGCTAGTATTGCTTCAATTCTAGCCTTCAAATCAGTAGCCACCAGAGTCTTCTTCTGAATTTTTTTTCCAACCAATGAGGCATCTCGGTTTGTCCTTTAGGTGATTCATGATCACCTTACTCTCTTTGTTCATTTGTAGGTTGTTCATCCTCATGGCTAGGAGCCTCTTGGTCAATCCGGTCTTCCTCATCTGAGTCTTCAATTTGTACAGTCTTTTCTTTGTCCAACTCAGTAGACGCTACATTTTTTGCAATGGCACCTTCTTGGGGCAGCTTCTCTTTTGCATGTTTGAATTTAGCATGATGCTCAAGCTCGAGGCTCTTTCTTGGTGCATATTCTTCTTCCTTGTTTTTCTCTTCCTCTTCTGGAGGTGCTTCTTCCTCTTGAATCAGGCCCTTATCTTGGCCAACTAATGGAGGCTCTTCATGAATCTTCACATTTGAATCAGTGTCATTTTTTTCGTCAGAAAGATGCTCCTCAGCATCAGTCTTCTCACCTACATCTTTGAGCTATTAGGACAGGTCCTCATCCAATTCTTGGTCTGAGGTTTCTACCTTTATATCTTTCATTAAGGGCCTCAGTGTCTTCCTTTGACGAATGTGACCTTTCTTCATCAGATTCCATTTTTTCCAATTATATGTTTAGCCTGCCTTCTGGGTGCTCAAAGTAATCATCTTGATAGAATTCCTTGGACTCTTCAAATATATCATTCGCAGCCTCCCTTTGGTGTTTCGCATGATGTTTCTCGATCTCTTTAGAGATCTGCATTGTAGCCTCCATCTTTGGTGGCTCTGTAGGTGGTGGAGGGAGAGGTAGGGAAACAACGAGTTGGGCCATAAAAACCTATATCTTGGGGTCCATAGTCACCCCAGAAACTTTAGTGGGCATGTTTTGCATGTATGTCAGGAGAGCATGTGGCAGAGTAAGAGGCGGCATGGTGGCAATGGCTATTGTAGGCAGTGGGGCAGAGAGAGTGGGTAACGGAGGATGAAGAAAGGAAGATGACAGTGGGGAAGTAGTAGATGAGGAGGAGTCTACTACCATTATCAGGACCGTTGGTGAGGTGGATGCAAGGTGGACTAAGATATCCACAATGGGTGGAGATGAGACAAGCAATGCCTAAGAGGTGGTAGGTGGAGGAGTGGCAATGGTGGCAGCAGTAATAGCGGGAGAAAAGGTGGTAGGTGGTGAACACAACTGCTCAATTTCTTCTTCTCCTTCTTGTTGGGGGTCCTCCTCTATGGTAGGCATTTCACTCATGAATCCCCATGTTCTTTTTGCTTTCTTAGATGATTCTCGCTCTATAGTCTTTCATGAGTACACCTTGTGCTTTGGATTATGCTCAAGTGCATCTTTTCTTTTCTTTGGCCTTTTCATTGGTGGGGACTTGGGTGTCTCTTCTAATAGGGCAGAAATCGCTCCACTATCTATTTTATCTTGAGCTCATCCTTGAGCTCACCATAAGTTAGCACTACACCTTGTATTTTGAGCTGAGTGACCTGGGTGTCTATCCATTTCCTTGTTCTATTCTCCACGAGTCGTGTTAGTATATCAAGGTCAATGACCTCTTCTTCACTCCAATCTATTATTGGTAGAGGCAAGTCAGCCACAACATTGTATCTGTCATCCACAATATTATTGTCTTCTTTTGCTATCTAGTCAGGCACAGGGAAAAAATTCACTGACGTCACAAATTGGGCCGTCATTCTCATGTAGTGCCTCATCCACACTTCTTTTTCATTTGCACAATTGGCCCAGAAGTCTTCAACTTGAGGTCTATGGGAATATTATCTTCTAACCCATTTCTTCAATTTCTCATAAGGGTCCATTCCTCCTCAGTGGTTGTGGAGATCCAAGTGGTATTCTAACAATTCCTTCTTTGAATACTTTGTGCACTGGGTAGCGAGACAGGCATACATTCCTTGCCCAAAGGTTAGGGGATATGGAATCCCAAATCTATGCTTCTCACTTAGTAGTGTATGGGCATTCTACAATTGCCAAGAGACCTCTAGTAGGATCATATGGTCATTGGGGTATCGTGGAAGCTGATATGGTCTCCCTGAGAATCCTTCTATTCGAATGTATGTGAATTTTGGGAACTGTATGAACAAGTACCCAAACTGTAGAATGAAGGCTTTGGCATTGTGCAACACTCTTCTCTCAAAGTCTCCCCCAAGTAGCCTAATGATTTCCCCAATGAAGGCATCATTTACCCTCTTGTATTCCCTTTTGAAGTTTTGGTGCTGCAACTAAGGGTAATGATCGTATACCTTGAGGTCCCCTTTCTTTGTTTCTAGGTTGCTTGTGACGAAGAGTCCTTTGTATGGGAAATTTTTTGCTAGAAGGTACACCAGGTATGAGGTCATATAGAACTTGGAAATTTTCTTCACAACCATAAGCTATTTATGCATGTTATCATTGATGACCTTCGCCTAGTGGAACTTTTTCTTTCATCAGATGATCTCCTCAATGAAGTAGAACATCCACTCTTCAAAGAAGGCAGCAATAGGGAGGCCCATTACCTTACTCAATAGGGTGACCAAGTCATGGTATTCTTCATGGAAATCACTTCTAAATAGTTCTTGAGGTACCTTAGCAGCACTGCCCCTCTTTTCCTTCAACCAATGTTGATTGATTAATCTTTTACATCCCAACAAGTTTGTTTTCCACATATTGTCAGCATATTCCTTCTCGGTTTCCTCCATGAAATTGAATGTGCAGATGTGGAAATTCTTACAATTAGATTTAGTAGACAAGTCTTGTAATACTCTTCCTTAATGGTCAATGATCTTCCTATTGTTGTGGTAGCATTCCCTATAGACTATAGCTGACTCTTGGGAAACAAGTGCGAGAGGGAAGTCGACTGCCTTAGCGAGACCACTCGCTCTAATTTTTTGTGCATTTTCTATTATGGGGTTTATCATCACCCTTTGTCGGAATTCATTTATGTCCACATGACCAAGATTTGTGTTTGATACGGAATCCTAGGTGGAAGTGATATTGGAGGTGCACTCCACCCCATGGAACTGATATTTCATCTAATCCTTTTCCTCTTTCCCCCTCGGTGTCTTTGCGGGCTTCTTTCCCTTTTCTTTCTTGGTAGATTTCCTCGATGGACCCACAGCAGGTTCCATAAATCATGCATACAAAGATGTAGTAAGTGCATTCATATAGAAATTTGGGCAAGTGTTAGTTAAATCCTAAAAAACAAGGGTTAGATCCAATAATATATCATCCAAAGATCATAAAATTTATCAACATTCATCATTTGAGGCTTGTTTGGACCATTTACAGGAATGCAGGCTCAGGGATGTGGGTTTCCCTGGATTGGAATCCATAAGGAGGGACTAGGAATAGGATGACGCCAAGGCCACGGAGACCCGCAAACAAGCACTCGCACCAAAAATTTTGCAATAAGGATTTGGCAACTAAAGTCTTCAGAAGGAAATTTGGCATGTGTGGAAGTTAGTTACAAGGCCCTTGGAGTCATCTAATTGGTCATTATGTCCTTGTGGGCTTGGGGTATGCGGATGCAGGAGGCTCCGAGAACATTTGGGGCCCCTGCCATTGAGTAATGGCAATCATGTCATGGCGACCTATAAAGGGATGTTTGCAATGCGGGACCTGTGGGTGCCTCGGATGCCAGGCATGATGTTCTACAAACTAACCATTGGAGGAGATGTAGGCAAGATCTAGTGGGAAACTGTTGTGTGATTGTCATTAGGAACAGTGTCAGAGGGACGACATTCTATAGAGACAGACCCACAGTGAGCTCAAGGACCAAGCATAGGCATGAAGAAGCGATGACAAGGAGGCAACCACTCACAAGTGGCCACCCGCATGAACCCATCTGCAAAACATTTTAACTTAGATATACTTGTGTCAAATGAGCTCGGATGGAAATGAAGGGCACATCATCTATACTGTGGGCAGAAAGAATAGCAAGGCCACTAGAAAACAACAATCGGGCAATGGTTGGCCGCAGACGGCGACCCACAAGGAATAGTCCACAAACCCATTGGACTTAGTGATTTTGGCACTCGGTGGAGGTGATTTCGATGGGTCACGCAATGCGTGAGGTAGAAAGTGGTTGGTCATTCACCAATGGCGGTATGGAGATGACCATCTGCAAGTGGCGGTCTGCATTAGCAGACCTGTAGGGGGTCAAAAACTTAGGTTTTTTTCGTTTAATGTTTTGGAATTTTGCGTTTTAACCAAGGCAGCAATGGCAATGTTGTGGGCCATAGGGGTGCTCATGTTGTGTGAAGAATGGTGACGAATGAATGTGATCCTGCAACATTGTGAGGGAACTGTTTGAATAATTTTAAAGGAATTTCAAGTGTCGGGAGCGGATTTTATGTGCAACCTATGGTTGGGCAAGCCATTGGATGCTTTAACAATTTACTTTGAAGATTTAATCATGAATTTGCAATCCCTATCCACAAAGGAGATCAATTTCAAGGTTTCAAGGGTGGACATACTTGAAAGAAATGTGAGGAATCAACAACAATCACAGTTTCAATCCAACAGGAGCTTGTGTGGGTGTGGGGGATTCATTCATAGTTCCTCTCTTCCAAAATTCAAATTGGTGGGTGTGAAAATGATAGGTGCCACCTTCTATTTATAGGTAAAGGGTCATTTATGACTCGCAGTAAATGCAAAGTACGGTAGCCGATGAGGTAGGTGAGACGTGGGAAATCAAAGAGGTGATAGAGAGCAATGCGGGACATGCAATGAAGGATGACCCCAGGGTCTCACCGCTAAGTAGTGGCCAAGAGGTGATGGCAAAGAAGGGTGCAAGACCTGCCATGTGGACGGATGTCCCAAGCTGGCCATTAGTCGAATGGAAAAATGATGAGGGCGTCGCATAGAGGGAAACCTACAACCATAGACCCGTGAGGCCCAGAGGATGCCAGGGAAACAGACTAAGGGAAGTCTGCATGGAATGAACCACAAAAACCAAATGCTTAGGAAGTTTTTGGGGTACGGTTGGGCAGGCCATCGGTTGCTTTAACAGCTTACTTTGAATATTTAATCATGAATTTCCAATCCCTTTCCACAAAAGAGATCAATTTCAAGGTTTTGAGGGTGGACATACCTGAAAGAAATGTGAGGAATCGACAACAATCACAGTTTCAATCCAATAGGAGCTTGTGCGGGTGCGGGGGCTTTGTTCGTGATTCCTCTCTTCCAAAATTCAAATTGGTGGGTGTGAAAATGATAGGTTCCACCTTCTATTTATAGGTAAAGGGTCATTTATGACTCACAATAAATGTAAAGTATGGTAGCTGATGAGGTAGGTGAGATGTGGGAAATCAAAGAGGTGACAAAGAGCAATGTGGAGCCCGCGATGGAGGATGACCCCAGGATCTCACCGTTGACTAGTGGCCAAGAGGTGATGGAAAAGAAGGGTGTGGGACCCACCATGTGGATGGATGTCCCAAGCTGGCCATTAATCGAATGGTGAAAGGATGAGGACATCACGCAGAGGGAAACCCGTGAGGCCTAGAGGACGCCAGGGCAATAGAATAAGGGAAGTCCGCATGGAATGAACCACAAAATCCAAAGGCTTAGGGAATTTTTGGGGGAATGAATTTGGTCAACAGAGGAATGTTGATTTTAGTGCTCTTGACCACTTTAAGCTCAAAATTAGGGGCATGCAAAATGAGGCAAAGGAAAACAACCCAACAAAAGCTGAAGGAAAGAGGGGGGTCCTCGTTCTGAATGAGGCATGTGTGCTATAAGCACAATAATTGGTGACTCTGCTGGGTGAATGCTCCCAAGCATTCTAAGGGTAAAGGATTCATCTGGAACCCTAAATCTCTGGTTTTGCAGACCAGAAACTAGTTTCCATAAGCAAACTAGGAACTCAAAGAAAGAGAATCCTTAATTGAATCAAGTCATTGGGTATCTCAGAAGTGTGTGCAATGAGTTCATTTCCTTTCTTCAAAGACTACAACGAATAGTAGTTAATCAACCAAGGAAAGCTATGTAAATTTTCTAACTCCAAAAGTAACCCAGACATTGCTCCACTGCCAGTCAGGCATCCATAGCCCCGATGGAGTTATCACTGGGACCCCATGAACATTGCTCTATTGCCAGTCGAGCATCCATATCCCCGACAAAGTTGTTCGTACACCCACACAGTTGCTTGTTTCATCATTTATTTTCTCTTTTCTTTTCATATTTTCTTTTGATACTATTTTATTTTGGTCAACTACATAAGCACTGAAGCTTACATTGGGTTTGGAATCAGAATAGTCACTGGAGCAAACTTAGGATTTTTCACTTACCAAAACCTCATAATGACTATCATATAGCCCATCAAAAACATTTAAGATGTGTTTTCATGTGTGATCTGAGATAAATGTGAGGATATTCAAATAAGGGTTTTGTCCTAGGTCAAGTCAGAGTTCAAGGAAACCCGCTTCATGGGAGTAGTTAGAAATCAATTGTAATGAATGAAGACTTATCCAAAGAACAAATAGGAGTGGGCAATAAAGTGGGGCCCTTTGACAAACCAAACATGGCCACCACATCAAAACAGAGAGACACCCTCATCAAAACACACCAGGAAAGAAAACGAATGTGAGGTGAAAGCGAAGCAGCAAATCAAAAAGAACCTAAGCTAAGCTATATACAATTATATACAAAGAATGAGCTTGAGAAGCTTAGTCAAGGAAATAATGCTTAAGGTATTGACCATTGATGGGAAACGGGACATCCTCTCCAGTGAGTGTTTTGAGGTGATAGACATTATCTCCTAGAATTTCTGAAATCTAAAAGGGGCCAAGCCAAAGCTTGTCAAATTTGTCATGTCCCCCTGTCTTTTCATGGGCATTGTCCCAACAGAGGCCCAAATCAGCAATTCTAAAGGCCTTTACTTTGGCTCGTCGATTGAAACCATCTTTTGACTACGCCCTGGTGTTTGGTGAAATTCTCTATTGCTTGATCACAGACTTCTTCTAAATGTAGCAATTCAGCAAGGCAAGCTTCCTGATGTTCCCCTTCCTCATAAAATGTGTTAATGAATTGGAGCATGGGAATCTTGAGGTGAACGAGGAAGATAGTCTCTAAGCCATAGACAAGATGAAATGGGGAATTACCCAAGGTAGCCTTATGGCACGTATGATCTACTTAAAGGGAAAAGTGCAACTGGGTGTACCAGTCTTTGGGATTCCTATCAAGCAATTTCTTGATCACAGTTAGCAGATTTTTGTTTGTTGACTCGGCTAGGCCATTTCCCTAAGGGTAATAGTTAGATGAGAATTTAAGTGCAATCCCGTAATTGAAGGCCCAGCTGGAAAACTTAAGGGATGAAAAGGTAGGGCCATTATCACACACAAGGGAAAATGGGCAACCAAAGTGATTCAAGATAAAACTTTCTAGAAAATTAGTAACAACTTCAATAGTGCATTTCCTACATGCTATTGTTTATGTCCATCTAGTGCAGTAATCAGAAGTAGTCAGAATATACCTATGGCATGTAGAGGATGGTGGGATTACCAGACCAATGAAGTTGAGTCCCCGCTGAGCGAATGACCTTACCTCTAGGACAGCTTGCAATGGGGCAGTAGTGTTCCTTTCTCTGGTAACAGTAGTTTAACAGACATGACAAGATCTAACATGGTTATGTGCATCCTTAAACAACATCAGCCAGTAATACCCAGCCCACAAAATCTAATGGGTGGTTGAAGGGCTAGATCCATGACCGGTGCCAAATTTTTCATGAAATTCTCATAGAACCTGAGCTGCTTCTTCTTTTCCAAGGTATCTAAGATAGATCCTTTCATGATTTTTCTTATATAGCATCGATCCCTACAACATATAGTTGTTGCTCTTCAATCTCAATGCACATTTGTGTACTCCTCACAATCGTAACGGATATTTGTTGTTTAGTAGATAGTAAACAATGTCATCATACCATTCTCCTGGTGAGACATCCTCCAACTGGTACTGTTGTACTGTAAGCTCGAGTCCAATTTTCACCATTGTGTGGGTGAGGGCTTTCCCTTAGGCTAGCTTCATGTGTTGAATCTCCATGTCATATTCTTGCAGTAGTGTGACCCATTTTTCTCTTCTTTCTCCTAACTCATTCTGCATTAACAAGGTCTTGACTGTTGAATCTAGAATGACTACGAATACCTTATTCCTCAAGATGTAATGCCAAAAATTCTTAACTCCTCTGACCAATGCATAGGCTTGCTTCTCAACATTGTGATAACCTAATTCTACATCTTTCAGTGGAGCACTCATGAATGCAATGGGGTACTCATACCTTCATCATATTTCTAGGTTAGCATGTTGGCACAAGAATGATCTAAAGAAAATGAGTAGATGTAGAATGGCTTCAGATATTATGGACTGACTAGCATTGGTGCATCTACAATTTCTTTCTTTATCTACTCAAAATCCCGCTTGGCCTCTAGTGTCCACTCTACTTTAGCATCTTGCTTAAGCATAGCATTCAACGACTTGACAATTTCAGCAAAACTCGTGATGAATTTTCTAATGAAGTTGATCTTTCCAAAGAAAGAATTCAACTCTTTCTTGCTATCTGGAAGCTGAATTTTTAGTATATCCTAGATGCATTTTGGATCAACTGAGATCCCCTTTTCTACGATCACGTGCCCCAGCAGCTTTCCTTCAGTTACCCCAAAGATGCATTTCTTCAAATTCAACAAAATGCCAAACTCTCTACATTTCTGGAAAACCTTGCACAAATTGGAGATGTGGTCCCCTCTTTTCTTAAATAACACGGTGAGGTCATCCATGTATATCATGATGTACTTTCCAATGATATCTTTAAAGGTAATATCCATTGCACGCTAAAATGTGGCACCAACATTGATTAATCCAAATGGCATCCTTTTGTACGTGAATGTTCCCCATTTTGTGGTGGAATTTGTTGTGTTCCTATCTTCATATTGCACCATCACTTGTTTATATCCTAAATAGCCATCTAGAAAGGACATCATCTAAGATCCATTGACTATTTTCAATACCTCATCCAGTGATGGTATTGGGTACTTGTCCTTTTCAGAAGCTCTATACAAATTCCATAAATCTATGCACAATTTGATCTCACCATTCTTCTTTCTCATCAGAACTAAGTTTTCCACCCACGTGGAGTGCCTAACTGGGAAGATAATTCAGGAAGACAACAACTTTTGAACTTATTTGTAGATAATAGAATCCAACAATTTGTAGATTGGGCATTGATGCTGCCGAAATGGCCTCACATCGGGCTTGAGGGGAATGGTGTGAGTGATGATGGAGGTATCATATGTCTTTAAATCTTCATAGCTCCAATAAATAACACCATGGTACATGCACAAGGCATCAATGATCCCCTTTCTTTCATTCAATGTGCACACTTTTCCAATGAACACGTTCTTGACCTCTTTAGTCATACCTAGATTGTGAGCATCACACTAATTTTCAATTGAGTCCTTCTTGGTCTATTGATCCTAGTCCCTTATCTTATCCAAATCAAATATTCTCTCTAGCCGAACCATCCCTCATGGTATCATACTTGTTTTAAGGCAAATAACCCCTTCTATGTCAAGTTTGGCCTCCTCGGGTTCTGCTTCATCAATAATTTGGGTTGCAAACACATCAAAACTGGTGATGAAATCCAAGACATGCTTGTCGTCATTGAACACTTGAAAGTTGGTAACATTGTTAGGCACTAATGGAGTGGAGGTGAGCTCTACAGTAAACTTCTTCAAGCCAACTAAGGAAAAAGGTTGGAGGGTGCTTGCTACCTAGGCTAATGCATCGATAGTATGATTTTTTAGAAGGTAGGATCAACTGAATATTGAATGCATCTAATCCTTATATGAGATCCCATACCCTATGCCTATAGTTTTCTATTATTCTATAATGACAAGAATAGAGCTTCTTGACTTGGTTTACTACTAGCTCAGAATCACCAAAGACTTCGAACATTTTGACTTTCTTTCTCAATGCAATTAAGATTCCATGAACTAATGCTTCGTATTCTACTACATTATTGGTACAATAAAATTGAAGCATGTGGGCAGCAAAATAATTCTTACCTGTGGGACTGATGAGTTCGAATCTAACTCCCACTCCTTGTTTGGATTTGGACCCGTCAAAATGAAACGTCCAAAACTTAGAGGACTCTCTGACTTTGGAGTGAGCGGAGCACACTTCCTTTCTTGGAAGCATATCTACTTTGGCAACCTTGGGTGACTGTGTGGATTTTGCATGGCCTTGATTTGGTTGTTCTATTTGGAGCTCCCCCTTTGGGGTAACTTGTCCCTTGATATCTTCAATTGTCATTTGACACAAGCAGTATTTGAATTCCGAGTGGGCAGTGTTGTGTACCCTGCACTAACTTGGTAGTAACAGTTCCTGAAAATTCATTTTGGCTCCTAGGTTAAGCTGATCTTGCACACATTTCTGCATAAATTCTTGGAATCCATCCAGCAATCCAAGGTTACCATCCTCATAGGATTCTTCATTGTCGGATTCAATTAGCGCCTATGTACTCTTAGGTGCATGAATTAGGTCAGTAGGAGCACTACATAACAAAATAAGGACCTCTTTGACCACTTCTTCTTCTTGGAATTCTTGATCATCCTGATAAGCTACAAGACAATAATTTCCTCATTCATATTGTTGTACTCTGTGATCATGAACTTCATGCGAGGCTCCTGATCAATGCAGATCTGATTAGGCAGCCCTTTCCATGGTAGCCATAACTGAGAGTAATCTGTGGCAACATACCCATTTAAGGCCCGAGTGAAATCCCTTCCTAGTATGATGACATATGTGTCAGGAATATCAGTAACTTGAATGTCAATCACTTGTTGCACCCTCAGATCAGTAGCAATTTTCATGGGTAACAATGTTCACTTCGATCTTGTCCAACTAAGTCACCTTTTGTCGAGAGGGAGTTGGAGTTATTCCTAAGGCCTTGCATACTGCCAAAGGCATAACATTGGCTGAGGCTCCAGAATTGAGTAGGAAATTATGTAGATTTTTTCCAAAAATTCTAATTGTGGTCAAGAAGGGAGGTGTCTCTAACTTCCCTTGGAATAGCCCCATTGAAACATCGGCTTGGGCCACTTGAGATTTATCCTTATCATTGGTCTTATCCCAGGCTTGTGCTTGATTTTTCTCTTTAGTAGGTTGCTTGTTTGCTTGTTGGTTTGAAGGTTGATTTGGTTTCTTTCCTAAGATTTCCTTTATTATGGGCTCATTTTGTGAGGTGTCAAAGGAAACCACCTTGGCAGGCGATTCTCAAGTTTTCTTAGAAAAAGCAGTCCCTTTAAGCATCCTAAAGAAGGTGTTTCTAACTAATGGAACTCAAAGTAATTCAAAGGCTAACAGACTCAATGTAACCTTCTTGAATTCCTCTACCACATATTCCCTCATTTGTTCAATCTCTGCTTCAAAATATTTATCCTAAGAATTGCTAGTAGGTTGACTCTGTGTTTTGTTCGGCTACCTATTCTTATTGAAGTATTGGGTGGGTACATGAGGGTAGCTCAGATTATTGCTAGCATTGGGTTCAGGCGGAGTACTAAAGTTATTGGGAGGAGTGGAAGTCGTAAAAGGACCACCTACTTGCCTATTTCTCAAGTTATAAGGGGTTTCCCTTTGATGGAACATTTGAACTTCATCCTCACGCAGCTCTTCCTCATCTCTTGGGATAATGGGCTTTCATTGCTTACCTCTTTTTCTTCTTCGTTCTTTGGGGTAGCGGTCTCCTTCTCAAGTACGTTGCTTTCACCTCATGGGAAAGGAGCTTGATTAACCACCAGTATCGAGGAATCGTATTGTTCAAACGACACTATATCCCTACATCCAACATCATCGAATGCATTTTGAACTTCCACTTGGAAAATTCTTGCTGCAGTTTGAAATTATGGACAATCCAATTCAGAATGCCTATTTATTTTGTGAATGTGGCACCATCTAGATAAGGCCACCTCTGCAAAATAAATGTCGCTTGTCTTCTTGTCGACACTGGTCGGTTGATCAAGAGGTGTGGGGATGCTTCCATTATTCGGCATGTTCCATGTACGGTTTTGTCTTTGTGTGGGTCTCCTTTCAAAGTCTTGGCCTAAATTTTGACCTCTCTCATAGTTATGTCCAAAGGAAGCACCCACATCATGGTTGTCTCGGTTGAGATTGGCTTGAATGCTTCTTTGAGAAGCTTAAATTTGGTTATTTTGGTTTCTCAAATGTGCCATTTTAGTAGAAAGCTTCTTCACTAATTTTGTCAGCTCATCAATTCGATCCTTCTCGATATTACTCAGCTATGGAGCCAAGTTCTGAAGGAAAACCAATTGTGTCATGGGTTGGTTCTACTGAGCCAGTGGGAATTCTGAATTTTGTAGGTATGAGGGCACCTGTGGCTATTGGGTATAATTTTGTTGTTGTTGAGGTTTAAGTAATGAGGCATGGGAAGTTCCTGATTCAATGGCTGCCCTAGATGAGGCACTATTGGTTGTTGTGGAACTTGATTCAACATTGGTGTCTGATGAGCCAAGGCATGAGTAAGTCCTTGAATTTGAGTCGGATGGGTAGTTGGCCCTAAATAGAGAAATAGACCTATGATGTGTTTCCCCAAGTTGGTGCTTTCTATGACTGCTTTTGCATATGCATCCACCAACCTAGCAAGCGACAAGTGTATTCTCTTCACTAGTGCAGATGTAAGATTATCCAAGGCAGCATAGTACACAAATTGAGTGGAGGCATCATCAACCACGTAGGGTTTTTGCAACTTCATGTAAGCTCGGTGGAGCCGGTCATTGAAGGAACTAATAGGCTCATTTACTTCCCTTTGAATGAAGACAAACTACTGGTATAACTCAGAGGGGCTAATTAGGATCTTGAATTTTTGCAAGAACGTGTCCTTAAATTGATCCCAAGTAGTAATGGATCTCATCAGCAAATGGATGTACCAATAAAAGGCCTCTTCCCCCAATGAGTAGGGAAAGAGACTACAAGCCATTCCTTCATGTTCTATTTGCATATCCTTTAGGGCTATTTGGAATATTTTGATGTGCTCTTCTGCTATCCTCTGCAGATCATGTGGGTGGAATTTAGTGCAAACTCCTTCTGGATTCTTTGGCATGTCATGATAATCATTGAAAAACAAAGGGGATGGGTTACTGCCTATCCAATATATTATGGGAGGTGGAGGTTGTGTTTTTTGTGCTACATTAACTTGTGGCTATAAAGGAGAAGTAGTAGTTGGGACAACGCCTTGGAGGTGAAGTGTTGGGACAAGGGCAACGCCTTGGCTGTGGGAGCTGAAGGGTGGAATGGCAGCTTGGAATGGATGAGCAGAGGAAGGGGTTGTTGGAAGTTAAGGGGAAGAGTGGGATGGATGGATGGAGGGAGATGGAGGAGATGGAGGATAACCGGATGGGGCCAAAGTGCACGCTTCCCCTTTCTTGGCTCTCTTAGCCTTGGTAGGGGTCTTGAGCTCTTAGAACTCTCCTTTGTCTAGTGTGGATCGAAGTACTCTATGAAACCTTTGAGGGGAGAAGGAACCAATTCAATCTAGATTAGATAAGAACCCCTCCTTCTAGTGCCAATTCTATTGATGGGTGTTTTTGCACTTCTCAATATAGACAATGCACAAGTGCAATGCCTCTCTTGAAAGGTGAAAATATGCAACTGAGTTTCAGACAATCATCCCAAGGTCTCTCGGGTGTCAGGTCATGACTTGCAAAAATAGCTCAGTTGATTGATGTGATTTTTTGGTAATCACAAAGGGAATTTATGGTTCACTAAGCTCAGAGGGAATTGGATCTTCAGATGGAGTTTTGTGGAATTCTGGAAATGAAGTGCAGTTGCTGCAAGTTCAAAACAGCAGTCTAAAACTCCATGTTTGTCATCGGATTTTTCTTTACAATGATGTTGGAACTTTATTTCAACTCCAATTTTCAAAGAAAATTCAAAAGGGAAGAGGGATAGATGGTTTCATAGACCTATAACTAATGTTGAACAGTAACAATGGAGGATGCTACAACAGACAACCTTCCTAAAACCAAGTTCCACTTAACCAAAAAAACTGTAGTCTCATAAAACTAGTGCAATATTCTAAGGTCTACAGATTTCCAGCTATCCATTCACCATGAAGCATGAATAATAGATGAAATTTAAGTGCAGCAATAAAGTAGTGTTCAGACTAAGTTTACACTGATGTTCATCATCAATAAACAACAAAAATTATGAACAAGGGAAGCATCAACACCATAACATTCTTCACCATTAAAGTATAGCATAACACTAACAACTATAGTAACTTGGAAATAAAACAACAAAGCTAGAATCTAATGTTGAGGAGAAGAATCATGCACACATGTGAAGAAACATAAGAACCCATCAAAACAATGCAATTCTCATTCAATTTTTGTAGCATGTCTTTACACAACAACTCAACTCTCTCTTTTAAAATGAGAGGAGACCCCTATTTATAGTTTTCCAAAAGTGAAATGAATGGACAAGATTTACTTTCATTGTGTGGAAAATATTCATTTTGTATTAGGGTTTCACCTACCCCCAAAATATAACAATATAAAAATACATCTTTGTCTCTTCCCTATTTTGTCCTCTAGTGGCTCTGACACTGCAGCAGTTTGGTCTCCTAGTGACTGCCTCCTCTTCAACTATACTGTCAAATATTCATCATCAATCACTAGTTTTCCTACACTTTTATGGAGGGTGGCATAATCAATGAATTTTTGAATTAGAGCCTGGAGCTTATCCCATTCCATGATGTCGGATTGGAGGATCTAAAAGTTCAGCTTCTTGAATCTTTTGGTGATCTTCTCCTAGTGTTTGGTGCATTTAGGTGTGGCTTTGATGACCTACTCTGATTGAATGAAATATCTTGCAATGAAGTACATGAAATCTGGTGATAGTGTGTCTGCAGCCCCTTTTTTCCATCTTTTTATGAAAGAATGGCTTTATTTTCTCTAGATCCAGCTCTAGGGAGGGCACGTCATAGTCCATCATCATTTTTAAATAATCTTCATTGTCGACCCAGTACTCTGTAACCCATTCAAGGTCGAGCTCAACTTCATGCAAGACCCTCTCTAAGGCTTCCTTTTTGTGATCCAAGCCCATCTTCTAGGTTTCCACCAGCCAATGATCATCTTTTATGAGCCCTAACTCCTTTTCCCATATTTTCTCAGGCAGCCTGAGGATACTTTCAAGCTTAGGATACATAATCCTATATAGCTCAGTGAACCTATTGCATGTTTCTGCCATAGCCTCCAATTGCTTTTATATGTCCCAAAACTTATTGAACATTCAGGTAGCATAACAAATTCTCATTTCGCCATTATACATTACCCACTAGAACTAATCATGATAACTATCAAAAATATGGAGCTCACAAGTTCGATAAAAAAATATACATGTCCATATACCAAAAATAGCCTAGCCTATGCTACCCCTATCACCTAAAGTTGAATGAGTGGAGGGAGGCATGTCCTCTCTCTGCTCTAATCTTGATGGCCTCTAATGATCCCTATGGGAATGGTGCAATGACTGGTATGGGGATCTCCTTAGTTGGGATACCCCTCTGCTATTTTTGGATCAGCATGAGCGAGATTGGCTCTAACTCTCCCAATAATTGGGTGCCATCTCAAATGCTACCACTAAACTATCATATAAATCTCTATAATACTATACCTTCCTATTTTCTTGATATAACATGCATGAAAAATTGGCAGTACCCCCATTGAAAGTAGAAATAAAATTCAGTGACTGCTACTCAGCCTGTTGTGCTCGAATCACTATCATGTCATGCTCAATAGTCAGCTAAGCTACCTACCCCTGTAATGATGGAATTTGGGCAACCTTTGCCTACAACACCTAAAAATATGCATGTAGCACTTGGATATATGTCTAGGGCCCCTGTTCCTTATCCTTGGAATCCTCCATAATATCATGGATCACATCCCTAATGGGGACATCCTCTAGATCCTCCATCATGGCCATATCATATGTGGCCTCCTTCTCCTCCACGACGATATCATCATCCACCTCCTCCACCCTAATCTCCCCCACATCCACTTCCATCTCAACATCCACCTCCTCTACCCTAACCTCCTCCACCCAGACCTCTTATTGCGCTAGGACCTCCTACTCTCCCTCCTCACAAATAGGAGGCAATCATCTCAAAATATGAGGTGGAAGCCCACCTCTATCTCCTTGGCCTTTATCTCCTCTAGCTCTATCACCCCTACCCTTGTCTCCTCTCCCACCATCCCCCCATCCTCCATTACCCCCATCATTGCCACCATCCCCTCATCTTCCATCTCGGTCGTGATCATCTTCTCTCCCTCGGCCTCTCCCTCTGCAATCTTCCATGAGGACCTCTACCAAGCCTCTCTATAAATGTGCATCTGGATCTATATATGGTATAGGCCTCTGTTGCAACCATCAAGAATCATACTCTGTTGTGGTCCCTACATTTTTTACCTCCACAAGGGAACCCCACTCAACTAGTTTCAACTGATCTATCTCCTAGATTGTAACTTTCACATTGATCATAGGTCCCCACTGAGGAACATCCTGAGAAGATCGAGAAAACTCTACAATACCAATGGGAATTCCCTGTTACTACCCAAACTATTTGAGCACCCACTCAGATAATTGGTATTCTATGATGTGCTACATCTACACTATCCAACCAATTAAGTACTAAGTCTACCAAAAATATGGAAGATGCTCACCATCATCCTCCCATGGAACACACTGACAAACATGGCATCCAAGTAAAAGAATCAAGAATGTTAATGACATGTCTCTAATATCTGGCATCACCAACATGTGTCTATGTGATTGTACTTCCATACAGGTATAGATAAGAAAACCTTAGTGGTAAATCTCTCTCAACCAACAGTCTAACAACAACAATATGCTCTCAATCCCATACCATGAGCAAAGTGGCACCACAACTAATAGACTGAGCCTCTCTATGTGCTACATTGTGCAACTGGAAGTATAACATTGTAACTGAGGGTTTCTTTTTTAAGATTTAGATTAGATCAATCAAATCAATATAAAAGACAAAAACCCAAAGATCTATCGAGTACAAAGGAAATTAAGAAATAAAATGGTTATACCTGTAAATTGCATTTTCCATGATTACCTCCATAGCACCTTCTTACTTGCTGGATGATGTTGCCCTCAAATTCATTGTGTGAGCAATCTGCAAATGTCTAAGACCTACAACAAGCTTTGAAGGATTTATGCAATGTCTAAATGCCTATGACTATGACAATGTCTATGAAAATAATGACTTCTAATGCCAAATGACTATAATGACTATTAAATTAAAAATGAAGTTGTCGAATCTCGAAATTATGAGCAAAATTGTCTTTTATAGAAAACACAATTTTGAGTGGACGGATGAGATTAATTGATGACAAGAATCTAAAATGACAGGTTCAGATTAAGTCTGAGAATCCCTAATTAGGGTTAGGGAAAAATCATTAATCGAATGGACAAAATAATATCTCAGATAATTGGATCGACGGTGGAGAATAAATGAGATAATATTAATTAGAAAATAGAGATTTTCGAAAATCAAGAAGATAAGATTGCCTAATTTGTGAGATTCAAAAAATCAAGAAGATAAGATTTAGACTGAAGATCATATTTGGAAAATCAAGAATTTTCCCAATTACTTGATTTTTGGAAGATTAATTACTAATTTGAATTAAGATAATTCAAATTATGGATTTTATGAGATAATAAATAATCTTTTTCAGATTATTTATCAAAAAGGATTGACAGTTAGGATTGACATGACATTTTAAATAATTTAATTTATTTAAAATGAGAAGAATATTAAATTGGCAATTAAATAATTAAATTTAATTATTTAATTTAGAAGATAAGACCAATTAATTAAATAAATAAATCCATTTATTTAATTAAGGCAATCAGTGACGTATTAAATAAATAAATGTAATTCATTTATTTAATAATCAATAAGAATGAAATGCAGAAGGGGGAATTAAATAAATTAAGAAATTTATTTAATTAAAGAAAGACAGGCGTTAGTAACGTATTTAATAAATAAATAAAATTTATTTATTTAATAATCATGAAGAATAAATGACATGAATTAATTAAATAATTATGAATTATTTAATCAATAGTCGAATGTGGACCAAGGACATAATTAAATGTCTTAATTATGCTAGGACAAAAGTGGTAAAAATGAAGCTTGCAGGCTTAGGTCATTTTTAGGTGTCTACAAACATGACAAGCATGCAAGGTCCCCAAGCATATATTAAGGCCTACTCCATCATACCTACTAACATATCTCCCCATCCAATAGGGAATCCATATCCTCTGTGGTCAGGAATGACAACACCTCCAATGACGTTGCAGATCACAACTATGAGTCTGGCATATCTATCAACAAGTGTATCCCAACGAATCTTGTAATCCTCTACACCAAGAACAGATACACCATCGATATTGAAACATCATTGAATAGTAGCTATACCACACTCTAGATCATAAACAACACACTCCCCATGGATTGGAAGTCGAAGTATATGCTAGACATCCTCCAAAGTAATAGTGGCCTCTCTTGTGGGTAAATGAAAAGAACATCTCAGAGTGCCATCTCTTTGCCAAAGCAGTCAATAACCCTTGGTTAGGTCAGATCACAGGCATGAATGCAACATGATATAACCCAAGGCATGCAGAACATCCCTCTCCTCCTCATTCAAATGATATCACAATATAAATGAAGAAGGTCAGCTCTCTCAAGTATAAATTGGAGGAAATCTCAACTGCACTCACAAGAAAATCACATTACATCAGTCAAAATGCCTACATGAAATTATTAGACCTTTTACACAGAGATTGTTTTTTCAAAAACTGACTCAATTTTGTTGATAGTTAGATGTGTCACATATTTCAATAGATGTGGCTTACCAATGTGTCATAAATTGCAATTGTGAGCAGGCTAAACACATGTAGTGCACTGTCAAATAGATGTGTCACCACAAAGCACATGCATTGTTCTACCCTAAACATATGGTGCAACATTATAGTTGCAGTGCATGACACGCTTACAAGCAGCCTAACAATGGAGGCTTTGATTAGAATTTGTGATGCACTACACATATGTAGTGCACCTGTCGACCGATGTGGTGAACGTGACTACAGTTGCAGTGTAAAAACTGCACCACATCTATTTGGTTATTTTTGACCCCTAAAATCTAGCAAAACATGGAAATTTTTTTAAGGAAAGGTCACATACCACATTGCCTAATACCTCAAGCTATCGAGAGGTCATGACTCGATAACCATGATGTGAGGCGACTAGAATAGGTGACATCTCTCCAAGGCTCCGCAACAAAATCTCCACTCAAAGCTCTAAAACTTCTAAAACACAAAAAAGCATTAATGAATATTTTTGACCCCCCTAGGGCCTATTCATAGACCTTAGGTGGCATTTTGTACCCCCCCTTTATAACTAGGTGCATCAACTTTGAGCTTCAAATGCAAAAATGGACACCTTGAATGTCCTAAAATCAAATTCTTTTGGTACCAACTTGTTTACCACTAAAAAATTAGCTTATCAAAACAAATTCCCAGTTTTTTTATTTTTTTTTAAATTTGCTATTTTTTTCGAGAGGGCACCATCCTATCCGTTGTCACCGGAGCATACTAGGGAAACTTCTGGACTTGATTTTTTGGAATTTATTTGACAGAATTCTCTAAAAGTGCATTGTATCAAAGAGGGGGCAAAATGTAGATACCTGAAATTGTCCTAGTCTATGAGTAACACCTTTTTACTAATTTTTACCCTTTTCTCCTAATTATTAAATAATACTTCATTATTTAATTATTATCAAATATCATATTGTACTATTAATTAAGTGATTTTGTGTTATTTAATTAATTCATTCTAATTCACCCTTTTTGATTAATTAAATAAATCTTATTTATTTAATTGTGTCCTTGTAAGACTAGTAAAATCGGGGAAACATGAATCATCAATAGTAACTATTAAACTACCTAAATTCAAGTCATAGAGACCCTAATCTAACAATGAAGCACAAGATGACAAAGGAAATTAAAATAATAAAGAAAATACACCTCATTTCATATGCCAAACTTGATTCTCCTCTAGTGCTCTTCTCCATTTTGCTTTTTTTCTCTCATATTTAAAGTATGCAAGATATGTGATAAGCTCAATATTGATGTAGCAAGATCTCAAGATAGATGATAGAAAAACTTCAAAGATTGTGGTTCTTCAAGATGAATAATATGAGTGATAAAAAAATGTTGAAGACTATGGTTAACCTTGAAATGGAATTGATAGGTTGCTTGTATAGAAATCCAAATTAAAATGAAGGGTGAGGATTGGGTGATGAGCTATGATGATTAATGGATGAGATTAATTGGGAAGAAAAGAGATAAGGATGGGAAGAAAATCTATAGGTGAGTTTTTGTGGGTTGACAACAATGGTGAAAACTTTGATAACTTTGTAAAATTGATCATTTGATCAACTTCCAGTCCTTCTTCACTTATAAATTTGTACCTACAAAGAGAGAAGAAAAATGTTTATTTTTGGGTGAATGGGGGTTTGCCTTGGTGAAACCCCAATTTGGTAATTAAACCTCGATAATGAAATAATGACAAAGTGAAGGAATTTATGAATGAACACTTTCTTATTACAACTCACCAAACCCTTAATGGCTTCCCTTGGAGGACTAAAGTCAAACACATCACTCTAAGGTCAGAATCTTGCATGAATTGGTTTGATTGATTGGATGATTTGATACTTGAATGCTTGAAACCTACATCACAATGTTAGCTCTAAAACATGACATGAACACGCATAAACTTTGACATGATGATATGATCTTGATTGCTTTTGTAGATGACTGATAAATCTTCTCTTCAATGCTCTTGACAATAATATTTTCTCTTGTGAAAGTTGCCTTAATGCTAGATAATGTTGCTTAGATTTGAATTGATAAAAAGACCTTTTATTTATAGGTGTTTATCTAGTTTCTTGAAAATTAGATTCCACAAGCCAACATTTGAAACTTGAATTTGAATCATTAAAATGTTACAAAAAATATATTAAAATTTGGGTCCTAAGACTTAAAGGGGACCCATTCGCCCTTGGGCGAATGGGTCCTAGGACCTAAGTCCAAGACACACAATTTCCAAGGTGTTTAAATTAATGTTAGCAATTGTTTAATATAGGTTTTCCTTTCGGAAAATAGGAATAATAATGCTTTGGAATGCATAATTTGGGTAATTAGAAGCTTAATTAAGGGGATGCAAACATAGTGTGAAATTTTAAAGATATACAATTTTCTACACTAAACATTGGTAAGTTTTTTGAAGGTGTTAAAGATTCATATTGATATATTCTTCTATGTTACTACTCTACTTAAAGTTCTATCTTTATCTGTTAAAGGAGTTTGAGTTGTGCTAAAAGTTTCAAGTTATGTTTTGTGTAGATTGATTCACCCCCCCCCCCTCCCTCTCAGTCTCAGAAGTGTTCAACAGATATGAATGTTGGTACCCCCTATTGAATTAATTACATGCAAAATATGAAATAGACTTTAAGGTGAGTAGAAAAGATATGTAAAATAGTATACAATTTAAAAATATAAGAGTATATAGAGATGTAAATTTAGAATCATGTGACACCATATAAAGATACTAGAGGCATTCTCATGAAAGAACATAAAATGGTAAGTAGTAAGAACCCCCAACGTTGCTCCTAAATCAAGATATAGATGTAGTTATAAATGCTAGATAAGCATAGTTTAAGAACATATAGATTTAATAAAAACAACAAAGGGATGTAGGAGGTAATGAGTAAAATGATTATACATCATATTCAAAGAGTGAGTGGAAATAACAGCCAAAATATTATCTAGACATGTGACATGGAAGGCTTTCAAGTGAGCTTTTGGGTCAGCTTTACCATAGTATAACTCAAAGGAAGGTGCCATAAAACTCGCATATTAAGAGATAATCCACCAAAATGCAAGAAGTGTGCAATATGCCAAATTACATGTGATATTATCTTGATTAATAGGAATGGAATCAAATTTCTTCTCAACTTTATCTAGCTTCAACAATAGTGCAAATTAAGGGAAAATTTGGGAATAGTGGTAGTAGATGTGACATGATAAATAAATTAGTGAAGTATAAAGTGGATAAATCATAAGAGATAAAGGCATAATGGTAGTAGGAGAGATCACAAAATAAGCCAAAGGAGGAATAATATTAGCATTGGATGAAGGAATAACTAGTATAAGAGTATATAGGTATGGTACTAGTAGGCACAAAATAAGGGATGAAACTAGTCTAGGATGGGAAGTAATTGGTATGCTATTGGAATAAACTGTTTCAATGACACTATGGATTGTAACATAAGAGGTAGGGTTCATACAAGAACTAGTGAGAGGGGAGGTGAATACCATGGGGAGGTCTACCATAATAAATGAAGATGAAGATTCTTGGAAAAGGAACTATGGGTGGATTGGGGAAGATGCACCATGCATAGAGGTAGAGAGATTGATTAGAATACTAATACCATGAAGAATTTTCTACCAAAGGGTGAATCGTGCTATTTATTATAAAGAGATGGCACTAACTATGATGGAGAAGTGGCATTAACAAGCTCTTTAAAAATTATTTATCTAGTTATAGAGAGATTATGTATATCCACATGTGTGCATCACAATCAAAATCATATTTCTCATTATCCTTAGTGGAGTTTCCCCAAGTAGTGGATTGAGGAGCCATATGAGGATTTAGGTTGGTAGTTCTTCACAAAGGTAAATTAGAGTTTCAACTAGCTTTCAACATAAACAAATCTGAAAAAGAATCAATGCTAGATTAAGAGTAGCTATGTATGTGAATCTTATAAATTAACTAGTTTTAGATTAAAAAATTAATAAAAATTTAGAAAATAAACCCTAAGAGAAAATCCTAAGGGGAAATCCTAAGAATTTGTAGAAGTGATTAGGTTCACCAAAATCTAAGGGAGAATAAAATCCATTTTACACAAATCTAGGGTAAATAGCACAAGCATTAAATATTTACCTTACATAAAAGAGTTAGGAGTGATTAAAGTATTCAAATAAATGCTTAAAAAATCAAACACATAAATAGTGATATTTATTTGGAAATCTATTGTATATATGTTATGGAAGATGGCTAAAATTACTCATTAGTGCATGTAAAAGTTAATGATGTTTGGATGAATGCTTTGTAATTTGTAGGATTATTATCTTTCACTATGGATCACTTCCACAACTATAGGATTGGTTACAAAAGCACATATTTGATTTATATCCATATGTATAAATGAATTGTAAATCCATGGGTGTTTGATTTCAATCAATCTTGAATATCTAAGTCTATTCCAATGTAAAAACTAGTTTGGTGTGTTTAATATTTTGCACTTGAATAATTCCTCCCTTGAGTCAAACCCCATAAGAATACCAAGGCAAGAACTTCTTAAATGATCAAAATTAGTAGGAGAATCGACAATGAATTCTCTATATGTTGATGCAATGCAAGTGCTCTAATAGGTGCTCTCTAATAATCATGAAAGTAAGGATGTGAAGTAAGATCTAGATCTAGGATGATTGGTCCATAATATGGACTAGGACTAGTCCTTTAAATATAGCCCTAGTGGTCCCTTTAAAAATGTTTGTACTTTGATTGAGCACATAATAGCTAGTTGGAAGGGTTAGATTGACCTTAAATTCGAATATGAAAGCTAAAAGATCAAGGGCTGTTTTCACAATTGTACATGTAACCAAGTCAGTTATGCAATCATAGATCTGACCTAGGGTGGAAAATGAAAGGATCCTAGGATTGGGACCAATCCATTGGAGTGAGTGTAGAAGAAAACAAATAAACTTTAGGTTATATGCCCACTTCCAATACAGATTGTGACGCTTGTACCATTGTTGTTACATAAAGAATACCAAGATCAGATTGAGTCCAAAACAATTAAAATAATAGAAACTACACATTTTTCACTATTACACAAATAAATAAAAACACATAAGTAATAGAAAATTATAAATATATTACTTAAAATTCCAAAAACAAAAACAAAAATGAATAGTGTTGTATTACCCTCCAAATTCGTTTTCAAAACATAAAAACTTGTGGGACCTTGGTGTCAGCAAGAAAAGTCATAGACAAAATTGGAGTGGCCCTTACTGTCCACAAAACAAGCATTATGGAGAAGGAAAATTCTGGTTTCTACCCAGTTTCTAATCTTTGGTCAGAATTCATCTGCAAAGCTTCTACAGTTGGCAGAATCTGTGGTTGCACAGAAGAAGAAGTACTAACCATGGGGCCATTCTAGTTTTGTAAAAGATAAAAGTGCCTACCTTGATCATGGAGAAACGACAACATTATAACCTAAATCATGGACACCTACTGAGCACACGTTGACTTCTTTCTGTGTCTGTCCTTGCTACTCACTGAAATATGCGGGTTTCTTTCTAAAGACACTCTGTGGTGTAATATTAGCAGTAGAAAAGCAGAAGACAGAAGACCATCCATAACTTATTCCTTGTCTATTCACATCATTGAATTTATTTTATGTGAACGTCTGCAGGAGAGGGAGTACTAACTTGTAATCCAAACACAATTATTTAGACTGGATCAACAGTTATTGATGTGAAATCATGGGAGCAAAATTTGAACTTATTCAAAACAGGCATTTCTTAGATGGAATCATTGCTTTCACCTCTATGTCTATAATTTTATTTGAAGTTTTATCAAATTATATTGTAATTATGGAAGGGTTGTAATTCAACTGTCAAGTTTGGTTGATGAAAATGATGGTATGTGTTTTGGTTTTACTATTCATCAAGATTCAAACTCTTTCAATGTGAAGTAAGCGAGGTTTAAGTGATAAGAACAAAATACATGTAGATAATTTAGTAATATAAATATTTAAGTAATTTGAATGGAATAGAAATTTGTTGATGTTATGATTTTATGTCATAAGTTTTTACAATTCCTTGATAGGAAAATCAATAAGATTCTTGATAATTGTAATGGAAAAACATATGATTTAGGTTAATTAAATAAATAAACAAAGAAATAATTAACTTACATAATAGAGTTGTGGCAAATAGAACTAAAATAATGTTCTTTGGTATTAAATAAAGCTGAATTACAAAAGAATAATGCAGTTCAAAAAAGAATTGTACAAGAAATAGTAAGACATAACAAAGAACAACGTCAATAACAAAGCAACAACAAAAGGTTATACAAATGTCTTACACACGAAAGGCAGTTTTGTCCAACATATAGTTGAAAACTATCTACAGGAACAGCCATACAAAGAAAGGAGACTAATCTCCTAGCGTATTTACAACCACGAAGATGAAAAACATTGAAGGCAGCACACATATTTTAAATTTTGAATAAACATTGTAGTTGTCTGGAGCAACGGATATCACCATCATGGAGCTGTAAAAATTAAAGTTTAATTGCCTCCAAGTGTTGCCTATGCTTTGCATCTTCCATTGAGCAGAACTAAAATAATGTTATAATTAAATAAGAGGATGGAAAGGGTTAACTTTAGGAGGTGTGAAGGATAAATGATGTTGATGTTGTTTTGGAATAATTTGTCACTATCAAAAAACTAATTGCCTCAATCTATTGAGTTTATTAAAGGCTGAATTGAGGTAAAAGCTCTCTAGATCAATGTTGTGTCATCTACGATTCATTATAATTTTTAGAAAATTGATCTAATTCATTATACTAATTTGGGATGTGTGATTATGATGTGAAGTAAAATGCATGCAAGAATCTATTCACATTTGAACACCTTCTAGATATTTGAATATGTTACAATGTTGTTTAAAGACATCAATAGGTGAATGTGTTCTCCTAGGTTAAATCTCTTGTTGAACTATATTAATAGTGATAAGAAAGATTCAAGACAACATTTGTAGACCCGTAGAAGGCCTACATGTGGATATAGACTCAATTATGTTGCTCCTCTTTATAATTGAAGTGAAGTGTACTAAAAAAAAATCATCTCATTAATTATCCTTCTATTCCTTGAGAGATTTAATTCTAAAGCAATATCTTATCATGTGCATGAATATTAGGATTTCTTAAATAGCCTAGATGTGACCAAAAATATTACTTCAGTATAAGGGGGAAAGGATATAATTAGTTAATGTGATACAACAAGGTATTTTTGGTTGGGAAAAAAATGTAGAAGGGGGTGGGTTTTTCATAAGTGGTGTTCCAAATCCTCTACAAATCACTCTATATAAGTCAAATAGATACACACCATTAACTATATTGTTCTTTCCAAGGTTGTGAAGTTGTCCTTTTTATATCACACAGTCTTGTATTCTATCTAAGATTCACAATCCCAAGGATGCTAACATAGTCCCAACTCTAATTCAATTAATAAAGGAAATAGTGGTCACATAAAGGTCATGCAAGTTCAATACAATCTTATCAAAGTTTCCTAAAACTAGTTCTTAGATACCATTTGGTAATGTCATGACCCTACCCAAAAGAATCTCTAGGCATCTATAAAAGCCTTTTATTATAATTTATATTAGCATGTATATTATAATTGAGATATTTTCTATGAAGGGGATTCACTATCAGAATATGAGTGGAAAGGGTTTGGGGGTTGAGATGTATAAGTGTAGGTTCTACCACTTCTTCCAAGAAACCTAGAGATGTGTGTTGTCATAATTCATTAAGGACTCTAAAGGGTGAATCTCTAGCTTCGTTTGGCTCCCATTGAAAGGTCCTTAAGAGAGGCTTCCTCATCTCACCATGCACTAATATTGGGAATGTGTTGGGTGTGAAGGGATTGAGTTTTGTTAGGGATATGTCACCTCTGTCCACTCTAGTTTTGGCTCTTGTTTCAATGAAGGATATTTTGAGGGGGTTTGATTCATTTGCCTCTAGTGTGCCTAAGGATGGGCATTTAGGTGTGCCCTTATTTGCTTCTTTTATGGTTGGTCATTTGTCCATGTGTCTTCAAGGACTGTCTCCTCCCATTGTTGTTCCTTATTTAGTCTTGGAACTAGGAGGATGTATTAAAATCCCAAAAAAGATTATTGATTGTTCAGCCTCCAAGTGGGTGAATTCTCTTGTGGGTAATTTTTTGGGTGCTAGGAAAACTTTGGATAGCTTCAGATCTTGGGTGAGGATAAAGTGGAAAACCATAGGTGCACTAGAAATTGTTGTACTTCCCTATGGCTCCTTCATCATCTCTTTCTCTCTTCTTGATGATTTCTCCCAAACCTTGAATGTCAACCCATGGTTTCTTAGCAAATTGTACCTCTTCCTTATGAAGTGGGAACCTAGGTTGAAGTGGCCATTAAAAATCCCAATGTGGGTTAAATTTCTTGGCCTATGGTTGGAGTTTTGGGATCAAGAAGTGTGGATTTACATTGATTACTCTTTAGGTTATCTCATTATTTTTGATGAGGTGAACAGATCTATAAATTGTTTCCCCTTTTCTATATTTTATGTCAATATTACTATTGAAAAGCATCTCCCTTCTTTGGTTACTCTTTCTTCAAATTTTGGAGAATGGGTTTAGCAAACTAATTATGAGGGATCTCTTGTGATTTGCTGCAACTATCTCAATATGAGCCACAACATTGTTAAGTGTGGGTTTCTTATGGGTGACCATATACATTATAAGGTTCAACAAGTTCCTTTCACCCCTAGTGTCCCCTCATTGGGTTTGGGTGATGTGTGTTGTGTTATTGTGGACAATAAGTCTTTTGAGAAATACTCTTATTTGAATGAGAAATGTAATGGCTTAGTTAAGGATAATGGTTTTTGTTCTTCCCCTTAGCTCCTTTCCCGCTTTACAAGTAAAATGGTTTATCCTCCTCTTTGTGTTTAGGGGACTTTCCTAATCCCATCTAGATGGGTTCTAATTCAGAAAATCATTGTAAAGTTACACCAAAACAAATCTCTCTAAAGTATTTTGGATTTAAACCACCATAGGTGGTTGGCTCATCACCTTTACTTTTTTCCCCCCTACATTGTGTGATGTGTCTTGACTTTGTGTCTTAACATTTGGTGTTTCCCTTTTTTGTAAGTTGCTATTTTATTTTTTATCATTTCTTTGTATGGGCTTGACCCTACCATTTTATAGCTCCAATCAAAATAATTTACCTCAATCAAAAACATGTGAGAACACATATGAAAAATAAAAGAGGTGTAGAATAAAGAACAAAATCAAGCAATTGCATAGGTATTGGTACTAAATGAATGGATGGGCCTTATACAACCATATTATAAGGGTCCCTTAAAATTTCACTCTCCTCTCAAAAATTATCATCATATTCATATTCCTTTGTTGTATTAATTTTTCAATTAAAATATTTTCCTCTTGGTAGGAGATAGTAATCTTAGTGAACACTCTAGCAATAAGTTTAATTGTAGGATTTTATTTATCTTTCTTCTTTGGAGTTGGACTCATGAAAGGATCTACATTTGTTGAATCACAATTTTTTTCTTTTGAATCGATAAGTTTTTGCCTTTATCATGAAATATAGGCTTTTATAATACAATAAATTTATCCTTCCCAATTAGAATATAAGTTAATGTATGCTTGATGATCATGTGTCATTCTAGTTTTACTTTTCTCTCTCCTTTGCTTGTCTAGCCTATTTTTTTACACCTCAAAAATTTATATCTCATTTTCATAAGGAGGTTCATTGGGTGTATGTATGTAAGAATCCAAAGAAAGGATCATATGCATCTCATGTAAACTTCATGATTCTATGCTTGTGGATGTATTTAACACATGGATGTATGAAAAAAAGGACAACCTTCAATTTTTCAAGATATGTTCTTTGAAGAAATATGGAAAATATATCTCAAGATTAAATAGCATGGTATAATATTTGTATGGCCTTAGGAACTACTTTAAGAAGTAAAATAACCCAACCAAAAGTGTGAATCATTATTTAATTAGTCATCTTTAGAAATACTCCTGATTGAATATAATAATTTGGATTCGAGTATTCATTATCTAAAACTTATTTTGTATATACATATTGAATTTATAGTATCTATGATAATTTCACCAATAACCTTCTCATTTATTTGACTTACCACATATAATAAGGCTTAGTGGTTATTTTATGGTATTTCCTAATCTAAAAATATAGTCAATAATGTAGAAATCGAAGAAGAAGGTATTTCATAAATTTATAAATAATCTTTACATCCATACCATGACATGCATAACATTTTTTTTTAGGCAAAAGTGGCAAGCCACTATAATTATATTAATATTTAAATAATAGATTTACAAAATCCTGGTTTAGGCGAGCATACTGGTGGGAAAGAACTAGGAAGAAAACCCCCAGTTATAGCTCGAGTAACTAACTAACTCTATACAAATCGACCATATTACACTAACATTCCAATTATTTCTTTTACATTAAACAAAATTCACCCAGACAAGACCCTATACAGATGCAACACCCTTAGATTCTCAAAACCCCTAGTAACCCATTACATTGTGGATCCCGTTACATAACATTTTATTCAACATATTAATAATATAAATTATCATGGTCCCTAACAATTAAATCTTGTGCATCAACATTATTGGCATTACTAGGAAATGGGTTGGCATAGATTTACATTTTTTGGTTTGGATGAGCAATGAAATGGTTTTCATTATCATTGAAACCATCAACATGAATTTTTTTTATCAACAAGAACTATTTTTCTAGGATATAATGGATGAACAGGAGAAAGATTCAAAAAATTAGAGCTCAATAAAAATCCAAGGATAAATTGCTCGTGGGTCATTTAATTTATCATGGCCAAAGGAGCAATTCATAATAAGTAATGGTATGGAATAGAAAGATAATATGACAGGAGAGTGTGTGATGTATCTCAATCATACATAGAAAGATATTGAATAATTTTTTAGTGTATATAATACATAAGTTAGGTATGCCATAAAAAAAGTCTAATATTGTATCTTGCTTCTCTAAATTGTAAAGGATGGTGGAAAACTATAAGATTAAGGAATCTATAGGAGGGGAATATCTAAGAGTGATTCTTTGAACCTATATGTTTTAATTTGAATAGGTTCAATAATATCATCATCTCAAGGGCCATGGACTTTTCCTTTACATCCAAAGTTTACAAATGTCTCAAATCCTTTTCCATATAATATCTCAAGTCAAGAGAATAGAAAGGGGGATATACAATAGTAAGGTTCATTGATGTGAAGATGAAGGATAATATGAAGAGGGATATTTGGGAAAATTATTTTGAGTATGTTGGTTAATAATTAGAGTGGGAATGCTTAAACCTATGAGATTAACTTTACATTCACCAATACTAACAAGAGATTTTTTTTAAGTAATTAATGCCTCTGAAATTAGTAGATTTTGTAGAGATTATATCACTAGGAAAATTACTTGAATTCTGAATAATATGGGAGGGATTTGTTTAGTTATGAGGAGATAAACCATAAGAACAAGTCTTAATGTGTAAGGTGGAGGTATAAAAGTGACAGAGAGGAGATTTACCTTTTCCAAAATAATAAGGGTTGAAGTTTAAAGAGATCCAATCATCCCTAAGTAATGGATTAGGAGGTGGAGATGATGATTGGGAATATTAAGAGGGATCAAATATAGGTTGAGAAGTAGGTGTAGTGGATGTGGAAGACCTATGCCACTTAAAGGTGTAGAAAGAGATGGTTTAATGTTAGTTAAAAGAGGTTTATATTAAGTAGAATAATTTGAAAAAAGTATTGGGAGAGGATTTATGTGAGCCTTGTTTTAAAAACAATTGATCAAGGGGTGAAATGCATGTTGGGTGAAAGAGTATAAAATTCAATAGTTTGAAAAAATTAGAGATGGGCCTCATCATCATAAATAGTATAGGAGTGATTGTTGTACATTAATTTTAAATATGAAATAAAAGTGGATGGAATGACATAAATTTTATGGATCCATGGACAACCAAGAATAAAATTATGATCAAGGTTACTATCTAGTAATGATGCCAACAATGATAGGTATTGTAGTTGTTCCTTGATGTTCCTAACTAACATTGTCAAGATCATGAATGGAAAGGTTGGAATTATGTAATAATGAGTAACTGACTTGAATATGACCAAGAAATTATATGCTATATTCCCAAACTATTATCAATTAGTACCCTCTTAATGTTAGAAGTCCTATATTAAGGCATTATATTTATAGTTTTTAGTATAGTTTTTTTACTCTATTAAGGCATTATATTTATAGTTTTTAGTGGAAAGAGAAGATGGAGAAGGAAGGTTGAAGAGTAGGAGTTTATGGTGAACTCCTTAACACCACAAGATCACCTACAAGACAACAATAACTTCCACAAGAGAGAAATGGCAGAAATATCATGCTATGATTATGGATGCAAGATTACCAAATTGAATATGTATGTGCATATGATGTATTTCTTATAAAGGAAAGTTGTGAGATACTATTAGACAATATCATGACATGTGTATTAATCCTAGGACACAAACATTAAATTCCAAAAGATAAGATCTAGTGACAACTAACACTAACTAGAAATATCCCATCTTAGGACCTAAGTGGACTTAACATGTAAATAGGACCTAGATAGGTAAAATAGGTATATTTACACCAACATATAGTATTAGAGGGAAACAAAGTTGAGATTGATGTGTTTTTCATATTTTATCTATTATTATGGGTATAAGTGAGTGTAATAAATTATATTATTAGAGTTCTTTTGGATTTAGATATATTTTTTTGTATCAATGATATAGATCATGGTATCTAATTTTTTAGTTTTTAATCAAAATTTTAGATTATAAATTGTCATCTTAAATGTTGATACAAAAAAAGACAAATTTCATTTAATCCAAAAGGAATTTTGTTGCAAGGTGTGTGCCCTTGTTCTCCTTGTGTTGTGTAGTGCAACACTTGGGTTTGTGACATGGCTTAACCGCCTCCCATGGATTCATTAACTCTTGCAGTTGTATCAGGCATTAACATGTCGATCTTTTGGTGCAACAACAACTATTTTTGCAACAATTGGTATTAGAGCCTGGGTGAGACTAGGTCACGGGTTCAAACCCCTCACTTGCACTTGGGGGGGGGGATTTTTTCAAGCTATGCACCCTTGGTATCCTTGTGATGTGTAGTGTAATGCTTGGGTTCATGACATGGCTTAACTACCTCTCATGGATTCATTAACTCTGGTGGCTGTATCGGGCATCAACAATTCAATCTTTTGGTGCAACGACAATTTTCTTTGCAACAAATTTAACTATCTTCATGAAATATGGAAAATACATGCCTAAGGTAATCTATGAAAAGAGAGGAGACTTGTTTGTTAGAAGAGAGAAGGGATGAGTAAAAGCATCATACTACTAGTTTCTAAGTGGAAGCCACTTGTACAAAAAACTTTGTAACTAGTATAATGTGGCATATTTATTGCTTGAGAGATAGGAAAACCATATCTAGGCTTAGACATATCTCTAAAATTCTCATCAATTCCATTAAGAACATGTGTAATAACATGTGTGTGGATATAAGAAGAGAGAAGAAGATAGTAAATTATTAAAATCACACTAAAAAGGGATGGAAATATGTGGGGTAAATGTGTAGAGTGATTGATAGACATACTCAAAATCCTATAAAAGGAAATAAAAAGTTTTTCAAATGAAGGAAATTAATTAAGTATATTATCATATAAAGGATGGGGAAGTGAATACTTTTTAATATGTTAATCATAATGAATTACATATATAGAAGCCATATAATATTGGACATGTACTTTAATAGAATCTCTTTCATCGAAAAATATCTAGGTCATATTATAGAATTAAAAAAGGAGAATAGGGCACATCATGCATAGATCAGCTATCATTATGACTAGAAAGAGAAATATTCCAATATTTACTATAAAATTAAACTAATGTGTTATATGTGAAAGCATTAATATTTTTCTCATTTTGTATTAAAAAGGATGAAATGTATTAAATTGGCATAAGGGAAAGAGGGAGGAATAAGGATAGAAGTAGTGGAGTGTGTGCAAGATGACAAGGTGTCAAACATAAAAAACCATGAGTGGAAGAAGAAGGTAATGGCATGTAAGGAGAAACGAAGAACTAAATGGGTGGGTGTGCGAAGCCCAACCTTGGTACCTGCAAAACAAGGAGAATAAACACCTCAAGTTAGATATTGCAAGCCAAAACAAGGATTCCCCATGAAATCCATTTACAAATTCAAAATAGGAAAGAAAACAATGAAGAACACAATATAAATGACAAAACTAGATTGAATCCTAATTTAAATGTGCAAACTCATGATCCCATGGGGGAATTGGTGCCAATTTGATGTGAAAATTGGCCCTTTCCCGATTCCTAAGATGCAAGCTTCGAATGTTGAAGAGATTGATCCACTTTGTTGATGAAAAATGAAGACTCCAAGCCAAAAAATTGCAAAAACCTAGCTATGACTCAAGGATAATGGGTGAAATTCAAGAGATATTTGAGCATAATAACTTTGCAATGTTTGTGGATGATGAAATGAGGATATGAGCTCTTTATTTATAGAATTCTAAGATGGATGAATGTCCAAATTTGAGCAATGTGGGACTAACATTCATCCAATGATATGATGCCAGTTGTCAAGCTATGAATGGATGGAGGATGTGCAAGATTTAGGGTTTGTGCCAATAAATGCATAATATTTGAATTTCAAATTTGTTGAAATGACATGCAAGAGAGAAGGGAAAATGCAATAAATGCCACTTGGCTCAAGGCAAAGGACATGTAAGATGAATTTATTGCCTTGTTAGATGTACATTTTGACTTGGAATTTTTGATTCAAATTGAGAGAATATTCCAAAAGATGCCTTGTGAGGAAAATAGGGATTTAATAAATGAATTAAATCTATTTTCATGTGCAACTTGCATTATCTAGAGGATGGGACATGAGATGAGATTAAATTAATCAAGGGTTAATTAATTTAATGAGAGAGGTTAGATGATGTGACCTATTTGACTCAAATTTATGGATTTATTTAAATCAAATAAGAGAGGAATATGATAAGAGGCTAATTAAGTAAATTTTGATTTATTTAATTAAAAGGGATGGTGTTAGATTAAATCAAATAAGGTTTTAATTTATTTAATTTAATGGATGAACTTTAGAGATTTAATCAAATAAATTGATTATTTAATTAAATAGGGATAATTAGATCGGATGGATTGATTTAATTAACAAGATTGACTTGATTAGATAAAAGATTTATTTAATTAAGAGACGAATATTGATGAATTTAATCAGATAAGGGAATTTGATTAAACGGTTAGACCAAGGAATGATTCAGGAAGAAACGATGTTAGTAAGTCGATCGATGCACGATGTTAATCAGTATATTTTACGTGTCTACATTTTGCCCCTCTTTGAAGCAATGCACTCATTGCATTGGTTCAAAGAATAACTAATCTTGATCAAAGCCAAAAAAAATTGATATTTAAAAACTTGCCCCATTGCCGCATGGCGAGAGAAAACGTGCCATTATAATGCCCCCTCGAGAGATCAGACGAAAATTTTAATTTTTTGGGTGATCTCGTGAAAAAAAGGTGACAAAGTGCTCGACAGTCTGAAAGGGGTCCGGGAGGCTAAAAATGTGTCTAAACGCAATAAAACGATGAAAAACAAGCCTCAATCAGACAAAGCAAGTTCGAGGGTCGAAAACCCTAGCAGGACAGCCATTTAGGGTTAAAAAACCCTAATTTTTAGGCTTAAAAGGGGCCCGAGGGGTCACTTTCAAGTCATTTTCACACACCTCTGCTAGCAAACTTGAGATTTGAGCTTTGACCCTTCGACAATATGGTGCAATGACAGCTTCCCCTACACATCACTGATCGAGTTCAGACATACCAGCAGCCACCTGGCATCAGGGCACCGGTATGTGACCCTTACCCTAGCTTAATTTTTTCATTTAATGTTGCAATTAATGCCTTAAAAGGGGAGCTCACCTCCAGCGGCGCTATATAGCACCGCTCGGCATTTAAACTGCACCGCGCAGTGTTGTTTTGCACCGCAGCAGTGCACTTTTCCGCCGCAGCAATGCAGTTCAGAGTTTAGAAACTCCGACACTGGGCTCGGGCTCAGCAGGTCGGTTTGGGTAAAGTGCGCCACGGCGGTGCCCTTTTTATGCAAACTATGATTCTAGAGGAGAAATTGCACCGCGGCGGTGCCATAGTGCACTTTTTAGGGCTCGAGCATCAGAGTTTGAGTAAAATCAAACTGTGACACCTTCACAAACTGCACCGCTGGGGATGAGCTTGGAGCGTTCGACCAGAAATTTTTGAAAAAATTTAACATGTTGACCTTCCTTTACGTAGGATGCAGCAAGGGAGCTCTACTCTCGGGAGCATCGGTCGCGAGATTTGGTGAGCATCTTATGGGACTTGAGCAACCGAGACCAAGATCAATTGGGAGTTGTAGGATTGTGGCACATTGCGTATGCAGCTCCCATGCACACTCACTTAGAGATGTTGTCAGCATTGGCCGAGAGGTGGCACAGCAAGACATCATCATTTCATCTCCCCACTGGCAAGGCCACCATCACTCTAGAGGACATTTGGCGCATTTTATGGTTGCCTATTCATGGCCAACAGGCGATCTTTGATATGGATGAGGGACGCAAGTCCTACATTAGAGTCCTCGCTACATGGGACATTATCTACTGCGAGGGACAGATTGAGCTAGAGAGATATAGGGTTATAGCACCTCCCTTCTACTGGGCAGTTGCAGCTATCATTTTAGGTCTCGTTGCCCCAAACCAACGAGGGCGATATTTCAGTCCTGGCTGGGGTTATTGCTAGGAGCGGATGGTCTGAGACAGGCCGGTTCAATTTGCATGGGGGCCTATACTTCTGGCTTCGATTTACAGAGACTTGCACGAGTATGTTTATATAGATGGCAGAGCACTAGGGGCTGGAGTGACATTACTTCACGTCTGGGCATGGGAGCACATTTCAGTGCTACGTCACATGTCATTCTAGTTCTAATGGGGGCAGATGATCCCCTCATGGCATGATACAGAGGAGGTGTGTCCTTTACACACATTGGGGTGCACGGGATCCCCTACTCGAGGCAGGTCCTAGACGAGATGCTTGTTTTCACTTGGAGACCATACCTTGGTCGGCCCAGATGGGCCGACGATGTTGATCAACTCTTCTATTGCCGCCAGGACTAATATATGCAGGGGCGGGAGCACATGATGATCGAGAGGTACCTACCTGAGCGCATACAGCGTCAGTTCAAAGAGCCATAGGATCGGCCTGATGACGACTACGTAGCCATCTTTGCACGCAACATGACACAGGTGTCATGGGGTCACGGTATTCCTACGTCTATGGAAGTTGACAACTTCAGGCACTTGGTAGCCCAACCGTGGGCTTATGATCAGGGCTTGGAAGATTCGGGGACCACTCAGGCTTACAGAGACTAGTTCCGACCTCCACTTCGATTGACCATTCTAGGTGAGGATCCAGATCCATGCAGATTCAGAGGCAGAGGGAGAGGATGAGGGCAAGGACTGAGGATTGAGATTCGACAGGATCCACCAAGTGTGCCCCCAGTCCCTCCAGGTCACGAAGATGTTCATATGAAGGATCAGCAGTAGGAGCCACCACGAGGCGAGGATCAACCTCGGGTGCAACCATAGGGATAGGCAGACTGTCGAGATGAGTTGATTGTGCAGCTATAGGCCCAGGTTCAGGCCGTGATAGTTGAGTGAGATCAGGTAAGGGTTGAGAGAGAGCAGCTCAAAGTAGAGAGAGATTAGGATGTGCAACAGAGATAGGCTGCAAAGCTATAGGAAGCCACTGAGCTAGGCCACAGGCAGCAGATCAAGAGTATGACAGCCTCCTCCTCCTAGGGTACAGTGCCAATGCGATCTTATAGGGACACCATCTGAGAGATAGAGTACTATCGATGGGCTTATCATGATACTATACCCGGAGCAGAGTGGGTCCCTGAGTACTCAGAGCAGGCCAGCCAGAGACCACCAGAGGGTCACGGTGACAGGGGCAAGGGCAGCATTCACAGAGATCGAGCTTGATCCAATTGATACATAATTTTTGTGCCTTATGGGCTCATTTTGTACTGATTGACACATATGTATAGTGATCCAATTTATTCCTTGTACCATGACAGTGACATTATTGATGATATATATGAGTTGATTTTGATGCGATGTACCGTGTTCTCCTTTATGCATGGATGGTTTATTTTTGTATGCTTTGCAATGATGTTTCTATGGATGCATTTATTTCTAATGATGTGTGTGTTATGATTATGACTAACAGATCTATATTATGTTAACCTATGATATGTAAATATGATGATCTATTATGATAATGCAAATGCAATGGTTTTTTAATGCATAATGAGATGGTTTTATGAGATGCTTAGAATAACAAATATTGTTATCCTAAACGTAATAAATGATGATGTATGTGATGCAATGATATGTTAATGCAAAGTGATATGCTGATGCGTAATGCAAAGTGAACGTAAAGTGGTGAGATGATGTCATGATGTTATGCAAGTGTGTATGCCTAATGAATTAAATGCTTATATTGATTATGCGAAAAATGATTATGAAATGCTTCTATAGATGTTATGCGATGATTTATATGATAGATGGTAATATGAAATGGTTATGAGATGCAAATGATTGATATGTGATGATATATGATGTCATAAGATGCAATGTAATGGGTGAAATGCAATGACATGGATGCCCCTATCTATGAAGAATGTTTATAATAATATGTTTATATGATGAAATGCGTATGTTTCCTATATGATATGTTTATGCAATGTGTATGTTTCATATATGATATGTTTATGCAATGCTAATGATTTGTGGATGCAGGATCAATGATGATGATGGTGATAATGATCAACTATCATAGTACCTTGTTAGTGCGGTTAGTAAGAAAAGAAGAAATCATTTCAACAAGACACAAGATGATGCAAATGCAAATGATGATGATGATGATGATTACTTGCTGAGGAATTGGGATTTTCAAAGGGCCAAATTTTCTTATGTTTGATAGAACACATGGTACGATGCATCAAGGTATAGAAAACCAAGATGGCGTTGTACCTAGTGTGATGGACTTTGACTTGACAATCAAATAGGAGTATTCTTGTTCACACCTAACATACGGAAACCTTGCTAGGATGCACTTCAGAAATTTCATACACCTTGGACCAAAACACGGAAAGGTAAACCTTTCCATGCAATAGTCAACAAGTTTCCCTAGACCTCTTCCATACATACCTAACAAAGCAAGTATTCGCCAAGTTATTTTACAAGAACATCCAACAAGCACAGCAGACAAAAGATAATGATTGTTTCCCCATTCCTATTTCTGTAAATCCTCTATTTTGGGATATCATCGAGACATCCTTGGAATGAGCGCAATAAGATAAATCAAAAGATAAAGACCAAGTAAACAAACAAGCAGATGCTCTTCAATACTGCTAACAGAAAGAGGATGTGTTTTCTAAGGATGATAACTGAAACTTATTGCCAAAAGATAATGCCCATTGTAGGAAGGATTCATCCTAGGACATGTTAGTGGATGGCAGCATGTCATTTTGTTTATCCAAAGTGTTCTAAGGGATGATTGATATAGGACCAATTCAGATGATGAGTTACCAATACGAAGAGATAACCAACTTGCTTATGCACTAACTTAGACTTAAGACTTGACATTTGGAGTTTTACTTTTAAACTACTAGACTTGTTTCCAACTGTTTCGCCAAAGGTTGAGGGTGATGATTAGTTTATTATGAGCGGTGTTTATTGCAGGTGCAAGCGAGATGAGGTGGATGGATTTTTTCAAATATTTGGATGTTTTTGATGTTTTGCAATGTTTTGAGGTTGTTTTGGTATTTTTCAAGATTTTCAAATGTTTTGATTTTTGATTTTCCAATGTTTTTGGGATTTTCTAAGATTTTGACCAAGAGACTAACCTAAAGACCTATCCTAGGGGTCTCGAGGGTTGATCAACAGATGAGCCTTTCCTACGTTATATACACAGAGACCACGTAGTTCGACTGACGACTTGACCAATTTACAGATGAAGATATACATGATGAGATGTCAATTTATTATGATGGACTCCTATAGGACTGACCTAAATGTCTCAGGGGATGATCAAAGATCAACCTTTCCTACGTTCAAGCTCAAAGATGACATAGTTCAACAAGATGACCTTGTTTTTGACTTTTTGAAGGACTTTTTGACCTATTTTTGGATTTTGATATGTTTTGATATTTTTGGATATTTTGATTTTCTGATGTTTTTGGATTTTTTGATTTTCTGATGTTTTTGGATTTTCTGATATGAGGATTTCAAGATCATACATGAATCCGATCCAATAAGAACATGCCCCTAGCGTGATGCAATAGACTACTCCGATAAAGGCAAGACAAACTGACCTTGAGGATGGGTCGAGTAGTACTAGGAGGGATCATGATACAAAAATAGGACCAAGCTATGGTGCGGATGCGAGTGGATGAGTGATGGATGGAGACCTGAATGCGATGGATGATGGAAGCGTAATGGAGGGATGATTCCGAACAAGCCATAAAGATCCTGGTGGATGGAAAGTGCTTATTTACACAAGGCGCCTACTTGCCAAGTTTTCACCAAGGTACTTGTCCAAAGTGCCACCGAAGTGGTTTTCACTAGAGGATGATTTTTTTCTCTTTACTATTTCTTTTGATCCCTTTTCTAATTTTTTTGGATTTTTTGTATTTTTGATTTTTTTTGTTGTTACCAAGACCCCTGTTTGTTAAGTTTACGCTGAAGTAACCATTTTTTTAGGACTTTTTCTAATTTTTTTGGATTTTTGGTTCTATACGTTGAAAGATTTAGGCATAAAACCTTTTGAGATGGGAGCTATTCATGGGCTCCTGCAAAGGTTCCCCTTCGAGTGTTGATAGCTGATATGCCCCTGATTTGTAACTTGCTGTTATGACAAACGGTCCCAACCAATTGGGTTCAAACTTTCCTTTGTTGCTCGGGTTTGGGACATTCTTCTGATTTTCTTTTAAGACCAGTTCTCTAACTTGGAAAGTCCTGCTTCTGATTTTCTTATTATAGCTCCATTTGAGTCTATTCTGATAGACTTGCAAATGATTTAGAGCATCTATTCGTCTCTCATCCAATAACTCCAACTCATTTAGTCTTGATACTCTGTATTCTTCATCCATGATGAGGTTTTGCAGTGATATCCTGAGGGATGGGAGCTCAATCTCAATGGGGAGTACAGCTTCTGATCCATAGACCAAGGAGAAGGGGGTGGCACCGGTGGGTGTGTGGATGTTGGTTCGATAAGCCCAGAGGGAAGGATTAAGCTGCAAATGCTAGTCACGACCTGCGTCATTGACTTTTTTCTTGAGGATTTTGAGGATGGTTTTGTTTGTAGCTTTTTCTTGGCCATTGCCTTGGGGATAGTACAGGGTGGAGAAGTGATGTTGGATTTTGAATTTCTCGCACAAGTTGTGAACCTCCTGGTTTTTGAATGGTGTCCCATTATCCGAGATAATGGCTTGTGGGACCCCATAACAACAGATGAGATAGTTCAAGATGAATTTTGAGATCTGCTTCCCAGTTATATACATCATGGGTATGGATTCCACCCACTTTGTGAAGTACTTAGTTGCAGTTATGATGAATTTGTGGCCATTAGATGAGGTGGGTGTGATTTTCCCAATGAGATCGAGTCCCCACTGCGAAAAGGGCCATGGTGTCACGATGGGGTGAAGCTCTTGAGCTGGAGCATGGATGAGCTCCCCATGCTACTGACATTGTAGACACCTTTTAGCATGATCATGTGCTTCTCTTTCCATTGTGGGCCAATAATACCCCATCCTCGGCAATTTATTGGCTATGGTCATTCCACTCGAGTGTGAACCACAAATACCGTTGTGTACCTCAGTTAGAGCGGTTAATGCCTCCTCAGCATTTAAGCAACATAGCAAGGTACCTTCTATGCTTCTACGGTATAAGGTATCACCTAGGATGACAAATCTAGATTCCTTTTTGACAAAGGTTCATTTTAGGTTTGATGGGAGGTTAGCGGGTATGACTCCTATGCGAAGATATGTGTAGATGTCATGGTACCAAGGATCACCAGGACCAACGATTTCACACACAAATTATGATTCTGGTACCTTGAATGCAGGAACGAGAAGCTACTCAATCAAAAATTTGTATTTTGGAACATTGTTGGGGATATTCAGCAAGGATCCCATTGTTACCATGGCGTCTGCTGCTCTGTTGTTGGTTCTAGGAATCTACTCAAATGTTATTTCAATGAAAGATTTTTTGAGATTCTCCACCAATTTTTTGTATGGAGTGAGCTTATCATCCTTGGTCTGATATTCATTAGTGACTTGATTTATGATCAACTGAGAGCCTTTGTAGAATTTGAGAGCTATGATATTCCATTGCACTACTATCCTGATACCTATAGTCAAAGCCTCGTATTCTGTGATGCTGTTGGTATGTAGTCCCCCTATGGGGTGATGAAGAAGACACCAGCTCCTGATCTGTGTTGTGTGTATGAGCCATCGAAGTATAGTTTCTAGTGGTCAGCTATGTTGAGGTTAAAAATGGACTCATCTGGAAACTCTGAGACAAGAGGATTCTCAGAATAAATAGGTGCTTCTGCTAATTGATCTGCAATAACTTGGCCCTTGATTTCTTTTCTCTCTACATACTTGATGTCATACTCTAACAGTATCATTACCCATTTTTTCGTTCTTCCTGTGAGCATTGCCTTTGATAATAGATACTTGAGGGGGTCAATTTTGGCAATGAGCTTTATCTTGTGTGCCAACATGTAATGTCTGAATTTTTGGGATGCAAATACTACTGCGAGGGATGCTTTCTCGATGAATGAGTAGCTTAGCTCATGACCGACCATTGTCCTGCTAATATAGTAGATGGCCCTCTCTGTTTCGTTTTCATCATGTTGAGCTAGGAGAGCTCCAAGGGTTGTTGTTGTTGCTGATACATATAAGATCAATGGCTTTCTTGGGATTGGTGGCATTAAAACTGGTGGTGTCAGTAGATATTCCTTGATTTTTTTGAATGCTTTTTCGCATTTGGTATCCCATTTGTATGCTACTCCCTTCTGGAGTAGGTGAGAATATGGATTCTGCTTGTCTGCCAGTTGTGCTATGAATCGTCGAATGGATTGAAGTCTTCCTTGGAGACCTCTCAGTTGCCTTAATTTTTTTCGTGCCTCCATCTCAAGGATTGCTTTCACTTTTTTTGGATCCACCTCGATACCCCTCATGGACACTATGTATCCTAGAAATTTACCTGATTGTATGCCGAAGACGCACTTCTTGGGATTTAGTTGGACTTTGTATTCCTCCAGTCTATCAAAGATAGCACTTAGGGTTGCTATATGATCTTGTCTTTTTTTTACTTAGCTAGAATGTCGTCAACATAGTCTTCAACTATTTTATGAATCATCTCGTGGAATATCAATTTCATGGCCCTTTGATAGGTTGCTCCTACATTCTTTAGGCCGAATGGCATCATGTTACAGCAGTAGGTCCCCCATGGACAAATGAAATCCGTCTTATGTTGATCTTCTTTCTATCATGATCTGGTTGTATCCTAAAAATCCACCCATTAGTGATAGCATCTCATGCCCTACTGTCATGTCTACTATCATGTCAATGTTGGGAAGTGGGAAATCATCCTTTGGACATGCCTTATTCAAATCTCTGAAGTCTGTGCAAATTCTAATGGCTCCGTCAGGTTTTGAAACAGGTACCAAATTTGACACCCATTCTGGATAATTGATTGGTTGGATAAATCCTGCATCTAAGAACTTTTTGAGCTCCATTTTGACCAATAAGGCAATTTGAGGATGCATTTTCTGAAGATTTTGTTTGACCGGCTTTTCTTCTGGATACACTGCTAAATGATGAACCACTGCCTTTGGATCTACCCCTGGCATGTCAGCATAACTCCATACGAAATTTATTTTTCTTTCCTTTAGGAATCCTGCTAGGAGTTCTTGCTCTTCTGATAATAGTGATTCCGCATAGAATGTGATATGTGGGGACTCCTTTGTTCCTAGGTTGATAGGATTGCATTTTTCGGCCAAGACTACTGACTTTTCCTGATGAATAGCTCTTAAAGGAAGATTGAATCCTTCATCCTCGGGTGCCTCAGAGAGGTTTTCACCATTGGATACATCCTTTCTTTTTACTATTTTCTTGTGAGAGAGTGCCACAGTGTGGTTTTCACTCAAGGACTTTGATATGATTCTTAGTTTCTCACTTTTGCAACTGAAGGATTCAATCGTTTCCCCATAATAGGCATGTGTGTCCAACTCTATTATAAACCTTGCCTTGTGATCTCCATCTGGAATGTTATCCCTCAATCCCATGAATTCTGAGAGCCCCTCATCGTTTTTTAATGTATTGAGAACAGGTGGTCCTCGTTGGTCATAGTCGATCAGTTGGGGGAACACTAAATGGATCTCATGATTTTGACATGGTCTATTTCGAAGGATAGGGTACTAATCATACACAGGGTGGTATCTTCGAATAGCCTAGGTAGATTGGTCAAGGTATCTTCGTCATCGCTATTAATATAGGCCTCAGTTATAAAGTTATGTGTGTCTCCACCTGTGAATATTGGTGAGTGTACTTGTGCTAGTATTGGCTAAGGAGAAATATTAACCGTTCTAACCAGAGGACTTCGGCCACGTATGGTTATTCTCAGAGTGGTACATCCAAGGTGAAGATTTGTTATGGGTCGCATCTCTGGCATGATAGGTATTATGAGCCAATTGTCATTTTGTCCCAGTCTTCGATTTCTATCGTAGCCCATTGCGAGCATCATTTGTAAGCCCTTGCTTGTCTCATCCATTCGTAATTCAGGTATCGGTCTTTCATCTTGATACAACATGTGAGATGGATTTGCTTCAATAACCTCCTAGCCAAGGTCTCCCCAACTTATGAATTTTGGATAGTCTTCCAGAGACGTTTGTGATGTGGAAGCTTGATTTTCTTGTGGACGTCCTCATGATCTAGGAGATTGCGGTAACTCTCCTATCACAAAAGAATTTTTAGGGAGTTTGTAGCTTCCACAACCATCCTCCTAGATGATGAGCTTGATGTCGGATATGGTGGGGATGGTGGGGATGGCGGGTGTCTCTATCACAGAAGTGGACGCGAGAGTGGCGGGGTCGATGTATGGTGTGGATGGGCCCTCATCATTCTTTGGCACTTGGGGGATTTTGTAATACTTTGCTTCAAGATTCTTGCAATATGAAAACAGTTCGGGATCTCCATGGATAGTAACCTCTTGTCCATTATGTGTAAATTTCACACATTGGTGGAAGGTTGATGCTATGGCTTTCATTGCATGGATCCACGGGCGTCCCAGGAGGATATTATATGGCAAGTCCAAATCCAAGACCTGACAAGTGGTTTCCATGAGTGTTGGCCCTACTTGAATAGGGAGTTTAATCGTGCCTTGAGACACTCTTTCTTGGTCATCATATGCTCTTATCGTGATGCCCTTTCCTTTTTTGATGGAATCTTCTGATATTTTCAACTACTTGATGAGGCTGAGAGAACAGATGTTCAAACCCGCACCTCCATCCACCAAGACCCTTTTTATTTTTCTCTTGTGTACTATGGCTTCCAAGTGAAGAGCATGGTTGTGAGATGGTTGGGCGGGGAAATCTTGGTCAAAAAATGTAAGGGGATTAGGTGTTATGATATTTCCAACCATAGCTTGGAATTGCTCTGCATCGAGATCTATGGGGACAGTGGATGAGGCTAATGCTTCCTCGAGGATCTTTTTGTGTGCTGATGATATTTTTAACAACTCCATGATGGAGATGTGTGTTGGCGTTCTCTTGAGTTGGTCTAGGACATTATAGCCATTAGCAACGGATCTAGATGCAGGGACTCTATTTGGTTGGGCCTACGATGGTGACTTTACCGCCTCTTGTGGTGACTCCACAATCTTTAGCATGGGCGCCCTTTATGGTGATGACCATGCAGTCTTCATTTAGGGAGGCAATGACTATTTCGTACACATGATTTACACTGCCCTTCCCTTTCTCATTTTTATTCCCTTTGTTGCCATGATTCGGCATCGGATTCGTGTAGATTTTAAGATCCTAATTTCCCGTAGGTTGTTCCACGTTTATGATTTTTTGATTGATGAGATCTTGGATGATGTTCTTGAGTCTAATGAAACTATTTGTGGTGTGGCCTTTGATTTTATGAAATTCACAAAGTTGATTCTTGTTATACCAAGGAGGTTTGACATCGGGTTCTTGGTCATTCTCAAATGTATGAGGCTTGATGAGTTTTTCGTCGATCAACTTTTTCATTATGTCCTCCAGTGGTTCCCCCAAAATAGTGTATTTTCATTTGGAATAAATTTTGCATTGGGGCAGTCCCCTTTGGTCATTGAGATTATTGATGGTTGGATTGTTGTTGGGTTGGTATGTTGTGTGATGAGTGTTTTGGTGTTGATTTTGGATTTGCGGTGCGGGTGTATGTTGGTGTGGGGCACTAATGACCACCTTGGCATCGACGACACCATCATTAGTAACATTTTTGTTCCTTGCCCATGTACGAGGTTTATCATTGTAATTGGATGGTGGGCGGTTGTTTTGTTGTTCATGGTATGATGTTGATTCCGCAAGTTGAGTCACAAGGGCTCTTTTGATACTAAGTACCTTGGAGATCATTTGATCATACATGGTGATGCCCTGAACCTTGAGATGAAATTCCAAGTGGCCTTGAAGATTGGCAATGATGGTACAAACTTGTTGTTCTTCGAGCATGGTCCACTTGCTCCAATTGGCCTTGGATCGCCATCGTTGAAGGAATGAAGCGAAATATTCATTCTTTCCTTGTTTCGGAGCTGAGAGTTCTTCGAGACTAACATCCATTGTAATGTTACATGCGTAGTTCTTAATGAATACGTCCCTAATTTCTTGGAATGTTCTAATGCCTGAAGGTAAGCGAGAGAACCATTCTATAGCAAGGCCTGCCAAGCTTCGAGGAAATAGCTACATCAAATAAGTATCATCATATGCGACTTCCATGCAATGAACCTGGAATTCCCTAATGTGATCTTCAGGGTTTCCCATCCCTCGATATTTGTCAAATTTGGGGATTTCAAATCCCTTGGGGAATGGTTTCATGTCTAGGCTCCTATCAAATGGATAGGGACACAAGTTGCTTGGTGTTTTGGTTGTTCGCCCTAATTGAAGGTCGAGCACTTGTTGTGAGAGCAACCGGAGTTGTGTCGTTACATCATTTTGAGGATTAGGGGGTGGGATGAAAGTGTTTTGAGGTGTTTCAATCGTGGGTTGGATGGGTGGATCGGTTGGTGTGTTGTTTGATTGTATCAGTATGTTCTGCCAAGCGAGGTAGGATTCTACCTACTTTTGTATGAACAATGCTTGTTGTTGATCTTGTTGTTGTTGCACTAAGATTTGTGCTTATTGTTGTGCTTGTTGTTGGGCTTGTTGTTGGGCTGCCAATTCTGCTGCTTCTTGTTGCTCTTGGTATTGCTTTATTGCTTGCTGATATGCTTGTAATTGTGCTGCTTGTCTTTGTGCATTGAGTTGTGCTTGATATTGGGCTTGTTGTGCCTGGTATTGGGCTTGCGCTTGTGTTTCTTGTTATTGCAATAGAATTTGTTCTTCAGTGGCCCTTTGTGCTTGCAATGCTTGTGTGGCTTGTGCAGCTTGAGCAGCTTGTTGTTGTTGTTGCAATAAAGCTTGAGCTTGTGTGGCTTGTTGCGCTTGTAGTGCGGCTTGTGCAGCTTGGGCAGCTTGCGAAGCTTGAGTGGCTTGTTGTACGGATTTTTCTTTTTGCACTTGTTGGTATCCCCTTTGAAAAGAAGCTTGCAATGCCGCATTTTATTGATTTGATGTAGTGGATGTTGGTGGTGGTGGGGGTGGTGGTAGATTTGGAATGGAATTTGTGGTGGGTGATGATGTTGTGTTGATGTTTTGGGTGTTGGGTAGTGGTATTGATGTGATGGTTAGTCCTTGAGATACCATGCTTGGTGATGTTAGGGGGTTGTTTGATGATGTTGCCATTACTTGTGCATTTATCATTTGTTATTGCTATATCAATGATAAATTTTGACTATTTGGTGTAATGCTTTGATTAATGGTTGGGATATAGATTTGATTGATACTTGGTAGGGGAGGAATCCCTAAACCAAGGAGTGGTGTGGATGATAATGGAAATGGTGGAAGAGGTGGAAATGTGAGGGGTGTTAGTTGTGAAAATGTCGTGGTGTTGAATATGCCCCCTGGTCCGAACATATTTCCCTCTTCTTGTGAATTTGTGAGAAGAGGTTTTTGTGGTGTTGCGTGAAAAAATGATGATGATGGATCATGATGGAATGTGAGAGAAACATTCTTGTGCAATTGGTTTTGGGGTATATTTTGTTCCAATGTGGTGTTTGCATCCAAGTTTTGATTATTAACAAGGGGGTGTGCTTGAAGAACATTAAGGAATGTGTTTCCCTTGTTGACATTTGGTTGGGTTTGAGCAAACAATGTTTTGATTTGTGGAATGTTTTGCGTGATGTTTTGAGATGGAGGTGTAGATGAGATGGGAATGGTGGATGAGATTGGTGGAAAAGATGTCTCCACTATGGTACTCACATCAAAATCTGAAGGCAACTTGGCCCCTTGTTTTGCTAGTTCAAGCATGTATAACGAAGGGTTGAGTCTCATCATGATGTTGATGATTTTATGGTTCTCCGAATTTTGGAGCATTTCAATCATTTCCTCGCGAGACATTCCAAAAGTAAGATCCTCTCCTTGGTTTTCTTCTTGCGTATTTTGCGATGATGAGAGGGTCAATGGATTACTTGATTGAGTTTGATTCATTTCTGTGTTTGTTTGGCTAAGATCGCTTGAAGCGGGTGTTTCTTTGTTGGCTTCCATACTCTTCTTGTATTGAGATCTAGTTAGAACCATAAAACAAGGATCAATCTTTGAGAATATGGGAGATGAATCTCTTGATTCTTTGGATCGATCGTTATTTTATGCCCCAAAGTAGAAAGTTTTAGGATGCCTTAAGGATCAAAGGTGATGATATGATGATGATGTTAGGGATGGATGATATGGATGTTTTTGGCTTTTGATAAATCTTGAATGAGACACTAGGCTTTTTAGGACTTGCAGATTTTGATTTTGTCCTTGATTTTGATTTTGATTTTTGATTTGGATACTTGAACAAAAAGACCCTAAGATGTTGGATGATGATCTAAGGGATAGCTTTGTTCAAAGGATGATGATTTGAATATGTGTGAGGAGAAGGATTCATCTACCCACACCTATCCAAACAAGATGATTGTTTCACTAAGCATATGAAGAAGGATTCATCTACATATACTAAGCTAGACAAAATGATTTTGATAACTTTGACTAAGTATATGCAAAAGGTGTTTTTGATAATGTTTTCAAGGATTTAGTCTCAATGATTTTTTGATGGTTTTGATTTTTCCACAAAGCCTAGTATTTAGGATGATTTCAAGATTTTCCAAAAGTTGATTATGAGATGATGTTGTTTTGATATTTTGGAGGATGGATGAAAAATATTTTGATATGTTTTGATCCTAAGATGATCCTACAAAAGACACTTTGTTTTCCTAGACCTAGGTATTGAAGAGCATGCAAATGCTTCCTAAAGGCCTTTGTAACCAAGAAATGATTCCATTTGAACATTCATTTTCAGAATTTCAACCAATGATTTGTGCTTTGGGATTTGGAGTCTTCAACACATATGAAAGTTCATTTTTCTTAGCTTTGCTTAATTTCTTTATTTTACCAAAAATACTTTCTTTGATTAAGTTTTCAAACTAAGATGTCCAATGTCTTAATTTCTTCAAACCCCACAAGATATGTTATGTGGAAATTCAATGAACTTAAGGCAAGGGTTTTCCTATTATTTACTTAAGGAGACAAATTGAGATATAATCCAATGTTTAGAAACCTCTAAGGATGTGAATCCCAAGGGAAAGCAATAACATATGGATTGAGTCAATGGTATTTGTCTCCAAAAGGGTTTGAAATTTTGGATGATGTTAAGTGTTTGTTTCCATGATGTTTTCGATCAAGCAATGCATTTTGTAACCCAAGAATAAGTACAATCCTATGGATGTGTAAGACAATATTTGTTGGATTCCCACTTGGACAAGTCCAGCTACGCTTATCTCTAGTGAATGGTTAGATGCTTGACCCCACTGGCTCCCCTCCACGGCTCATTAACGTCAATCAGGGCAGCCAAGCATTAACACCCATGAAACTCCCATGGCATGTTTTCCATCTCTACTAGAAGACCGTAAAAGTGTGGGGTGGCTTCAGAACAACCATTCTTGCACCAACAAATAGATTAAATGATTTTGGAAAATTCTAGCACATGGGTTTTAGTAAGGACTTTTCGTTCATGGAGATTGACCCATATAGCAAGAGTCCCCTTTCGGATCCATCTTGTTAGAATCAACCGTGTGATATTGGCGTTTCTTCCAATATCCACATTTATATCCCAGTTGGAAATACTCTTAGCTTTAGAGTGTTACCAGTTGAGTTGTTCCCTTGGGTGAGTACTTTTCCCCAAGGCAGGCCCTCTAGGATAAACAAAAGTGAATGAAGAACAATATATATAACTCTATCAATCCTTGTTGGCAACAAGGAGAGAGAATATAGGCAGCAAAGCCCCCACTCACACTCGCACAAGATGTTCAATTTTAAACCCAAATCGAAGTGTGGAGGTGATTACTTTATCTCACCCTAAAGTCATGGAAATGGCCTTTTGATTCTCAAGATCGCTATAAAGCGTGAGAGAAGCGCATACATCCTTTTCCAATGCCTTTAGTCTAAGTAAGCCCTCACAAAAAACAAATTACACTTGTTCTTTTTAAATCCAAAAAAGAAAAATGTGAATTCGTTTTAGAGCACCAAATCACAAATGATAGACACTTGGTTCAATTGTTAATCCATGAAACAAAATCTAGTAAGTTGTTGATCCTATTGTTCGTTTTAGCCCTTTGCAAGAAATAAACAAAAAGATTCTTTTTAAACCCAAAGGAAGATTAGTGTCCTAAGAATGAAAAGATAAAAAATCCTCAAAATAGTGTTGAACAAACACTAAAGTGTTTAAAAACACTTTGATTTCGTAAGACATAGCCCTCATGCTCCTTCTTTCTTCAATTTCGATTTCCAACCTACAAAGAAGAAAAACAAATCAGATTCTGGAAAAATACAGAAATTAAAAACCAGAAAATAGAATATAAATTAATCATAAATCAAAAGCACGTGATAAAAAAAATAAATTTTCCCTTTTATTGTCTCCCAGCGTCGCAACTCGCAATAGCATCATAGTTTTTTCTCCCAGCGGTGCTCTCACAGTGCCGCTTACTAGTCAACGACACTCTATGTCAGGACAGAGAGCTCAATTGCGTCACTCTTTTCACCCAGCGTCGCAATTTACGTCTAGTGTCGGAGTTTGATATTTTTTGAAAATTTATGCAGGTCAGCGAGTCCAACGGTGGAGTTTAAAATTCAAAAATCTTGGCTGGACGAGTCCAGTGACGCAGTTTGTGTTTTAAGCGGTGTTGTAGAGCGATGCTCACGAGCTCGCGGTGCCAAAACAACGACGTTGAGCTCCCAGCGTTGGAATTTCTTGTGTGTGAAGAAAAACGTGGAAATTTTAAGAAAAAATTAGAAATAATGATATCCAGCCCTCCTTCTAGCACCAAATGTGTGAACCCCAACCTTGGTAACTGCAAAACAAGGAGAATAAACACATCAAGTTAGATATTGCAAGCCAAAACAAGGATTCCCCATGAAATCCATTTACAAATTCAAAATAGGAAAGAAAACAATGAAGAACACAATATAAATGACAAAACTAGATTGAATACTAATTTAAATGTGCAAACTCATGATCCCATGGGGGAATTGGTGCCAATTTGATGTGAAAATTGGCCCTTTCCCGATTCCTAAGATGCAAGCTTCGAATGTTGAAGAGATTGATCCATTTTTTTGATGAAAAATGAAGACTCCAAGCCAAAAATCTGCAAAAACCTAGCTATGACTCAAGGATAATGGGTGAAATTCAAGAGATATTTGAGCATAATAACTTTGCAATGTTTGTGGATGATGAAATGAGGATATGAGCTCTTTATTTATAGAATTCTAAGATGGATGAATGTCCAAATTTGAGCAATGTGGGACTAACATTCATCCAATGATATGATGCCACTTGTCAAGCTATGAATGGATGGAGGATGTGCAAGATTCAAGGTTTGTGCCAATAAATGCATAATATTTGAATTTCAAATTTGTTGAAATAACATGCAAGAGAGAAGGGAAAATGCAATAAATGCCACTTGGCTCAAGGCAAAGGACATGTAAGATGAATTTATTGCCTTGTTGGATGTACATTTTGACTTGGAATTTTTGAATTCAAATTGAGAGAATATTCCAAAAGATGCCTTGTGAGGAAAATAGAGATTTAATAAATGAATTAAATCTATTTTCATGTGCAACTTGCATTATCTAGAGGATGGGACATGAGATGAGATTAAATTAATCAAGGGTTAATTAATTTAATGAGAGAGATTAGATGATGTGACCTATTTGACTCAAATTTATGGATTTATTTAAATCAAATAAGAGAGGAATATGATAAGAGGCTAATTAAGTAAAGTTTTTGATTTATTTAATTAAAAGGGATGGTGTTAGATTAAATCAAATAAGGTTTTAATTTATTTAATTTAATGGATGAACTTTAGAGATTTAATCAAATAAATTGATTATTTAATTAAATAGGGCTAATTAGATCAGATGGATCGATTTAATTAATAACAGAGATTGACTTGATTAGATAAAAAGATTTATTTAATTAAGAGACGAATATTGATGAATTTAATCAGATAAGGGAATTTGATTAAACGGTTAGACCAAGGAATGATTCAGGAAGAAATGATGTTAGTAAGTCAGGATCAGATGCACAATGTCAATTAGTATATTTTACGTGTCTACAGTGGGTAACTAGTAAGAGGTGGTATATCATGAGGTAGACACTTAAAGGTAAATGATGAAGTGGTGAGTGGTATAAGAATTTTTGTAAGGAGAGGGAATAAATGAGATTCAATAGTGGTAGGTATGGTAATCAAGGGCAGGTTTAAAGGGAGAGAATACTTAGAGTAAGGTGGGTTTGTGTTTAAGGGAGAAATATTAGAATTAGTAGAAAGAGAACTATAAGAGTAATAATTCATATCAAAATATAATGTATATCCTATGTAATTTATGGAAAAGGTGTGGCATTGAAATAAATAAGAAATGAATTAAGATAGATACATCATCATCTTGGGAATATTTACTAATATCAAAAGAGTCAATAAAGGAATATATGTCACTAGGTGTGGAGTCAACACGTGTTGGGTAAACCAATAGTAAGGATGGGGAGAGGAGGAGAGTTATTTTTATTATCAAGGGATTTATCAAAGGGGTACTGATATTAATAATTAATTTTATCAATTATTGATGGGGGAATGTAGATACTTAAGGATTTTTTAAGTAAACTAGGGAAGGAATGGTGTTAGAAAGTGATATATGATAATGATAAGTAGAAGGAAAAAATTTATTGAAGAAAACAAAGAGATGAGTAATCATAAAAAGATGATTGGGAGATAGATTCTAGTAAGAATGAGGGTCAAGAAGGTTGGTATGAATGAAGGGGAGAGTATAAATAAAGAAAGGGCAACGGAGGAAAATGGGAAAACTTTAGGCTAACAACAAGAGGGAAATAGTGTGTTGTAGGCCCCATTCCTATTGATCATGGTCCTCTCCATAGTGTGTTGCAGGAGTTTGGTGTTTTGGATGTTCCCCATTTTGTGGATCCTCAACCTCTTTCTTGACATAACTCTACTCTTCTTGTTCTTCCTTGGGGAGTTGTTGCTTCTAGAGTGGTTGGTGTTCCTCACAAGGTTGTTCCTATTATTATTCAGAATGTGAATATGCTTGAGTCCTCTCTGCATTCTAACATTGGATTAGTTGGGTTTTTTGAAGATTATGTTCATTTCTTACCTTTTGGTGTGCTTGCCTTTCCTTCTCTTAGGTCTTCCTTGCAAAATAATGTGTGTCGAGGTTGTTGATGAGATGTATCTCAATCCTTCTATTATTTATCTCACTATTTTAGATGTGTGGATAGACAAAACTATGGTTTTCATAAAATCTCCTCTTATTGGTAGATTTTTTTGTTATAGACCGAATATTGATGTCATTCTTATTCGGGCTTCTAATTGTTGGATGGCTCTTGGTCTTTGTATTATGGCCTTGATGAATGATTATTTTCTATTTTCCTTTCATTCCATGGAGGAATATGTTTTCATTTGTTATGGAGGTCCCTAGTTTTATGGTAAGGTGTTTCTTCACTTAGAAACATGGTCTATTAGTTTCAACATTACCAAGGCTAACATGCTTCCTATTTGGGTGTGTCTCTTAGAGCTTACTTTGGAATTTTGGGATGAAGGTATTCTATAGGAAATTGCTAAATTTTTTAGTCAATTTATTACCTTAGATCATGTCACTAAATCTAGATCTGAATTTTTTTATGTTATATTTTATGTCTTGATTGAGTCTGGTTCACATTTTCCTAAAAGTGTGAAACTTTTCTCCAAGCTTGGGGTTTGAGAGTAAGAACTTCAGTATGAAAACATTCGAATGCACCATGATACCATGCATTCTTTTGATGTGCAGTATTGTAACACCCTACCATGTAACCCTAAAGGATGATGCAAACACAACGGAAGCGTAACAATTTTTTATTTTTATTTTAAGTGTAATAATAGCATGTAAGGTGAACTATACTTAACACATACATCCTCTAAGGTACACAACAATGCTTACATTTGAATCCCATAATATACAAGATTAAACTACTCCATAGCATATACAGATTACTCATGAAATTAAATTACATACATCTAAAGCATTAAATTCATCTCATAAGATACAAAGTACATAAAGAATCATTTATAGCTTGCATTCATTCCATAAAGCTATTACAAAGTTCATTTCCAAAATGATGAAGTTCATACATTAAATTTACAATTACAATGATGCAAAAGAACACAACAGATGGAACATAGCAACAGGTACATGTGAGCTCTCCAATCTAGAAGATCCTTCCATCACGAACATGAAATGGGAACCCAATGGTGTATGGTGCACGTTCCACCCAACCAAGTGGTACCCGAAGGCCCACCCCCCATGCTAGGAGATAGTAAAAGGGATCCCTAGACAAAACCAACAACCTCTAGACACATGCAACACACAAGACTAACTACACAAGTACAATACACAACATGAAGGTTACATTGCTTCCAGAGTAAAAGAATCAAGTACATCAACTGCACAATACATATTGTTTTCATAGGAGGAGTGACACACGTACTTTGCTATGGGTTACCCTTGTGTAACCTTCCTAGACCCCCAACTAAGAGCCACTCTCCTACCAACAACATAAGGATCTAATCCACAACCAAAGGTAAACATAGTGCACAAAACGGATATTAAATCCTAATCCAAAATATAAGAGGTAACACATCCAGTTCGTAATAATCGGGTGTCTAAACTGAATTACAACCAAGTGCACTACCCAAGGAATACAAAGGGTTGAACCATAAAATACAACAACCCCCTCATAAATTTACAACATCTGGAAGACTTACAAAATCATGACTAACCAATTTCCCCAAAAAGTGAACAGAAGAAATCTCAATACAATAAGCAATTCACGTAAGTATTAAATACTATCATTAGGATTTCCTAAATCCAATTTCCATTTCAAGAAAACAATATTACATTGCCCCCAAAGTAATATAACTTAATGCAACATCATTTATAGATAATAACAAAATTAAATCTAATTATTTAAATCTATTTCCCAATTACATCAGTATAAAAATTCAATTTCCCTTTTTAAATCATTTCATTCTAAAGATAACTAATTCATGCATTTGCATACTCCTATATATATATATATATATATATATATATATATAATTTAAATATTTAATACCAATTATAATTTCCAAAATATATAAATATATATATATATATATATATCTACATATATATATATATATATATATATATATATATATATATATATATATATATATATATATATATATATATATATATATTATATTAAATAAAAATCTATATTATAAAGGGCAGACGAAATAAAGTTTATTGGGGGTTGTTTACACAGTCGTACCCCATTGGGGCCACGGCTGTGTAGGCAGCTGGGCATTGCCTACGAAGGCAGCGTCGGCTGCCTCCAAAGACGCTTCCCCTTATGGGGGTGGCTGTGGGGGTAGCCCTTGCGCCTCCCCCCCACCATATTTAATACTACATTCAAATCTAAATTTCAAATCTGTGATTTTTAATAATCACCATAAGGATTTTAAATATGGAATTTTGAATATAAATTTTCAAAAGGACTTCTTCAGGATTTTTTTTTAAATACATTCCTACATGAAACTAAAATAAATTCCTATAGGAAACTTCAATAATAACATGCATATAAATATATTTATATATGCATATGTATATATATATATATATGCATAACCAAATCAATTACAATTGTCCAGAAGGGAAAATTTTTACCAAATTTTCTACAGGAGGATATTTTCAAATTCACTAGAGGATTTTTAATTTTACTAGACAAATAAAACTAGTTGGGAAAACATAATCAAAACAACAATCTTTTACAGGAAGATCTTTTCCAATACAAACAAGATTTTCCCCAAATTTAATAGGGAGATTTCTAAATCCATTCCTACAGAGGTTTTCCAAATCCTCTATTGTTTTCCCTCTGGGGTTTTCTATTGTTTAAAAACAATTTGAATAGAGGCTCTTTGATTTCACTATAAAATTTTCTTTAGAAGCACTAAAATATTCACGACAATTTTCAAACACATAAGCCTTACAAATTTACAAAATAATTTAAAGCTTCTACACAGATATCATATTCTTGTACAGACAATCTTTCCAATTTGTATAACAATAAAAATAATTAAAAGAACTTATTTTTGAATGCTTGAGGAAATTAAATTTGAAGAAAAGCTTCGCTTCCAGATTCCAATTTGCTAAAGTTTTCTCCAAAATATCACTTTCCAGATAGAAAAAAACCAAAAACTAGAGCCAAATCTTCCCGAGAACTTCTTTTTCAATTTTTCAACAACTTCCTCAAAATATATTTTTCATTCCCGTGAAGTAAACCTCTTTCCTCTTTCAGTTATTGCAATTAATCTCTCCGAGAATAAATTTCCAACTGTTGTGTTTAGTTAATTCTCTAACACATGTCAAATATAAAATATACTTTAACTAATTCATAGATATTTCCTCTTTTTTATAATTACAAGATTTTATGCAATTTATTATTCAAATTCACATAATAATTTCTAATAAATTTAATCTAATTAATTTAATTACTTTATAAAATAAATTTAATCACAAAGATTAAATCACTTTATAAAATAAATTTAATTTAATTAATCAAATCAAATATAAGGCTTCTAACACATTAATCAAGACTAATTAAATAATCACTAAAAATCATAATAAGCATTAATTAACATTAATTTCCCACATAAGATACCTTGTAAAATAAATAAATGACAAGGCAAACGTGGACAACATGACAACAAAGCATACCAAAATAAGGACTAACGACCCACTATGATTGGAGTTGTGGCTTGACAAGGAAAACCTATTACTATCTCCCAATCAACTATACTGTTGGGCAATGGACATGCTCAAACGTGTGAATCTAGGTGGAGACGATGTCCTGTACCTGCAATCCTGCAATAAAACATATGTCATACATGTATATAGATCATAAATCAAACACACCATGAAGAGAAAATCGTGGAATCAAAGGGCACTCGCAAGCGAGTGATGCAATCCCATTCCCTTCACCAATACAGTGCCATATCAAAACTGGCAAAAATAAAACATCAATTAATTATAGATGAGCATATATTAATATCAACTCAAATAATCAATTATGCTAACAGAAAGCATGTCATAAACAATAATCATCCATAAAGTGTACCATCACATTACAAAATAAAAACCATCATCGCTCCAATGTCAGCGACTAAGTAACAATAACATAGCATCATGGTCTATCAAAGTAAAATCACTATCTGAAGATATAATCAAATCGGAGGGGTGCTACATCCTCCCCCCTAGGATCAGGCTTACTCCTAGAAGCTTGCAAATAAATAGGGATAGAGCTCCCTCATCCTGGTCGCATCCTCCCAAGTAGCCAAAGTATCATTTCTCGGATCTCATTGGACCCTAACCTGCTCAATATCTTGACCCCCAGAGGGAAATTTTCTTGTGTTGTGTGACAGCTACGGGCTCCAAATCCAAATGCCTGTCTTCTACCTGTAGTCTCCACATTTGTGCCCTGATACACTACACGGTTGTCATCAACTGCTGCAATCACTATGTGGAACCTTCCCACATCATCTCCTATTGGCTCTGTGACTACTGGTCTCTGACTGAATTCAAGTGTGCTCCTCTGAGGACATTGTCTAGCTATGTGGTCATGTTGGCCGCAAGAGAAATATCCTACATTTCTGCCATTTCCTCTACCTCGAGAGGGTGCACTAATCTGTTGGAACTGACCCCTACTAGCTGTAGTCTGAGTGTTATGAGTTGACTGGTCAAGTCGATAAAGTCAAGCTCGCAACCAACTCTGTATTCTCCTAGACAAAAGATGACCACCAATCCGAACACCAATCATCCAAGTCTCATCCTCCAAACCATCACTAATTCTATAGAAGGTAAGAGAATGCTCCCTCAAGAGGTCCATCATAAGTCCCGCTACAGTTGAAACACCTCTTCTCCTAGGGAACCTTTCTCTTTTTCTAACCATCTGTTGATTGCTCTCTTGTCTCAGGCCAAGCTGGTTAAAAATTTCCTCTAGCAAAGGACATAACTGAGGGTCCAGGTGTTCCTCATGATCATCCTCGTGGGAACTCAAAAAAGGAGTGTACTGATGACTAACCCCACGATCACTTCCATGACCTCTATCACGACCTCGCCTAGGTGGCATGATCCTACACAACACCACCGTAGAACAAGTCTCAAACATTAGGTGAGAATAACATAAAGGGAAGGGAACAAAATCTCAAGGATCTAAGTACAATATCCATGAATAACATACATTCTTCACATACACACAAACTCACATCACCGGAATCACATCACAAGGCTACACAAGGGTCCATCTAGACACCGAAAAGTAGCATACTAATCCATGATACATAATCCATGAGCCAAGAGCCAATATCCATCTCACATGATCCATACCTGACACTCAATGGCTTGATGGTGTTAGGTCACACACACATGGTGAGACCATACAAACAAGACCACAATGACCTACCTCTTGTTCTATAAGGTGGTTAGACTCCAAGAGATAATCATCACACATAGGTGGGTAGTGGGTCCTAGCTGTGTAACAGCCTCACATACCCCCATCCTCAAGGTTCCATGTATTTGCTTCCTCGTATACACTCACCAAGTTTGACTCATATGTCCTTGGAGAGGAATCACAATACAACACATGGACGACATCAAAAACAATAAGGATAAACTATTTTAGCCACCAAAGTCATAAAGAAGAGCAAATAAAAATTCAATTTCAACAATAAAGCAAGAAATGTGCATAATTTCAACACTAAATCAAGTGTAACCATGAGGGCTATGAGAAAATAAGATCACAAGATGTGGCTAAACCATTACAATCAAATATAGATAAGGTGATGACCTTCACAATCAACATAAAATCATCAATAACCATAAAGAAAGTCCACAATCTTCAAAATTGCACTATACAACACTATGTGACTAGATACTAGCCACCAAACAAGGAAGGAGGGAACATTGTCGGGCTATAACAGTAGCCCACATGTGGTGCAAAGTGAGCACTCCATCCACATGTCTCAGAGTGTACTCCTCGGCTACACTCTACCTCACGTTGTCACGTGACATGGTCATATACCAGCCAGAGAAGACACGCATTGGTCATATGTCGCATGGCAATTTGTGAGTGGCTCTACGGAAGTAGGCACACGCAGAACACACTCCATATAGTGATACCTCGTGGAGAAGGCACACGCAGGTACTCACCGTAGCCAAAGGTATACATGGCTAGGACATACCCATATGCTAATCGATCCAAACACTATCGAAAGCAAACATGGGTATCCCTCTACAAGTGTGTGAGACCCCATTACGCTCATCACACAAGTAGGCTATCATAACACAATCTCATAGTGCACCTTCATGTATCTATGCATGTGGCATTGTGTCCTCGAGCCCAGCTCACATGGCATCATCACCAGCACTATGTCAGAACATTAGTGGGGTGTGGCATTGTATCCATTGCATCATGTCAAAACATGTGCAAATACGATAAATACAATACATATGAGTATATCAATATGGTGCTACTCAAGCTTCACCTCTCATACGGGCGAGGTTAACTCACTAATTCCAGCTCAACGCCCCTATGAATGGCTAGGAATATACTAACAAACCAATGTTGTTGTACTCAAAACTATGGGGATTAGGATAGCACATATGGATCAAGTGCCCTGATCCATCATAAGGGAAAGTAGTGGGTATGTTTCTTCGGGTTCAGTTGAGCTAAAATCACTCTGTGTCGCAATGTGTATGTTGTACACTCCACCCAAGGAACTTTGTGGCTGCTACTACCCCTTCACAGATTGAGGGACTAGAGAACCAAAAGAAAAGAATCTATGAAACTACCTTTTGGCTACTCTTATATATATATAAATTTTCAACCACATGTGGGTTGACCCTCAATCAGGTAACAAACATACAAACACACATAATGGTATAGTTAATCCCACACCAAATACAACATATTTCGTATGGATGGGTACATTGTATCACCATCCCATGGGCTCACAAAGAAAGTACGGGGTATTCATGACACTCAACCAATACATAGTCATTGGTTTCTCACATTTACAGGGGAAAAATACAATTAAATACACAATTCCATAAGTATATTTACTTCCATAATCCATGTGATTCATATCATCACATATATTCATAACTCATCATTAGCTTTTCTTGCAATACACCCAAAGCAAATACATATTTCACTTTTTAGAACAAAAAAGCATTTATCTTTTATACAAGAGAGTGGTTAAACCTCCACACTACTCCATGTCATAAATACATACAACATACTTAAAATAGAGCATCCCATATTCATTTCTAACATAATTAACAACCATTTAGTTGAAGGCATAACAGGAAGAACAGAAGGAGAGAAGAAGAACATCTCTTATCTACCTCTAGGGTCAACCTAGTTTCCCTAAATATAAATCACTCAGTAAAGTCAAGGAAAAAAAAGAAAGGAATATGCACATAAGAGTATAAATAGCAAGGAAAGCCTAACGGGCTCATGTGAAACCAGAGTTCCCAGTGTTAGAACTTGGGCTCTGATACCATGTGTATTGCCCTGCCACGTAACCCTAAAGGATGACGCAAACACAACGGAAGCGTAACAATTTTTTTAATTTTTTTAAGTATAATAATAACACATAAGGTGAGCTACACTTAACGCATACATCCTCTAAGGTACGCGACAACACTTACATTTGAATCCCATAATATACAAAAGTAAACTACTCCATAGCATATACATATTACTCATGAAATTAAATTACATACATCTAAAGCATTAAATTCATCTCATAAGATACAAAGTACATAAAGAATCATTTATAGCTTGCATTCATTCCATAAAGCTATTACAAAGTTCATTTCCAAAATGAGGAAGTTCATACATTAAAGTTACAATTACAATGATACAAAAGAACACAAGAGATGGAACATAGAAACAGGTACACGTGAGCTCTCCAATCTGGAAGATCTTGCCATCACAAACATGAAATGGGAACCCAACGGTGTATGGTGTACGTTCCACCCAACCAAGTGGTACCTGAAAGCTCACCCCCCATGCTAGGAGATAATAAAAGGGATCCCTAGACAAAACCAACAACCTCTAGACACAGGCAACACACAAAATTAACTACACAAGTACAATACATAACATGAAGGTTACATTGCTTCCAGAGTAAAAGAATCAAGTGCATCAACTGCACAATACATACTATTGTCATAGGAGGGGTGTCACATGTAATTTTCTATGGGTTACCCTCGCGTAACCTTCCTAGGCCGTTGAACCCCCAACTAAGAGCCACTCTCCTACCAACAACATAAGGATCTAATCCACAACCAAGGGTAAACACAGTGCACAAAACGGATATTAAATCCTAATCCAAAATATAAGAGGTAACACATCCGGTTCGTAATAACCAGGTGTCTAAACTGAATTACAACCAAGTGCACTACCCAAGGAATACAAAGGGTTGAACCATAAAATACAACAACCCCCTCATAAAATTACAACATCTGGAAGACTTACAAAATCACGACTAACCAATTTCCCCAAAAAGTGAACAGAGGAAATCTCAATACAATAAGCAATTCAGGAAAGTAGTAAATACTATCATTAGGATTTCCTAAATCCAATTTCCATTTCAAGAAAATAATATTACATTTCCTCCAAAATAATATAACTTAATGCAACATCATTTACAGATAATAACGAATTTAAATCTAATTATTTAAATCTATTTCCCAATTACATTAGTATAAAAATTCAATTTCCCTTTTTAAATCATTTCATTCTCAAGATAACTAATTCATGCATTTGCATGCTCCTATTATAAAACACATTTATATATATATATATATATATATATATATATATATATATATATATATATATATATATATATATATATATATATATATATATATATATATATATATTATATAATATATTGTTTAAATATTTAATACCAATTATAATTTCCAAAATATATAATTAAATATATATATACATTTATATATATATATATATATATATATATACATATATATATATTATTAAATAAAAATCCATATTATAATTTAATCGCATATTAAAATCCATATTATAAATCATATATTATAAATCCCTATTATAAAGGGCGGACGAAATAAAGTTTACTAGGGGTTGTTTACACAGCCGTAGTTGCCTCCACAGACGCTTCCCCTTATGGGGGCGGCTATGGGAGTAGCCCCTGCGCCTTTCCCCCACCATATTTAATACTACATTCAAATCTAAATTTCAAATATGTGATTTTTAATAATCTCCATACGGATTTTAAATCCATAATTTTGAATATAAATTTTCAAAGGGACTTCTTCAGGAAATTTTTTTAAATACATTCCTATACGAAACTAAAATAAATTCCTACAAGAAACTTCAATAATAACATGAATATAAATATATTTATATATGCATATGTGTGTGTATATATATATATATGCATAACCAAATCAATTACAATTGTCCAGAAGGGAAAAACAACAATATTTTACAACAAGATCTTTTCCAATACAAACAAGATTTTCCCCAAATTTAACAGGAAGATTCCTAAATCCATTCCTATAGAGGTTTTCCAAATCCTCTATTATTTTCCCTCTGGGGTTTTCTATTGTTTAAAAACAATTTGAATAGAGGCTCTCTGATTTCACTATAAAATTTTCTACAAAAGCACTAAAATATTCGTGACAATTTTCAAACACAAAATCCTTACAAATTTACAAAATAATTTAAAGCTTCTACACAAATATCATATTCTTGTATAGGCAATCTTTTCAATTTGTATAACAATAAAAATAATTAAAAGAACCTGTTTCCAAATAGGAAATGAAATTTGAAGAAGAGTTTCACTTCCAGATTCCAATTTGCCAAAGTTTCCTCCAAAATATCACTTTCCAAAAGAAGAAAACCAAAAACCAGAGCCAAATCTTCCCAAAAACTTCTTTTTCAATTTTTCAACAACTTCCTCAAAATATCTTTTCCATTCTTGTGAAGTAACCTCTTTCCTCTTTCAATTATTGCAATTAATCTCTCTCAGAATAAATTTCCAACTGATGTGTTTAATTAATTTTCTAACACATGTCAAATATAAAATATCTTTTAACCAATTCACAGATATTTCCTCTTTTTGATAATTACAAGATTTTATGCAATTTATAATTCAAATTCACATAATAATTTCTAATAAATTTAATCCAATTAATTTAATTACTTTATAAAATAAATTTAATCACAAAGATTAAATCACTTTACAATATAAATTTAATTTACTTAATTAAATCAAATATAAAGCTTCTAACACATTAATCAAGACTAATTAAATAATCACTAAAAATCATAATAAGCATTAATTAACATTAATTTCCCACAGAACATACCTTGTAAAATAAATAAACGATAAGGCAAACGTGGACAACATGACAACAAAGCATACCGAAATAAGGACTAATGACACACTGTGACTGGGGTTGTGGCTTGACAAGGAAAACCTGTTACTATCTCCCAATCAACTATACCGTTGGGCAATGGACACGCTCAAACTTGTGAATACAGGTGGAGCCGATGTCCTCTACCTGCAATCCTGTAATAAAACATGTCGTACATGTATATAGATCATAAATCAAACACACCGTGAAGAGAAAATCGCGGAATCATAGGGCGCTCGCAAGCGAGTGATGCAATCTTGTTCCATTCACCAATACAGTGTCACATCAAAACTGACGAAACTAAAACATCAATTAATTATAGATGAGCATATATATCAATATTAACTCAAATAATCAACTATGCTAACAGAAAGCATGTCATAAACAATAATCATCCATAAAGTGTACCATTGCATTACAAAATAAAAACCATCATCGCTCAAATGTCAGCGATCAAGTAACAACATAGCATCATGGTCTATCAAAGTAAAACACTGTCTAAAAATATAAGCAAATCAGAGGGGTGCTACAAGTATCCTCAGCCTCATTATGATAGAAAAGTGTTGGATACTATATTGTGTGTCCACAATGGTAAGGTTTTTTATCAAACTTTTGTGATCCCTTCTTTGGAATACCATTGCGATGATGGCAATGGATCCTTGTATAGGATAAAAAGGAAACTTGATATTATGCTCCTTAATCCTTTTATTAAGTTGTATCCCACAAATATTGGAACGACTTTCCACTCTCATCCTACCTCTCATCTGAGGCCTCTTCAAAATTTTGGTTTCAAACCGCCTTGATCTTTTTTTTGTTGCTGGTTTTTGAGGTCTTTCTTCAAAATTTTGGTTTCAAACCGCCTTGATCTTTTTTTTGTTGCTGGTTTTTGAGGTCTTTCTAAAACTAGCTTTCATTTCCTTTTTCCAGTCATTTGTTTTTGTTGGTCTTTTTTTTTGTTGTTTTTAGTTATTATGATGTCTCATTCCTTGTGAGACTCATCTATTTCGTCAGTATGACTGGTTTGTAATGGGTTCTGGCCCTTCCCACTTTATCTCATGAAAAC
>VDFB02271358.1:152441348-152549234 GCA_007258455.2 Sequoia sempervirens
TGCTAACATCGCTTCATCCTGAATTATCCCTCTATCTAACCATTTAATCAATAGCCTTATTTGATTAAAGTCATCATAATTCCCAGGCTTTTAATTAAATAAATCCCTCGATTTAATTAAATCATTGTCTCTGTGTAATTAACTAGGTCATTTCATCTTCCTATCTTTATTTAATTAAATAATCCATAATTTGATTAAATCTCTAATGTTCATCTAATTAAATTAAATAAATCAAACATTTATCTAATTTAATCTAACATCACCCCCTTTGGTTAAATAAATCAAAAATATTTATTTAACTAAGTCTAAATCATTTTCATCTCTTTTTTATTTATTTCAACCCACAAATCTAACCAATTAGTCAAATCACCTATCTCCTCTTAAATTAATCAAATCCTCATTTAATTCTATCCTAATCACTCAGTCCTCTAGATTTTGCAACTTGCACATGAAAATTAGTTTAATTGATTTATAAATCATCTATTTTCATTCAAAAAAGGCATCAAAGATGGAATATTCCTCAAATTTGAAATCTCTCCCCAAAAGGACTTGTCCCTTCCAACAGCATTTAAAATCTCTTACATGTCCTTTTCTTGAGCCATGTGCATTTGCTTCACCTTTCACCTCATCCTTCATGTAACGCCCCATCGTGCGAACCCCAAAGGACAATAAAACAATAAACACAGCACAAAATTTTTTATTTTTTATTTTTTAAAGTAAACATAACGTACATGTAATACACATTAAATCATAACATGAATTTCATTTAAGTAGATTCATTAGCACATACATCCCTTGGGGTACACTAGGAGTCATTACGAGACTGAGATCCACACAATGACAATAATAAGAACCAAAGATATAAACATTAACAAAGTAAATATTAACAAATATAACACATACAAGATAAAGCATTGAAAAGAAACCATCTCAGTACACAAATACAACATATGCACAATCAACTTAACACATTGAATTACAATTACCATGGCCAATAACCGCACCGAGTTAAATTTACATTACAGTACAATCCTCAAGAGGTATAATGATACAAAAGTGTTTCCAAACATAAATGGAAACCATACACAAGATAACATGATACAAATAAATAGATGAAAATTGGCTCCAAGACAGATACAACTCTGGAGTCGCTGCAACTGCACCAATCCGCACCTCTCAATCCTCGACTGGGGACCCAATGGGGGTGCTTAGCACATTCCACCCGACCATGTGAGTCCGAAGACCCACCCCCCGTGCTAGGAGCTGACAAGAAGAGTCCTCAACCAAGAACATCCAAACACGAAAACCACAAGACTCCACAACATACAAAAGTATCATAAAACTCAAGGATTACAAAGACATAATCAACAACAGCCAAGAGTCATTAAAATAACTTAAAATCATACATCTCATCACATAAATCAAAGCAATGACCAGTAACAAGTAACCAAAGGATGATCATGAAACACTTCCAAATCAACTGAATTAATAAACATAATACAATTCCAAATTGCAATTAAACAACACAATAACATCATATCACAGTATCATAAGATACAAGATCGTAAATCAAATATAAATGAGATCATACAAGACCGCAAAACATACTAAAGATGGATTAAAACAATAATCATAATTCAATTTAAATCAATTTAAAACAAAAATCTAAACCAAATCCCATAACCTACTTCCAGAGGAACACAATAAAGTAAAAAAAATGGGCAACTAGGGAAGAGTAAGTCAATGATAGCCTACATGGTCTCCCGCCCTTCCTCCAAACTGAGTACGCCCCTGACTATGGATCTCCTCTGGCCCTTCCTCCTACTTGAGGCCGGCACCATAGGGTAGCTCATGCGGAGCCGATAACCTCTCATGAGACGGTTACGACCTTGCCAACCATGGCCTTCTCAGCCTTCCATTAGTCTGTGGAAGCACTAATGAAGACGAGGCATCCATTTTTTTTAAATCTTATTATGATATTACTACCCAACCCTCCTAAGTTAATTATTAGGTTTTCACTTGATTACCAACTCACTCGTGGGTTCTCCTGTGCTCTTCCCCTTACGTGGGGCGCCGGCCCCCACGAGGAGCCACTCTCCCTAGAGACCCAACAACATAAAAAAAACCAAGGGTTGTACCATCATAATTTGAACCAAGAATTACAATAGAGAAGCATGCGAGGCATTACCCATCTTGCTATAAATACATAATCAAAGTCTCAACAATTCTATACAACCCTTTCAAAATCATGAAACCAAACCACTTGCCACATCAAGGGCACATAAAGAGGGAGAACATCAAAAGTCAATCATCTCAAGCCTCTGGAAGCCAAAAGAATGAAAACCCACAAACGAGGGTAGAATAAAGCATCAAGAGTTTTTCTCCAATAATTCCAACACAAGGATAAAATTTCCTCAAATATGCGAGTAAATCAGAAAAGCCATAAAAAGGGAAGATTCATCAAGACCCGTCCGCAAATCAACAATGGTGTTACCTCAAATAGGAAAACGCACAAGCAAATCAACCTTTAATTCAACGAAATTACTTAATAAAACCAAAAGCCACCAACTAGGCATCCATGGGAGACCTCAATTTCCTCCTCACAAGATACTCATGCAGTTGGTATACAAAAGACCTTCGACAAAATGACAACAATATAATTTAATGTTTCACTAAAATAATAAAAGTGGAAAGACTGCATTCAATAAGAAGCATAAACTTATCACAACCAAGCATTGCATTAGTATCCAAAATACTCCACCACAAAAACAATTAATAAGACGCCCACAACTCAAAACAAACCAAGAATTCACCACGTAAGGTTGAACGAATAGCAACACAACTTAACTTAAAGAAGATCACCAACTCACGTCAACTCAAGAAAAGTTAAAATGAAAGAGTATGTCAAAACTTTCAAAAAAAATGACATGAACCCAAAGGAATCAAAATACCTCCAAAGCCAAGCAATTCCAAAGAGGATACCACAAATAGGATCCACCAAATTACCCTCAAATGATCAATGACCAATCAAAACAATTTATCCATTTGCTCAAAAGAATTAATTTAAAATAAATAAATAAAGGAACTCTAAAATCACATATCGTAATTATCTCAAGGCATATTTTTTTACATTCCATAATATTCCTTATCATTAAATTAAAAGAATCTTACCCTCAAATGATAATGTTTGAGACAATCTTAACACAATTTCTTAGTTATTTAGCTTACAGACTAATCTTACCATTCCCCTCTAAAGGTTATAAAATAACAATATTCACCTATAAATTAACAAAGAATAAACCATAATAATTGTGGTAATAATAATAATATCCTAAATTACTTATTCTTCTAAGACAATTTGCTAAACAAATAATGGAAATACCCTTCATTCAATTTTCAATGTCAAGGAAACTTAACTTTATTTATCTTTATTTAAGTAACCAACTACCTTTAGAAATATTAAGAGTTTAACCAAGAAAGTAGAAACATGGAAACGAAACCTATATGAAATAACCTAACAATACATTCCTAGACTTTTGATCAACTAAGCATACTTAGACTCCTATAATTGAACTCATAAAGGAGGCTCACATAAATTTCCCAGACCATCCAAATAAAGTCATTCCATCAACATGAAGTTTAGAGAGACTAAAGAAGAATTACAAAATGATACTCATTTAATGCATAACTACTAGATTTATAAATACATATATTTACAAAGCTTGATTATGTAAAGTAATCGAATATTTATAGTGTAAAGGCTTAAAACTCTCCACATAGGATCTTTTTATTAAATGAAATTTATTCATTTGAAGTTGCCCTTAATTACTAAAACATATCTTACAATAACTATAGATGCATATATATATACATCTCTCCCTATATATACAACTTCAAAATGTTGTTTACAAAACAACAAAATAGATATATAAAAGTAACCATATTAATATCAACATATAAATATATATATATATATATATCTAATAAATTTATATTTTAAACGTAATTGTTGTTATTACAAATTAAGTATATCTAATAGCATATCATAATCTAAATGACATTCAGCATATGAACACAACATACATCAATGCAGTGAGAGAAACATTCCTACGCAAAGCTTATAACAGAGTTAACATAAAGTCATTCATCAAGGCATTCGATGCAAAGACAAGGCACGCACTTTGTTTGACAGGAAACTTCAAGTTCTGCAGATTTGACAGGTTACAAACGGAAGCAAGAAGGCTATTTACATCTCTACAGACCTTTATGTTCGAACATTGTTGCTGTAACAGGTTGCCTAAGGGACCAGGGACATTATTTGAAATTTAAGCACTGCAACAATGATAGGTTGCTAAAGGTTTCAGGGAGACAATTTAATTCTGTACAATGCCTCTACTCTAAATGGCGCCACAGTAACAAGTTGCCAAGTATATCAGAAAAATGAATTTTTGACGTTGTAGCTGAGATGGGTTGCCAATGGTTTCAGGGAGGTTATATAAATTTGTCCACGATCCAAAGTCTAAACACTGCAGCTGTGGTAGGCTGCCAACGGTATCAGGGAGATTATATAAATTTAGATTACCAGACTATGCGAAGGAGCTCATCTAAACACTGAATCCAATAACATCAATTTCTCTCAGCTTCGACTGAATGGAGGTAATTGGAAAAGGCTTGAAACATTGCGCAGACCAAGAGAATTAAATAATCTGCTCATTGGTCCTCAATTTCTTCAATTGAACAATCTGCTCATTGACGGCATCAGAGAAGACACACGAACCAAGCTTCCTCCAAGTTTGAGATGGTTACGGTTGCAAAAACGTGAGAAGCCACTTTCCTTCTGTCTTGAGGATAACATTTAGGATATGATAATAAAAATCAGAGAGTTTATTTAAATCTATACACCCTACCATGATCAAGTAAGTCGCTGGAAGGACAGATTCAAGGATTCAGTCTCTATGCATTGAGCCTTACCTTCCATGCATTGGCCAAGGTGAAAGAAATTAAGAAGGTATTCAGATTGACATAATAATGAAGACTTAAGCATATACCTTGGAAACTGTATACATTAAGAATTGGAAACTACAATAGATTAAGGATGGAAGATGTGCCAAAGCGTAATGAATAGCATACCAAACAATATTATCTTCGCAGGATATTAATTTCAAACAAAATTCTGACAAATGGAAAACACAACGAGAGTTTGCTTACAAGAGGCAATTCGCAAAATGCTAATACATTTTTCCCAAAACAGAATTAAAGTATAGGTAACAAAAAAACCTAAATGAAATCAATTGGCACGGTTATGAACTTGGTGTCGAGTTTCAACTTCCCATCTTCTCCAGCCCACTTGTTTCAAGGTTTTTCCCAAATCTTTTTCGAATACCACCATCAATCTCCCCCGACTGGTTGCCTCCCTCCCCCGTAAGCAGAATAAAGTTATTATTTATTTTACATATTTACCCATTCTCTTCAACTTCCAAATGCTCTAAAGGTAACATTTCTTTCCAGCTTTTCTTCTTTTAAGACACTTCAGCTTCCTATCTATTTAAATTCCTTATTATAATAATGATCTTTGAACAACTAATGAATTATTAATTATTATCGAATATTATTAAAGAATACTTTTACAAAACAATTAGTTTAATTTGATCATTTGTTCTAAATTATTTGATTTAATTTAATTGATTATTATTTTAATTTCTAATCATATTTTAAATAACCTAGCAAAACACTTATGATTTAATTAATTATTTAAACATGATTACTAACATATTATATTTTTCACACAATCAAATAACACAGTAACCAATGAGACACACACAAAAACTCACGCACAAGATCAGAACAACCGACACGGAGGGGTATTACACTTCAAGCCATATTTTGAATTTGAATCTCCCCCCTCTTTGCACATTCTTCAAAATGTGCTCATTCCTCAACCATTCACATGATGACATGTGGCTTCTTCTCATTTGTTGAATATTAGTCCCACATTCATCCCTTTTGCCTCTTCTCTAATCAATCTCATATATAAATGAAGAGCTCATCCTTTATTTGATCCATCCACAATTTGAGTAAACTTACTATACTCAAATCATTAGCAATTTTCATCCATTATCATTGAGTTCATAGCTAGGTTATGCAGATTTTTCTATTGGAGCACTCATCAAGTATCAACAAAGTGGATCACTCTTCATCATACATCAATCTTGCATCATAGGATTTGGGAAAGGGCCAATTTTCATATCAAACTGGCACCAATTCCCCCATGGGATCAAGAGTTTGCATTGTTTTTCAATAGGATCTAGCTTATTTTCTTGTTCTTTTGTTTTCATTCTTGCTTTTTTTCCTATTTCAAACCTTGCTAATGGATTTCATGGGGAATCCTTGTTCTTGCTTGCATTTTATCTTCTAATGTATTCTTTTGTTGTGTTTTGCAGGAATTAGGATTGGGGTTCGACATTATGTTTTGATTAAAGAGGAAAATGGGTTTTGAAGGGACCCAAAACCCTTTAAATCAAAACACTGCTAAAACTAAAGATAACATAAACTAACAACAGCCAACCAACCATAAAACAACAAAAAAAATAGGCAAGCAAAACAATAGCTGAGAATAGGGTCTATTTCATGTTCTACAATGTGTTTGCCACCTCCATTTCTTGATTATAGTAAAGGTTGAACATGGATAGTAGTTCATTCTTCTCTTCCTCGAAGGTATTTTTCTTACTACCCTAGGTACTAGCACTAGGACCCTTCACTTCTATCACAATATTTTTTCAATTTCTGTAACTAGTGGCTCCTTTAGATTGCTACCACCCTAATGCCCAAGATACATTTTCTCCTCCCTTGGGTCTTTAAGTTTATCCATGAGAATTTTGATGGTGTTTGTATTGTTCTTAATTGAACAGTGGCTAATTTTTAACAAGCCCTGAATATTAGAGTCTAACTCTTGAACCTTCTACTCCACCCCTTGGAGGTGCTCCTCAAAGACCATCTTGAAATCCAAGACAAAATTTTCCAATTCATCTAATATTTCCTTTATCTCAATCAACTCAGAATTAGAATGCCCCTTATTATCATTAGCAAACGTCTCCTTGAGGCCTCTATTTTAATATTAATTTTATTGAGTTCAATCATGAACCATTTAGTAAGCCTAAAATTGTAGGAAACCCCTTCCCTTGTGATGCCTAAAACATCAAGCATATCCACATTTTCTTCATGAAGATAGGAGAAATATATAGAAAGGGGATAAATGTTACTTGTCCCATAAGTAACCTTACCCAAATTATTCCCCACATACTTCGTAGCCACAAATGACACCTTTTATTTGACTTTACTTGAACTAGTCTTGATACCTTATGCCTACTAGATGGACTTTCTCTGCACATTCTAGTCTACCATGTAATGCCCCGTCTTGTAACCTAAGGAATGATGCATGGACTACAAAAGTGTAATATTTTTTTTTTTAAGTGTTAATATTAACTTTATTAGTTGCATACATTCTCTAAGTTACGCGACGACACACTACTTGAAATTCCCATAGACGACTTTAGTATTTAGCATTGCATGAATTTAGTTAACTTAAAAAGCATACATTGTATAACATTTGAATTTCATCATTGAAGGTATAACATACACAAAAGATTCTTTTATACATTTCATTTGAAATAATATTACAATACTCATTCTTCAGATGAGGTAGATCAAATAATAGTTTACAATTACATATTACAAATGTTCACCTCATAAACAATTAAGGAATGTTACAAATACAAGATTTCCAATGATACAATTAAGGAATTACACATATATCCAAATACGAGCTCTCCATCCATGAAGCTCTCGTTACCACGATCAAAAATTGGGGACCCAACGAAGTAAGGTGCACGTTCCACCCAACCATGTGGCACCCATAGGTCCACCCCCCGTGCTAGGAGACAGTAATAAGGTTCCCTAGACATAACCTACAAACCCTAGACACAAGTATTAACCATAAACAAACTATACAAGTACATACTTAATTTATTGGTTACATTGCTTCCAGAATTAGGATAATCAAACATGTTAAGTTCACAAGGTTACTGTTATTTTAGGTGTAGTGTCATCACAATGTTGCATAGGTTACCTTGGTGTTTCTTCCTAGGTTCCGGCCCCCAACTTGGGTTACCCTGGCAACCTCTTACGAAACCCGGCCCCTCATGCAAACTGTTGCAGAATCGAATATCTTTTAAAATTACAAGATATTGACTTTACTATTCCAGGCCTTCTCGACTCATTCTCAAGATTGAACTAGCTCTTAAGTCCATGAGTGAGGCACAATTAATCCAGTTAAATATTTTAGAAAACCCAATGTGTTGATTTAATTTTCACTGACTTACTAACTCTACATGAGTTACTCAGACACCACTTTGTGTGTCGGCCCTCACAAAGAGCCACTCCCCTAAAAATAACACAAGGAATCAAATTTCACTAACTAAGGTAGGCAAAGTGCACAAGAAACAACATATAATACCCAACATAACACAGCAGTCATCACAACCTATTCATAGAACCAGGTGTCTAAACACCATGCAAAACCAGGTACACTACCTTAGTCAACACAAGGATTGTATTTAAACAATTACAATTTCCACATTAAAGACAAACTAATCTGGAAGACTTGTACTTCTAACACATTCCCAATTTTCCCAATAAAAAGGAACACAATTTAAAGCAAATTGAAACAATAGGAATCTACATTAGGATTTACTAAATCTAGTAAAGACAAATAAAATTTGCATGAAAATATATTAACCTGGTTAAAATTTATTATCAAAATAATCTAATTTTAACTTTCACAATTTCACTTATCAATAAATGTCAAATTTTCTTTTCCAACCTTATTGTTATAAATCTAGCTGATGTTATACTTAACTTACATTTAAACTCAAAGAAATTCTTATTTCATTACTAAATTAAATATGAATTTAAAAACTTGTTTAATTAAATAAATATATATATATATATAAAATTATTATAAATTAAAAAAACCCTAAATCGAAATCCCATTCGAATTAATAAACTTTCGAAATTCTATTTTTTTAAATTAACAAAAAGTTTTACACATTATACACAGAGTTGTGTATTATACAGCCCATGGCTACATTCGCAGCTCTCCCTGTATGGGGAGGCGACTGTGTGGTAGCCGCGCGCTGCCTGTGAGGGCAGCGCCGGCTGCCTCCACAGCCATCGCCCCATATGGGGGCGGCTGTGGGGTAGCCCCTGCGGCCCTCATAACTCACACAATATTTTTATTTTTATTTTTTTTAAAAAAATGAAAAACTATGTTTAAATACTGCAATTTTCTGGTAATTACTTCCATTTACAAAAATGTCAAACCCTTAATTTCGCCCATACGGCGATTTCAAAATAAATATTCATATAATTATAAACAAATAACTTTCACAATCCAATATATATATGAATCCATAAATATATGTGTATATAAATTTATATATATATATATATATATATATATTCACAATTAAATAAATGACAAATATTTAAATCAGGAATAGATTTTCAACAGGGTTCTTCAAAGGGAAGTTGAGAAATTTAACATTATGCACAAAAATTTTCCCCAACAAATTCTAATTTATTCCCAAGGATTTCAATTTCTTTTTTTTAAATAAATGATTTCCTTCACAAATTTCTTTACTCAAACTACTTTCTATAGAGATTGTACCAATCTACAAATGTTTTCTTTGAATCTTTTTCTTTCGTTTTCCTTGATTTCACTACATATCCATGTTTTCTTGAAATTTACACAGAAATCCACAAATCCTTACAGAAATATTACAGTAAACAATTTTTCCAAGAAAAACAAGGATTTTAACAAATAAAATTTCTTCTACAGGGAATATAAAACTTATTTACACAGACAATTTTTTTCCAAAGTAGACAAATTAAAATACACAGGAAAATACCTATACTCCTAAAGCTTTGAAAATAATACTTGACTATAGAAGAGAAACTTTGCTACCTGTTGCATGCAATCCTCCAAAGCTCCTCCAGAAAACCAATACCCAGAAGAAAACAAATGCTAAACAGAGACAATTCAAAGACTACTTCTAGAAATATTTTGCAAATCACAGAGGAAGTCACAAAATTACACAAATCAATTTTTTTTTTTTTAGCAAAACCCTGTTCTTTTCATTTCCCGTGAAGTAATTTCCTGTTTCCCCAAAAAACATAATATCTTTCGAGAGAATCCTCAACAAGAAGCAATTAATTTAACTACCACACATGTCAAGAAGAAAATATCTTCCAACAAACTTACGGGTAAATCTTTCTTTCTTCTTTTTCAAGAATTCATGCATTTAAAGAATTAAAGAATTCAAATTTCAAAATACAATTTCCCTTTTCCTTATTTAATTTTATTTATTTAACAATTAAAATACCATTTCCCACAAAACAATTAATTTAAATTAAATCTATTCACACAATTAAAGTAACTTTAATTTAATTAAATAATTTTAATCTCAGTGATTAAATTACTTAACCAAACAAACTAATTTAATTAATTAAATAAAATATAAAGCTTTTCTTTACAACATTTAAAAATTAATTTAATAAACATTAAATTAAAAGAACATTAATCTATCATTAATTTAACAAAATTTGTCTTTCATAACAAATAAACCAATCAAACACAAACGAGACCACCAAAGACACCAAAATTAAACTAATGACATACTGTGACTGGGTTTAAGACTAGACTAGGAAGAACCTTGTTACTACCTCCCAATCAACATTTCCATTGAGTCTTGACACGCTCAAACCTAAGAAACCAGGTGGAGTCGGTGTCATGTACCTACAATCCTGCAATCAGACAAATAACATGCATACATATAATCCATTATACAAACACACCATGCAGAGAAAATCACGAAAATCATAGGGCACTCGCAAGCGAGTGATGCAACTTCATTCTCCACACCAATACACATCACATCAAACTGACAAATTAAATAACAGTTAATCTACCATACACATATATATAGCAATAACATCTGAAGGAAACATCTACGCTAATACAAAGCATGTCAGAAAATAATTATCACCATATCACCAAATAAATCCACCATCGCTCTAATGTCAACGATCAAAATATTCAAAACAAGGTACCAAGGTCTATCAAAGTGAAAACATGCTAACAGAAAATATAAGCAAAATGGAGGGGTATTACATCCTCCCCCCCTAGGATCAGGCTTACTCCTGAAAGCCTGCAAATAGAAAACAAATAACACACACATCTAGAATACGTCCTCCCAAGAAATAGAAGACTAGTCACTAGGATCCCTCTGGATCAGTACTCAGTCAATGTCTCGACCCCTGAGGATCAACTCCCGATGTAGAAGGATGTGCACAGTTTCCAAAGAACAATGTCAGTCTTCCACCAGGAACCTCTCCAACCGCACCCTGGTGCTCAACCTGGTGTTTATCCACCATGGTAAACACCCTATGCGAGCTTCCTACATCTCCTACAGTCGACTTTGAAGCTGCTGGTCTCTGACTGAACCCAGAAGTACCCTTCTGAGGATACTGACAAGCAATGTGACCCTGTTGGCCACAAGTAAAACATTCTATACTCCTTCTAAATCCTCTATCACCTAGAGATATACTAGATGGTGGAATACTACCTCCACTAACTGTAGACTAAAAACTCTGAGCAGGCTGATCAAAATGATCACGCTGCACTCGCTGCCCACTCTGATCTCTCTCATTCTGAAACCAACCACCACCATGTTGAGACTGAAAACTGTTACCTTGCTGAGGCTGAGTATTATTATTCTTCTGAGGACCACGTTGTTGTTGTCCACCCTTAGCGGGTGACTGTTGGTTCCTAGAGGAACCTCTTGTCTGTACCTATCCACCTCATGGACCAAAACCTGCTATAGGTGCACTACCTATCTAGACACCTGTATGTCCACCCAATGCTAAAACCAGATTCTCTTCTACTATGTGTGCTTTCTCAACTGCAACTTCCATAGTCTTCGGTTCAAAGACTCTAACTCCTCTACTAATGTGAGCATTTAAACTGTTGATAAAATGCTATACCAGCATCGCCTCATCATCTCCAACTCCTGCATATGGGTATGTGCAGGATCATGATGGGCCAAAAAGTGGCAATATAATGGGTATGTGGATGACGACTTTTTTTTAACCAAAAATTGATGAAATGAAATTGGTTTTTAGGGGAGAGTCTCAGGTTTCCACCAATATAAATTATGCTTTACTTTGAATTTAATAAGTAATTATTATTCATTTTCTATTCCAATTACGACTAAATTCCTAATTGATAGGATGATTGAAAAAAATCTATAGCTTTTAAACAATATCACATTTTTTGAATCCAAAACATGCATCACATTCTATGTTTCACATACTATAGGATTAAAAAAAGAAAAATTGAATTTCATGAATTTTTGACCAAGTTAAGGTGGCGACATATGAGTTTTTTATATTTTTAAAAGTTGTAATAAAAATTCATAATTATTTATTTGCTTGGAAAAAAATTACAAAAAAATATGCATCACATTGGGACATGAGTCCTATACTTATATCTAAAATATTATAAAAAAATATTATCATTTTATTGTGGTTAGGGTGGTTAGATAGACACCTACTTCTTATTTTTCCTTGAAATTTAAGTACTCTTGCATTGAAATTTCAAATTTTCACCAAATAGATTTTTTTTTTTTAAAACCTAGTAGTTTAGAAACTACATTCAATTTGCTACAGATTCTATTGTTACATATTTTTGAAATAATATAGATAACTTATTCAAATTTTTATGTCAAGTTGCCTAACTCTGATTTTTCTAAATTTTTTGCCACTTAAGGGCCTATTTTTTCCATGATGATCTTGTGCATACCCATATTGCTTGAGTTCATAAAATCTACATTCATATTGCTCAACAGATAGAGCCATCTGACGTAAATCATGAAACTCGTCAGCCCGTCATTGCCTCCAATGTTCAGATAAGAACCGTGCTCTAAACCTCTCTAGGAACATCTCCCAAGACACTGACCCAATCTCTAAGTAGAGCTTCTGCTCCTCCAAGCACCTCCAAGTAGAGGTGAATCCTCTCATATGCATTATGGCACAATGAGCGCGTGTGTTGCTACCATAAGGATGCATCGCATAGCATCGCCCTAAGTCAATCAACTAGGTTTCTTCCTCTAATCCACCTCCTGTGCCATCAAAAGTAGGAGGGTGTACCCTCAACAAATCCCTCATATGCCCTGCCACTATAGCATCCTGCTCTGCAGCACTAACAATCCTCCTAGGAGATCTATCACGCTCCCTAACTACCTCCTAATCAACTTCCTATCTAGGTCCAAGTCGAGATAGGACCTCCTCTAATAAAGGGCATAACTATGATCCCTCTACTCCCAACTGTTCTGGAATTTGTGCCTCATTCCTCTAATCCAGCTGCGGACCCAACTGTTCTTCCTGAACACTCTAATGAGGGCTCAGAGGGGGAGTAACCTAAGGGATTGGCCCACGGCCTCCACCTCGACCTCTACCATGACCTCTACCATGTCGCCTAGGCATGATCCTACAGATAAAACAATAACGAGTCTTAGATACTAAACAACCAAGGCTAACCGAAAATGATACTATGTACTAGGTCAACCTAATGGGCTCACAATTACCTAGAGCGTCCAGTGTTAGAACCTTTGCTCTGATACCAATCTGTAATGCCCCGTCTTGTAACCTAAGGAATGATGCATGGACTATGAAAGTGTAATAATTTTTTTTAAAATTGTTAGTATTAACTTTATTAGTTGCATGCATTCTCTAAGTTACGCGACTACACACTACTTGAAATTCCCATAGATGACTTTAGTATTTAGCATTGCATGAATTTAGTTAACTTAAAAAGCATACATTGTATAACATTTGAATTTCATCATTGAAGGTATAACATACACAAAAGATTCTTTTATGCATTGCATTTGAAATAATATTACAATACTCATTCTTCAGATGAGGTAGATCAAATAATAGTTTACAATTACATATTACAAATGTTCACCTCATAAAAAATTGAGGAATGAACTACAAATACAAGATTTACAATGATACAATTAAGGAAGTACACATATCCAAATACGAGCTCTCCATCCATGAAGCTCTCATTACCACGATCAAAAATTGGGGACCCAACGGAGTAAGGTGCACATTCCACCCAACCATGTGGTACCCGTAGGTCCACCCCCCATGCTAGAAGACAGTAATAAGGTTCCCTAGACATAACCTACAAACCCTAGACACAAGTAAAAACCATAAACAAACTATACAAGTACATACTTAACTTATTGGTTACATTGCTTCCAGAATTAGGATAATCAAACATGTTAAGTTCACAAGGTTACTATTATTTTAGGTGGAGTGTCATCACAATGTTGCATAGGTTACCCTGGTGTTTCTTCCTAGGTTCCGTCCCCCAACTTGGGTTACCCTGGCAACCTCTTACGAAACCCGGCCCCTCATGCAAACTATTGCAGAATCGAATATCTTTTAAAATTACAAGATGTCGACTTTGCCATTCCAGGCCTTCTCGACTCATTCTCAAGATTGAACTAGCTCTTAAGTCCATGAGTGAGGCACAATTAATCCAGTTAAATATTTTAGAAAACCCAATGTGTTGATTTAATTTTCACTTACTAACTCTACATGAGTTACTCAGACACCACTTTGTGTGTCGGCCCTCACAAACAGCCACTCCCCTAAAAATAACACAAGGAATCAAAGTTCACTAACTAAGGTAGGCAAAGTGCACAAGAAACAACATATAATACCCAACATAACAAAATGGTCATCACAACCTGTTCATAGAACTAGGTGTCTAAACACCATGCAAAACCATGTACACTACCTTAGTCAACACAAGGATTGTATTTAAACAATTACAATTTCCACATTAAAGACAATTTAATCTGGAAGACTTGTACTTCTAACACATTCCCAATTTTCCCAATAAAAAGGAACACAATTTAAAGAAAATCGAAACAATAGGAATCTACATTAGGATTCACTAAATCCAGTCAAGACAAATAAAATTTGCATGAAAATATATTAACCTAGTTAAAATTTATTATCAAAATAATCTAAGTTTAACTTTCACAATTTCACTTATCAATAAATGTCAAATTTTCTTTTCCAACCTTATTGTTATAAATCTAGTTGATGTTATACTTAACTTACATTTAAACTCAAAGAAATTCTTATTTCATTACTAAATTAAATATGAATTTAAAAACTTGTTTAATTAAATAAATATAAATATATATATATATATAAGTATTATAAATTAAAAAAACCCTAAATTGAAATCCCATTCGAATTAATAAACATTCAAAATTCAATTTTTTTAAATTAACAAAAAAATTTACACATTATACACAAAGCTATGTATTATACAGCCCATGGTTGCATTCGCAGCCCTCCCCGTATGGGGAGGTGACTGTGTGGTAGCCGTGCGTTGCCTGTGAGGGCAGCGCCGGTTGCCTCCGCAGCCATCGCCCCATATGGGGGTGGTTGTGGGGTAGCCCCTGCGGCCCCCATAACTCACACGATATATTTTAAAATAAAATTAAAAAATAAATAAACAAAAAACTATGTTTAAATACTGCGATTTTCTGGTAATTACTTCCATTTACAAAAATGTCAAACCCTTAATTTCGCCCGTACGGTGATTTCAAAATAAATATTCATATAATTATAAACAAATAACTTTCACAATCCAATATATATATGAATCCATAAATATATGTGTATATAAATTTATATATATATTCACAATTAAATAAATGACAAATATTTAAATCAGGAATAGATTTTCAACAAGGTTCTTCAAAGGGAAGTTGAGAAATTTAACAGTACGCACAAAAATTTTCCCCAACAAATTCTAATTTATTCCCAGAGGTTTCAATTTCTTTTTTTTAAATAAATGATTTCCTTCACAAATTTCTTTACTCAAACTACTTTCTACAGAGATTGTACCAATCTACAGATGTTTTCTTTGAATCTTTTTCTTTCGTTTTCCCTGATTTCTCTACATATCCATGTTTTCTTGAAATTTACACAGAAATCCACAAATCCTTACAGAAAGATTACAATAAACAATTTTTCCAAGAAGAACAAGGATTTTAACAAAATAAAATTTCTTCTACAAGTAATATAAAACTTATTTACACAGACAATTTTTTTCCAAAGTAGACAAATTAAAATACACAGGAAAATACCTGTACTCCTGAAGCTTTGAAAATAATACTTGACTGTAGAAGAGAAACTTTGCTGCGTGTTTTGTGCAATCCTCCAAAGCTCCTCCAAAAAACCAATACCCAGAAGAAAACAAATACTAAACAGAGACAATTCAAAGACTACTTCCAGAAATATTTTGCATATCACAAAGGAAGTCACAAAATTACACAAATCAATATTTATTTTTTTAGCAGAACCCTGTTCTTTTCATTTCCCTTGAAGTAATTTCCCGTTTCCCCAAAAAACATAATATCTTCCGAGAGAATCCTCAACAAGAAGCAATTAATTTAACTACCACACATGTCAAGAAGAAAATGTCTTCCAACAAACTTACGGGTAAATCTTTCTTTCTTCTTTTTCAAGAATTCGTGCATTTAAAGAATTCAAGAATTCAAATTTCAAAATACAATTTCCCTTTTCCTTATTTAATTTTATTTATTTAACAATTAAAATACCATTTTGCCACAAAACAATTAATTTAAATTAAATCTATTCACACAATTAAAGTAACTTTAATTTAATTAAATAATTTTAATCTCAGTGATTAAATTACTAAACCAAACAAACTAATTTAATTAATTAAATAAAATATAAAGCTTTTCTTTACAACATTTAAAAATTAATTTAATAAACATTAAATTAAAAGAACATTAATCTATCATTAATTTAACAAAATTTGTCTTTCATAACAAAAAAACCAATCAAACATAAACGAGACTGGTACCAAAGACACCAGACTTAAACTAACGACATATTGTGACTGGGTTTAAGACTAGACTAGGAAGAACCTTGTTACTACCTCCCAATCAACATTTCCATTGAGTCTTGACACGCTCAGACCTGAGAAACCAAGTGGAGTCGATGTCATGTACCTGCAATCTTGCAATCAGACAAATAACATGCATACATATAATCCATTATACAAACACACCGTGCAGAGAAAATCACGAAAATCACAGGGCACTCGCAAGCGAGTGATGCAACTCTGTTCTCCACACCAATACACATCACATCAAACTGACAAATTAAATAACAGTTAATCTACCATAAACATATATATAGCAATAACATCTGAAGGAAACATCTACGCTAATACAAAGCATGTCAGAAAATAATTATCACCATACAATGTTTCACCATATCACCAAATAAATCCACCATCGCTCTAATGTCAGTGATCAAAATATTCAAAACAAGGTACCAAGGTCTATCAAAGTGAAAACATGCTAACATAAAACATAAGCAAAATGGAGAGGTACTACATACCACATCATCCCTCTCTTTTCCTTTGTTCAAACCAGGCCTGAAACCTTTTTCCTAGTAAATGTACTTTCTCTACACATTAAGGTCCTCTTCTTCATCCCCTGTTTGAGAGTCATTGGACCAAGAGAAAAAAATTTGGGTTTTCTTTTTGGGTGGGGACTTCTTAGCACTCCCCTTTCTCTTCTTTTGTTGGCCTAACTCTGAGGGAGAGGAAGAGAGAACCTCCACCAACTCATCCCTAGCTTCAGATTCCATATTCCAATCATCATATTCCTCATCATTAGAATTATTTGAGCTCGAGGATGAATAATCCACTACTTTAGGGTTTTTCTTATTAGCATAGTGTTTACCTTTTAGTGAATTTGGTGGAGAATTTTCCTTTATGAGCTCCATTATAAGTAATATTAGGCCCTCATGTAGGACAGGAGACCTAGGATTTTTCCTATGAGTTTTTACCAAGGCCTCTAGAGAAGCAATCAAATAGAAGGGAAAAGACACCAAGAGCTAATTACCTTAAGTGATTGAGAAAATTAAAGTGGACACCTAAAAGAGTAGTAAACCACCCATCCAAGGTGATATACCCCATTGTCACTTCATCAATATCTACCCAAATGGGTTTGATAGATAATCTATCATAACCTCAAAAATAAATCTTTACTAGCTTCTCCCTTTCATCACCTTTAAAAAAATTATTGAGGGCGTCCTCATTTCCTTTCTCGTCCTTGAAGAATTTTTGACCTTGAAGTTGTAACCTAGAAATTTGGGCAATAAACTCCTTTGTGAAAGAATATTTTACACCATTCACTGTGAGAGTCTTGTTTCTCCATCCTCTCACAAAAAGCTTTGAATCTTCATGGTCAAAACCATGAAGCCTCTCCATAAAGGGGGTGAGGCTCCCTTCTTCCAAAATTATCCACACCTTGCTTTTATTTCTCATGCCATCACAATAGAGTGGCTCTACTCTATTGTGATCGCCTCCCATTTTCTCAATGTGATTATTCCATTGTAAGTTTTAGAGCCTTTTCTCTATCACCTTAGAGAAAATAGAAATCAACTCAAAATTCCCATGAAACGTGCAAGGAAACGAGTACTCAAACACCCATCCCATCTCACCTCATAATTTGTGATTGCTAGATCATTAATCAATAAAGCCAAGGCTTCAGCAGGTACTAAGTTGTACCTATCCCATATCTTGATATTCATTAATTTGACCCCCTTGTTAGCAAAATAATCTGCCAATGAGTTCCCCTCTCTATATATGATAAATTCTAACATCTTCAAACATGCAAATCATAGAAATAGCATCATAGATGATTGTTTCAATTGTCCAGCTAGGTTTTCTAAGATTCTACAGGTATCTAATGATGTTAAGGGAGTCCCCCTTGATCCATACCTTTTTAAAAAAATTATCCAATGCTAATTTAATCGCATTAAATGTTGCTTCATCCACGTGTCAAAATAATTTCTAGAAAAACTCTTCATATACTCTTCAAATACATTTTTTATTTTTCTTGATGTATGCTAAATCTTGCTATTCTATCAACACTTTCATTTCTATATACAACTACATATAAGTCACATATATTATCCCTTAAGAATATACTGATCATTTGAACAAAAAGTATTAAAATAACTAAAATAGGTTAAATATTTATAATGAAGAAAGACATTAATAGATGTCTCACTTTTCAACACCAATTATTCAAGTAAAGCTTGTCATATCTCTCTTATCCTCTTTTCTCTAAAAAAAAATATTGTATATTTCATTATTCAAAATAAAATAAAATTACTATATTGTAAATCAACTAAAAAAAGAATATTATAAGGAATGACTTTAAGTGATCCAACGTGCAATCCTAAATATTGTTAGAAATATTGCATTAGAAGTAGAAAACATAAGTAGTTGATTGTTATTAATTAAAAAACACATATCCAATATGAAAATGGTCACTTCAAATATTTTATAAGTGAATTTGATTTAAAATATTTTTTATAATAGATAATTTCTACTTTTATTTAAATATTAAACCATTCAATGGTCAAATTATCAATAATAATTTTACACCTCATATATTCACAATAGTGGTAATATTTGTCTTGTTATTATTTATAAATATTCAAATGAAAATTGCTACTTCAATTAATTTACGTGTGAAATTTTAGCAAAAAGATTATAAATATAAAATTATTAGCTCTACTTAAACATTAAATTATTCAATTATAAATAGTCAATGATAATTTTACACATAATCCATTCACAAAAGTGGTAAATAGTATTTAAAAAAAAATGGAGTCAATTCCTCAATCCTACAACTCCCAAGGATCACCTACAATCAAACACCTATCACAAAAAGAGAGAAAAATAAATATGAATTTCTATAGTGAAAAAAACAATATTGATCCAAAAAATATGAATCATAAGGAATGTGCATTGAATGAATTATGTAATAATAAATCCTTATAATAAGCGGGGGGGGGAGAAACCCTAGACCATGACATGTATCCTCATCCTATGTTTTGAGACAAAAAAGCAAATGACCTAAATAAGATTAAGAATGCTAGTGTGAAAAGGGACCTAATTAACTAAATACTAATTTGGCTAGATATATTTACTCTAACACCCTCTTAAGTACAACTTAGGGGGATCTAAAATCTCTCTCTAATGAAAAATGCATAAAAAAAGATGGGTCCTAAAAACTAGGTTTGATGAGGTACTCAAGTACAAATGAAAAATATCTCTTGTAGCTTGAGAAAAATGAGGAAACCTCATGGGAAAAACTCCTCTCAAAAATAGATAAATACATATGAAGGATTAAGAATCCTCCAAAAAACATTCCTCAAAAGGATAGAAACATGAAGAACACCACTAAAGCATGAAGAAACTAAAAACAACTATCCAAAAAAGAGTGATATAGTACTAAAACTGGAGAACCTCCTATGAACCTAGGATGGAGACTAGGATCAAAAAGATAAAATATTCATGAGTGATCCCAATGATACTACTCAAGCAATGAGTAGATTGCAAACCAATATAACAATTTAAAATTAAAAGATATAGATGGCACGTCAATTTGCACAAGGTTAATGAAGTAAAAATATAGGTTCCAATAGTTTAAAGAAACTAATAAAGTGGGGATGGAAGGTTTCCACCATAAATAGGAATTCTTGATTTTCTATATGGTATATGTTCCATCTCACTAAAATGCATGGGTAACTAGTCACTACGTCCAGCTAGTACATAGGAATAAAAACTAGATACATAGCTCACTCCAAATTGAAACTATGGAAGCATTAGAACCAATAGTATGATACCCACATAATAATGATAAGGAGAGGCATGATAGGTTCATTTAAATGGTGTGTCATAGTTTAGTGTAATAAGGATAAGAAATGTCATCAAAACATGCACAAGATAGTACCTACAATTGAAAAATGGTGTGCAAAACAAGGCACACACACATGGAGGTAGACAATTTGTGATTGAAAATAACAAATAACATGCAAAAAACTACCCACAACACTTTATAAATTAATGGAAGTATAGAAAAAGGAACAACATGATGTGCAAGATCCTAAAAATGTATGTACAATGGTCACACTTTATCTTAGTTTGTTTACAAAAAGTGTATTCAACAACTATTTACAATGCCCAAAAGAGACTACATGCTAGAAATACATATATAAGCTCAAATGAAGTCATTTCATACAAATAAAACTTTTCCAAGTGCCAAAATATCCAAGTAATCAGTAAAAATGTGAAATAATGACAAACTAAATAAAATATACTTGGGTTAGATTCAAGAAAAAGTGCATATAGATAGATAATAAAGACATTGAAATACATTTCCACCATCACAAGAATTATAAAAATGGAGATCAAAGTAAAAATCTATGAGCTCAAGAGACAAAAATGAATATCTAACCTTGACAAGTGATAAACTTATCAATAGAAAAATCTAAGAAAAAACGTAACCCATTGAAAAGTGCTTGAAACTAGCATTTTGACAATATCTCATTTGCTAATTTTTTACACAATATGCCCAAGTTATTCCAAAAAGAAAAAATAGATCCTTTAGGGTAAATTGGGGCTAGGGGTTAGGGGCTACTGGCATTAGAAAAATTAAATGATGAAATGTTCTCTTACCAGTCATAATATGCCCTCCAATCATAAAATTGCTAGTAATTTCAAAAAATTGCTAGATGGGGAACCAAAACCATTGTTTCTAGTCACCAAACAAACAAGTATATGTCATAAGCAGTTTTTGGGATAAAGGGTGGTTTTTCACTAACCAATTTTTCCAACTATAGTGATTAATATCAACCTTGATGGGAACTTGCACAGTGACTAGTATAATGACCGAAAAAATAAAATTTGCCATTATTTTTCCTATAATGCTTAATTTCATAAAAATAGTGTTATATTTTTACACAATATAATGAAAAGGAGGTTGGATAGAGGGTACAAATAGTATAGATTATATGGTTTTACATATCCACACATATTCATTTTTTTCCTTAAATATGGTGCCCATCAAAAAATGGGTCAAAATTTTTTAACCTTCAATTTTGATGAATTAATAATCAATCTTAGGGTTTTGTGCATTTTGGGTTCACAAATGAGCTTTATTTTTATCTAGGATGCACCATTTGAATTCTCTATGCTAAACCTCTCAAAAAGAGGATAAGGAAACATAGCTTTGGAGCTCTAATACCTAAAGATATGAAAATAAACAAGGAATGAATATATAAATATTCAAGTGCAATACATGGAATCTTTTATCATGTTTCAATCTTTTTCCTTTGATTGAGTAGAAGTGGAGCACACCCTATTCTCCACATGATTTTCTATTTTTGATGTATTGATAGATGGAATGTATTATCTTAGTAAACTAGAAGTACGATGTTGGGATTATAGATTAAGAAAGTGGCATGATTATAGTACGAAGGTAGGTAATCAAATGGATAACATGATGATGGAATCAAATTGGATGCTCGAATGGGATGAGAGGCCTACAATTTATAAATTTTCCAAGAGGGAAATAAAAGGCCAAGATGTAATGTCTAATGAACGACTAGTATTTGAAGGAGATAAAGTTATGGATTAAAGCCTTAGCCTTGTGATAAGTGTTACAAGACCAATAGATGTGTAAGAGCTAGGTGTGCTCACACATGTGTGAGCACGCCATGTGTAAGAAATATGGTGGCTTATGAAAGGGACAAGTGAAAGAATTAGGGTGGATACTTTAAGACATGTTTAATAGGTAAGGTGGCTACACATGCGTGAGAAATAAGTAGGATGGGTAGGGATACTTGTCAAGTGATGACAATTTTATATTTTAATCCATGTAGATGTATTTAATGGCTATGATTAAACGGATAAGGATTGAGAATCATGAGAATTTAAATATTAGATGAAATGGTAATGGAGATTAATTAGCCTAAATCAATTAATTAAGTAGGTATTAATTGATTGATTTAGTTGGATGATTTGAGTAATAAGTTTAGACTTAATTAAATAAATTTAAATTTATTTAATTAAGGGTGAGGGATAAAGGTAAATGATGGATTGATTAATTAAATAAATGATAATTATTTATTTAATTGGATAGGAGAGGGTAAATTCAAATGTGGTCATGTATGGAAAAATTTGGGTGTCTACATTTCATCCATCTTTGATATGGTGTCATGACTATAAGAAGTGGCATTGTATCAAAGAAGAATAAACATGGTGGCTAGAAAGGGATAAGGACTAGTTTTATGATGCCCTAATCACTATAAGGATGAGTATGGATGACAAGGAGGGAGTTTAACATTCCCCCTTGAGAGGATAGGAAAGTTTGAAGAACAATAGTGTGCTCCTAAAATTATGGGAGGACAAAAGGATGGAAGGAGAAACTAGAGAAGGGTGGATGGGAACTAGTGAGATGAGTAGGATGGATGAGATTTAGGCTACAATAGTATAATAAACCTTTATTTAATAGTTGAAACATAGAAAAAGAGTGATCCTAGGTCCTAAGTGCTTAGAACCATATTAGGATATAAGGACTTTTCCTAGGGTTTTATTGAGATGGAGATCAATAAGGTGTATATATTGACTATCAACCATGAAGGTGAGCCAATTAGATTTAGATCTCCTTCAATTTGGGGGATTGGAATGATTTGGAATTTATTTTCCATCACTAACCTAATTATACTATGTACCCTAATACTAAAATTTAAAGAATCTGATGATTGATAACTAGAAACAGTCACTTGTAGGTAGATCTGGGAAGTGTAGAGGGTTGTGTACCTATCACCAAAAGTTAGACCTAAGTGTTGTAGTGGGACTGGGTAACCCAAGGGTGAATGGGTCTTTGTACGGTACTTTTATTCTATTCTTTAGGTCCTCTGATATCGGATCTAAGCTCTAGATTATCGCTTACAAATCTATCAAAACACTATTGGATATTTTTGTAACTGGGTTTTTATGAGTTGACAATATGTAGGGCTTCAAATGCAACAATGAAGAATTTTTTCTCAATATTTCTTCAATCCTCTTCAAACCTACAACCCACACATTCAAAGAGATGGAAAGGGTTGTGTCATTTAGGGGCTTGCCTTAGTCAAACCTCGTGTAAGTGTTTCCACTTCCATAATGGCAATATCAATGATAAATGGATAGGAAGGAATGATGAAAACACAAAGTGTTGCAACTCACCACCCTTCAATGTCTTCCTTGAAGGACTGAAGTCATGCACATCACCTCGATGTCTTGGATCTTTCTTACTTGAATGCTCGAAATATTTGGAGACCTACAAAATGTGTTAGCCTTCACAAAACAATGATAAGATGACAACATGATCTCGAATACACTTTGACATGATGCTTGGACCTTGACTTGCTGCAATAAAGCTCTAAAATGATGCTCTTGACTTGCTCTTGGATGCTTTTAATATTCACCTCTTGCTAGATTATTTTTTTCTAGTTTCAAATGGTAAAAATACTAGGTATAATTTGTACACTATTATTCTAATTTCTTGAAAATTAAATCTCAATAGCGGACATTTGAAAGTGGGGTTTTGAATGTTAAAATGGTCATTCTGACATGTCCAAAATTGGGTCCTGTCTAAGAAGGGGTGCCAATTCACCCTTGGGAAAATGGGTCCTGGCCCAAATTTCGAAGACATTGAGTGTTGGGGGCAACGCATGAATTGGATTCACTTATTCAATGCTTGTAATTTATTAAAAAGTGGTACAAATGGGCCCTAGAATGCATAATTTTAAGAATTTATGAGGTCAATTAGGCTCAATCATTTAGGGGAAGTAAAACATAGAGTGAAATTATCAAGGGTGAAAATTTATGATACTACAATAGTGTACTTTATGTTATGCACCAAGGTATAAGGAACCAAGGTGACAGTACTGGTGCAAGTATGTGATCAAAAATACAAATGCAAACATATGCCTTATGAAACCATGATATGGTAGACCATGATGCCCTTGTAGTAGTCTAGATAAAATAGCATGGTAGATGTAAATAATAGTAACAGATATAAGCAACAAGAAATCATGCACAACAAGCCAAAAATAAACTAGGATTGCACCCCTAGTCAAGCTAAAAACTATTTTTTGATGGATGGATTAACGATGAAAAGAATAAAAAAAGTTAATGATAAGAACAATGCATATCCCAAGGATTGGGAATCATATATCCCTAGGATGATAATTTGATTAAAATTTATCAATAGATTAGCATTCAATTTGGGATTTAAAATGGTGGATGATTTGAGATGATATGCTAGATTGTATAACTGGATTACATGGAGGACTAAAAAGAAGGGAATATAGTGGAATAGATGGGAACCAATGATAAGGGAGAACAAAGGCTTGGTAAAGGGATAGAATTATGGAGGGATTATATATGTAGGAGATAGGGGGAGTGATTAGATGAATGGTAATAGGATATAGTAGGATAGTATATGGAGGATAGGAGGAGGATGATAGGAGAATGGGTCTTGAAAGAATATGTTGCAAAGGAATGAGATGCCCCATGCTAAAAATATTGCAATTACAGGTTAAATATGGTAAAATATTCATGATGGGAGAATGGTGCACAAGAGATATGGGTGATAGAGCATGTATGGATATTTTTCCCTTGGCCATATCAAGATCAAATCTAGGAAGGGAGGATGAATTTAGATAAGATTAGGGTAAGGAGATACGATGAGGGATATGGGATGGAAGATATTATAGGATGTGGATAATATGTGCTAGGTAGGATAGTGTGGATGAAGCTTTCCCCCAAGTATAGAGTGCAAGAAGATGGGGGTTACACATGATGCCTATTTCCAAAGTTTTCATCATGGTACTTGCCCAAGCTGCCACAAGAAGTGATTTTTACCATTGGATGGATTAATTCTCTTTACTTCATTTTTTATTTTTTGGATATTTGAAATAGTATGTATGGAGAGGGATGAGAATAATGATGTGATAAGTGGATTTTGAAGATAGTGGATGGGTGATATAGATATGGAAGAAGGACTCAGGTATCTAGTTCCATGTATGGTATCATTTGAAGAATTGTTGTAATGAACCATGGTAATTAGAGGTATGCTCATAGGTGTTGGTAGAATGATTGCAAGGGTGATGACATGAATGGATAAATACAGAGGGACAATTGACCTATGTAAAGGATTAGATGAAAGGGATGGAATGATGCAAAATGGATGGGGTGTTGGAAGGAATTTTAATGAGTGCATGGGAAAAAAAATTAAGACCAAAATTGGCACACATCTTGAGGGGTGATGAGGTTGTGGAGTAGAAGTGTATTTTGAATTTTGATTTTAGATGGATTGGAGATGGATTTTGGGACATAGGGGGGCCAAAATGGATGGATTTTATGATTGGCTTAGGATAATGGATCTTGGGACATATGGTCCCAAAATGGATTTGGAAGATGGGGTATTCTTATATGGAGGATTGGATGACTTGTGAATGAGTGGATGGGAACATTGTCAAGACCATCATTGGAACACACCTTGAGGGCTGGTGGGTTTATGGAGTAGAAGTGTATTTTGAATTTTAATATTTGGATGAAGGATTGGGGGGTTTTGAATACTTTTGAATTAGTGTATGGGAACATTTTTTAGACAAAAATTGGCAAACACCTTGAGGGGTGGTTGGGTTGTGGAGTAGAAGTGTATTTTGAATTTTAATATTTAGATGGAGGAGAGGAGATGTATTTTGGAACCTAAGGGGACAAAAAATTATTTAGGGGATGATGGTGTTGGAAGAATTGTGAAGATGGTGTTGGAAGACTTGAATGATTGGATGGGAACATTCTCAAGGCCAACATTGGTACACACCTTGAAGGGTGGTGAGGTTGTCGAGTGGAAGTGTAAATTGAATTTTGAGATTTAGATGGAGGAGTGGAGATGGATTTTGGAACATAGGGTTACCAAAATAGGAGGGGATGATGGAGGAATTATTATCATGTATTTTGGGACATATGGGCCCAAAATGGATTTAGAAGATGAGAGATTTTGGAGTAGATTTGGATACCAATTTGTATTGCACTTTGGGATGCATTACTTTTTTTTCTTGGGAATCCACATGGTTTTTCTAATTTCATGGGCCTTTGTGGCCTCCTATATTTAGATTTATTTTGGATCATATCTTTCTTTTCGTTAGCATGTATTTTTATGGAACATGGTGATCATTGTATTTGTGTGGATTTTTAGCTTTATGCATTTTATATTTAACATCCAATTTGATTCTAATAGAAATGTTGTGGGTGTATAATGATGGATTATTTGGTTATACTATGAATGGATTGATGGAGGGATGTTTTTAGAAGGAATTTAAGGATGTATTAATTTTTTGTTCTTGATTGGGGATTTAATATGTTAGAGTTGTGGACTTAGGATTTGTTGTGATAAAGGTGATTAGGGTGATTTATTAAGGGATGTAAAGACAAAAAATTGATGTGGAATATGAAGGATTTGGTTTTGGGAAATAAGGGCCCAAAATGGATGTGGATGAGTAAGGAATGTACTTTGGGACATAACAGCCCAAGATAGCTTTAGAATATGGAGAATAGGAAAAATTGGATTTATATGAGGGTATATGTAATTTATGAGGGATGGAAGGAGTATCAACATATCGATTATGATCTTGGAGTCTAAGACCATGAGAGCTTGGATTTTCTTCAATTTTTATGGGTACTAAGATTCCTTGATCATGAAGTCCTAACCCTTTTTCTTGATAATGCATGTTTTATAAATAATTTTGTCAATGGGATACCTTTTGTTTTGGAAGAAAGATGTTAGTCCATTTTTAAAGATATATGAAGAAGGAATCATAGGTTCTTTGAGGAACCCATGGAGGAACCAAGTTAATAAGTGTGGGGTTCATAATTGTGTTAGATGGAAGTGGTGGGATATTGAGAAGGATTAAGATAATAATATGGATAGTGGAAAGGATTTTTTGATATTAAGATGGGAGGGAAACATGATATAGGATAGAAGGTATGTTCTAATCTTGATTTTTGAAGGTATCATAAGATGGGGTAGAAGGGATTATTTGATCTTGACTTTGGAGGGGATCATAAGATGGGGTGATAGGGATTATTTGATCTTGATATGGGAGGGGATCATAAGATGAGGTGGAAGGAATTCTTTGGTCCTTATTTGGAAGGAGGTAATGAGATGGGGTGGAAGGGATTACTTTATCTTTATTTGGGAGGGGGTATTGAAATTATGTGGAATGGATTCTTTGATATTGAATTAAGAGGGTATCATGAGATGGGGTGGAATGGTTTTTTTATATTGATATGAGAGGGGATCATGAGATTGGGTAGAAACTGTGATGCTTTCATCTTGATTTGGGAGTGTTAGTGTAGGTTTTTATTTTCCTAGTGGGATATTTAATCTTCCCTTAGTTATATGTTTTTCCTATGCTTTTATTAATATTTATTATGATAATAAAGTGATTTAATCATTTTATAACTAGGAGATAAGTGATGAGTTTTCCACCACCTTTTAATGGTGGAGTATTTACTTTTTCATCACTTTATTTAATGATGGATTTGGTGGTCAATTCTCATTAGTTGATTTTTCACCTCCATCCTCTTATAATTTTGATTTAAACTCACTACCTAGCTTGTATTTTTAATCTTGGAAGATCTTAATGCATTTTTTCATATCAACATTGCATAATCTTTTGGATTTCTAGTTTGCATCATTTATGTTTTTCCAATTTATGAAACTTTGATTTTCTCTTAAAAATTTCCTTGGGTTATTCAATCTATTTCAGATTTTTGATAGGGAGAGGATAATAATATGGGTTAAAAGAGATGTTTTTATCTTGATTTGGAGGGAAATTTATTGTATCATTCTTTGGATCAAGGGATTGGAAAGATTACACAACTTTGTTTGTGCATGGGGATTTAAGCTCCTTTACTAATAGTTCTTGAATCAAATCATGAAAGATATGGGATGAACTATATTTTTAGGATTGGGATGAGTTGTATTGTAAGTATGTGGGAGATAATAAATAGATTCTTTAATGGATTTTTGGATTGAGGATGAGGATAAGGATCCTAAAAAGGAGTTAGAGATTAGAATTTGGGATGTAGATAGGGTTTGAGGGGAATTTTGGATTAAGGGTTGGTTTCCCTTGTCAAAGTGAGGGTAAGGATGAGTGATAGGAGATGAATTAGGATTTGATGAATATGAGGAGGATGGAGGTTTGGTGAAATTACTTGGGAGGTATCTATCCATGGTATAGTAATCTAGGAGGTCTTTAGGATTGAGAGTGTAGCAAGTGGACTTTTAGGACATAGGGATGGTAGATAGGGATGGGGAAATGTTTGATAAGGATGAAGGTGTTGGCAGTGGTTGTCATTCAAGTCACAACTTGAGGAGTTTGTTGATTGTTGGTTGTCATGGGATGTCATGCCTTATATGATGGTTGTTGAAGTTCATGGTGGATGCCATGCCTTGTTCTATGCTAAGAAACATTGTATAGTGCACTATTGTTGCTAGTAGAACTTTGTTTTTATAATAATATATTTAGATGAGTATTAGAAGCATGATTGATAATGGAGAGATATTACTAAATTTCTACAGTATTTATTTTTCTCTCTCTTGATGTTGTTGATGAAGTATGTGTTGTTGAAAGAAAGATCTAGCCTTCGCAAGGTACTTAAGTGTTTCTAGTCTAGGAAGTTGCATTGAAGTTTGTTTGGTAGAATGCTCAACATTCCTCCATTGTTGAAGTTTGGTTCTTGTGGTTTGGAATTCAATGTTAGTTCTTTGTGGACATTTCAATCCTCTCTTTTTAGGTCACATGTGTTTTTGAGGAGAGTTATGTGAATTGTAGAAGGTTGGTAGTGTTGTTGGTTATTCAGGCTAGTCTAGGAAATGCTATGCATTTCTTTGAATTGATGTCTCCACTCTTACGGCTTGGAGAATATTCTCTAAATTTCTATTTTTTGTCTCAGTTCTAATTTCATGTGATGAAGTGGTCCACAAGCTGATATGTTAATGTCGTATCTTCTAGTTATGAGTTATGTGCTTCCTCAATGGAGTATTTTGTTCTTGTTTGGTTTTTGGTGGTTTCTACTATCATGACAGTATGAAATAAGGGTATATAGGTTTTATTTGATGTTCATGGAACATCCCCATGTGATTTGCACATTTCTATTTAGTTGCTTTGGTGTTGCATTGGGTCTTGAGTTGGCTTCATGGATTATTTGTAGATATTTGGCTAACAGGGCTTGTTCTTTTGCTTATGTTGTGTGTTTGGGGGTTTGCACCATCAATTGAAGATACATGTTAAGTTATATTTGGGTCCTAACCTATCTTGGTTAGAAATTCCTTGAGAAAATTTAATTGGAAGAATGAGTTTGATCTGATAGGTTACGTGCTTCATGTTTCATCTACACATTTCCTTTGATGTCGATTTAGATTGTTGTGTGCCAACGTGTGAATTGTTTTGGATTACATTAGAAGATGAAATAATAAAAAAATGTCCTATCTTCAGGATAGGACCATATTACGTTTTAGTGGCTAAATTGTTGAATTTATTATTTATCTTCTTCTTGGCCAAACTAATTGAAGTTTTGAAAACTTGTAGTGGATATAAATGTAAGATCATTTTGGATGCAACATGATGGAATGTACAATGGTGAAGAAGTGTGTGTGTGAATTGTATTGAACATCTAACAAAGATAGTGCTAAAGTGTGTGAAAGGAAAGGTCAACTATTCTTTAATGCCTCAGTCAACAAAGTGAATTGTTGACAAATATTGTAATCTCTTATAAAGAAATTGTATCTTGCTCTAAGATAGTGAATCTCATCAGGTCCTCTGTATCTTTCTCTTGAATTTGGTTGGTACTTCAGTGTTGCAAGTCCTTTGTATCTTGCTCTAAGACAGTGAGCCTTCTTGCAAATCTTTTTGGTAGTGGACCTTTTATATTGTGAGTTAACTCTCACCGTGGTTTTTCCCTCATTGGTTTTTCCATATAAACTTGGTGTTTTCCTTGTGCATGTGTGTGTTATTAGTTTCTTTCTCATTTTTTGTTGATTTGATTAGAAATATAACAGTTATTTCTTTCATTAATGAGTATTGTTGATGATATTGAGGGTTTAAACTGCTATATCTGATTAACGATTTTAGTTGTGATAAGAAGATTGCATTGTGCTAAGAGTTTCAAGATTCGAAAGGGATTTTTTTTTGTGTAGACCAATTCACTCCCCCCTCTTAGTCTCCAAGTGTGTTCAACAATTGGTATTAGAGCCAAGTTCCTCTAAAGAAGCCTAACAATTTGAGGTAAATATATGGGATGGAACATGATGGTTCATACAAGGGTCCTTGGTTTGATGGGACTAATTATTCTTTCTAGAAATCGAGAATGGAAGGACACCTAAACTCCCTAGGATTCAATGTATGGCAATCAATCAAAGATGGTTATACTACTCTTGGTACTCCTGCAACAGATACTACTGAAATCAGACTAAATGAATGGAATGCCAAAGCTAAAAATGCTCTCTTATGTGGATTGGTAGATTCAGATCTTTTGAAGGTGATGAATTGTAGCTCTGCTAAGGAAGTCTAGGAAAATATTGGTAGTATCTATTAAGGTGGTACAAAAGTGAAGCAAGCTAAGATACATATCTTTAAAAGTAGATTTGAGACTCTAAAGATAACAAAGGGTGAAAACCTATTTTTTGGGGTTCTTTGCTATTTTTGTCATAATAGGACCTTTTGATTCTCATCTAATTTGCACTCAATCCCAAGTTTTATTACAAAATGATTCCCACCATTATGCTTCAATGGAAGATCATGTAAGGCCTTTAGTAATCTCATGTGCCTTAGAATATCCTTAGTTGTGGTTCTTTGTCAAATAACTTGGTTGAATACAATTATTGATGAGAATTTTCTTAGCCTAAATCCTTCACTTTAGTCAAGAACACGGTCTTAAATAATTTTAGAATGGTATAATTCATAGTATAAAGTGAAATATTAATATTTAAATATGCCCAAGAATATTTAGTTTGTGTGGCACCTAATAATTGGTAGTGTATAGAGAAGGATTGGTAACCTAAGCATTTAGACTACACAAGTTGGTGGAGTGTCATGTACCTACTATAGAATTTTAAGTTCATATCATGTCCAATATTTGATCAATATTGAGTAGAGTAGTATTTATTTTTCAATCAATCTGTAACATCAGGAAATACAATGAAGGGTTAAATAGCACACAACAATGCAATTCAATCTCTAATGCAATCTAAGCTGAACAACAGAGAACAAAGGAAAGCTAAAACATAAATAAATTGAACAATCTCACCCAATATCTATGTAGTTCCATGTCTGACCTTGGTTTCCCTTCTCCATTTCGCCGTTGTAGTATAATTTCCCTCAGATTTCTCTTGTGCAAGTATAGCCTGTGATAGTGATTATAGCAAAATATCAAAGATTAAGAAAGTAAGTGCTCCAAAAGTCACAAGATTTTGGGAGAGAGTTGAAATGATGAAAGACAGATCAATTTATAGAAAATTGATCATTCGAATGAGAGGCCAAGATCAAAAGATTGACAGACGGTTGAGATCAAAAGATCAGACATGCATTATGATAACTATTAGTAGTGACATGAGTGATAGAAACTAGAAATAGAAATAAGATTAAATAAATGATTTAATCTTCAAGTTTGGTATTCAAAAATAGAAGGATAGTCTTTGCATGACAAAGATAAAGATAGATTAAAAAGCAACGTTATGTTCAAATGCACGCACAAGATTTAATTAATTAAATAAAGATATTTAATTAATAAGCATGTGCATGCATATGAGTTAGAACTAGATAACTAATTGGTTCTGATAGAGAGTTCATTTGAGAAGGACACTCAGACATTAAACCAGGAGATAACTGACTAATTTAAATAGATCTCGAGTTGAGTAAGAATGAATACTTAGATAACTTAAGCATTTATCCAAATATAAAATAATGTGTTTGAAATATACTTTTATGAATTAAATGATTTATTTAATTCAAGATTTGACATTTAAGGATTAATTAAATAAATAAGATTTATTCAATTGAGTGGCAAAAAGGTTAAATGAATAATTAAATAATTAAAATATATATATTTTATTATAGTTGAAATATGATAAAAGGTAAATTAAATAAGAATTTATTTAATTTAAAAAGAAGGATAAGATTAATTAGTAACATAATTAAATAAAAAGTGTTTATTTAATTAGTCAAATAGAATAAAGAAAATGAGAATTGATTAAACTGTGGATGTGAAAATCTGCAAATGGTTAAATAACTAACAATTCAACAAGCATGGTTAGTGTTCAAACAAAGCAAGATTTTAACATCCATATGAGACGAGTCAACATGCTTTAATGATGCAATCAAAACAAAAAAAGGATTAGATAAACTAGATGAAAGCATACAATAAATCATGAAGTAAATAACATCTCATATTGGATTGGTGCTATTGTGGAAAATAGCCCTTTCCCAATCCTTACTTAAGCTCCATGATATGAAAATGATATGTTGACGATCAAGATGATGAATGGGCAAGATTAGCTCTCAATTGAAGAGAGTAACCTTGCATGAGATTTGTGGATCAAGTTGTGGAGTTGAAATGCTAAGATTGTGGAGGATTTGATAAAAGATGAAGCTTCTCATTTATATATTATTTGGATGAGAGGAATAGCCAAATGGATGAATGTGGGACAAATATTGGACCAATGAGATGAGGACACTTGTCAACTTGTGAGTGGTTGAGGAGTGTGCAAGATTTGGGAAATGTGCCCAAGAGAGGGAGATTTCAAATTCAAATTTGAGAGTAAATGTTGAGTGGGGGACATGTAAGAGTTTATTAATTGCTTTGTTGGATGTACATGCCCACTTGATTGTGAATTCAAACTTGAGGGAATATTCCTCAAAGATGCCATGTTGATGGAAAATGTTGGATTTAATAAATCAATAAATTGATTTATTTGTGCAAGTGGTATTATCTAGAGGATGTGACATGCATTAGATTAGATTTAATCAGGATTAATTAGCTTAATGATGATTAGGATGATTTTGACTTTTATGACTTAAATATTTGATTTATTTAATTCAGAAAAGGATGGAATATGCATTTGGATCTCAATTTAATGAATGTTTGATTTATTTAATTAGAGGGATGATGTTTGATAAAGGTTAATTAATGAAATGTTAGGATTTAATTGATTTATTTAAATGATAAGCGAATATGATCTAATCAAATGCATGATGTCAATTTGACGTGTCTACATTTTTCCCCTCTTTGAAGCAATGTACTTGTTGTGTTGGTTCAAATAATAAACTTGTCATGATCAAAATTCAAAAAAAATCTAATTTTTTGGATGCCCCAGTGGAAAGAAGTACACTAGTACATTGCCCCCTCGAGAGATCAAGCGAAAAGATTTGATTTGAGGGTTGATATCGCGATAAAGAGGTTCAAAATTGATGGTTATGGGTGATGATGCAAATGAGATGATTTTAAGATGCTTAGAATAACAAATCTATATTATCTTAAACAACTTAAATGATGATATGATGTGATGATGGATGAGATAGATGATGTGATATGCTATGATTATGCAATGGACGTTCTATGCAGATGCTTAGACTAACAGATCTATATTATGATGATGAAAATGCATGTGAGGATGATATGCTGAATATTGATGGTTTATGGATGCGGGATGGGCGCATGATGGATGCATTGGTGATGATGAGTAATTATTCATGACTTGATGTTAGTGCGGAAAAGATGAAATTAGATGATGACAAGAGGATCCAACAAGTCTATGATCTGATGAGACTTTATTAGAGATGATGATGATGATAGTGATGATGATGATGATACATGATGATGATTTGCTTATCAAGGATTGGGATTTTAAAAGGGCTACTTACCTTATGTTTGATAACACACATAGGCATGATGCATCAAGGTAAAAAGAACCAGGATGGTGTTGTACCTAGTGCAATGGACTTTGACTCAACAAACAGATAGGAGTATTCTTGTTCACACTTGACATACAGAAACCTTGCTAGGACGTACCTAACAAAACAAGTATTCGCCAAGTTATTTTACAAGAACATCTAACAAGCACAGCAGACAAAAGATAATGATCGTTGCCCCATTCCTATCTCTTTAAATCCTCTGTTCGGATATCATCGAGAGGTCCTTGGAGTGAGCACAATAAGATAAACCAAAAGAAAAGATCAAGTACACAAACAAGTCAATGTTCTTCATACCTTTAGCTAAAGGGATGTGTTTTGATAGGATAAGAATCCAAGTGATATCCAAAATGATGCCCATTGTCAGAACGATATATCCTAGGAAATGCATTGTATAGGATGATGATGGTTTGATAAGTTGATTGATAGGCTGTTGATATAAGGTTGACTCACGTGTCTAAAAATGATCAAGAGTTTGATTTTGTGTTTAACGGTTTGTTGTTTCGATTTTGATTTTACGATTGAAGCTTGCTTTTGCTGACTACTGTGATTGTTTCTGTTTATGTTGCCAAAGGATGAAGGTGATGATCAGTTTATTATGGATGATTGATTATTGCGGGTGCAAGCAAGATGAGACGGATGGATTTTTTTTCAAATATTTGGATTTTTTTTATGTTTTGAAATGTTTTGGGGCTTTTTTTGGTGTTTTTGAGATTTTGCGATGTTTTTGGATGTTTTGGATTTTTGATGTTTTGGATGTTTTGGATTTTGATGTTTTCGAATGTTTTTGGATTTTGATGTTTTTGAATGTTTTTGGATTTTGATGTTTTTTGAATTTTTTGGATTTTGATGTTTCGAGGGATGATCAAAGTTTAGCCTTGCCTATGTTTAAGCTCAGAGACGACGTAGTTCAGATTCTGATGTTTTTGATGTTTTTCTGACTTTTTGAGTGTTTTTGGATTTTTGATATGTTTTGGATGTTTTTGGATTTTCTGATTTTCTAATGTTTTTGAATTTTCACATGATTTTGACGATTAGGATATGGACATGTGTGACGATATCAGTGCTCTATTTGGGGTTTTGTTGAAGACTAAGCTAAGGTTGATTGATCTGATTGGTGGATTGATGATGATGATTAAATTGTTGAGGATACACAACAATGCAATGATTGGATTGATTGTGATTGATTAGGATTGATGATGATAACATTGTTGAGGATGCACAACAATGCAAGGATAGTGTTAAGAAACACAAGGATTGGGAAGGATATACTAAGATGATGATGGGATTGATGATGATAACATTGTCGAGGATACATGACAATGCAAGGATAGTGTTAAGCAACACAAGGTTTGGGAAAGATATCCCTAAGATGATGATGTTTTGATTGGATTTGATTGATCATGATTGATGAAGCTTGATTTGGAACAAAAGGTGTTTGAATGATTTGATGTGATGTTTGAAGTGCAACTTAGATGCAACTGATAGTGATTACTTGGATTGATGTTCGATGAAAGATGAAGATTGATAAGGAATGTCTTCTCGTAAAAATATGCCATGGGCTAGTGCTATGGATTTTTGGCTCACAAATGCTTTGACCAATTTGATTTCACATTTTCCAATGTTCGGATCGCCACATAAGTCGAAGGACAAAGACCAAGATTTATTCTCGAAGCAAGATGCACATATCTGCCCCCAATGTCTAGCAATGTACAGAATGCGATGGATGGATCCTTGGATAGGTGTATGGGTGGATGGATATAAGCACGCCAAGGATTCCAAGGATTATCTTGCGATAAGATAAGGTGTTTAAATGGAGAAATGCTTCATTGGATAATGCTTCATGGCTCAGATAACACTACATAGGATAGGATCAATGAAAGCGACCCTTGTCAAGATGTTTACCATAAGCAAGCATAAAGTATGCCCCAAACTTTTATCAAGATCAAGATAACTTGGATGATGGATGAAAATGGATTGGATAAATGGTTTATGGATGAATGGATTTATTATGGATACAATGGATGGAATGCTCAATTTATTACGAATGGAATGAGATGCTTTCATGTAAAATAGCGAACACAAATGCTCGATTCTACACATGATGCCTGTTTGCCAGGTTTTCATCATGGTACCTGCCCAAAGTGCCACCGTAGTGGTTTTCACTAAAGGACAATTTTTTTCTCTTTACTATTTTCAATCCTTTTTCTGATTTTTTTGGATTTTCATATTTTTTGATTTTTTTTATTTTTCTAAAAGATTTATGCTCATGCTGAATCACAAGGTGTTATTGATGTAGATGCCCCATTCATAATGTGCCATCGATATCCTGCTTGAAGAAGTTGCTTTGCTAAGATATGTGCACTTGAATACAACTTTTGAGATTCCTGATCTACTTCGTCGATACCAGAGTTGACTTTGTCTTTGTGTGCACTCTGCGATAGAGTGCCTTCAAAATCCTTATGATGAAGGGTTGTTGCCAATACATGGTCAATGTGAGAATTAGATATCATGCATGGAGGCATGGACGAAGTGTGTTTTGGGGTAAAAGATGGATTGGTTGACAGTTTGGGATCTTTGACTCTCCAAACTTGGGAAGATGAGCAATGATGGGTGGATACAAAATTGTGCATGGAATTAGGACCAACTGCTTGATACACTTTGTACGTCGCTTGAAAATTCTGCTTTTGCTTTTGCGGACATCTTTGATGGATACTTTTCCCTTTTTTATTTTGCCCCATAGTTTCTTTGACTGATGGAGTTTGATAGGGATGATCTTTCTTTGTATTCTTTGGTATCCATTTGTATTTGATTTTTCCATTATGCTTTCCAGCTTCTTTTTCTTTGATAATGTTCTTCGTACTTTGATTCAATTTTTTCCTTCGAAGTTGGTCCCAATTTGTGGATGGGGTGATGGGTGGATGAAGATTCATGGCATGGTTGGTCGTAGTATTGACACAAGTTTCATCATAAGGACTCTTCGCGCTTCCTATGTCGACGTTTGCTTGAGACGAAGTTGCCCCCAATATTGTGGGCGTAGTACCTTCATGCTTTGATTTTTCATGTTCTGAGAGCTCTTTCTTAGAATGCATTCTCTGATAAATGACCATTGTAGATGATGTTATTTCGATTGGATGCTCCGCTAACTTTGAATTATACTGTTTTGTCTGACTTGTTTCCTTGAGTGGATAATGTTGGATATCTATGTACCTGATGTCCTCATTTTAAATTCGGGATATATCTAATCCTGATGTTGATAACTCAGTTTGACTGTAGGAGTTAATAATCTTCTCTTTTTGTGTAACAAAATTTTGTTCCACATGAAGATCATCTATGTGTCCCTCCATAGAAAGCATCTAATGGGTAGGTGGAGGAGTATGTGCTACATGGATATGATAATCTTGCATAGATAAGAGAGTGTCCATTAGATTATTGTAGAATCTTGAAGATACAAATTCTTGATCTTGAATGATTTCAGAGTTGCTTTCGACATGCTTCGGATCAAGTTCCTGACATGGGTCAGTTTCAAAGGACGGATTGCTTTCTCGGACATCATTATTAGGCATGGTAAGTGGTTCAATATCATCTTGATCTTTGAGTGAATTTGGATCAAGTGTCGAGTTGAGGATTCTCTTAGTATCTGTAACCATGAGGTCAAAGGGGGTCAACATGTCTTGGAAGGGGCCACTGCTAGAATTTGGTGAAAGATGTTGATTATGCTTTGGAATGAATTCTTGAGATATGTCCTCTAACTCACAAGGCAATGTAGAGACATTTTCAACATGATCATAGGTCAACGGATCGTGCATTATGTCAATAGGAACAAATAATCCTAACACTCTTTGAAATAAATCACTAAAAAGTGGCTCTTGATGTGTGAGTTGATCATTGGATGGGGTAGAAACATCCTCAATGTGCTCCTTAATTGAGATATTTTGAACATTGTTTTCAACAATTATGGTGGAGAGATTGTGAATGTCTTCAACCATAGGGTCAAGTGATGTTGACATTTCTTGAATTGGATCATTGTCAAGTATTGTTGGTGGATTTTGATCATGATTGAAAAGTGACTCTTGACCTATGTTGATTTGATCTTTGGATGAAGTAGACACAGCTTCAAGGTGCTCAATGACGGATTGATCTTGATCCTTGCTTTCAACAGTTGTCATTTTTTGTGTTTGTGCTTGCGTTTGTTGGGCAGCTTGAGAGGCTTGTTGCACTTGTTGAGCTTGTCTTGCTTGTTGTGTGGCTAGATATTGTTGGATGGCCCTTTGGTAGGCTTGGTGAGCTTTTAGTGCAATGTTATATTGTCTTGCAGCATTTGGTTTTGGTGGTAGTGGTGGCGGATTTTGAATTGTGTTGGATGTAGTGACAAGTGGTTGAGATACGCTTGGAGCGATCATGGGGGTTTGAGATAAGATGGGTGTGATAGGGGTGGTCAGAATGATTGAAGGGATAGGAATGGTTGGAATGACCGAGGTGATAGGTCCTTGGGAGACCAAATTTTGATTTTCCATTTGATTAGATACTATCTGTTGGAGTGATTTCGATGGTATATTCAAAGTATTTGATGTGATGGATTGATTGGTGTTAGGTGGATTGATTTGGATGGAGTGATTGGTGCTAGGTAAAGGGGGAAGCCCTAAACCAAGGAATGATGTTGATAAGGGTAATGGTGGTGGAGATGTCTCTTGGCACAATGACTCAACTATTTTGGTAAGTGTAGCAATTTGGTCTCACCAAATTTTATCTTGATTTCAATCTTGACTTCCTTGATATATTGATTTGGCTTTTGTTTAAGCAGATTTGGAGTGTGTACTTGTGTTTGATTTTGGACAATGTTTTGATTTGGGATGATGTTCAAATTTGGCATTATGGGTTGAAATTGAACATTGTTGATGTTGGAAATATTTGTATGATTTGCAAATGTATCCATCCCAAAGTTTGTTGGATTCATGTTTCGAAAACTTGTGCTTGGTACATTCTCATTGTTCGTTTGAAGGCTCATGCTTTGATTGTTCGGTTGACAGACTTGTAGGTTTGGATTTAGATCTACCATCGGGAAATGTGTTCCAATCTTTGATTTGGGCATACTCATGCTTGTTGTGCCTTTGACATTTGTAGAAGGTAACGATCCCATGTATGGATTGTATAAGTGTGAGTTTTGATAATCAATCTGCGTTGTAAGGATTTGAAATTTAAATTGATTTGGATTACTCATGATGTATGGATCAAGTTTGTATTCCATGTTCCTCCTATGTTTTGACCTTCTTACAAAAGTGACCTCTAAGGTTCTTAGGACCAATGACAAGATGAAGGATGAAAGGTGTAAATGATATGAGTGTTTAACGTTTAGGGACTTTGGATCAATGCTAGACTTAGGGCTTGATTTTGATTGGTTTGATTGAATTTGGATAATGAACTTGTAAACCCTCAGATGTTAGATGTGATCTTAGGATAAATTTGTTCAAAGGATGGCTAATTCAATTAAATGTATGAGAAAGGATATATTCCCATACACCTAACTAAACAAGGTGATTTTGATTTTTGATGATTTACCCAAGTCTAGAATGATGTTTTCAAAGCTCTAAAGTTGTTTGTGCGATGGGATGAAGATGATAAAAGTTTGGATGAATGAAGTGTTTGATTTGATCCTAAATGAATCTAGGAAGGACTTGTTTACTAGGCCAAGATAGTGAAGAACATGCTTTTTCTCTAAGAGTAATTCAAAATCAAAAGATCAATGTTTGCATGAAAACCATACGACCAAAAGATGCCAAGCACATACGCGAGGTCCAATTGATTTAATCTTTGCTTAATGGATTATTTTTACCACAGACACGCTCTTGATTATGTTTCAAACTAAATTTCCAATGTCACAACTTCTTTTCATCCCACAAAGTGTTATGTGGAAGTTCCAAGAAATCAGGACAAGGGTTGCCTAATGTTGACCTTAGTAGGAGCAAATTGAGATGAAATCCAAATGCTTAGAAGCCTATAAGGATAAAAATCCCAAGGGAAAGCAATAACATGTGAATTTGTTCAAGGATATTTGCCTCTCCTAAAGGGTTTGCAATTTTGATGATTCGTTGAATGTTGGTTTCGATGTTTTCGATCAAAGCACTGTGTTTTCAAATTGACTCACAAGAAATAACACCCTAGCTCAATTGGTACATTTTTCTTGGTGGGCTTGCCTCATGCCCTTCATAGAAGAAGAGATGATTTTACATGCAACCAAGGAAAAAATATAAAGGTATGTTAAGAATGAAGTCTTAACCTCTATATTTCAACCAAGATCGGACATGGCAAGTAACTTCTTGGAATCTAAGTTCCAATGCACCACTTTGATAAACTCGCTCAATGGATCAATTGGTCACTACAAAACAAGGGTTATATTTTGGACTTTCTGTTTGTGGAGATTGACCCATACAGCGAGAGTCCCCTTTCGAATCCATCTCATCGGAGCCAATCGCGTGATACTGGCGTTTATTCCAATACCCACATTTATATCCCGGTTGGAAATACTCTTGGCTTTAGAGTGTTACCGGTTGAGTCGTTCCCTTGGGTGAGTACTTTTTCCCCAAGGCAAGCCCTCTAGGATAAACAAAAGCGAGTAAGACAAAATCCATAACTCGATCAATATTTGATGGCAACAAAGAGAGAGAATATACACGATAATGCCCCCACTCACACTCGCACAAGATCTTGTTCAATTTTAAACCCAAACTGAAGTGTGGAGGCAATCTTTTATGCAACTTAATGTCATCAAAAAGACTTTTGATTCTCAAGATCGTCGTGAAGCACGAGAGAAGTGCATACGCCTTTTTAGATGAAATTATTTTGCATAAAAGATTACAAAACACGAAAAAAACATGTTCATTTTATCCTTCAAAGCAATGATTTGAGTTCGTTTTAAGCACCAAAAATAAAATGTCAAGTTTGTTTGTTCAATTTTAGACCAAATCAAAATCTAGTAGGTGTCTAAGGTTCAATTTAATCCCTTGCAATGAAAATTCAAAGCTTTTGTAGTGTTCGTTTTAAAGCCCAAAACCAAAGATGAGTTAGCCTAAAACAGAAAATTAAGGCATAAGATGGAATCTCCAAGCATTAAAAAATGCTTTTGAATTTCAATTTTGATGTTCAATTTATTGCCAAGTTCCTTCGAATACTTCTTGCAAGCTACTTGCGCAATGAAATGCTCCTTGGTCTTCCTTTGTTTACCTATAAGATGAAAAAAATAAGATAAATAAGTTTTATTTCATGAGATCAATGAAGCATGCATCATCACAAAAAAAATCATACTTGTCACGCAAAGTCATCACAAGATACCAAGCTAGTAACCCTTTCTACAAATATTTATGTAAAGCTTCAATGAGAGTATTCGAAAGAAGCTTCCCAAATAATGTCGTGCCTGCAGAGCTTTTAGAGTCAACAAAAATAAAATAAAATAAATCACAACTCTAAACATAATGATGGTGTAATCAATAGATTTCTAGCAAACACCCCAAACTACAAGTTACCAATTTAGCCACAAATTATAAGAATCAATAGTAAAGTCAAAAGAATTGGTAGTTAGCATAGACAAAGCACAAACTAATTATTTTAAAATGCAAGTTCAAATCACAACAGAGCACAAAAAAACAACAGTAATTAATGTGTTCCAGTATTCGATGCAATATTTTAAGGACATGCGAGACTTAATGTGCTCCAAGAGGATTGTCAACTTAATAGCAAGGAAGTGAACACACCAACTAACGATTTGGTTTAGATGCATAAATTTAAACTGTTTGAAAATTTAACAAAGACCCAAGATCTATGGTCCCAGCCAACGCCTTCCTTTGTCACCATTAAATGAAGCCCCCCCTTAGTTTTTTTGGAGGACCACTCAGCAAAATATTTGGTTTTAATGCTCTATTTTGGGAAATTTTGCGCGCAGTCAATGGCAAAGATGTTACTTATCATATAATATATTATCCCTTAATTCTGCATGCAGTCAACATCAGAGATTTAATTCAAATAAGATATGTTAGAAAGAAGCTCATCATTAAATAAAAATCTAAGTATTCTTTCTTATTGAATGCTTAAAGAGGGTAGCGTGGGCTTTAATAAGTGATTTATTTCCTTTAGTCACATATGTCCACATCGAAACTGCTTCAGTTGTCCCTGTCCCACTTTAGTGGAAAACAAGTTGCGCAGTCATGCACGTCCCCTCAATTTTAATGCCAGTAGCCTTTAGCCTTTACTTTCTAGTCGCTTTCACCAGGGTGGTCAATGAATGTTTCCTTGGTCTTTCCCTGTCTATCACCAAGTACCTGCACATTGTTTGGTTACCATTAATTATCCTAAAGATAAAGCTACTCCTTATAATGTGAATAGATTACAATGTGAATATCATAAGGAAAGCATCTCCTTCGCACACCACAATGCTCTGCATATTGTTCATAGACACTAAGTAGTAATAAAAAGAATTCACAGTGATAAGTGATTTTCAAAAGCAATTTGAATAGAAGATTCCGCCTAAGATCTTTTTGCTGCCTGTATGCTTATGACTTTTCACTTCTTCAATCTAGCGAGTGAGCAGCTATTTTCAATGAGGGCCTAATCCATTAAGAAGGTGAGAATCAGATTATTTCAACTGCATCATGCTTGACCAGAGCACCCGACTAGAGGGCTGCGAATTGCTGGGCGATTCCCTTCCTCTATCCCTCACGCAGCCAGTGTATGACAACATATTCCCCTGTGTTTGCTGATGTGTACCAACTTTGAATCCAAGTTGAAATCATAAATTATACGAACACAGCAAAAACAAAATTAGATTCAGATGAACAAATAATGTTATTGAATCCATTATGAAATTAGACATTATCTAGGGCCGATAAATAGAGCTCTTTTGAATGCAGCCAAAAACTTTATTGAATATAGAGTTATGCTTAATATAGAGTTATCGAATACAGAGTTATGATAAATAGAGCTCTTTTGAATGCAACCAAAAACTTTTCTCTCTTGACTGTTCTGTACGTGCCATTATTAACAATCCTTTTTCATCCTTCAAGAAAGTCTAGAGTTTGAATTGTGTGCCTAAGTTGTTCATACCACAGAGTTAACAAAAAATTGAGCCTTTGCACTTGATGTGTCGACTCTTTCCACTTGATGGAATGACCTTAAGGTGTCAATTTAGGAAAAGTGATGTGACTAGTTTGAATCAGCTACTGTCTAGAGTGAAGAAAACATGCCTCCTTTATTTTAGTATTAAATAGAGTTCTTCGATAGTCAATGCAAGCTTAAATGAGAAAACCAACCAGTCGATTCAAATTTCCAACATACTACCCATAATGAGAAAATCCAGCTAATCAAGTACATGCGTACCTCACCTCTAAGATAAGCACAAATACCTTTCCTCTCTGCTATTGTAATACCAACCTAGGGATGCCAACATTTTTTCTGAGATTCAGATACAACACTGTCAGTGTTGAACCCACAACATGATCTGTTGAAAATCTGGAAAGGCTTTGCTGCAATGAATCCCAACTCAAGAAAATTAAATCAGTTATCAAACGTAAAACACACATCAAGGAGATCCAGGCTCATGAGCCGGTTGAACGATATGCCCTGAGGAACATCATCTTATGGAATACATTGGTCGCAGGTTTTGCACAAATGAAAAAGGCATAAAAAAAGATGTAAGGCAAGTGATATTACCAGGTGCAAAGCTGAATTCCCAACCTTTTCCAGCATTCCTACTATATGCAAGTGGAAGCATAAACAAGTCGCATGAATTGAAGGCGGGAGAATCTTTCAAGCGAATATAATTGGCAAGTGTAAAGCTGAACTCCCCAACCATTCCAGCTTCCTTCCTGCCTCAAAGAAATGACTTTATAGTTGAAGAGGGGCCTGCGCACTATTTGACAGAATGCCTTTACTAGTATTTTTACAGTCGTTCACTTTTCCAATTTGGCGAGCAACAAACTCTATTGGGTGCAATTTTAAGACAATAATATCTGTGTGGAGAAAATAGAAGAAACACCATTTTTAAGATAGCACCACGGCTATAAGAGGACTCCAAATCATGATCTAAACATGTATTTTTCAGAAGAAAATAAAGGGCATGGTGTTGGTATCTTGAATCGACCCACTTCCAGCAGACAAATTAAATTATCATTCTTTTTAGACTTGACAGATATTTAAATATGCAAATGCATTTATATCATACTATACGTAAGATACTATCGATCATGTGGACGTGCTTTTTTTTTTTTTTTTTTAAACTTTTGCAACATCAATAGTAATCAACTTAAAAGCTGCCTATGCATGAATACAATAAAACCAGAAAATCTGCAAAACCAAAGTTACAAGCTGCAAACTAAAGAATTTGCAAACAAGTGTTAAAAGTTGAAACTAGAGAATCTTAAACTTCTAAAAGATGTAGTATGCAGCCCTCCTTCTAGGGCCATAATGTGGATGTGAAAATCTGCAAATGGTTAAATAACTAACAATTCAAAAAGCATGGTTAGTGTTCAAACAAATCAAGATTTTAACATCCATATGAGATGAGTCAACATGCTTTAATGGTGCAATCAAAACAAAAAAAGGATTAGATAAACTAGATGAAAGCATACAATAAATCATGAAGTAAATAACATCTCATATTGGATTGGTGCTATTGTGGAAAATAGCCCTTTCCCAATCCTTGCTTAAGCTCCATGATATGAAAATGATATGTTGATGATCAAGATGATGAATGGGCAAGATTAGCTCTCAATTGAAGAGAGTAACCTTGCATGAGATTTGTGGATCAAGTTGTGGAGTTGAAATGCTAAGATTGTGGAGGATTTGATAAAAGATGAAGCTTCTCATTTATATATTATTTGGATGAGAGGAATAGCCAAATGGATGAATGTGGGACAAATATTGGACCAATGAGATGAGGACACTTGTCAACTTGTGAGTGGTTGAGGAGTGTGCAAGATTTGGGAAATGTGCCCAAGAGAGGGAGATTTCAAATTCAAATTTGAGAGTAAATGCTGAGTGGGGGACATGTAAGAGTTTATTAATTGCTTTGTTGGATGTACATGCCCACTTGATTTTGAATTCAAACTTGAGGGAATATTCCTCAAAGATGCCATGTTGATGGAAAATGTTGGATTTAATAAATCAATAAATTGATTTATTTGTGCAAGTGGTATTATCTAGAGGATGTGACATGCATTAGATTAGATTTAATCAGGATTAATTAGCTTAATGATGATTAGGATGATTTTGACTTTTATGACTTAAATATTTGATTTATTTAATTCAGAAAAGGATGGAATATGCATTTGGATTTCAATTTAATGAATGTTTTATTTATTTAATTAGAGGGATGATGTTTGATAAAGGTTAATTAATGAAATGTTAGGATTTAATTGATTTATTTAAATGATGATCGAATATGATCTAGTCAAATGCATGATGTCAATTTGACGTGTCTACATAAACAATTAAGATTATTTAATTAATGGATGAATTAAGGTTATCCTGTAAATTAATTAAATAAATAGATTTATTTAATTAATAAAGAAATGAAGAAATTTAGAGAATAATTAAATAATTGACATTATTTAATCATGACCATGGAAATAAGAATTATGAAGAAATTGAAGTCGCAGGCTTAGACCAGATTTCAGTGTCTACATTTTTCCCCTCTTTGATACAATGTCATTTCGGCGTTGTGTCAAAGAAAATCGATCAAAATATATGCCTCAGTCATGCCCCAGTGTAAAATAGGTGAAGGTATGCCCCCTCGTGAAAATTGATAAATTTTCAAAAAAAATTAAAAAAATTGGAAATAGTCCCGATTAGTCAATTTGATAGCCAGTAATGCAATGGAGTTGACGGAAATGAATTTGGAGGTGTTAGGGATGTGTAGAGTTCGATTGAAGTTGGAAGTTTACGCGGACAATAGGCAAGGTTAGAAGAATTGCCACCCAAAACCCTAGGTATAAATAGAAAAGGGGTCAAAAATCAATTCATTTTCACCCACATAGTTTTGAGAATTGAGATTGTGCTCTAGACCTTTTTTGAGAATGTCTCTAGTTCCACACACTCACCATCATGCATATCGCATTCGGACATTCAGACGACCTGCAGATGTGAGCCCCCCAGTGAGTAGCCTGATCTTGACTTTTGAAATTTTGATTTTTGCGCTTTTTAATGCATGTATTTTAATTATTTGTAATGTGTAATTTTAGAGACAAGCCACATATGCATGTGTAAATGACGCATGTGTATGTGGAATTACGCATCTGTAATTTTATGTTATAGCATTAGAGTAGGTTTTTGATAAATTCTAGCAATTGTTTTTAAATTCAACGCATTTGTGTTATTGCATCACATTTGCAATTAATAATAGCGCATATGAGAAAATGTAATGCATGTGTTTTATGTTATGCATTTGCATTTTTTAAAATTGTTGATTATGTGTGTCTGTATATGTACGCATTTGCATGGTAAAACGCATTTGCTTGTTGAATTGACGCATATGACATTATGAGATGCATTTGTAAAATGGAATGATGCATTTGTTATTTTGTAACGCATTTGCAAAAGAATGACGCATTTGTTTGGCATGGAATTTTGTCATTTTGAACTAGGCTATGTTATTGATTCTAACATGAGGCAGGTACAATGCCATTATAGGTTGTTTTGGACCCTATTTATATGTGAGAGTCGAGACCGTTGACTTTTCACTTCTATGATAGTTTACGGAGCACGAAAAAATGGTTTTTGTGGCACCTTGGTCTTTATCATGTGACAAACATGCCCATTATTTGAGCAAATCGGGGATTGTTGACTGCATTGTGTGAGCAGTGGCACTCAAAGACATTGTCGTTTTACTTGCCTACTGGTGAGGCAACGGTTACCTTAGAGGATGTATATAAGATTCTCAAATTTCCTATTAGAGGGACGAGGGTGATGTATGATACTCAAAGAGGATTCTTTGAGATGTGTAGATATTATCCCCACAAGGATATTAGACAGTTAGGTATAGATCACTATGAGATTAGATGGCATGTGTTGTCTCAAAGGTATAGGCAGTTAGACCGTCTATTGTGTACATTGATAGGTGGAATAGTTCTTCCTAACCATCGAGGTCATGGATTCCCTGTAGGATGGGGGGAGATGTTGGTCAGGATGTTAGAGAGGTGAGAGGTTTATGCTTGTGGCCCTTGTCTTTTATCGATGTTGTATTTTCATTTGCACGATATAGCATACAGAGAGGCACAGACGATGAGTTGTGGGACCACGCTCCTGATGGTATGGGCATGGGAACACATAGCCATTTTCTGTCTGCCAATTATAGTTGATGTGCAACATGGATCACCATATGCCTTTAGTTATGCAGGGGCTAACACTCAACATCATGTTGGGGATATAGGATACTACAAACATGTGATTGACACGATGGTGCAGTTCATGTGGAGACCATACATGGACTGTCCATAGTGGTCAAATGAGGATGAGTATTTGATATATTGCAAGAAAACACAGAACCTGATTAGACACATAGTTTCGCATGTCCACATTATTGAGAGACACTTGCCAGATCAGGCGTTGAGACAGTTTGGAGAGGTTCAGGATGAACCTCGAGGCCGAGTAGAGTATGCGAGGTCTTCTAGGGAGATTACATTATGGGGTGCAGAGATTCCAATGGCTATTGCAGAGGCCGACATTTATGCTTTGCAGCCAGTATAGTGGGCTTGGATAGATGGAGCAGTAGATCCAGGCACGACGGTTGCATATGATACTTAGTGGGTGGATCATAGGCTAGTACCTCTCACAGATCCAGATCAGGATGTGTCAGTAGAGTGGCAAGGGATAGGGCCACATGGCAAGCATGGTAAAGGAAGAGGTCAAAGGGGTGGAGTTGGTTGTGGTGATGATGGATATGGTCAAGGTGGTGGTCAGAGGGGTGGTGGGAGGGGGAGACATGGTCAGAGAGGACGAGGTCCACCTTTGTCACTCATCTATGAGGGGGAGAGAGAGGGAGAGGATGTTCATATGATTGATGTTGGAAGAGTTGGGGAGGAGGCGGATGTTGAGGTTGGTAGAGAGGAGGTTCATGTTGAGGAGGTAGAGATTGGTGGAGAGGATCATGTGGATGAGGATGTTCCAGAGGAGCATGCAGAGGAGGAGGTGGGCAGGGAGGAGGTAGAGATAGATTCCCTTGGTCTACTTGGTGTGCATCAGGATGGTGAAGAGGATGAGGAGGATGATTAGGAGCGTGAGCTCCATGATAGGATTTTAGAGGAGATGGAGGATGAGGATGATGGGATAAAGAAAGTTTGGCAGGATGATACAAAGGCCATTGATCCAGATACTGCGACTCTACATGCTCATATTGCTTCCTTGGAGGAGAGGATGAGGGTTTTGATGTCAGAGCGAGATTCCTTTCAAATGGAGAGAGATAGGGAATATATGGACAGGGATCAAGCCATAGCTCAGAGACAGGAGACCCAGCAGCGGTTTTCAGAGAGAAGAGCTCTTTGCAATGGACCAGCTGATACATTCGCTCAAGAGCTAGTCGGATCTGGTGAGAGGGCTTCTTATTACAAGGACCTATATGAGGTAGAGGTTCCTCCAGGGAGATGAGCTCCCATTTTTTCACAGGAACGTAGCGGTAGGTCCCAGACCAAGACTCACACCACCTGACAGTGACTACAGAGGGGTTGAGGGGCCTCGCAGATCTAGACCATATGACAAGCTTCCTTCAGGACACAAGTCATCAGGATCCCGACATCATTCATCTGCACAATCTGGTCATGGTAGAAGTGGTAGTTCCAGATAGAGACATGTATTGATATTTATTGATGGACATTGTACTTGATCATTTAGCCTATGGGCTTCATATTATGATACATTATGACATTTTGATGTGACACTTTGTGAGCAATATATATATATATGATTTTTGGTGGCAATTCTCATGATATGCAGTTCTATTTTGATTATGCAGTCTTTTATTTATGCACATGTTCTATATGGTATGTCAATGTGATGGATGATTATATTTACTTTATGATGTGTTTATGCAACCAATGATGTGATGTTGATTCTATATTATGATGTATGCATTTGTGATTATGAGATGCAATTTGATGTTTTTCATATGCAATGCTATCTACATGTGATTCTATATGTTTGATAATGATGGATGTAATGTGATACATATATTTTCACTTGTTATGTACATGTGATGCTTTTATTATGCAATCTATGATAATGAATGCCTATTATGCCATGATTTCCTAGATATGCTAAATTCCTATGTTTTTGTGTTTTCGTAATACAAGATATATAGATGATTTATGATGTATGATATTTACATGATGTTCCTAACATGAATGCATATGCAAGATACTTTATATTTTTTTGTGTCACAAGACTCCGTCATAATGTAAGAAAGGAGAAATGTTAGTGCGGAAAGAAGATGAATAATAAAAGAGATTGATGTTAGTATTAGCAATCTTCGATATTTTGTCATATCACAAAAGGCTTTGCACTTTATCATCATTGGGTGGTGACTAATTCAAATGGAGACAAACACCATGATATGACATAGATCAAGGCATGCAAGGTCATCCACTTGCTAACAACAGACAGTCGTAGATAAGGATTGTCTTAACTCATACTAAAGGAAAAGTTTCCCCAGTCTTTTTGTCAGGACAAACCAAAGATAGAAAACAAAATAAAAGAGAAGTCATGAAATGTCATCGCTCCTCTAAATCCTTCATGGGACATCCTTGAGGAAACTAGTAACATGACTCAAAATCAAATTTAAAAGATAGTTGAATTTTGATACATCTTTGCTTCTCTAAATCCTTCATGGGACATCCTTGAGAAAGCTAGTAATAGGATTCCAATCATAAAATGAAAAGATAGTCAATAGACAGCAGTCTAAGAAAATAGAATTGTTATACATCGTCGCTTCTCTAGATCCTTCATGGGACATCCTTGAGAAAGCTAGTAAAAGGATTCCTATCATAAAATGAAAAGATAGTTAATAGACAGCAGTCAAAGAAAATAGAATTGTGATACATCGTTCCTTTGCTAAATCCTTCATGGGACATCCTTGAGAAAGCTAGTAACATAATTCCCATCATAAAGTCAAATGAAATGATAAGATAAATAAGCCATAAAGTCAAAAGCCAGTAAAATATTTTCCAAAACTTGATCTTGTTTGTTTGATTGTTTTTATTGATAAGATGATTGATTGATAGAGCCTCGTTTCAAGAGATACACATACTGGATAAGACTTTGAGTCTGGTTTCGATGTTATGACTATCTGTATAAGGCATGACAAAGCCTAGTTTTAGAAAGACATGTATCGTATAAGACGTTGAGTCTGATGTTGTTGATGTGATAACCTATGTAAGGCTATGTTGATTGTTTGCCAATGTTTGTATTTAGGAAGGACTCATCCTGTATAAGATATAAGTTGATTGTTTTGATACTATATGTTTTCAGGAAGGACACATCCTATAGCAAATATAATTTGATTGGTTTTGGTTGTTGCTTTTGCAATTTGTTTCATTTGACTTAGAGACATTGTTTACTTGTTCACCAGATTGATGCATGACTTGATATGATGTGTTGACAATTGATTGTGTGTGATGACGAACCCTAAAGGACTGACCTAGTGTGGCCTCGGGGGCTCATTGATTGATGGCCTTTCCTACGTTAGACATGCAAAGACCTCGTAGTTCGACTAGACTTTGACTGACAAGAATGACTATAATAAGCTTGATTTGTATGAAGATAATAGATGTGTGTGGTAGTGAATATGATGAACCTTAATGGACTAACCCAGTGCAGCCTCAAGGGCTCATTTCTTGATGGCCTTGCCTACATTATACACGTAGAGACCTCATAGTTCGACACGACCAATGACCTTGTCATATAGACAATGGTTTGAATCATGATTTCATACAGACAAACCTAAAAGGACTGACCTAATTCCTTAGGGGCACATTAGTAGATAGCCTTTCCTACGTCCAGTCGTAGAGGCAATGTAGTTCGACAAATGAAAAAGACTGACAAGTGCGACTGACTCTTACTCTATTTTTGGATTTTTGACATGTTTTGATTTTTTTGTCTTTTTGAAGTTTTTTGATGTTTTTGTATTTTCTCAGGACATTTTGTGATGTTTTTGGATTTTTGATGGTTTTACGTCTTCAGCACAACCAATGTAAGAACCAATATGATGCACATCAAGTGTTTTCCCCCAGTCGAGTATAAGACCAATTGATTATGAATAGGATAAAATGGGGGATATGAAATGCACTCAATGTCAATTGTTCCAAATCATGGGAAAGACTACCACTTATTATGAATGGTATGTACAAGCCATGGACGGGAAAGATAGGTGATATGTATAGGGATAGATAGTATGTACAGGGATAAGCGATATGTATAGGGAAGTTAGATTAGAATGATAGTAGACAAAGGAGCATAGTCAACTACACATGGCACATGCTTGCCAGATTTTCACCATGGTACTTATCCAAAGCGCCACCGAAGTGGTTTTCACTATTGGAAAAATTATTTTTCTTTACTATTTTCTGGATTTTCATATTTTTTTATGTTACCAAGATGCTTGTTTGCCAGGTTTTCATCTAGGTAACAAATTTTATTTTATTTTTTTTATTTTTTGTTAATTAAGACAAGGCTCTTAGAAGCTATGCGTAGAACTTCTTTAGATGAAGACTATTGATGGGTGCTGACAATGGTTCTCCTTTAGGAGTAGAGAGTTGATATGCTTCTGATCTAAAGGCTTCTATGACAATGTAGGGTCCTAACCAGTTAGGTTCAAACTTTCCTGGTTTCTCTCTTTCAGCTTGATTCTTAGGATTCTCCATTAAGACCAGGTCACCAATATCAAAGTTTATATTCAAGACTTTTCTATTGTAGTTGTGATGAAGATGATTCTGATATGCTTGGAGATGGTCTAATGCCTTCTGTCTTCGCTCATCTAAGAATTCTAGCTCATGTAGTCTTGAAACTCAGTACTCTTCAATCGTCAATGTTCCCTTTAAAGGATACCCTCAGGGAAGGAATCTCGACCTCAATAGGTAGGATGGCTTTAGAAACAAATACTAAGGAATATGGAGTGGCACCAATGGGAGTATGGATACTTCTGTGATAAGCCCATAAGGCAAGATTAAGCTATAAATGCCAATCGCAACCAGCATCATTGACAGTCTTTTTGAGGATTCTAATTATAGTTTTGTTAGATGCCTCTGCTTGGCCATTACCTTGTGGTTAATATGGGGTGGAGAAATGATGTTGGATATGGAAATCTTCATAGAGATGATAGAATTCTTGGGTCTTGAATAGACAGCCATTATCTGTGATTATGGACTGAGGAACACCATACTGACGGATGCTATAGTTTAGGATAAACTTAGAAATTTGTGTGTCGGTGATGTAGGTCATGGGAATAGCTTCAATCCACTTGGTGAAGTACTTGGATGCAGTGATAATGAACTTATGGTCGTTGGATGAGGTGGGATGTATCTTACCTATGAGGTCAAGTCCCCATTGGGCAAAGTGCCATGGTGACATTATGGGACAGAGCTCCTACACTGGAGCATGTGTCAAATCTATCTGTACTTGACATTGGTGACATTTCTTGAAAAAGATATATGAGTCCTTTTCCATAGTAGGCCAATAGTAACCTAGTCTCATAATATTTTTAGCTAAGGTAGGACCACTATAATGGGATCCACATATACCCTCATGTACCCCACATAAGGTTGCTTGTGCTTCGTCTGTATCAAGACATCTCAGTAGGGTATTATCTAAGGCGTGTCTATATAGGGTGTCTTTGACGATGGTGTATTTGGCTGACTTACGAAGGAATGTCCTATGTTGGTTATTTGAAAGGCCAGGGGGTATGATTTTAGCATGAATCTAGTCATAGATATCTTTGTACCATGGGGAATTAGGACCAACAATATCACATACCATCTCAAAATCTGGGATATCATAGGCAGGGACCAAAAGTTGTTCTACCAAGAACTCGAACTTAGGCACGATGCTAGGAATGTCTAGAAGTGATGTGATTGTAGCCATAGCATTTGCTACCCTATTTAGAACATGAGGTATCTAATGAAATTTGACCTTGTCAAAGTACTCCTTAAAACTATTTGCCATATTTTTGTAAGGAGAAAGCTTTTCATCCTTAGTTTCATAATCATCATTTACCTGTCGGATTACTAGTTGAGAATCACCGTAGACTTGTAGGTTCTTGATTTTCCATTTGACTGCCATCCGTAATCCTATCACTAAAGCTTCATACTCTGCAATGTTGTTAGTACATGGAAAGGCAATCCTGAATGACTTAGGGATAGAATCACCATGTGGTGTGATAAATAAGATGCCAGACCCTGAGCCATGATTCATTTGGGAACCATCAAAGTATAGTTTCCATGTTGTACTTGTGTCAACTATGAATATAAACTCATTAGGAAAGTCTGCAACTAATGGATGATCTGCTTGTATTGGTGAATCGACTAATTGATCGGCAATGACTTGTCCTTTAATATATTTTCTCTCTATGTACAAGATGTCATACTCGCTAAGTACCATTACCCATTTGGCCAGTCACCTTGTTAATGTTACTTTGCTGAGAAGATATTTCAGAGGATCTATCTTGGCAATCAAGATTGTCTGATGGTTTAGCATATAGTGCCTTAGTTTTTTAGTAGCAAATACTACCACAAGACAAGCACATTCAATGGTATTGTAGTTGAGCTCATAACCAACCAAAGTCTGACTAATATAGTATACTACCATTTCATGACCTTCATCATCATTTTGTGCAAGAAATGCTCTAAGTGATGAATGGGTTGTTGAAATATAAAGAATCAATGGTCATCCTTCAATAGGTGGCATTAAGACTAGTGGTGTGAGTAGATATTCTTTGATCAGTTGAAAATACTCTTGGCACCTAATTGTCCATGCAAAGGGTACCCCTTTCTTAAGTAAATGTTGAAAGGGATGTGTCTTATCTGCTAACTGCACTATAAATCTTCTAATCGATTGCAATCTCCCTCGTAATGTCCTTAGTTGACTAAGATTATTTGGTGGAGGCATGTCTATGATTGCTTTTACCTTGACCGGATCCACCTCAATGCCTCATCTAGAAATGATATACCCTAAAAGCTTTCCTGATTTCACTCCAAACACATTTCTTGGGATTGAGTCTCACTTTATACTTTTCTAGCCTTTGAAATATCTTGTCTAAAACCTATAAATGATCTGCCCTTTTCTTTGATTTAGCAATAAATTCATCGACATAATCCTCCATAAGAGTGTGTACAAGGTCATGAAAAATAGTGGTCATGGCACACTGATAGGTTGCTCCAGCGTTCTTGAGTCTGAAGGGCATAACATTCCAGCAATACGTTCCCCAAGGACATGTGAAAGTTGTTCTAGGTTGGTCTTCAGTTGCAATTCTGGTCTGATTATACCCTAAAAAACCATCCATGAGGGACAACATCTCATATCCTGTCATCCTGTCTACTATCATGTCAATGTTGGGCAGAGGGAAGTCATCCTTAGGGAAAGCCTTGTCGATATCTCTAAAATATATGCATATGCGGATGCCCCCTGTTCATTTAGTGACTAGTACAATATTGGAAATTCAATCTGCATAGTTGATTGATCGAATGAAACCAACATCTAATAGTTTATTGAGTTCTGCCTTGACTATTAAAGCAATCTATGGGTGCATTTTCCTCAATTTTTGTTTCACTGGTTTTACACCTGGTTGTAAGGGAAAGTGATGTAGAACAAGTTCAGGATCCAACCTAGGCATGTCTGCATATGACCAGGAAAAATTAATCTGTCTCTGTGTGAAGAAGTTGTAGAATTCTAGCTGCTCTTCTTTGGTCAATGATGTTGCAAAATAAACCAGTCGAGGATTCTCTTTTGTGCCAATGTTGACTTCCACTGATTCTTCAACTAGCATGGATGAATTTTCCTATGCAACAAGGAGAATTTTCAAACCTCCATCCTTAGGTGCCTCAGAAAGGTTTTCACCTTCGGATGCATCCTTTATTTTTGCTTTTTCATTGTCTAGAGACGCCTTTCAGTTTTCACCTAGAGACTTATCATTTTTGTCTTTTTCATTCTTTTTCTTATTTTTGTGACTGGAGGGTTGAACAGATTCCCCAAAATATGCTTTGTTGTCCAATTCAATGGTAAACCTAGCCTTGTGATCACCACTAGGTATGCCCTCTCATAATCCTAGGAACTCAACAATCGCTTTGTCGTTCTCAAAAATGTCTAAGATGGGTGTGTCTTGTTGGTCCCAATTGATGAGTTGGGGATATACTAAGGGCATGTCATCATCAGAGTTGTCAAAGTTCAAAGGAGTCAAGGTAAGGACTGAGTTGTTCATATGGTCACAAAAGTCTTGTACCAAGTCCTTTCTGCTCTTTTGCTTAGATCTAGGTGGATTTTGAGGTGGGCCTAATGCCAAGGTTTGGTTATTGAAATGGTTTTATCCAGTTGCCAAGAGGTAGGATCAAGAGATTCCCAATAGTAATGTTTAAACCATTCCTCTTTTGTCATATTCTTTGGTGGACAAGAATTCAATGGATTTGGTGAGGATTTCAACATTAATTCAAGTTCTCCAAAAAGTATATCAAGGTCCATGGAAGAGGTGGAGGATAGGGAATCCCACTCATATTCATTAGAGTTTGGGGAATCACAGTAGTATTGGTCAGATGGTTCGTGAGATGTCTCAATATCTTCTGAAGCACTTACTTCCTCGATTAAGGGTGATGTGGTGCTAGGAATGCCAATCTAAATTAGTTGAATCCCAAGCCCTAAACCTTTTGTACACTAAGAAACTAAGATTGGTTCAATCCTCACATCTTGATGTAAACCTAAACCACTATGTCCATTATGTAAAACCTCATCCCGCAACCTAGAGGATGATGCAACACTGTGGAAGCACAACTAATTTTTTTTTTAAAATATATAACAAGACGAGTAAAGTATCCTACTCTAACCACATACATCCTCTAGGCTATGCAACGCATCTACATGTAAACCCATTACTTATAAAATTTAAACCAAACATAGCATATGAATATTAAACTCAAGATACAACATACAACAAAGCATTAAACCATTGCAAGATAAATCTAACACATAGAAATGTATTGAACATATTTCCATAGATACAACACCACATAACATCCAATACACTATTAAATCCGATAATGAATAGATCATAAATATTATTACAATTACATCACAAAGGTTCACCTCAATACAAATGAGGTACTACAATTATACATAATGATCCACAGTTATAATGAAGAAAGAGAAGAACAACTCCAGAGAACCACACGATCTCCTCAAACAAGAAGATCTTGCCATTACGAACAGGAAGAGAAACTCAACAGTGTAAGGTGCACGCCACCCAACCATATGGTGCCTGTAGGCCCAGCCCCCATGCTAGGAGATAGTAAAGGTAACTAAGGCAATCCTACTACCTCTAGACATAGGCCATATACAAAATAATCACAGTACAAGTAACAAGGAAAATGGTCACATTGCTTCCAGAATCACTGAATCAATTACAAACACAATACAAATAAACTAACTATTTTCATAGGAGGAGTGTCATCACAAAGGTTGCATTGGTTGCCCAAAGGAGATCTTCCTAGGTCCCGGCCCCCCTCTAGGGTTATCCTGGTAACCTCTCATGATTCCGGCCCCACATGCACACTAGTGCAAAATCGGTTATCTTTCGAGAAGACAAGATAATGATCTAGCCATTCCAGGCCTTCCCGACTCATCTCAAGTCTCATACAAGCCCTTGAGCCAATGAGTGAGGCTAATTATTTTGTTAAATGTGTTAAGCTAATAGATTATTTAATTCCCACTTGATTATACTGACTCCCACATGAGTTGTCCTGGGACCACTTTGTGTCACGGCCCTCACTGAAAGCCACTCCCCTATCAACAACACATAACTCAAACTACATGCCAAGGGTAGACGGTGCACTAAAACTAACCACAATAACCATTACACCTCAAAAGGTACACATCTCTACGGATGTCCAATACTGAATCCCAATCCTTGCACTACCCAAGAAATCTCAAAGGGTGAACTATAGTTACAACAACCCTTCCATAATTTACAACTCTGGAAGACTTAGATTTTCACATTAACAAATACTTTCCCCCCAGTACACAGTTACAAAACACTTGCTTTATAAATACAACTTCAAGCAATTAAAGAAATGCTATCATTCGGATTTCCTAAATCCATTACAATCAATTTTGCATATTAAAATGCAACATTTACATATAATTCCAACTTACAAATTAACAGCGAATTAAACTAAAATAATCAATTAAATTACTCATGCTCGTAAACATTTATTGAATTACCCATACATTACATAAATATATTGCTTAATTATAAAATTAACTATACATTTCCCAAATTCCTTTTTAAATTAATTACATTACAATTTCCAACAATATATATATATAATATATATACATATATATATAATATATATACATATATATATAATATATAAAATATATATTATAAATAATATACATCTTATATAATATATATATATATTTATATCATATATGTATATACAAATATTTTATTTCCAAACCATAATATTTAAATCCCAAATCGAAAGAATAAACAAACAGCACCAAATGAAATTCAGGCAGCTCTTACAGCCGTATGAGGCTGTACAGGGTGCGTTGGCCACAGTCGCACCCACATGTGGGGTGCGTTGTGGGTGAGCAGCCCTGGGCCTTGCTTCCCACATTGTACCTCCCATGCGGGCGGCTGTGGAAGCAACCCCAACCTCCCATTTATATACAATACATTGTATTTTAAAAACAAACACATAAATATATATTTTCTAAACAATTTCACCAGTAATACGAATTTCGCCGTACGGCGATTTTGCATAATTTTGCTTATAAATAAAATTTCCTCAAGGAATTTTCAATACTAAATTAAATACAATAATTTATATAAAATATATATATGTATATGTATATGTACATATATATTACAATATATATGTATATATTACAATATATATGTATATATATATATTTATATAAAATTAATCCAATCACTGGTTCAAGTTGAGCAAATAAATTACACAGAAGAAGTTTTCTACAGGAAAGCTCAGAAATTTCATTTTCCCAGATAATTAAAAGAAATAGGGAAACCAAACAGAATAATGATTTTCTATAGAGATCTATAATTCCTTTTGTATCAATCTATTTCGAATGAACAAATTACACAGAGGATTTTTAATTGTTTTCTACAAAGGTTCAACTTTCACAGAAATGTTTTAAAAGAAAGAAACAAGAGCTTCTCCAATATAGAAAATATTTTCCTAAACATTTCCAAATTGCATTACAGTAATATAAACAACTTTTCAATTCAAAATTCACAAAAACAATGAAGGACCCTGTTCCAGAAGAACTGTTGCCTCAAGAAATGTTGTCGAGCTTCTCTGTATCTTCAATTTTCCAATGTAGCCAAAGCTTCCTCCAGTACAATTGCCTCTTTCCAAAAAACACAACAATACCACAGCCAAGAATTCTACAACAAGATTCTAAAACAAAAACCTCTGAGAGATCCACAATTTCCTCAGCAAATGTTTCAACCAAACAAAAAACCCTTCTCGTGAAACAACTATCTTCCCTTTTTCCCAATCTTTCCTTTGAGAATCAATTTACAACAATCAGATAACAAATTTCTAACTCACAGCTATCCCAACAAAATATATTTTCCCTCAACAACCCCAGATATTTTCCAGCCTCGTGCATTTAAAATAAAATAAAACAATTAATATATTTCAACAAATCTAAATAATCTTATTTATTTAATTCCCATATAATTTAATAATTAAAAGTTTTTAATAACATAACTAAATTAAATTTATTTATTTATTTATTTTAAAGCCTTCACAACAATAATTCAATTAATTAAATATTTAAATCAAATACACATTTAATCTACCAAATTAAACTTGCATAATAATAAAATACCCAGAACAACAATGATAAGGCTAAGACCAAAACTCAAACTGATGACACACTGTACTAGGGTAAAGGTATGGATAGATAGCCCGTTACTATCTCCCAATATTACTGTTGAGTAGTGGACATGCTCAGACCTGTGAAACAAGGTGAAGTTGTCCTGTACCTACAAACCTACAACACAAGCAAGAGTTGTACATGTATACAGATAGTAATTCATACACACTGTGAAGAGATAATCACGGAAATCACAGGGCACTCGCAAGCGAGTGATGCAATGTCGTTCTCTTCACCAATACAATGTCACATCAACTGATGAGATAATATATCAATTAAACTACAATAATCATATATAGCAATTTCATCACAACTAAGCATATTAACATAATCACCATGCATATAATGTGTCATCACATCACTATAGTCTATCATCGCTCCACTGTCAGCGATAGAATAACAATAACATAAAATAAAGTCTAACAAAGTATCTGAGTTTTCAAGAAAACATAACAAATCAGAGGGGTGTCACACATTATATCCCTTACTCTACATGATTGTAAAACCTTTGCCATATTGATCTATAGGAATGTGAGCAAGTGATGGAGGTTCTTCAGGGTCTTCTCTATATAACCAGGAGGTGACATCTTCTGCATGTATGGATTCTTTGCTTAATTCTCCCCATTTTGCAAAGGTTGTTGAGGGAGGGATGTGTATAGTAACCACTGACTGTCTCCTATCTTCTATAGGTAAATTGTATGATTTAGGAGGAATCAGATGGCTAACACAATAAGATGTCTTCATGTGATATTCTCCACAACCCTTGTCTTGGATCTCGACCCTAGGAGTGAAAGGAAAATATGGAAAAGTGGATGTTCTAGTGAGAGTGGATGGATTGACATAGTGAGATGAATTGGACGATGAAGCCTCTTGATTTACTAGCACTTGACATTGGGGTATCTCTTTTAGATTGGTGCAATATTGGAATGGATCTAGGTCACCATCTATTGTTATTTCAGTGCCATTGTAAGGAAATTTGAGACATTAATGATATGTGGAAGGGACTGCCTTCATGGCATGAATCCAAGGTCTACCTAATAGAAGGTTGTAGGGAAGGGTGAGATCCAAGACCTGGAATTTTGTGTCCATTATTGCAGGACCAATTCTGATAGGAAGTGTTACCACCCCCTTTGATTTTCATTCCTCATCATTATAAGCCTTAATGAAAATACTTTTGGTTGTTTCTACGCATGCTTCTGAGAAATCTAGTGCCTTAATTAATTTTAAAGTGCACAAATTTAACCCTTCTCCTTCATCTACTAAAACTCGTATAACTTTGGTGCAATCAACAAGGACTTCAAGATGTAAAGGGTCGTTATGATTTGTCTTCTCAGTTGCATAGTCTTGTTCAGAGAATGTGGCATGATGATTATTGGTCAAGTAGCCTACCATTTTCTGGAAATGATTGACATCGAGATCATTAGGGACAGTGGTGCTTTGTAAAGCTTTATCTAAAACTGATTGATGTTCAAGGGAGATACGTAATAGTTCCAAGATGGAGATTTGGGTTGGGGTCTTCCACAATTGATCAAGTAAGTTATACTACAACTTGGAAGTCTATGGTGGTTTCTAGGATGGAGGGCCTTAGATGGTGATCTTGGTCTGATGAGTGTTGACAGCACACTCAGGGGTTGTATTTATGGTAATGGCATTGATATTCTCATCGATAGCCCAAAGGTGATTTATGATTTTTCCACTACTATAATCATGCTTGACATTAGCGTAGTTGGCTAACATATTGGTCTTGTTACTCGAACTGGGGACATTTCCTTTCCCATGGTCATGTAGTGGATCATAAAAGACTTTGTGATCAATGTTTGATGAATGTGGTTTTTGTCTGCTAACTTCAATAATTTTCTTCTCAACAAGATCATGTATGATATTTTTCAATTGTCAACAATTTTGTAGGTTATTTCCCTTAGTTCTATGGAAATCACAAAAGGCATTTTCATCCCACCAAATTGGTTTAAATTGTCTTGGATCGTATTGTCTTGGCTCTTGAAGCTGTATAAGATTGTGTTGCAACAGTTGTTTGAATACTGACTCGATGGGTTCCCCTAAGGGAGTGAACTCACGTTTCTAAAAATTCCTTTGTTGTTGTGGATGTTGGGTGCTTTGGACAGTGTTGGGAGGTTGATTGACAGTGTTAAGCATGTTGGCAAAGGGGTTAGGTCCTGGTAGTGTGATGATCGATCTTGCTTGTAAAGTTTTAGCATCAACTACCCCATCATTGGTAACGTTTTTGTTCTGAGACCAAAAAAAATTTCTGTCATTGGGGGTGATTTGCACAGTTGGATTTTTGTTGGGTGTCTGTGTATTAAGTTCTCCTTTTTCAATGAGATATTTCTCTATGATGAGGCCCTTTTCCACTAGTTTCATAAAGGATGTGCAACAATTTACCCTTAAGTTACTTCTCAATTTGGATTGATGTTTTCTTGGAACATAGTGACTTTTTTTTTTCAGGTGTCTCGACAGGACACCAGCTGGCTATAGTCCTCCATCTCTAGAAGAAAGAGATGAAATTTTCTCCTTCGTCTTGTGTTGTGTGACACAAGGTTGCTATATTGATCTCATGGTCTATGTTAAAGGAGAATTTCTCAATGAATTTCTCAACCAATTCACCCCATGATTTTATGCCATAGTCTAGACCTGAAAACCACTCGAGTGCAATTCCTACAAGATTTCTTGGAAATAGTCTCATAAGATAAGTGGGGTCACAGGAAACATCAATGCACATGGTTGAAAATTCCCTTATATGTTTTATTGGATTGGGTTTTCCATTGTACTTGGGCAGATTCAGTATGACATACCCATGAGGGAAACGTGTCATATACAATGATTTATCAAAGGGAAAGTGGCACAGATCTTTTGTTGAAAAGGATTTCTTAGTTGACACTGCCATGTTATCCATTTGTGTTTGGAGTGCCTGCATTTGTGTCTACAGTACATCGACTTGAGTTAATGATGTGGTAGTTAGATTATTTGTATCTATGTACGTGTTTTGGTATCTAGTGTTGTTTGATGGATTTTGGTTAAACATGGGTATGTAAAGTGGATTTGGATTCAAAATGTTGGTGAATGGATTCTGATTAGGGGTTTGTGTAAAGGGGTTTTGATTAGGGATGTTTGTAAATGGATTTTGTGTAAATGGATTGTAAGTCAGAATGTGTGAAGTTAGAGGTCGATTTCCATACTAAAAGGAGGGTATACCTCTTGTCTGTGAGACTCCAGTTTGTGGTGTTGTACTAGCAACATTAACACTAGGTATAGTTTTTGTTTGTGGGATTGTGCTAGTGACATTGATGGTTGGTATTAAGGGTGTCATCAGAGCTGATGTTTTAAATCGTTTGTTCCCAACAAGAGGGCTGAAGAGATTGGACGATGACGCCCCTATAGTAAAGCTTAAACCTAGTGTCAGGTAGGTACACCAAATGGAGATGTGTGTATAGTTGTGGAACTTGGTGTAGGTCCTCCAGATGGCATAGTAGTAGTCACTTGGGGTATGCTAGCACTGGTGGTAGTGGTGTTCGTTCCCTGAGTTGATGTAGTCTATAGGGTATTAATGTCAAAACCAGGAGGTAGTTTAGCACCTTCTGCTAGTAATTTGGCTAAGTGACATTGAGGGTCATTTGCTAGATAATCATCTACAAAAGAGGAAAACTCAGGGTCCTGAGTGGCAGCATCTAGTTCTTCCACTATGACACGCCCTTGTGCATCTCTAGTAATGAATTTATCTAACAAATGTTTGTGAGGTCTAGACGAGAACGGATTGATGAATTCGTTGGGATCAGCCATTTTTTCTCTTTCTTTCCTTTTCAATCTAGTTTCAACCATGTAATGTGAGCTCAAAGTGCAAGTGATGCAAAAGCTAAGTCTATGGATGATATGAGTCTAAGCTATGTTTCAAGGATAAATGTATGCAGCTATTTTTTTTTGGTATTTTCTATGCAAATAAGGTATGTCTAAGATGACGCCAGTCTAGGATGAGAGTATCTAAATATGAAAAGGTCTAAGTGATTGATTTGGCAGATTCTAAAAGAGGTTATCTGTCAGCTAAAGTGTAACCCTAGTTTCAATTAGTTTTGACAAGGAACCTTTGTAGGACTAGGAAAAAACTTGATAAGGTGAACTCCCTAGCTAGACTGATGAGCTGAAAGGATTCACATGTAGGACAAAAGATATAATGACATAACTAGGTTCAATGACAACGTTGGTTGAATCAAGGGTTTATCTAGAGCATGAAAGGTGCCTGTCCTAAAATTTGAAAAAGATGATCTCTCTAAAGGAAATAAAGACCCCTAAGGTGACAGTAAAATGTATGACTAAGGTACCTATTGCTAAGACTGAATGATTCCTAAAGTGTGTAATCGTGCAAGTTTTTGAGCAAATGTTATGGTTTTTTATCCTAGAATCAGTGACAAAGGATAAGTTGGATACTAGTTTGACTGTTTGTTCTTGGTTTCTAACAGTAAATTCTGGTTTTCTTAATACTTAGATAGATGCATTGCAGAATTTAACATATGCGGTTATGTTTCACAATTGCAGTTTTCTGGTAATCAGTTGCAAGTTTCTGGTAAAGTTCAATATCTAGTATCAGACAGTTGCGGTGTAGTTTCTAATAAATGCGACTCATGATGGCAATTGTGACTCAGACTGTATCAGATGTAGTTTTTCTAGTTTTTGTGCACTGGTAAAAGTTCTACAGCAATGGAAAATGCGTCGTTCTAGACAGCAGTTGTGGCTCACCTTTTCAAATGCGTCACAAAATATGACAAGTGCGGTCTCCTAAATCAGATGCAATTTCTACAGAAATGTGAGCTAATCAGGAAAATGTGACTCTAGTTTAGACAGATGCGACTCTAAATAACAGTTGTGACTTTCTAGTGAACAGTTGCGACTCTAAAGAACAATTGTGACTTACTAGTGAACAGTTGCGACTCTATTGACAGTTGCGGTTTTCCAATGAATTGTGAGATAAAACTAACTATGTTTCGTGATCAAGTTTCAAAAAACAAAGACAATCATAAGACAATGTGTTTCCAATTTGATTTTGACTCAAAGAACGTTTAATTGGACAATAGACAAGTACATCCTAGGCTATGTAGGATAATATTTATTGAGTTCTCACTTGGTTTCCCAACTACGCTTATTCAAGGTGGATGATTAGTAGCTTGACCCCATCGGCTCCCCTCCATGGCTCAACACTTCATTCGGGGTAGCCAAGCTACAATACCCATGAACATCCCATGGAATAATTTCATCTCTACACATGAACAATAAGAACATGAGACAACTTCACAGGTCTGACCTGTTGCACCAATAAATAGAGGGATTTTGGACACTACAAACAAAAGTGTTTAATTAGGGCAGTCCATTCGCAGGGCATGATCCATGTGGTGAGAGTCCCTTTCGATCCATCTCGTAGGAACCATACACATGATTCATTGGGATTTCCCCAAGAATCCACTTTTATATACCAGTTGGAAGTCCCTCGAGTTCAGGGTGCTACCAGTCTAAGTCGTCCTGAGGTGAGTACATTTTCCCGCCAAGACAGGCCCAATTTCTAGAGTCAGTAACATGTTCTCTTACACCCAGGATCGCATGAATGTGCAAGGGGAGAGGATACTTCGATATACCAAATCGTGAGGGTAATAACAAAATTGTGCTTTCACACTAAACACGGTAGACACTTGTTAATTTTAATCCAAATGAAAGATTTTCTACACTACCAAACAATCTATTTCAAAAATTTAACTATGGTCTTCGACATGCATTCTACAGAAAGATTCATTAGTAGTTTTGATATTGGTCTTCGACTATCGATTTGCAAAAACTTCGTTAACTCCTCAAGACACACGCTGAAAATAGAAGATTAGCGAAAATAAAAATTTGAAAGAAAGTTGTAAATTGAAAATATAAACCTAAAAATTTACCAGTCGGATGCATCATTTTCGTTGTCAGATGCATTAAGGGATTTTTATTAGTTAGTTGCGGCTTGGAAAATAACAGATGCGTAGTGATTCGTTAGATGCATCATTTTTGTTATCATATGCAGTCCAGCATGTCAGTCGTGTCGTTTTGTCAAGTAGATGCATCTCTGAATGTCAATTGTGTCGTTTCGTTAAGCATGTGTGTCATTCTGTACAAAACCTACAAAAATTAGATAAAAGCCTACGAATTCGTGAAGATGGTGTCTTCACATCGGCTTCACCAAATGTAACATCAGGAAATACAATGAAAGGTTAAATAGCACACAACAATGCAATTCAAGCTCTAATGCAATCTAAGTTAAACAGCAGAGAACAAAGGAAAGCTAAAACATATATAAACTGAACAATCTCACCCAATATCTATGTAGTTCAATGTTTGACCTCGATTTCCCTTCTCCATTTCGTCATTGTAGTATAATTTCCCTCAGATTTCTCTTGTGCAAGTATAGCCTGTGATAGTGATTATAGCAAAATATCAAAGATTAAGAAAGTAAGTGCTCCAAAAGTCACAAGATTTCGGGAGAGAGTTGAAATGATGAAAGACAGATCAATTTATTGAAAATTGATCATTCGAATGAGAGGCCAAGATCGAAAGATCAACAGATGGTTGAGATCAAAAGATTAGACATGCATTATGATAACTGTTAGTAGTGACATGAGTGATAAAAACTAGAAATAGAAATAAAGATTAAATAAATGATTTAATCTTCAAGTTTGGTATTTGAAAACAAAAGGATAGTCTTTGCATGACAAAGATAAAGATAGATTAAAAAGCAACGTTATGTTCAAACGCATGCACAAGATTTAATTAATTAAATAAAGATATTTAATTAATAAGCATGTGCATGCATATGAGTTAGAACTAGATAACTAACTGGTTCTGACAGAGTTCATTCGAGGACACTCATACATTAAACCTGGAGATAACTGACTAATTTAAATAGATCTCGAGTTGAGTAAGAATGAATACTTAGATAACTTAAGCGTTTATCCAAATATAGAAGAATGTGTTTGAAATAAACTTTTATGAATTAAATGATTTATTTAATTCAAGATTCAACATTTAGGGATTAATTAAATAAATAAGATTTATTTAATTGAGTGGTGAAAAGGTTAAATGAATAATTAAAGTATTAAATTATTTATTTAATTATAGTTGAAATATGATAAAAGGTAAATTAAATAAGAATTTATTTAATTTGAAAAGAAGGATAAGGTTAATTAGTAACATAATAAATAAAAAGTGTTTATTTAATTAATCAGATAGAATAAAGAAAATGAGAATTAATTAAACAATTAAGATTATTTAATTAATAGATGAATTAAGGTTAAGGTAAATTAATTAAATAAATAGATTTATTTAATTAATAAAGAAATGAAGAACTTTAGAGAATAATTAAATAATTGACATTATTTAATCATGACCATGGAAATACGAATTATAAAGAAATTGAAGTCGCGGGCTTAATCCAGATTTCAGTGTCTACACAATCATTACCAGTTCACAGTAATCTACTAACAAGTTTTTTCTTTGTGGTTGATATTCATGAGATCACCTTAGACAAGAAATGTGTTAAAATTGATAATACATGAAATTAGGCCAAGACTCAACATTTAGACTACACAAGATCCTCAAGTTTTATGCTCTCTCCATTAAATTAAGTACCTTATAGTATGTATCATATAACCTCCCTTTAGTACCTTAACCTTTAGAATTAATTTAATATTACATTTTGCCCTATGATTAATGATCTTGTCTTTTTTCAATGATGTTTGAAGTTGCAATCTTATGATTTCTCCCATGTGGAAATGCATGGACCAATTAGGAATTGATAGATAATAAAAAAATAGTACAATGACATTATGGTTGAATTGTTGGTCTAACTAATACAATATCATCATTCAAGAATATGAGATAATAAATCTCATTTGGAAGTCCTTGACACATATATTTACTTGATCGACTAACCCCACCACCTATTGGCATAGCTAGTGGATAAAGGATATGCAATTAGTTAAGGATGACATGGATTCCATGAGATTGTGGATATAAACCATGGGCTATCTCCCAAGGTATGTTAAAAGGGGGTTTATGTTTGACACAACATGCCAATTTGCTAATAGGGGATTGAATTTCGAAACGTTTCAATTTGTACATTAATGAGCCACCTTAGAGATCATTTAAAACAAAATTATACATGAAAATATTTTCTAAAATAAGGGGAACCTGATTTTGAGCTTGTACCACCTCTCTTATCATATGAAGATGTTCTTGGGGAAGAGTGTTTCAATTAGGAGAACAAGAATTGAATTTTTTTCTACTTTAGAACTATTAGATATTTTAAGAGGGAGCTCAAAATTGAACCAATAACTATAAATTTTCATTTATTATGTGCCCGTGTTGTGGCTTGAGACTTATCTTTGGAGAGCTAGTGCCTATTTAAGACCAACTCAAACACTAAACAAGGTTTGGAAAACATTTTAATATTATGTAATTTTATATTTTCAATTATTTCTCTTTCATTTTCATGGTTTTACTAACAATGATTTATAATATATTTATTTTAATTTTATAATCCAATTTGATCAATTATTGAGGGTCCTCCATATCATTGATTTTTTTTATGACTAGGGTGAAATATTTTATGCTATCAATAAAAGAATTGTTATTTAATGTTCATGATGAAATATCTTAAGGGTTGTAGAGATGCATGTATTTAATTTACACTTATATTTGATAGTTAAAGTCATTATTATTCCTTATGAGATTGTAACTTCTTTTACTCTTCGATTGTGAATACTAGTAGTGTAAGATTAGTTTTCTAAATATTTATCTACTGAACAAGATTGGATTAGCATTAGAATATAAAATGTTTATTTCTATTTTTCCCCTTAATATTTTATAAAATATTATACATTTAGTTGGAGTAATATCAAATTCAAGATAAATCTACAATTAGTTTTTATAAAGCTATTTTTGTAGGATTACAAGTTCTTACTCGGTGCTAGTTTTAAATGAGAATGATGAATACATACAAGTCAATAGAATATTGAATGTGTGATTTGGAAATATTAATTTTACTATGAAAAATAATTATTTGTCTAAAATCACTTAGATACATTATAGGACCCTTGAGTTGGAACAAAATTACAAAAATTATCGAGTTATCTTTTATGGCCATGACTTAGTGATATAGACATTGGGGAGTTCAAATTTATTTTTACAAGAGATAAAGTGTACTTATGTTTTACCCAATTTGGTGAACATTTCAAACCACCCATCAACAATTATTTTCATAACATTATCAATGATATTATAACCAATTTGGAAGGTATGAAGAAGACCATGACCTCTAGATAACACTTCCTATTTCTCAAATAATATTTTTAGGAAGGTGAATGATTGGATTGAGTAGCCCTATATCTTTTCCATGCTCAAAGCCCTTTGTTTTGGTTACTTTTCTAGAGGGAAGTAAAAAAACTATTTTGTAAAGCTTCTATTCATCTTTCAATCAATTGTAAAGTGTCTAAGAGATTCAATCTCTTTAAATCTATCTAGTGGCAATGCATACTTACCCTATCTTTGTATGTGATTATTGTTGAAGACTTGGCTATCTATCCTCTCATAAGGACTTGAAAGGTTCAGTTAAAATGGCTTATCTTCACTCTTACTAATAGTATCTCATTAATCAAAATTGCATTGATAATTCCTTTCTCTCTTGTAGAGAACTAATAGTCTTGTAATGAAGCGATGGATTGCTTATTTTTGTATATATTTTGGCTCAAATATATAGTGGAGCAAGACTCAATGTTACTAATAAGCCCTTTCTATTGTTTTATTTCTTAAATACTACAAATAGAAATGGATAAACAAGAGAGTAATGTTAAAATTTCTTGGTAATCATTTTCCTTTCAAAGTGTGTCTTCCTCCCTTTGGCAATACACCATGAGATGGGTTGAGAAGAATATTTATTTTTTGATCACTTGTATTCTTTACCTTGGATAGAAGGCTTCACATTTGTACTAAATTCCTAGACATCACCTATGTTTCTCACTCTTCCTATTGGACCCTATGCAAGTTGGCTTATGATAAGATCACTAAACCCTTGTGAGACTCTTTATGAACCAATACTAGACAAACCCATGAGTTTTACAAGGCTATTCAGGATATTTAGTTACTATAGATAATAGAGGCATGAATGTCATTTATTTTTATAGAAAAACCCTTTTTCTCTATTTGTATTGCATGGTTTGATGCATCAAGGGCTTAATGGACTATAAATTTTTCCTTAGGAATTTCATCAATTCTAGCTCTCCCTATGGAAAGAAGTATCGGTAAGACATTGACCTACATTCCCTTCGCATTACTAATGTTCTTGTCTATGAGTGTTTCTATATTTAACCATGTAATAATTTTCATCATCAATATTTTGGATCCAACTTTTTGGTTCATCATTAGGATGTAGAGAACAAGAGGGAAGAATTAATGCTCTTATATATGAGTGTTTCTAGATTTAACAGTGTAATATTTTTTGTCATCAAGTTTTTGTATCTCTCCTCTTGCTCTCTACATTTTGATGTTGGTCCATGGAGTGTGATCCAAATATTGATGACAAAAAATATTACATAGTTAAATTTAAAAATTTTCATATACAATATTATGGATTGTGGAAATTGGATGTCACTTATGCTCTTATCAATATTAAAGGCTCATTTCTTGTTTACAGAATTTGTAATTCCCTTGAGGTTATGATGCCTTAGCTAAAATGGGTCAAATATTATTTTAGGATTATTTTGTCTTTCAATGACCATAGTTTTTACTTGTCACCCATTATAAATTTCTCTAGCCTTATGCCACCTAAAACTCTTGGAATTAAATATATGAGTATTTTACATTAAATTATTCACACCATTAGGAGTTTGGCACATCTTCTTGAGATTGGATACATTTTCTTATGTCACAATAAAAATATCAACTTCTTGTTATAAATTTTCCTTCATTTATTTGCATACAAGAGCTCACCCTAGGTGTTATGCTTCACAAGAAAGGGATTTAGCCTCTTACACCATGGTGGAAAGATTGGTGATGGAATTTTGATGTTGCTTTTAGAAATTATACCCTATGTCTTGCTCTACAAATCTCCTAATTAACAAGAAATGGAGATTAAAATCCCTTGTTGCACTTGGATCTACAAAATTACCAAGATTTGGAAATCCAAACTTAAGCCTAATATTATTCATTTCCTTTGATGCCTAGTATATTAGGTATTGCCACTAGGTGAAAGATTCACCGACATTGGTTATGTTCATTTTAAGTGATCAACCTAGTACAATGTGAAGAATTTCCAGCATGTTTTTTGGACTTACACTCATTCCTAGGATGCTTAGAAGTTGGTTCATGGTCCTTTATCTTCTTTCCATCTAAACCTTTTTTCTTAGAAGACTAATCTATTTGAAGAAACAACTTAATCACACATTTACATTGCTAGAACATAGAATTTCTTTAGAGCTATTGTTCTTTATCAACCCTAGAAAGCTAGGAATGGTGTTGTCTTAAATTTTAAAATTATTGATTGATATTTATCTTGTACTAAGAAGTTACTCTTATCATCTCTATGTTTCTACAAATATAGGCCTCTACTAAGAAAGTGGCATTAGAGTTTCAACATTTGCAAGACCTCCCTAGCCAATAGGGAAGTGCAGAATGCACCATAAGCAAAGTTATGACAAATGCTTTTTAGTACATGATGTTGTATCAAGCTCCCCATTGATGAAGTTTCTCTCATAGTGGGAACCACATTTTGTCACTTCTTACTCAATAAAGGGGTCAGTATGTGTCCCCTAGGGGCAAGGCATCATGATATATTGTATGGAGTCAATGCAATTTTAAGACTCTAGTACCAAGTTGGTGTGTTCTTGTCCTCCTAATCATATAGGATCCTCAATATGAGTGGGAAGTTCTCAATCCTTTGCTTGATGAACCTTCCCAATAGATTGTTCATTAATGTGTTTATCTTTCTCTGCCAAATCCTAATACTATCACTTATGTTTAATGTTCCTATCATTTTGCTTTTAACAAAACATATATACCAACCAACCACCTCTTCATTATAAACCTTTTAATAAATATATATTTCAAAAATTCTAAAATGCAATATAAATATCTTAATATAGTTTTGAATAAAATTATTTAAATCCTTAATCCTTATCATATTAACTTACCAAATACAGATATTTATAGTAATATATAGCAACTTCAAAAGAAACAAACAGGTAGACATATTGTCCAGATTCCATTAAAGCTGCCGGAAAACTTTAATATAACTTCTGAATATAAGATCTTATTTCCCATATTAGGCAATAACTATATGATTATTGAACAGGGAGAGACTGGATTTTAGTGGCGCAAATAAGAAGGTGGTGGAGTACTTACAACCCTGTTTTCACAGGCTAGCTTTGAATTTGTGCAGGCCAGCCATCAATAAAGTTAAAAAGGATTTCATTCAAAGTACCCGTACGTTCAGTCATATCATGAATACTCAGAAACATTACAGCTCTCAAATATTTAATGGCTTTTCAATGTCGCCCTCATAAGTGATAAAACTTTAGAATTTTCAATGCTTTTGTCCTTAATGTTGGAGAATGATAACTAGAGAGAGAGGATTCATACAGTGGCAATTTAATAATATGTTGCAGACAAGTGCAAGATAATTACTTTATATTATATCTTTTATGAAATATGACAGACTTATCTCAACAGTTTATTTATGCTTGTCAAAGTAAGTTTTGAGTGAGGTGGTTTCTAGAATTGTCTCTTTATAATGTATATAGTTCTATCACTTTTATTTTTTGATTGATGAGCTGTGGGTAAGGCCCACTATATATATATTCAAATAGATGTGTATGAAATAGATATTTTTGAGTATTGACAATAAATTAATGTTTTATTAATGAGAAGAAGATTATTTTATGAATTTGGGAAATATAAATTTCTTTTTACTTTCAAATCTTTTAAAGTTAAGTATATAAGAAGTATCTTTCATGCATTTTTTAAAATTTTAACTAGATATTAGAGTTCAATCCAATTCTTTTAAGAGATTCAATTTTGGTTGCTTTAACTTCAAAATCAACTACTTCATACATTGGATTAAAGGGATTGATGGTTGAATAGTGGGCTATGCTACATGAGTTAAAGGCATTGAAGGGAATATGTTCTTCTACCAAGGGGGCCTTATTGGATCTATTCTCAATAGATGCAAAATGTAGCAAGGTATTCTTTGTATCCAGTTTTAAAACCTTTTCAATTTGAAATATTTAACCATTTTCAAATAACCAACACCAAATCCAATCATTAAGAATAAAATTTATATCTTTGATTGATTCAAACACTATAATAAAATATCTAGTGTACAAAGGAAAAGTGCTAGATGACTCTCCATGTGAAGCTACTAGCTATTAGAAATCCAATTGTATATCTTCAAAATAATAAGCCACAAGTGATTTAAGTGGTAGAACAAGTTTTTTAAAGAAGGATCCATCTCCTTGTAAAACTTCCTCACCAAAATACTGAAACAAGGATTGAAGAAGAGAACATGAGTAGTTTTAAGCTCTCCCTAGACTTATCTTGCAATCCCCTTTTGTTTAAAACTAACTCCTTAGATCCCAAATCCACTACTCCCTTACCTACTATAGCAACAAATGATTTATTTGGCAAAGAATTACCAGGGATGGGTTTATAGTCTCCTCATGAGTGCCCACATATTCAACCAAAAATACCACAAAATAAACCATCATAGATAGATTATTATGAGGGAAAGCATAGGACCCATTAGCATTCCAATCCTTGACATATTCCCTAGAACCAAAAGGAATGGCTAAGTGAATGTCAAGGGAGGTGCTCAAAGCCTTTACTTCTAACAAACCATTCTTTCAATGGATTTCATCACATTTATCTCCACAATAGTTAGGCCTATCTAAGCATGATTGTTATGGTGGAAATTTGTATTAGCCATCATAGAAAAAGAAAGGAGTGTCATGGGTTTTCTCAAGAGCAATATTTTTTGAGAGCGACCCATCAATTGTATCGCTTTTATCATGCTAACACAAATAAAGAAATAATTATCTCTTATTTTGATAATTTAAATATATTTTTATAATTATTATTGAAAAGTGGTATAATGAAATCATTTGGGATTAGTTTAGGTTCATCCAATAGAATGCATACACATAAGCATAATCATCCTAAATTAATTAAAAATAGACATAATTGATGATTATATAATTTACTATAAACAAAAATTAATGGGGATAGGATTGCTAAACTTTGTGATCAAAGAGTGAGTGCTAATTAGATAAGACTAAAATTAGGGTACATGTCAAGACTAGAAGATTCACTTGATAGTTCTAGGCATATGGATCAAAATGAGAATATTATTTTTTGCATTACTTTGAGTCAACTTTGTCAATCGGATATATAATTGTGACCATGAATATGACTTTTATTAGTGGACTTGACCTCTAATTCCTTGTGAACTATATCTTATTTGTAATCTAATAGATTGGTGTTTATCTGTTCAAAATCTATACAATATTAGTATTTAGAAATAGCATTGCTCATTTTTTGTTCAATTGAAGATGCAAGGGAAATTCATATTAATCAACCCCTTTAATAGCAACAAGATCAAAGATATTAGACAAGACCTAGAATGAAACTTGTTACTTCTTAAGAACCAACTACAAATGTGTCACTATTCATTTCTCTTCTACAATAAGAAATTATTCCTTCATTTTTTATTATTAGAATGAACACAAATGAATTTATATTTATATTAGCACATGGCATTGATCCACACAATTATATGTATACTCAATCTCGAATGAGAAAGGTAAAGGGGGATAATTAGCCAAAATATGAATTTGATTTAAAGGGAAACTCAAATTCTCTCTTATGAGGATGACCCTATGATTTAAAATATAACTTGAGATCATAGAAAAATTGGATCATAAAATTTTATCTATAGATTAGTCTAAGTCTGGCATTCAAATAAATAACCTCCATGTATAGAGACATGTGAAAATAGGAATAATATAATTAAATAATCATAATATTATTCATAAATAGAGTTGTGTAAATGGACTTTAATTTGCATAAGATTGCACCACTTTCATCATGTACATGTGTTAAGCCATTTCCTCAAAATAAGCAAAAAATAGATAAAAAATAATATGGAATTTAGATAGATAAGGTATATGTATCAGATATGTTCCTATAGGAATAAGATAAGTCAATAATCATAGTTTTGTGAACTAGGCAAATGGGCCTAACTTCATACAAAATTGTACTATTTGTTATCATGTACATGTGTTAATTCATTTCGTTAAACCAGGCACAAAACTAGAGAGAAATAATATAGGGATGCTAATTGCACCTTTATTTTTTTACTCCACTTCAAGGTGCATGTGAATACTAAATGATAATGCATATTAAAGTATTTAGAACTCGCAAACATGAATTTACAATAAATTAAATATTTATGCACTCAAAGAATATGACACATAGAGTCTATTAGATCCATATAAACTAATAAATCCTACAAGATGTGACCATTTGGGTGTGCCTTCTTTGTGTTTTCTCCCATGAATGCCTATAAAATAGAGGAAAAAACATTCCATGAGTATATTTTGACTGATAAGAAAACTCAAATATGAAATGAGAACATTATTTATTATATATGACCCCCCTTAAATTGATTGCCTCCAAAGGGTGCAATTGGTTTAAGAAGATTATAAGAAATGTAATCACTAAGAATTATGTGAGCATATTATAATATATCATAAGAGAAATAATAATGCATTATGAAATAAATATTGATATATAACAAAATATAAGTGCATAAGGATTATGTATTTATCGATAAAAGATATTTGTCCCTGGTATAGATAACATAATGGTAATATGGACCTCAATGGCCAAAAAAACCCGTGGATGGATCAATAACTATAAACTAAATTTGATTAAGGGAAATGGACCAAAATAAAGGTGGTCAAGGGTATGGATCATATGACAATAGAAAATATCAATAAGACATGTAAGATATGACAATAAAGATCCAATGTGATAAGAGGGATGGTATGATGCCCCACAACATAGAATCAATATAGGAATTAAATATAATTAATATAATAATGATATGACAATGTGATGTTATAACATCAAAGGGATAATGTAATATTGCATCACCCAAAAATACATTCATAATTTCAATGTGTATTTTCAATTATTTTGGTAGGTTTTTGAAGTTACAAATAGTATTTCACTAAACATTGTTATGGTAATAATCTTTTATGAAGATGAAATTAGCACATGGTCATTGGTAAAAAATTGTTTCACATATAGATAAAGATCAATTGACATTCTAGAGCTTGTGATAACATTTGAAGGGAAATTAAAAAATTGGAGATCATTATATGACACCATTTTCATTTTCTCATATTAGATTATTTGATTTGGTGCATAGTTTAATTATTCAAATTAAAAAAAATTACTTGGAGGATAAGAGGGATACTTCCCATGACTTTTAGTGAAGAAAGGTCTAATTATAATTCCCAAGATATAGGCATACATGTTTGATTATTTGGGGCCATATGTATCCATAATGAAAACTTTTTTTTATTGTCAAATAATTAAGGCTTTCTTATAACTACAAATTGATAAAAAGATATTGTGATTGATAAATATTTCATAAGTTCATCTTAATTATGTGGATGGAAATAGATAACTTGATTTAAATGTGGTAAATAAATTTTAATTACCAATTCTATAATTCTACAAGCAATATAATATGAAAGGTTTCAAATTAAGAAAACACAAACAACTATATTACGAAATAAATTTTTAGCTATTTTTACTTCTACTTAGATTACTAAGACTATCCTACTTAAACTAGATTTCTAGTCTAAATAGGACTAAAATGGAAATGATTCAAAAATGAGAAACTAAGTTGATTGAATTTAGTGCTAATTAAATGTATGAATGGCTAAAGTGTTTAAAGATATTTGACAAGTAATGATAATATAATATATAAGTTTATTAAGTTAGTTGATGCAAAAGATTAGAAGGGTCCTATAAAATAAATTCAAGCTATTTGCAAGAGGAACAAGATAAAATTTTGATGTTAGGATGATAGCATGCCTATGTCTTGAACACACAAAATCAAAAAATGTAAGTACATATAACAAAAATATAAACTTGCTATTTATCTTAGTAGAAATGGTGAATAAGATAAGAATATTGAATAATTTATAAATGGATTAATAGAAAATAAAAGGAAAGAGGAAGTGGGTAATTATTCACCAAGTCCTTGATGAGGATATTCTTATTAAAGTCTAAATCCTATGAGTTGGAACATGCTTAAGACTAATTGGGGGCTTGTCAAAGTTGTTAAACCCCAATTTATTTGTATGACTAAACAATAGTCAATGGTAGCGAGCATGTGTACTTAGGAATATGACTATGATTAGTCAAAGTAAATTATGTTTGGTTATGATAAATGTTTGTGGAATCAAAGAGGTGAGCTATAAAAATATACTGTGTTAAATGCACAAGACGATTAAGGGGGGGTGAATCAGTTGTATATTAAAATATCAAAACCCTCTTTAACATTTAAATCTACATTAATCCTTAAACCATTAACAACCATTAAAACCCTTATCATGATAAATGTTTGTGGAATCAAAGAGGTGAGCTATAAAAATATACTGTGTTGAATGCACAAGACAACTAAGGGGGGGTGAATCAATTGTATATTAAAATATCAAAACCCTCATTAACATTCAAATCTGCATTAATCTTTAAACCCTTAACAACCATTAAACCCTTATCATGCATTAGCAAAAAATAAACATGAGAAATAGTAATGCAAACACATCCAAACACATGAGAACACCAGATTTACATGGAAAACCCAAGAAGGGAAAAACCACAGTGAGGATTATCTCACAATATAAAGAAGGGATCATTGTCAATGGCTCAATGCTAGATTAGAAAGAAGAAGAAAAAAAATTGTTACAATGAGAAATCCATCTCAGAGCAACAGAAAAGTTTCACCACTACTTCACTAGAACATTCGCACTCTCTCTATAGAATGTAGACACCTTCTACTCATTGCTTCTAATATTCTTAGGTATTAGATCTCACACTACATTTCGCACTTTTGTACTTCACATCTCAACACTTCGCATTTTACACTTCACACACATTTCCTCCATCAAATCATCACTCATATATTATCTTCAACCTTGAAAATGGTCTACAAGGTTGTCTATGCACCTCAAACATACAAATTCAAATTAGGTCGGCACCAAAACATTCATGTAGTGAAAAGGAATGAAAGCGGACCACAACACACCTTAAATCAGACCCAAATACACACATACACGTGACGCCACACTTTCACGAACACTAAAACATATCTGCAATTAGTGTAAACACCCAACGTTAGAGGAAACTATGTTAACACCCTTAAACAATTAAGTACACACTTCCTTTGATCTAAAGATGACTCACAGACCACACACAACACTTCAACACAATCTGGAATATTCTATATCAACACCCTGAAATCCAATAAATCCTTCGCTAACATCATACACCAAAAGAACATATTCATCCTACATATTCATCCTACACAACCAGTTAACGTTCTACATACTGTAACACCTGAATCCAACCTTGCGGAGCACCAACGCACAAGCAACTTAGAATGAAGATAGATAATAGCACTATAAGCACACTTCCATATCCAAAAGACCAAAAACCAAACTACAGAGAAATGTGGAGCAAAACCATTTCTCCCAGATAACACTACTAACACAATTCATACACTAGTGAACACAACTTTCTCTACACAATGATCCAAAACCTAAAACTTTGGATATGACACTTCTTAACACCTTTAAGCAACATATCCAAACCGCACAAGTAGATTTTCATCCATGAAAGAATGTGGAGTGAAACATTGAACACTCTTCACCACACTGTTTCCTCTTTTATTCAAATTTTCTCAAAAGTACTTGGAAACCAAGCACCACAAACTCAAACTCAACATCTAGAACACCTTCTCAACAACTCAACCACATAAGAGGTTGAACATCACCAACACATGCTCATCAAAGAAACACTATAGGTTGACATCAATGATACTTCTAATGACAACATAATGCAACCAATCAAAGCATCTACAAAGGTTGAAATCAATGCAACAACAAAGATCTATTAACATCAATGATAACAAAAACTTTCAACATTCTCCCCATTTTTCATTGATGGCAACACATGGAAAAATCATCAACAAAAAAAATAACTCCGATCACCAACTCATACACTGCACCATAGTGCATACTACTCCCCTGTACACAAGCATTTGTACTTTCCATCATTTTCTCTTTCTCAAAACTTTTCTCCCCCTTACTTCATATAGTTTTTTAGTTAACTCTCTCTCCCCCTTTGACATCAATGGCAAAGGGAAACATCCACTTTGACATCAATCACATATACTCTCTTTCCCTTAAAGGCAACATAATAACAAAACTTACTCTCCCTAACTGCAATAACCAACATGCCACTACCTACTCCCCCTAAGAGGTAACCACCAACATCAGTCCAGAACAAGGAATGAATCTTGAGATCCACTAGATTGATGCATATCCTCATGCATCCAATTGAAAGGAGGGGAAATAACCCCCAACTTCTCCTAAAGATACTCAAATGTATCCTTAGGAAGATCCTTCATGAAGATATCTACGACTTGATCCTTTGTAGGCACATATTCCAACTTCACCTCATTCTCTACAACCTTCTCCCTTAAGAAGTGATACTAGATTGAAATATTCTTTGTCTTTGAATGCATTACCAGATTCTTTGAAATATTAATAACACTTGTATTATCACATAAGATAGAAATAGGTTCATCATATACCACTATGATATCCTTTAAAGTTTTCTTCATCCACAACACCTATGTGCAGCATGATATTGCAGCAATGTATTTTGCCTCTACAGTAGATAATGACATTGAATACTTTTGCTTGATTAGCCAAGACACCAAGCTTTTTCTAAAAAATAATGCACCACCACTTGTACTTTTTATGTCATCCACACAACCTGTCCAATTTGCATTTGTATAAGCACTCAGAGAGAAATCAATATCCTTTAGATACTACAAACCATGTTTTAGAGTTCCCTTCAAGTACTTGAATATCCTCTTCATTGTTGCCGAATATGACTCTTTGGGATCTTCTTGAAATCTAGCCACAAGAAAAACTACATGCATGATATCCAATCTAGTAATAGTTAGATACAACAGTCCTCCAATCATTGATTTGTACTTACTTTGATCGTCCTTAGGAGATTCATCTTTCTTGCTTAATTTGCAACCAATAACCATATGAGTACATACCGATTTATATTTTTCCATTTCAAACTTCTTTAGCATTTCCTTGACATACTTAGATTGTGAAATGAATATCCCTTTCTTTGTCTAATTGATTTGAAGTCCAAGGAAGAAATTCATCTCCCCAAACATAGACACTTCAAACTATTTCTACATCTCTTCTACAAATCTCTTGCACATACTTTCATTACCTCCAAAGATTATATCGTCAACATACACAACCAAAATCAAGATTTAATCTTTTCAACTTTGAAATAAAGATTACTATCTATGATACCTTTACCAAATCCTTGCCACAACAAGTACCTATTCAATCTTGTATACCATACTTTGGGAGATTGCTTGAGTCCATATAATGCCTTCTTCAATTTGCAAACTATACCAAGATTATTTGATAACTGAAAGCCTTCTAGTTGTTCAATATAAACCTCTTCTTCTAACTCACCATTCAAGAATGCAGAATTCGCATCCATCTAATAGACTTTAAAATCCTTAAGTGTTGCAAAATCCAAAAACATCCTAATAGCTTTCATTCTTGCCACTAGAGAAAATGTCTCCTCAAAATCTATTGCTTCTACTTGTAATTAGCCTTTACACACAAGTCTTGCCTTATTCCTTAACACTTCTCCTCTCTCATTCAACTTGTTCTGAAATACCCACTTAGTTCCAATCACATTCTTGTTTGTTGGTCTTGGGACAAGTTCCTAAGTCTGATTATTTTCAATCTGCATCAATTCTTCATCCATAGCCTTGATTCAATAGTCATCTTTGCATGCCTCAATCATTATTTTAGGTTCAACTTTGGAAATTAAATATAAGTTTACTTGTTCTTCTATCATAGTAGCCTTTCTTCTTGTCAACACACCTCTACTTTTGTCACCAATGATATGATCTTCTGAATAATTCTTTTACACATACTTGGGATCTTAGGGATCTTTTTTGGAGCATCTCCCTCTTCAACCTACACTTCTTTTTCCTTACCTTCATCTTTCTCTTTTCCATAAGAAGACTCATCTAATTCATATCCATCTATCATCATTGAAATTTTGTGTAAGTCTTCATCCACTTTGACACCTGAACTTTCAACAATTTTTTTTAGCCTCTTGTTGTAGCAATGGTAAGCCTTTCTTCTTGTAGAATATCCAAGGAAGATTCCTTCTTGTAGACTATCATAATCATCGTCGTCATCATATTCAAAGGTGTTTTAATATTGATATTGTAGACACCTAAAAATGACTAATACAATTGCATCTTGTCATTTCATCATTATCCTTATCAATTCTTCTGTCTATATTAATTAAATTAATATTTCTCCCTTTTCATCCATAATAAAAAAAATTCTTCATAAGAGATAAATTTTATATTGTTATGAGAATTTAACTTGACCCGCACTAGATGAGATCACAAAGGAGGGATCTCATCCCCACAAATTCAAAATTACAATGTTTTATTCAGCAATGGTCTTACTTGACCATTCAAATCTTTTCCTACTGGTTCCTAATGCCACTATAAAAAATCATCTTCTATAGCTTAAACAATGCTAAAGATAGCAGAATACAAAATATTGATTGTGCCAACCATCAACAAGTGGGACATCAGCACCACAATTCTACTGTTATCATGGAAGACCTTAACAACATATGATGTGAGGGCCTTGAAGAGGAGGTTTCCATCTTCTTAACTTTAGTCCATCCCTGATCTGAATGTGGTGGTGTCTCTGGGTTTTGTACAAGAATATTTTTGTACTATCGATCATATCTCTATGACAAGTCAACACTGTTGGAACCAATTCCAGCGAAGGAGCGGCTGAAATATCTGAAGTCTCTGATTTTTCTTTAGATTGAGGAAGAATTGGGGCTTCAAGGGATGCATTAGAACCCAAAATCAGCTGTGTTATCATTAATGTCATCCGAGGGGGGTTTTTGAGCAGCCCTGCGAAGAGACCTGAGGAGGGCACGACTATTCCTCAAGGGGAATAACATAGTGATGCAGTTGCACACCATCCCACCAAGTTGGCGTGCTTCGTGAGGCAAGCTTACCTTCGGCTTGATCTTTAAATTTTGGGCAATGGAAGGTGGAGTGATTAGTGGAATAGCACTTTTTGCACCTGAAAGTAATTTTATCATAGTCAGTAGGTTGTCTCCATTTCTGATTGCCCACCTTTAAGGAAATATCAGCTGGAAGACCATTAGAGAGCTCCATCTCTACACATATGTGAGTGCATGTAGAATTAGTATAATTTATTTTTTCCTCTAAAGGATAATAATACTTACCAAGTCCATTGTCAATTGAGTTCAAATTCTCCAACTCCTAGAATTGAATAGGGAGGTAGGGTAGATGAACCCACAAGAAGGTTGAAGTGAAAGTCTTAGAGTGGGGATCAAAGGCTGGAAACCATGGCTTCATGCAAAGGACGTCCCCCTGAAAAAACCATGGCCCATTTTTTAGCACCTTTTCTTTATCAGCTAGAGATTCAAACTCAAGGATGAGGAAGCTTCTTGCACAAGTGTAGATATTGATCTCTTCCTCCATTCCATCTTTCCAATATGTGGTGATCCAAGAATGTAGATCACATAATTTTGGCCAAATTTTTATATATCTGTAAATTATGGCATGTTCTTGCAAAAATTCTTCCCTATCATTGAAGGATCTTTTAAAACACATCTTTGGAATGTGAGCAAAGTGATAACATATTTTTTATTATTTAATTATCTTAAGTTTTTTATCATATCTAAATTAATTAAATAGTTTTAAATTATTTATTTATTATTTTCCCTCCAATATAAGTTTTTTATCATATCTAAATTAATTAAATAGTTTTAAATTATTTATTTATTATTTTCCCTCCAATATTAATTAAAATTAAATTCAATTTATTTTGATCCACTATAATTAAATTATTTAGGTCTGTCAAATTAAATAAATTTAAATAATTTATTTAAATTTAAATTAAATGTTTCCCTCTAAAATAAATAAATAAAGTTAATATTTTATTTATTTTTCCAACTACACTCTTATGAATGAAATAAATTTAATTATTTAATTTAATCTTATGTATTTACTAGATTTAGCTACTATCTTATCTAAAAATTTCCTATCCATTGATCTTTCTAATTAATCTCCACCATTGATCAAATATCAAGTCAACCATATAAATACAAAGTCTCCATTCATTCATATCCCTTGGAGCATTGTCTTTATCAATCTCCTAGCTAACTTATATTATTATCAAGGGTACATTATCAAGATCACTAGAGCATTATCACTATCTTGAGCTATCATTATTATTATAAATCTATCATTGTCATTATAAGCTATCGTTATTAAGCAAGCAAACTATCAATATTAAGCAAAATGTATCATCTATCTTTGAGCATCTATCATTATCATTGCTATCATATCTTTATTGTGCTTTCATAGTTATGTTATGCAATAGAGCAAATCAAGGTTTTTGCTATGATGACATGGTTTGTTATTTTTTGAGATTTTGAACCAAGATCTTGAGCTTCATTGAATGATTGTTGATGTGTAAATTTGGTACTTTCATTGTATTGTTACTATTTTAGATAATTCACATTTTCATCATCCACAAATATAATAGATTTGTAATTCAAACGAATTTCATTTAAATTTTAGATGGGTTTTCAACTTGCTCAATGAACTCATTGAACTAAGGTCCATAATGCTTAGTGAATTTTTTTATATTTTTGAATTTGAACACATTTATAATTTGGTAGTATCCTACAATCATTACATTCCATGAGATGTTATCTCAATGACCCATAATGTCATATGGATCCCATGCCCTATCTATGACTCCAATTCTTAAACATATATCTACACTCAGTCACAACTCCTCTATACATGCTTGTGCATAGAGTGCCAGCAAAGACTGTGGGATCAGGTTTTCTTTTACCAAAATTCATTTTCCTAAACCCATTTCAACAAATTCTATGTATGCATAAACTGTGAATAATCACAGTCCAGGTGACCACTTTCTTTGAGACATATATTGTCAAATAGACCACTTCCTTTATTTATGATTCCACCTCTTACATAAATGTCAAGCATATCATCGTTCTCCTATTTCATTCCAATGGAAGAGGAACAAGGATGGAATGGATGTCAATGCTCAACCTATGAACTGGAATTGTTAAATCTATCGACCTAAAGTGCACAAAAATTAATAAAGTATGAATCTGTCTCTTTTAGGGTAGTTATTATGAAATGGGTAGGCAGTGTAGTACATTTTGTAGGGCTATTCGGTACAATTTCCCTGGGCACTCACTGTCTTTGTATTGTCTTTTCTGCTCTGTAGTCACATGAATTTGCTTATAGACATTCATTCTGTACATATGTATATTTTTAATTATGTTCTTTTCTATTTTTGACACTGGGTTGTTATCCCTATGTGGGTGGATAGCTCCATTGTACCTTTAATAACTCATCTATATTAGTAATAGATGCTATCTAGAGGCTCTGTTTCAACTTTATTCTCATGATTGCTTTATTTTCTCCTTTGAGCACCAAGCTTTAATGTAATAGACCTTGGAATGCTTGCTATGGCATTGGGTATGATTTCCTAGTTAGGGAGGGTCTTCATGGAAGACATTGGATGAGTCAGTTTTGTGAGCTTCAGCTAACATCGATGGACCTTCATAATGCAGATCATTCATCTGCAGACTCCAAGAAGATAAGCAAGGAGGAAAAAAGTTAAAACACTATTGTCAAATACAAGAATATAACATAATGCATTTTAGAAAAAAGATTGGTTGCAATGGTTTTGTATGAGATGACCATAGCATATACACAAACAGAATATGAAGGGTACATGGTGTCTGAATATAATTTTCATTTTGAATAGTCAGATGATCTTTTCACTTCAAATTTTTCAAAGTATATATTTGGTATTTACTTGTTTTAAATACAATAAGAGAAAATAATTTCCAAAGTGATGGAATATATGCTAAACTCATATCACATTATAGAGTTATTTATAGTAGGATAAATAGCTCATAACTAACATCTAAGGATACTTGTGGTGTCCTATGGCCTTTTAATGTATAGTTGGGTCAATTATTTTTGGGTGTTAAATGAGTTTGGAGGTTATCTTTATGATAATCTTATCAAGTTGTCAATTTGGGTTATCATTTTGTATAGTAATTATTATCTTGATAGTCTTGAACATTGTCTTATATAATTATCAAGTTGTTATCCATTAACATGTCATGCCATAGTTATTGTTTGATAGCTATTAGTGTTGTAGGGTTGATGTTTTGGTCTTCATTAGTATCAATTAGTTATCGGCTTGTTTCAGTTGTATTTTAAAGTTATCATTTTGGCATTCATAATTATTGAGTTGATATTCCTTCATATTTCTTAGTAATTGTTATCATTGTGATATTTATTCGTATGGTTCAAATTCCTTGACATCGAATATATAGATTTGTCAGATTAAATTGAGTAATTATCAGTATTACTATAACCATTTTGATGTTGTAGCTAGATTCTTCTACCGGATATTAAGATTTTTGTGAAATATGAATTTAAATGATAACCCTTTGACTTTTATAGAAACATATCTCTTTTATTTGAGTAATAAATTGATGATTATTCTAAGTCAAATGGCAATGATAATTATCACCTAGTGTTAAGGCATCTAAACTTTGTGAATGATTTGGGTCTTGAAGGGGATAAATTTTAATGCTTGGATTTACATCATATCTTTAAAAGTTAAAGGTGTACTTAAGGGTAATAAACATGAAAGTAGAGAATTTGTATTATGTGTTATAACATAGCTAATCTTGAATAAGTCATGAAATATTAAGAGATTCTACAGGCATACCTTACCATTTATCCCTTATTCCACATAGTTTATGAATAGATATAGGATACTTTAATTGTGATGCTTAAAGAGAAATCATGGTAAATAGTAGTTATGACATCATTACTCAAAATATTTGCATTAGGAAGAGACAGTTATAAAAATATCATTTATAGATAAAATTTAATTTAAGTTCCTATTATGTGTAATTTTTCAAAAACAAAAACAAAAAAATTGTTTTGATATTTTTTTTATAAATTTAAGAGAGATTTTGAATTGTTGAAAATTTTAAGAAAAAGTGGCTTAGTTCACGTCTAGAAAAAAATGAAAAACAATTTTATTTTTACCTAAATTATTTTTTCTCATCTCATTTTTTACCTTAACAACCTACTTCCATTATTTTTAAAATAACATATTAAAATTAATCAAAATATCAAAAATAATCTATTTGTATTCTTGACTTCAAATTCTACAAAAGGGTATTTTTAGTTTTTTGAAAAAAATAATTTTGATTGAAGAAAGATGAAGTGGCTGCCAACAAGAATGTCACATAGATAATTTCAAATGAAAGGATTTTGGTCAAAACCCTCAAATTTTAAATTGACAAAGGGAAGAATCTTGTTTTGAACTTTATGTGTCATGTATAGGCCACGTAGTTGACAATTCCTAAGGTTATTTTAAATTGTTTACTTGTTTATTTTATCCATTACTAGTGTTTCAAATTTAGCATTTGTAAATTGAAAAAAAAAAATGTAAATTAAAATGTTGGCAAAGAAAATCCAAGTTGTAAAACATAGTATATTTCACCCTACACATGTTAAGTTTATGATTCATGTCCTCTTTCAAATCTCTTACCTTCTTGATTCAAAAATAAGTAATGCTTAGTTAAATGTTAATGGAAAAAAAAACAAATTAAAAAACACTCTATTGCAACCTACACAAATTTAGTTTATGAATTTAAGTTGTGTTTCAAATTTGTTTGTCTTTTTGTTTTATTTTTAAAACACGATTTATTCTCTTCGAAATTTTTATCTCTATAATTGTTTTAAATTTTTATATATAAAATTTTAGTATTCTTAAATTGTATACATCAAGATTGTTTAATTTATTATTTACAAAAATACAATTGAAAAATACAACCTACAAAAGCTTTGATTGGGATTTTTAAACTACAAAAAATTATAATATATTGCTTTTCAAATTTACCAAAGTTTTGTTTGCAAAGCTAATGTAAAGATCATTAATTCAACAAAACCCTATTTATGTTCCATAAAGTCACACATGGATATCAAAGTAGGATAAAAATAGACATTCCTAGATTAAAAGTATATACATAGATCGTAATAATCCAATGAAGCTTCAAGGATTGCAAACCTCCAAACTCTATAAATTTAGAGATTCAATGTTACAAAATTTATATTGCAAACCTCCAAATTTATTATCTTGCCTAGAATTAAAATTAAAGAACCTCAACACATTCTCCCTCTATTTATGTGTTTGACCTGCCATATTCTACCTAGGTTTTTCCTTCCAAATTCAACCAATTCTTCCTGTCCTATAACTATTTATGCATTTACCCTTGTATATTCCACTACTATTCTCCTTCCAAATTCTGCCAATTCTCCCCGTCTTCCTCTTTCCTAATGTCTATTTGCATTTCTAGCTTTCTATGTTTTCTTTTGCATTAACCTTTTGTTTTTGCTCCCTGAACTGCATGAAAGAATTGTTGCAAAGTCTCATGACTCGTGTACGTTAAATACTGGTAATGCGAATTTGTATTGAGAATAGCCACTGCCAATATTAGAGGGAAATCCAATGGCAGATGCCTTCTCTTTTTCCTCCTTTGAGCTCCTTTTACCCGGAGCAAAAACTGCTTTGCAACAAACTATTTAGCCATTAAAAGCATGCCTTTGAATCTAATCTTTAATACATATGTCATTCACAATCATTTTCCTGTACCCGTGAAAAGCATGTCTTTGATTCTCTAATCTCTTAAATTAATGTCATTTTCCCAATCTTTTTCTTGTATCCCTGAACTGCTTTGAATTAAAAGATTAAAAACAATTTAGAAAATATGTTTTGTAATGTCACAGGACAAATGAAAGTAGAGAGAACTTTCTAGTAATGGGGGACTCTCAGCAAATACACATTGCAGGCAATAATGATAAGGTTTGCCATGTCCAGCCATACACCTTTTTCTCTCTTACAATACTCGCGCAATGAAACTGAATGTATAATTTCTAAAAATAAAAATTGTGCTCGGTGCAATGAAACTGAATGTATAAATTTTAACAATAAAAATTGTGCTCGGTGCACTGAAACTGAAAGTAAAACTGTGCAAGGAAATAAACCTTTCATACATTGGTGAGCAAATAAAACTTGTGCTCACTGCAATGAAATTGAATGTAAAAATGCAAAAGTAGTTCTACAAAGATGGAAATTCTAACAATAAAAATTGTGCTCAGTGCAATGAAATTGAATGTAAATACGCAAAAGAAATGTGCCTACGTTCTAGAACTTCCAAATTTCTCAAAGAGCCAATAAATATTGTGCTCACTAATTGAAATTGAATGTAAAAATGAAAAACAATTCTACAGAGAAATTCTAACAATAAAAATTACGCTCAGTGCAATAAAATTGAATGTACATATGCAAAAGAAATGAGCCTTCTTCCTAAAATATTTTTTCAATTTCTCAATGAGCGATTTCACATATATTCATACATTGGTGAGCAAATAAAAGTTTTGCTCACAGCAATGAAATTGAGTGTACAAATGCAAAGGAAATGAGCTTTTCATCATTTATAATATAACGGCTTTTGAGGTTCTCAAATTGCAATTATTGAAGTAGGCAAACGGTGGTAAGCAAAATTTGAACGTCTTATAGCAACATTGTGATCGCATCGCTTGCACTAAAAGTCAAGCTGCCTTTCTTAACCTAAAATACAAAGGCAAGAGTTCCGCAAAGAATAAAAATATTTAAAAAACGGCAAGATACTATTGGCTGGTAAATGATAACTTGTTAAATTCATCTGTTACAAGTAGAATGAAATTTGAAAATTAATGATCCGGGGTGACTCTTAAGATTTCCTGCCATACACAATCATCTTTAAGTTGAGAACATTGTTCTTCACATTGTACCAATTATTTACGCAATATAGACTGGTGTGCCAGTTAAATAGAACTAGATTGGCCCTTTGCTGTTGTACCAATGGTGTTTTGATCAACTCCAAACAAACCTGCCACCAACGAGCACTGAAGAAATCAATGGGATATTAAATCCCTCAACATGGTCAGACACTTGAGTGGCTCAAATAACAACAAATGCCAGACCATGTAAGTTCACTGTACACTTTAGAATGAATCTACACTGTTGTCATACCAATTATTTGGACCATTTTCGGCACTTAGCAACCGGCAATAGCAGTACAATGTAATAAATGGTTGTCATTTCAGAACCAGTGATAAGAACTGAAAATTGACGCTGCTGTTCATATATGTCAGAATCAACTCATGACCACAGATTAGAATACATATTTATACAAGATCAAGAACTTTACCCAAACAATGGTCACTTTTGCTTAGATTAACAAGAAATAACGACTACATTTCAGTGATGCAGCCTTGTCCTTTTCTGAAAGGTTTTTTGCCTGGTTCTCCATGAAGATTCCATTGGTTGTCTTTGCAAGTTCCGGTTCCCACTGGGCACAACTTCCAGTAAAGAAAGAAGGATGTTCTCATATACTGTTCTGGGTCAATGTCAATATGCTATTCCTTAATCTTGGTCAATGGACTCTCAGAAAGATCTGGTATAGTAAAACAGAGGAACACACATTTCAAGCTTCATCTTGAAGTCTTAAAGATTTTAAGTACTATAGTGCACATACTGGACTGCTTGGCTCCAGCTGAGAGTTGGTGGAAGATGGCTGCTGCCAAGACCACACTATTTCAGATTTAGGCTGGAGTTAGATACAACATGCATCCACAGGCTAGATATCCTCTTGTATTGACCACAAATTCATGTACAATGATGTCTAATGCAAGGTTCAAGAAGAGTACACCAACTCATCATGCACATCCATGTTAAGGATGTGTTGAGCAAGGTTTGCAGGAGGAAGGCAAGTTGTCTGTTATCTGGCTTCTGCTGAATAAAGTGCGAGAGGCTGGGCACACATACAGTATTCCAGTAAACAACTCTTAGGATTTTGTTAAGGAAGACAAGGCTTGATGTTTGGAATTAGAGACAATTATTGCAAATGCATGGGGAAGGAGAGATGCTATCTCATCTGTGTGCTTCATTGGAGTATTACCATGTTGCATGCTGGGGCTGATCATGTAGTTCCTCTATAATTATGAAGACTGAACAACAAGAAATGATTAAATACAGAAGATTATTTCACTTGTGTAGTTTGACAGAAATAAAATTTAGAATATTGCATGCAATTTTGCTCCATGCAAGCGGGCTAGGGAGCAAGGGACAGACAGGAGAAAGAAACTGAGCATAACTTTGTTTCGAATTCTAAGATGTGTGAAATACTAAAGAACCATGGAAATAATTATGCAACCGCCCATTTATCTTCAAGCCACAAGAAATTGTTCTTGTATAGCCAACATGAGACCTTTGTAGAGGGCAAATGTCTCTACATAATCATTTGCACTTGTCCAGCATATTTCATTATAAGCAATAATGATGAACCCCCTTGGTCTGGAATACTACCTAAATCAGATTTGGTAAAGATCTCAATGTAAAGAAAACCCGGAAATTTGTACTGAAAACTACACTTCTACTTATGGCAACGAACCAAATCAATTGCTGGGGTACCGTGGAAAGCATTAATAATGTAGCCTTGCAGCAGTAAAGCTGCATAAAAATGAGTCTGTAAGCATAGCACCCTAGATTACACAAATAAATTTAACTTCTTATCCACAATTTCATAATCAATACTCTTGAAGCCTATTAAATCCCTTAGAAAAATAAAATTGCAATGGTCTAGGATATCAAACTATAGAAAGAACTCAGTTTTCTTACAAAGTAAATAGTAACTGCTAGGAAAATAATCCAATAAAACCTACACCACAATTTGTTGTCCCTATTTTGTAGAATAATAAATTTCTTGTTCAGGATTTTAATCTCACTATTACAGAAAGCTACAAGCAACTCAATATAATCTAAATTCAACTTTATCACTCTAGCTCACATGCAATGTTCCACCCATTGTTGCAGCAAGCTACAAGCAATTCATCATATAGACTTAGCCAAGCAAAATAGTGCACTTTCCACGAAAGCAAAAAAAATCAGGCAGCCAAGAGATAAAAACAAATAACACGACAAGTGAAATCCATAATACAAAGTTTCTTTTAATATTTTAAAATCAGAAGAATGTAAACCAAATTTATATCAGTAATCAACCAGTAAATGTGTTAGAGAACAACAGAGAAATTATGAATAGCACAACACAGTACACTGAACTTCCAGCCACCAATTCTTTAGGTGCTCTTTATCCACTGTTTGCAATTTGTGATTAACTTTAAAATCCACTTAGCAATATCTTGACTTCAGCCGATAAAAAGCTCCAAAGAATGACAACCTCAATGCTCAACTGGAATGCTTCAGGATCTTGACGGCCTCACTGGTGATCGACTGTTCAAACATATGAAAATAGTTAGTCATAAAAGATGATACAATATTTAACTGAATCTTACAAATAGCAACTGCTATGAAAAAACAATCACTTACCTCCGGTACCGTTCATTAACAGGACTTGCCTCCCTGCCATAATCAGCACTGCCCCTCTCTGGGCGCCTGGCATAAATTGGACTTGGAGCCCTACCATAGTCAGGACTTCCTCTCTCCACTCGCCTTGCATAGACAGGACTTGGAGCCCTGCCATAGTCAGGACTGCCCCTACGCCTACCATATACAGGACTTGCAGATCTTTCACGACCACCAGGTCTCCCATAACCACCTCTTCGTACAGGACTAGCACGACCTCCTCTTCTATCACCATCCTCACGCTGAGCATATTCTACTGTAATAACTCTATCCAATACTTTGCTGCACATATCAAACAAAGATGAAGATGCGTCAAACTTGTAAACTTGAAAACTAAAATATAAAGAAAGAACACAAATTTTGCACCTGCTGCTAATGAAAAATTATTTACTTTGACTATAACCCAGCAGAAGCACTAATTAGTGTACCTCATATTTGTAGAGTCCAGGGCCTTTGTTGCTTCTTCTTGTGATTCATACTGCACGAATGCAAAGTTCCTTCTAATCCTTACATTTACCAGCTTACCGTAGGGCTCAAAATGTCTCTCAAGATCTCTGACCCTGGTGGTATATGGATCAAAATTTATCACAAATAATGTCTTTGTTGGCTTCAAACTTGTAGAAGACCTTCTACCACCTTCAGAACGGCGACTACCTCGATCTGCATGCTGTAGAAGATTCCAAGCAATAAAAAACAAGTTTTACTGTCATGTAAAAAGAATTACTCATTCCAATACCAAGCTTCAAAAGAATTCATCAATTTAAAACTACTACTAGCATAACGAAGTCTATTAACAACTAAAATAGTGAGAAGCAAAAGATTTTAAAAAAAATGAGGAAACCTTTGTCCACTCTACACACAGCCGACGTCTCTGCCTCCCAAATTCTGTGTTGTCAAGTCCTCGGATTGCATCCTCAGCATCACGCTCATCATCCATATAGATAAATGCATATCCTGTATGAAACAACATAAACTCAATAAAGAGACCAAAAAGTGGAATTGCAGTCACAGCCTCATTTTGGAAAGTCAAAAACAGTTTACTATACAGACTACTACAAAGAAAAATATACAACACCTGTTACTAATTTTGGAAACACTTGCTGCATTAAAGAACAGCAGGCACAGACCTTGCATGTTGAACTAAATGGTGTCAGGTATGGATAAGGTGAGAGTAGGGTCATCGATCAGATCGGATTAGTGCCTTCGCCAGTTATGCTCCATTCTGATTGTAGTGATGTGTCATGGGATCTATCTCTTGGCATGCTTCAAACTGGAGATTTAACATGGCATGAGAGGGATGAAAAGGAATGGTGAAATGCAGGATGTCATTTGTGTATCAGCTTCGTTGAACGTTTCTAGAAGCTGATCCTCTGGCAGTTAAAGATCCATGGCATGATTGATGAAAGGATATGCACAGGCAGGGGCCCAAGAAGAGCGTATATGGAGCTCTTCAAAATTCCTGCGCCAAAGAAACTTTTGAGTACAGCGGCCTACATTTTAAATAATTATATTTCTGCTTAAACTTACCTTGTAGCCTTGGGAAATGAAGCAGAAAGGTTTCTCATTACACTTAAAATGGAAGTTTGACGATAAACATGTCCCAACGTGCATTCTTGACATACATCAAGGTCAATCATTACTACTTGCCATGGTTGAATGTCTTGTCAGCTTAACCTTTGCCTTTTTATGGTAAAATGCTGCCAAAATGAAATCAATTTAAAGTCCTGCTTCTTCAACCCTGAATTAATGCATGCAACATTAAGCAGATTCACTATGGGCTCATCCAAATACGATTAGGGATATTTAGAGGCTTTGATTTGCCAAATGGTTAGTTTTTCAGTGAAATCTCACAAACCAAAAAAGTTTCCAAAACCATCCACTAAGTATAAACTAATTATAGTTGTTAGATCCACCTAAATTTATGACCAGCATGTTTTTTTAATACCAACACCTAATATATTTTCTTAGTCCCGGTTTGGAAAATTAGCCAACTACTATATACTCTGCAAAAACAATTCTATCCCTCAAAACTTTCCCCAACAGATCGGTTTCAATGTTGTGTAGCATCCCTTCCCGAACCCCAAAACAGCTCTCTTGGGAACATACCTCTGACCATGGCAGCATCAAATAACTTGGAAAGTCTAGCCATAACAATATTGGAAATTCGATATTTTTCTAATGGTAACTATATTTTTCTAAAGGTAATATATACACACTAGCACGTTCTTGGGCCCACTTTTGCCTTCCTGCAGAAACAGCTCCTTTTAGAATATACATCTGGTTATGGCAACATGATACACCTTGGAATGTCTACCCAGAACAATATCTGGGTTTTCTAGAATGGGTATAATCAAACAAGCACATTATTGGAGCCCAAATTTCACCTTGCCACAGCCTATCTCTGTTCATAACAGAGATCAGGTGGCAATGTCCCTTTTTCGCCTGGCTATTTAATGAGAATCTTTGGTATAGGGTTTAACAAAATGACTAAAATATAAATAGTAAACTTTACCTGATTTCATGTCTACCCGCTCAACCCTTCCATATCTGGAAAATAAACGTTCAATTTCTGATTGCCGTGCCTCATACTCTAGGTTTCCACAGTACAAAGGCTTCATCTTTAATCTGAAATATGATTACAGAAAATCTTGTGTAGATAAATTCCCTGCAAATTTAAAAAAACAGATCAGCCCCTAACCATGATCGCTGAGTTTCAAAGAATCAGAAATAAGTAAAAAATTAAAAATGGCTATCCTAGAACAAGTTCCTACTCTATGATACAACAGAAATTCACTAAAAAGCACAAGAACTAGAAGACCAATGTATACTCATTGCAGGCGCGCATTTTCTTTCATTTTTTTATGCATTTGGCTTTCCATAGTGCACCCCATTAATATAAATCATTTCTTAAAAGCACCCTGTATTATATAGAGAATCCATTTGCCCAATCTTTGATGACTAATAATAAAATATAACACATCTCTCATGATTTTGAATAGCTCTCTTGGTTCTCATTGCATAAAGTAACGAAGCAATGGGGTTGAAATTTGCAAAATGAACTCTCCCATAGCACCAATTGCCACCAAAGGGGGCTTACCACATGACACTCATATTTCATGACATTGTTGAAGAGGTTGGATTGAAGAAAAACGAATCATCACAAACCATCAACCACCACAACATGTCCTTGCCACTTGACACTATTTGTTCACGTGATTGAAGCACTAAGATTGAAACTACCAACAAAAATGATTGCATAAAACAAAATTCCAGGTCACTACCGCATAACACTCTTACATCACATAGTTGAAGTGATGGAATTCAAACATTTAGCAAATTCATCTTAAAGGACTTGCATAGCCAGGACTTCCCAAAAGATTGCCTATTTGTTAATATTCAAAAAGGCCTACTAAAAGCTTGCTACCTAGAGGTCAATTTACAAAATTTATTCTGTTAAGATACAAAAGAATTTAGGGTGCTTGATACCAAAAGAATAATTAAGGATGATTTCAGAGCTAGAATGAAAGCCTAACCAGGGTTCACCGAAGATCTGAAACCTTAAACAACTTGTTTTCATTCAAAAACTAAAAATCCTATGACCTGTCAAATATTTTCATTCTCTTCTTATTTCTTCATTTTCTGCTCACCTTCAATGAAATAGGTTTTCTATTTCCAAAAAAGCCTACCCTAGGATTTCATTAAAGATCCGAACTGAAACTTGGCAAGGGTTTCATAAAATAAAGGCTTCTTTTACAGATTTTTTAAATCAAACACCCGCACATTTTCGACAGAAAACAAAAAATAAAAAATAATAATAAATTTCAAATGGGAGTCGCAAAAACGAATCATCCGTATACTTTAGGATGAGTTGACCCACCTGAAACCCGTCGAAGATTAGTCAACCAACCTGAAACCCTGTCTGGGGTTTCAGCAATCAAAGGTTTCTTTAATAATTCAAATACCCGCAATATTTTTGCAGTCTAATTTCTTAAACGATTAAAAGGAACATTAACTTATAAATGACAGTCGAGATCAATATTCAACTGTGTACTTTCAGATGATTCAGTCAACAACTCCTCTTGCCAAAATAGGGGCGGAAACACTAAAACTCATACCCAGATCAAGAAAAACCTAGATAATATTACCAGACCAAGAATAACCTTGAAAATAATACCAGAGCAAAAATAACCTAGAAAATAACACCAGATCGAGAACAACTCAGAAAACAACCTAGAAAGTAATACCCAGATTAAAGAAAATACACCCAGATCGAAAACAAACCTAGAAAGGAAAACCCAGATCATAGAAATTAATCTAAGACTAAAAAACTAGAGTAATACAATGATCATAAAAAGCAACAAACCTGTAAGTGAATCTGGACGTTAGCCGTGTACGAAAACAAAAAATAAGGAACTCGAGGCTTACTCGAAAGCGTGCAGCGAAGAATCCTTTCGCTCTACTCGCGTATGATTTGTGTGATTTATAAGAATCAGATCGTTACAATATTATATATGTTAATATTGTGTTCCACTGAGATGAATATAGTATACCATCGGGCCGGCCAAACCTCGAAAATCGGTCGATTTTAATTATTGCTGTTTACCTTTCCCTCCTAACAATTTCTTCCTTTCCTAACGACCAAGGAAGTTGTATTCCATCAAATATTCCAGACCAAGTTCTACTTAGTTTTTGCTTTTACATATTTTCATATGTTGAACTTTATTTGTACATATTTTTACACATTTTATTTTTAGTTTAGTTTTTTTATGTATATATTCTTTATTTTAAGATTTACATTTATCTTTCTTAAGTTTCTCTTGATTAATTTTGTTGTTTTTGAGTTGGATTTCTAGGGTTTTATGTTAAAAGTTCAATTTTTCAAAAAAAAAAAATTAATTGAGAGTCAATTTAGTATACATTTATGTGACTTATTGTTATTATTATGTATTGGTATTTATAGACATTCAATGTGCATTTAATTCATATGATTGATCAAGGAGAAAATCATTATAAGAACATTTAAATTTTGAAGATTAAAAAGAGCGTGTCTATATCAAAACTAAAATATGCACTTAGGTCACTAATAAGATTAAGAATATTGTCATTGAATATTTTCCCAAAGTCATATAGTCTCTCCATTAAAGAGAGTTTTTTTCTTTTCTTTTTTAACCTAAGAGGAATTGAGAGTTTAGCTCAACAACTTGGAGCTTAGCTCTTTGTAAGGCAAGCCCCTACTATTACCTCTCGAGCAATGTGCAACAGACCCTTATCAACACACCATAGGCAAATTAGGAGTCAAACCGACAACTCGTGCTATCCAAAGTCGAGACTGAGTGAGTTGACCCCAAGGGTCTCCATTAAAGGGATTAGTTGGGAGAACTTGACCCTGGCAATCTAACAACTTTTCCAAAAGTATTTTTAAGTATTGTTGTCCTTACACACAATCAAATATTAGAGATTATAGTGAATCAAGATGCAATATTTTTTATCTATCAAGTCAAATCCCCGCATCAAAGAACAAATATGTATTGATTGAGATCAACCTCAAGCCATTTAAGATTGATCCACAAGAAATTTTGAGTCTAAATTTGTGATTCTCAGATAATGAGTTCCTAACTCTAACTATTTTAGATAAATTGTATTATATTGCTTACATGTATTTAATTAGCCTAGATTATTCCACATGAGGTGTTTTAAAACTTAGAAATTTGTATTTCATAAAATAATATTACTTTGTAATGCATGTTACATATAGAAACAATAAGGGTGGTTGAGTGAGTGTTTTTCTTGCTTTTATCTCTCTAATATGGAAAAGTATTTTTTATTTAAAAAAAAAATAAAATAACTAATATGTAAATGTATATTTGACATGGTATGTTCCATGGTCAACATTTTGAAGGCTTTAATCCACTTGGTAAGAATTAATTCCTCATGAATCACTTTGAAATTTTTTAGCCTTCGCCATAGGTGATTTCTTTGCAATGTGATTGGGAATAAAATCATAGGATGTCATTACAAGATAACTGTTGGCTTGAGATTAATTAGCCTTAAGAAATGGGTAAGGAAATTCCTAATTTCTTATGATAAATCCTTCCTAATTTTTTGAGGAACCTTAGAATTAGGTCCATCAGTGCCCAGTTAGAATGAACCATGGAAGAATATGGTTATTGTAATTATTCCCTCATGGAGGAATATGAACAAATCCTTTTAGATTATATGGATGAAGAAGATGTTTTAGTTCTATTTTTGAAAAGCTCAACTATTCCCCAATTTGCAAGCCTTATCTCCAAACCAAAATTTGGCACCTTTGAGAAGTCGAAAGGATGAAAATATGAAGATGATAGCTTCAAATATAAGGTCACAATAAAGTACATGATGGTACCCAATAGACCTTGGATTCCCTTCTCACTAGAAGTAAGAGGAAATATTTTTCAAACATGTTTGAGGGCTATGATTCCTTTCTTGTGTTGGAATGATTAGTTTGTAATGTCCCCTTCTCAAACCTGATCGTTCATGTGACCGTTGGCCTTTTTTCTGGAAACCCGAAGGCTAGTCGGAAGGTAAAATTAGGGTTTCCTATTTTTGAGGAGGTCATTGCTCAGAGATGGTGGATTCAATGGTGGATTCCTTCTGGGTTTTCAGGGCTTCAGTGGTATGTTCATCTCCAAGATTCAGAAGCACTTTTGGAATTTACTATTTTTAGTAAATTCTATTTTTGGCAGCTTTCCAGATGAGTTCAGCTCGGTTGACTTCCTGCTTCAGTTTGGTCAGATGTTTGGCTCAGTATTGGCTTCAGGGCACCTCCGGAGGGATAAGCTAAGTCATTTAATTAAAAAAAGTCACATTTAAATATTATATTTTAACGTTGACCATGGGCCTAGATTAATGACTTAAAGATGTTTTTAAAAAGGGGTCTTTGAGGGTGGCGCCCTCATTAAAAGAATATTTTAATTATTGCAAAGTCAAAGCAAGGATATGAAGGGCGAAATTATCAAAGCATGATATTTATTTAAAATATCAAATCTTAAGCCATAAAGGAGAAATACGCCATCTTGAGGAGATGAGAGGTTTTGACCTAAAAGCTGATTTTAGGGTTTCGTGAAGTCAAACGAAACTTATAAAGAGGAGTCTTGTGCATCATTTTGGGCATCTTTGGACGACTATACTGTTATGCTGTCGGATTGGCTCTGGGACTGCTTCGAGGAATGAAGGCCTCCTAGCTTGGGCATCACTTCGTGTTTGGAAGACAACATCTAGTGGTGAATCATTGTACTGTGAGTGCATTTAGTTTGAGCATTGTGTTTAGCTTCTTGCATTGTTAAATCTGTCTTGGGCATTTTAGTGTTTCAGCATTTTAGCATCATTTAATACAACAGATTGCATGTTTTATTCATATCTTGAAAAATACAAAAATAGTCCTTCTGGGTATCATCTCATTCTCTTTGTTTGTCAAGGGTAATCATATTCTCTAGTTTATAGATTTTCTAGTGCTTGCATTATTTTTAAAAGTGAAATCGCCTTTCTCAGCAAGGCCATACCTTTTCAGCCTTCTTGGGATTCGTGCATTAAACATTCGTTGCATATTGAGTGTGGGTTAAGTTGCTGGGGTGGGCGCCATCATCATATTAGTCTTATGCATCTTAGTTTAGGAAATTTGAGTGAGTTATAAGGGAGATATGAGCATTTGAATCAATTCATAGGCTGCTGGTTTTAATTACAAAATACAGATTTGAGGAAAACAGAAAAAACATAATGTTAATTACAATCCATGTAATGATTTGATGTGGCTTCTTGAACTCAGCCATGAGAGATATTATTGTATTGTAATGATTCATATTTCCAGCTCTAACATCTTGACAGGCGTATGATATTAAATTGTAAACTGACCAATAGTACTGGCAGTCATTCTTCAGCTTGTTAAATTGAATTTGTAATGCTCAATTTCATTTGAAGTTTGTAATAGATAGATCTCCACCCTATGGTCGCTACTTTCCCATCTTGGGTCAGCAAGCACATTATGGGTGTCGAGTATTTCTAGTTTCAGCATTCATTTCAAGCATTTAATTATGTAATCACTCCGTCATATGGTCACCCCTCACTCCGCCTTGGATTGGGTAGCACATACTTGATGTTGAGTTCCTTTCTGTATTTAGAGTAGAGATCCTCTGACCAATGCTCGCCATCATCGACGCCATTCTGGGTAGAGTTACTTTCTTGCACATTTTGGTTTATCCATCTAACCTTAACGGGTGCACTTGCTTGTAATGTTGTAATCTATTAATTGAAAAACGAAAAAATTTGGCTCGAAATATTTCATAGTTTTATTAAGCTTCTAGGTTCCACATGCTACTTTTTGGTTATTCTCTATCATCTTCTAGGTTCCTCTTAGTTTATTTCTAATCGCTCCCTAGATTCTCTTTGTATTATTAAGAATGTTTAAGTTGGTTTCTATATTTTGAGCTCCCCAATTCTTAGGTTTAAAGCATTCTTATTTATTTATTTTTTATTAAATCAGAGTGGGCCCTCATCTCACACTTTACTAACAATTTTTTTCTTCCAAAAACATAAACAAATAGGGCCACAAGGTGACTCACAATATCAATTACCTCACTAAGCTCAATATAAACCTAAAAACAATCAATGCTCACTAATACACTAATCCAAACCAGCATCATGTCAAGTTGTATTTCATACCAAAAGAACTGAATACACTAATCTCTCAAGGATTGAGTGTGAATGAAATAAACATTTTATTATTAACCCTCCCTTATATAAATAGGTAATTTATAATTTGCAAATGGTGTGTCTTATTACTTACATTTTAAAACCAACATGATACTATTATCAGTTGATATACATTATTTTTAGTGACACATGATCTACACTCACTTGGGCTTGCTTTTCAAACATTGTGCACAAGTTATTACATCCATTTTGTACATTGATGATATTTTTTTCTTTTGACTTATATGAAGCACCACATTGATTTATGTTGCATATATTTACACATCAAATACATCTCGGGACCACATGCATATGGTGACATTTCATTGATTATATCATTCATGTCATATACCATGCACATTTATTATATTATAATTTGGGACCTAAGATAAAATTTGATAGAAAAAGATACAATCTCACACATGCCTTCAAGATCGTATTTTATTTACACACACTTTGGTGCTTACTTATTTTCACATGATTACAGCCATCATTATTGCATAATACTTATTGATCCAATCAAGGCTATCTTGATATATTGATTAGGATGTTTACACATTGATTATGATCCTATAATTATACATCATTCTAGATGTACATAAGGGGCATCATGCCTTCTCTCCATATATTATATCCTATCATTGACACATATCTATATGTGGGAGGAATCATGTCTTCTTCATTACATATTGTACTTTCAACAATACATCTTCACATTTGAAGTGTCATGTTTTATCCCTTCCACATTATTCTTCCTACTGTCATACCTTACATGAGGGGATCATGAATTCTCCCATCACATACAATGTGCCTCATTGCATTTTCTTTCCCATGTGAATACATTTAACTTGACACATGCTTTCACACTTTCACATTAAAATTTTACACTTATGTGACCTAATCATGTCCTAAGAGGATACTTTTTCACAATAGGGGCATCAAGAGTTGTGACTTTTCTATCAAACTATATGTAATTGCATGACTTGACAATGTTTTAGGGGTTAAATTGGGACCTTCCACACATTACTACCTATAAGACATACATTGACATCTCCATCACCACTTGAACATATTTCTATACCCATACTAATGTGTGTTCGTGCTCTTGGAGAAAATATTGGGGGCATATGTTGCTCTAGTTCCTTATGCACTGGCATGGGTGTTCTTTTCCACTAAAGACCACATCCCCATTCTCTTCCCATATTGGGCCCAACATCATTATATCTTGATAGTACATCTATCCCATTGGATTATTGTGTTTATCATTCATGACATGTATATGCTAGATACATTATGTATTCTTTACATATTTTGATTTACATGGTTAGATAATCCCATCCTTACCTTCACATTTCATGCACCATTTTCTCCTCTCATGTAATTCCTTGTATCCTATGGATGCAATCATTTATAGGGGAAATATTATGCCACAAATACTCTCATGTTGAGTTTTGCATATAATTATAGGTGCTTACAAAGATTCATCCTTAGTAGGTGACATTCCTTGTGCTCAAAGTTCCTTTTCACCCATTGGCTACAAAGAAAGGTGAACCATGACTAGTTTTTGTATAGGAAAAAATTCTTCTCCTCTTATGATTGTTGATAGTAAGATTTAAATTTTATTTGTTCCAACTTGCATTACAAAAGCTATTCCTCAAATATTTTCCCTCTATTAAATTGTAAGTTCCCACAAAGAGTAGTAGGCAAGGGATAAACCCACATAAGGGCATCTTGTAAACTTCATTACTTTACAAGGATCCAATTTCATTTCCTTTTATTTTTGAGCATTTAATTTACATGCATTCTTGTAAGTGCTACATACTTGGAGGTGCATGATTCATTAAGGATTAAAACACACCCTAAAGTGGGGCTAAAACATAATGATGAAAAATGCAACTTGACACCTTTTCCCATTTAGTTTTTTTTGTATTAAGTATAGAGGAATCAACATTTACAGTTTACAATCTAGAAGTTTTACTTCAAAATCCCAATTTCAAGACTACCCCAGTTACAAAATATCATTAGACTAGCCCCTGTTACATGCAGTATAACATCAGTTACAAAATATCTTTAGATTATCCCCTGTTGTATAAAGTATATATCATGTTACATTCAGATACATTGCTCAAGACTGTTATCACTAGATACAACTATTCATCAAGTACTAGCTATACAAAACCCTAGACAATTATATACCATTATCTTTTACAAGTATATATACAGAGCAGAATATGCAAAATACCCTTTGTTGTCCCATAGTAGAAGTTACTCTGCCCTATTTGTATCTTTCATTGCCACTAATACCTCTACTATTGTTAGTTCATCCAGAGAAGGTTCTAGTGCCTTGCTGCTCTGCTCCTCCATAAGCACAACTAATACACATTTGTTCTAGGTCTTGTCAAGTTTGGTGCTCTGCTCCTCCATAAGATTTTTTTGAAATGCTTGCAGTGCCCTTAAAAAAAATCCACCCCAAGGTGACCTTCATGCCACATATGTCCATATCTAGCCTCAAGGATGTCAATGGTCATTTCTCTGTCCTCCAAGTATTTCCAAAACTTTTCCTTTAAAAGTTTTGTCATGATATAAACCTGCATAGTAACATTATAGAGCATGAATCTTTTATAAGATTCAATAAGCAACCTTTTCCTTCCTTGAAACCTGTCTTCATTCTGAGCTTTCCATATGGCCCACAAAATGTTAGTTGAAAGGAAATGCCAGAATAATGCAACATTTTTTTCCATTTTTACATTATGATTAAATAAAATATTTTCAATGAGAGGATCACCCATTATTTCCCCAAATATTTTGTTTATTGCAAAACATGTTCCAAATTTCTTTAGCAAAAATACAGTCAAAGAAAATGTGGTTAATTGTCTTAGGTATTCTGCATAAACTACACATGTCAATGTCATCATATTTGCTTCTAAAAGAGAGTTTCTAAATTATTAAGAGCATCTGAAAGAGGATTTCTTAGCCTCCATCTCTTTATGCCAGTTCTTTTGAAAGATTTTTTGCCACTAGTTTTTATTCAGATTCATTTTCCAAATTTTGTTCATATGCTCTATTAGATCTATTTGTTTATGTTGGGATGGAGTATAATTCTTTTGCTTTGGTTTTCATTACATTATTGTCATTTTGCCATTGGAATTCTTTAAATTAAGAGATATCATTTTTAATTGCCACTGGGAATTTTAGTTGGCTACATGCTTCCCTTAAAACTTTGTAAGCCCTCTAGTTACTGTGGGGTATATTGAATTATGAGCTTAGGTCATTCCAATATTTTAGCTTGTCATTTTTTAGAATTTCACTGAAGCATTTAATTCCTTTATGAGCCCAATTTTTTGCAAAGCATCCCTGAATTAAAGCAAGTGATTTTCCTTTATGCTTTAAGTTCCACCATATTAATCTATCAGTTTGGATGATTATGTTATTACTTTTGGTGAAGTGGCAGTTGGTTAAGAACTTCTTTATTATTTCCCTCACCTTCTAAATGGTCTTGAATACATTGGATCCTATACGTGACATAGTCCATTCACAACTAAGAACATCACTGAAGGGCAAATATTTCCTTGATTTTGCTTGCATGGGGACAACATTGAGAATATTTTGTCTAATTAGTGCCTTCCATGGCTCCCCACCTTCCAAGGCTCCAATCACCCACTTAGCTACTAGGGAAATACCTTGTAGCCTCAGGTCTTTCAACCCCAGGCCACCTTTGGATTTTGCTAAAGTGCACCATTCCCATTTCACTAAGTTCCTTTTCCTCTTTCCTTTACCATCTAACCAAACAATTTATCTTGTCCTTTTCTAGATAGCATTAATCTGGTAAGAGTTGAAAAACCACACAGAGGCAAAATAGATATTGTAAGATGAAAGTATTTTTTGACAAACCTGAAGCCTTCCAACCAAGGAGAGGAAGTGTATGTTCCACTTAACAATTTTATTTTCTATCTTATCTCTTATCCATAGCCACATTTCTTTTAAATTGGGATCCACTGTAAAGGGGATCCCCAAATACCTCACCAATTTCTGGGATCCCCCCCATTGAAGACCAAATCTACTAATCCAATCTGGAGGTTCTTATTTCCACCCCAAGAGGCAATATTTTGAGGGGGAAACTTTTGCCCCAAAAGTTAGGCAAAAGATATCCAATTTTCCCATTAGATTTGCAAGATTACCCCCCTCTGAACTCAAAAGAATTGAACTATCATCAACAAATTGAAGGTTTATGAGTTCATTATTGTCAAGAAAAATGATGCCCTTCACTCTTGGGACTGTGAGTTATCCATTAAAACATAGTGCAATGCATCTGAAGTTATTACAAATAATGCCAGTGCAAGTGGGCAACCTTGTCTTATTGACCTCCCAAGGGAAATATCTTGGGTATGAACTCCATTGACTTCTACCTATGTGCAACATCTTGGAAGAGGGTTTTGACCATATGACAAAAGGACTTGGGGAATCTAAAGGCCTCCAATACTAAAAGTACAAAGTCCCATTCAATTCTATAGTATACTTTTTCAAAGTCAAGTAAAAGCATTGTTACATCTTGCCCTGTTTTCTTAGCCCAACTCATAGCTTCCCAGCTAGTGATAAGATTTTCCAATATATATCTCCCCTTAATGAAGCCAATTTGTGTAGAGTTTATGATGTTAGGTAGGATTACCGCCAATCTTTCAGCTAACACTTTAGCCAGGATCTTATAAGATACATTGAGGAGAGTAATGGGTCTCCTATTTTTGACTAAGGCCCTATCACCTCCTTTTGGAATTAATTTAATGATTCCCTTATTGATATTTTGGCCCAGTGAGCCTCTTTCAATGGCTTCCTTATACACAAGGTATAAGTCTTCACAAACCCAATCTAGGAAGGTCTTATAAAATTCTACTAGGAGGCCATCTACACCTAGAGATTTGTCATCTTTGAGTGAGAGAATGGCTTTTTTAACTTCATTTTTAGAGATCTCCTTCCCAAGTTCAGATGCCATATCTTCATTGATCCTTTTCAATACAATTTTCTTTATATATTCCTTGGCCTTGGAGCTAGGCTCACTGCCACCTTCAGAGGTAAAGAGATTCTTGTAGAACTGAAAGAATTGCTCTCTTATTTCATCTTGATTCACCAAAGTGATATTATTTACAGTAATCTAATCCATCTACTCTCTAGCATGCTTCTCCTTGATGTTCCTGAAGAAAAATTTTGTACCTTTATCGCCATTCTCAAGCCAATTCATTTTGGCTCTAACTTTTAGTCCATGTATCTTGCTAACCTGAAGTATCCTTAGGCTATTTTTGGCCATGGTTAGCTTGTTCGTTAGCAAGTCATTAGTGGGGTTTGCTTGTAACTCAGTTTTTGCTTAGAGAAGCTTATCCTGAAGGAGAGTCTCCCTCTTCCTTCTATTTTTGGCTCTTTTCTTTCCAATAGTTTGGAATAAGATTTTCTACCCGTCTACATTCATTTCTCATCTTTCAATGGGGGATAAATTCTGGTACAACCATTTGTTGATCAATCTAAGAGATACTATGGCATTTTGCAATCTTTATCTTTGACGAGGCTGGTATTAAGGTAGAATCCATTTTCACAACCAACAACCTTTTCCAAACCTTCCTTAAAACAAAACCTAGCCCTTAATGAGTGGTGGTCAGATAGAGAGTAGGGAGTTACTTCTATTTTGCAACCATCTTTCACTGAAATGGTCGAGAAGAAGGCATTGCTTATGTAAAATCTGTCAAGTCTGCAATAAATTCTCCTCCCTCCTTTCTGAAAATTGCACCACGGGGTAAGTGCACCAAGATGGTTCCCAAAAAGGGGGCTTAAGTGGCCACTTTTTTTTTGAAATCAGGAAATACTGACCTTGGACGTGAAATTGAGGATAGCTACACTCAAAATTTTGAGATAGAACAAAAACAAGGATCGAAGTGCTCTCGAGTCTACTTTCTAAACTACTAATTTATTTTGAAAATGGTTGAGATTAAGGGTTCAAAAGAGGGATGTACATAAATTGTTGTTGTTTTTATCTAAAAACATAACATAGCAACTCAAAAAAGGGCTTAAGTGGCCACTTTTTTTCTTTTCTTTCTTTTCTTTTCTTTTTTTTCTGAAATAAGGAAATACTGACCTTGGACGTGAAATTGAGGATAGCTACACTCAAAATTTTGAGATAGAACAAAAACAAGGCTCAAAGTGCTCTGAGTCTACTTTTTAAACTACTAATTTATTTTGAAAATGGTTGAGATCAAGGGGTTCAAAAGAGGGATGTACAGAAATTGTTGTTGTTTTTATCAGAAAAACATAACATAGTAACTCTTGTACAGCCCTAGCATTGTGAACTTTTTTGTAGTATTTTTAAAATCGCTATGGTCAGAAGTTAGCTAATAGTATCTAGTTGATGCACAATTTTTTTGATAATTTTTTAATGAATATTTGATTTTTTACTAATTCTCTAGGTGGGCACTTCCTAAAAAGCAGAATTTTGGCCATGCTCCCCCCATAAATTTTGGAATGTAATAGATTTTTTTTAATTTTAATTTTTTTAAATTTGTAGAATGGAGTCTAGTTTCTAAAAATGTAATTTATTTGAAATTTTGATGAATGGTTAATTTATAACAAAAAAAACACCAAACACCGCTTTTTGAAAAAAACATACATACAAACAAAAGAAATTATGGATGAAAGGCCTAACATTGTCAAAAAGTGAAAAAAATTACATCGTTGGAAAGCTAAGAGAGAACTTAACATTACCCACGTGTTTGATTCTGTTGATATTGAACCAAATACAATCCTGATGATGAGCATGAACCCGATTATGTGAAAAATTGTAGAATTTACAATAAACACATATTTGGTCATTATGAATGCCCTCCAAGCCTTTGGGTTGGTATTCCAAGGAAAATACCAAAGCTAAGGCTCA
>VDFB02271358.1:152549334-152605967 GCA_007258455.2 Sequoia sempervirens
AAGGGTTTAAGGCTAGAGGGGAGCTTGAAATAGGAGTGAGTGAGTGAGAGAGAGAGAGAGAGGGCTTAAGGGTTTAAGGCTATAGGTGAGCTCGAGACAGAAGGAGTGAGTGAGTGAGAGAGAGATGGTTTAAGGGTAGAGGGTTAAGGGTTAAGGGTAGATGGGAACATTCTATTTCCATTTACAGTATTTTTTGTGAATTAAATTGATGACAACTTTATTTTTTTATTTGCATTGATTTATGTTTTAAATATGTGTGCAATAATTTTATAATTAGATAATACTTAATTTTAAAATTTACATAATTTCCCATGGAACAATTCGATGGAACAAATATAAGTTGTATATAATTGTATATAAGATTCTTGAACTTAAGAATTCCATGAAACAAATATAAGTTGTATATAATTGTAATTTAGGAAAAATGATTTTAAAAAACTTTACTAGGTTTAAAATAAGTATTGAAAGAATATATATGGGTTTACATGCAAGCAAAAAAAGTGAGAGATGATGCTATCAAATATTCTTGAACTTAAGAATTCCATGGAACAAATATGTACATATAATTGTAATTTACGCAAAATGATTTACAACTATGTTCAAGTTACTATAAGTTCCCACTTGAACATGTATAGGGTTACAAGTGAACTTGAAAATCATGGATACAATAAGTCAAAGATTCAGGTTCAGCCCACTCTTCAATAACATGTAGAATTTTTTTGATGATCTTCACTATCTAGTCTCCATTTTCTTCGGCTGCGTGCATGTGGAACTGCATGAAGATGTAGGGCGGTAGCAATTATCAAGTGACTCTATTGATATACCTTGTTATCAAGTTAATAGTCAACAAAATGAATCTCGTTATGAACAACTTTGACTTGTTTTAGATATGTCCCTTGCACTACAATAGAACCTACATGGTAAACATGAACCTACTTGGTAAGACATATGAACGTGTACAACATTTTCGTGCTCAAGGTTTGTACAATATATATTTAATGTTTATAATGTAATGTGCACATGTGAACACAATGTATATATAATTTTAAATTCAAACTCACCTGTGGGAAATAACATTCCATCACTTGTTTCAAGTTGTGTTAGCTTATTCCTCTCTTTTGTGCAATGCAATAAATAATAGCTAACACCTTTGATGTTTCCAGGCTCTACTATGACTGCAAAAACATCTCCTGTACACCAAATTTACACACAAAATTTCTAAAAAAATTAGAAATGTCTCTATACTTTAAAGATCATTAACTAGATATATATAATATTTAAATTATTGAAAACTTACACATGTACCTTTTCTAACCAATCCTAAAATATGGTCATAATCAATTGAAATCAAAGGAATGTCTTCAAATCTTTCTTCCTCATTTTCATCATATGTTTTTGAAACAACTAGTGGCATTGTATCCCATTTACCAACATATCCAAGTTCTTGGTTGTTGCATGCATGATTATAGTTTCCTGCAATGCACTCAGTGCAAAAACAAGAGCAATCCCTTGTGTTTAATGTCCATCAATGGCAACTATCTTAACTCCTAACACAATGCAAAGATCTTTTTTTTTTCTACAATCTTACATCCATGCATTGATCTTCTATCCACACCTAGATACATGTACAAAAACAAACTTATGTAAACAAACATGTATATATATATATATAATTTTTAAATTTAAATAAATTCAAATTTTTGAAAATGTAATTTATACATACCTGATATCTCCCAAAACACCCTGTGTGGAATGTGTTGGTTTGTTCTCAAAGATGTGTCAACCACATTTGATGCAAAGTGCTTCTTGCACCATTCAACAATATCATGTTTATTGTCTATACGATCTTTTGGATAACTCATTTGATGCTTTCTTAAAGCTTGTTTGATGCAAGATCCTACTCCATCATGCTCACCCTTTCCATGCCCACTCTCAAAAAAACTCCAAACATGTGGTATTTTGTAGATTTTATGGTATCTACAAAGTGCATAGAATGGCCGTGAATATTTGAATTGTGCCACACATCCATCTGACCATACAAAATGATTTTCAAATTTTACACCTCTACTACTCATATTTTATTAATGTGGTTCTACTATAACCAATTTCAGCCGAAAGTGCATACATTTTTCTTTTTCTTGCTATATCTTGATGTACAATAGATGTCAACATCACCCTTCTTGTAGTGGCCTTATCCACTGATTGAGATCCTTTACATTTTTAATCCAATGTTTTTCTTCTTATTTGATGTTGAATGTACACCCAACAATTGTAATGACTCTTTCAGCTCATTACGAAGAAGTAAATGTGATAAGAATTGGGTTTTTTCAAGTGTATCAAGATGATTGAAATGGTGATCTTGATTATTCCATTTATAGATTTAGTCATTGACCTCTTTCTCTTATTATAAGGCTGGTTGGCATAACATTTCAACTTCTCCATATCCATTTCAAGTAAATGATCTAAATTTCTATAAGAAATTCGTTTCATCACCTTTTTAGCTAGTTTTATATGCTCATGCCTACCAGTAGAAGGAAGTGATCCTAACCCCTCTCCAACATGCATTGTTTGAACTTGGGCCTCCTCCCTATCTTCAAGGTCCATGTGTTCTTTAGTGGATTCATTTGATCCAATATCTAGATTTGGCTCCACTTCAACACGAGAACTCCGTGCTTGTTGAGCCCTTTCTACATATCACAAAATATTTTACAAAGAAAGTGAGAGATGATTCTATATAAGTGAAGTTTGTGTATGCAAGAAAACAAAGTGATAAGACATGATACTATAAGTGAGAGAAGTTTTGAATAGCTAGTTTTATATGCTCATCCATACCAGTAGAAGGAAGTGATCCTGACCCCTCTCCAACAAGAATTGTTTGAACTTGGGTCTCCTCCCTAACTTCAAGGTCCATGTGTTCTTTAGCAGATTTGTTTGATCCAATATCTAGATTTGGCTCAACTTCAGCTTGATTGCTTGTTTGAATTTGCATGCAAGCAAAGAAAGTGAGAGACTATGAGTTATTTAAGTGGAGTTGAAATAAAATAAAATAAAATATTTTTGAACTTAAGAATTCCATGGAACAAAAGTAATTGGAAATAGATGATAAGCAATTTAGGTAATGTCTATGCAAGATGACTATTTTTAAGTATTAAAGTTTCCAAGTTAAATCTAACATGGTTTTCATAATTGGAAATATATTTATAAGCAAAACAAAGTGAGGTGTTAATAAAAGTCTTGAACACAAACTTGAGAGAGAGAGAGAGAGAGAGAAGAAACAAGCATGTACCTTGTTTATTTCTATGATAATTTTCCAAGTTTTGTTCACGCCTCCTTTTTTCTTCTTTTGACAATTTTCATTGAGACGCATTTTTTCTTTTTCTTTATTGTCCCATTTTCTTCTTCAAGTTAAAGATGTCTCAAAACAAATCCTCTACCAACTTAGTTAAATTCTCCTCCAAATTTTTCCTTGATTGATAAAAATGAAAAGTTGTCTTCTCCAATATTTTCCTCCTTGATAAATGTGCAAAAACCTCTTCTCCAAAATCTGCAAGCTCCAAGTGATATAAATGCGAATTAATCTTGCCATTTGATATGGAATTTAATGAAAAATAAGCTTGTATTTATATGCATATGGGAAAAAAAAATTCTAGTGTGTGGAATAACTAGATCCTAGATTAAATGAATCAAGTGGTAATCAAACAAGTTATTTCATTGTGGAGATTGTTGTTTTTTAATGTATAGATATGCAACATATATCTAGTAATTTTAGAATTTTCTTACTTGTCAAAAATATAATAGAGGTATAATTTGAATTGAATTTTCTTAATGTTTCAAAGAATAAAAAATTTGTATAATTTAATAATGGTGTAGATTAAGAGATTATTTATGAAATAATTTAACATAAAAAATTTATAACTTAGAGGGAAAGTGTTTGAAGGATGGTATATAATTATAAAAGGAATGTTCCTACCTCTTCTTTATAATTATATTTTGTTCTCAACTCCTCAATGGTTCATGTTGCTTAAGTCATTTTTAAAAATTAGGAGTTTTGTGTACCACAAAGTGATGAACTTTATTTGTTCTTACTTTCTATCAAGATTTTAATTTCATCATTTTTATCAAATTTTAAAACCAGAAGAACATGTGCATGTTAATAAATAGGCTTGTAAATACACTTGTTTATAAAATATCATTAGTTTACTTGAGCTTGGGAGTCATTTATTTTATAATTTTTGACTGCTTACTATAAAATTCAATGGGTGTGCATGCAAAATATTTATTGTGATCAACATGAATGAACTTAATTATAAAGTGGCATTCATTTCCTAAAAATCTACTAGAGATCAAATGTATATCATATAAGGAAATGTAATTTCTAAGAGATCATCAAATAACCAAATGTATGTATATTGAATATAAGCAAATGTATACATATATCATGTAAAAATGTAAACATAAGCAAACACATACATACATGTAAATAGATTCAATGTATAAACATGTAACATGTTATAAGCAAAGATCCAAATGTATGTATATCATATAAGCAAATGTAAGTTAGAGATCATCAAATGTCGAATACTAAAGATCATCAAATAAGCAAATGTACATGTATATCATATAAGCAAATGTAAGTTGGAGATCATCAAATGTTGAATACTAAAGATCATCATATAAGCAAATACATGTAGTAAATATCATAAATCTAGTGCAAGGCCTAATATGAATGTCAACTCCTAGTCAAACGACCATCTAAATGAGAACGGTCCTGCTCTGATGGATGTGTTGAGCCTTGCAAATAAAATTGTGTACAAAATGTGTTAAATACATATAATTTATATTAAATAAATTTTATGAAAGTTATTTTTAAGAATGTACTTGTATATTTTTAAATATCTATCTACATCTATGCATACATATGCATGTGCATATACACGTGTATATATATAAAAATTTAAAACTTGCATGTCCACTAGCAGTAGATTCATCCACAAAGTCACGTTGATGTACATGATATGGAGGAACAAGGCTAGGAGTGACATGAGGTATGTCCACCTACAATATATATACATATATATCAGTACATGAATATCTAGTTAAAACTAAAATTTAAAATAATTAAAAAAGAATTGAAATGTATGCACATGCACACATACATGCACATTATTTGATATTGAATGACCTGAGTCCTCTGAAACGACCACCTCCACCATATCAACTATACAGCCAAGCGACGAACCAACATCTGCATCCATATTCAATCTATCCCATGTCATGCCATAAATGATGAGTGAAGAGGACTATGCAGGTGAAATGGCATCGACAATGACGAACCAGAACCAATCAACATCTCAGTAAAACCCATAGTCTGTGTAACGCTGAAAATGAAAAGGATTTTGCACAATAGACAACAAAGAAGATTGATTAGAAGCAAACATGCATGCAATACTAAATCTAAAATGCAAATTCATTCATTAAGCAACAAAGAACATGGGAAAGTAAAAACGTAATTAAAACTAGAACAATCTCACCAATTCCAAACGTATTTCCATGATTCATCTCGATTGCCCTTCTCCATTTTGCTTGTGTAGTATAATTGCCCTCAGATTTTCAAATTCGTGCAAGTATAGCCTAAGATAGTGATTAGAAAAATATCAAAGATTCAAGACAAAAGTGCTCTCCAAAGTTACAAAATTCGCGAGAGAGATTTCGAGAGAGATTTCGAGAGAGATTGGAATGAAGAATGACAAATCAATTTATAGAAAATTGATTATTCGAATGACAGGCCAAGATTAAAAGATTAACGGACGGTTGAGATTGACTGATTAGACATGCATTCTGTTAACTGACACTAATGACATGAGTGATTCAAATTAGAAATAGAATTAAAGATTAAATAAATGATTTAATCTTCAATTCGACATTCGAAAACATTAGAAATATCTTTGCATGACAAAGATAAAGATTGATTATAATGACTCTCTGTTTGAATGCACGCACAACACTTAATTAATCAAATAAGAATATTTAATTAATCTGCATGTACACGCAATTGAGTTAGAATTGGACGATTGACTGACTTGACGAAGAGATTACTCGAGACAACCACTCAGACATTAAATCAAAGATTAACTGAGTGATTAAAATAGATGTCGAGTCGAGTAAAAGTGAATACTTAGATAACTCACATAATTATCTAAAATATAGAGGAATGCGTTAAAATAGAATTAATGAATTAAATAATTCATTTAATTCAAGACTCAATATTCGAAGAATAATTAAAATAAATAAGATTTATTTAATTAAATGATGAAGATTTTAAATGAATAATTAAATAAATAATGAATTTATTTAATTATAGTTGAAATATGATAAAGAGTAAATTAAATAAGAATGACAAGACGGATAAGGTTAATTAGTAACATAATTAAATAAAAAGCGTTTATTTAATTAGTCGGATAGAATAAAGAAAAGTGTGAATTAATTAAATAATTAAGATTATTTAATTAATAGAAGAATTAATAGAAGATGAATTAATTAAATAATTAAGATTATTTAATCAATAGAAGAATTAATGTTAAGATAAATTAATTAAATAATTAAGATTATTTAATCAATAGAAGAATTAATGTTAAGATGAATTAATTAAATAATTAAGATTATTTAATCATGACCATGAAGAATAAGAATTATGAAGAATATTGAAGTCGCAGGCTTAGACCAAATTCCGATGTCTACATTTGCCCCTCTTTGATACAATGTCATTTTAGCGTTGTGTCAAAGAAAATCGATAAGAAATATGCCCTAGTAATGCCCCAGTGTAAAACAGGTGAAGGTATGCCCCCTTGAGAGGACAGACGGGTTCAAAGAACATGAGTGTGCTCTCGAAATTTATGAGAGAACTAGAAGATGAAAGAAAAAAGGATAGAGGAAAATAGATAATGGTGGTGAAGATGTAGAAAAGAAGAAAATGTTAGTGCGGAAAGAAAGATCGAGAAAGAATGAAAGACAAGAGATAAATGTTAGTATTAGCATTCTTCGATATTTTGCTATATCACAAAAGGTATTGCACTTTATCATCATTAGGCGGGACTAATACAAATGGAGAAAAACACCAGGATATGACATAGATCAAGGTGTGCAAGGTCATCCACTTGCTAATAACAGACAGTCGCAGACAAGGATTGTCATTAGCTCATACTAAGGGCACAAGTTGCCCTAGTCTTTTTGTTAGGACAAACCACAGACAGCAAACAAAGTAAAAGACGGGTCATGATACGTCATTGCTCCTCTAAATCCTTCATGGGACATCCTTGAGTAAACTAGTAACATGACTCAAAATCAAATTTAAAAGACAGTCAATAGACAACAGTCAAAGAAAATAGAATTCTGATACATCGTTGCTTCTCTAAATCCTTCATGGGACATCCTTGAGAAAGCTAGTAACGTGAATCTCAGTCATCAATACAAGATAAATGATAAGATAAACAAGCCATAAAGTCAATAAGCCAATAAAATAGTTGCCAAAACATGATTTTTTGATTGATAGAGCCTGATTGCAGGAGATACACATACCGGATAAGACTGTGAGTCTAGTTTCGATGTTATGACTATCTGTATAAGGCATGACAAAGCCTGGTTTCAGAAAGACATGTATCCTATAAGGCATTGATTCAGATGCCGTTGATGTGATAACCTATGTAAGGCTATGTTTGATTGTTTGACCTTGTCGATTATGCAGGAAGGACTCATCCTGTATAAGACATAGGTTGATTGTTTTGATAACGTATGTTTCCAAGAAGGACACATACTGTAGCAGACTGTAGTTGATCTGTTTTGATTGTTTTGTTTGGCAAGGTGTTTGATTTGACTCAGAGACATTGCTGACTTGTTCACCAGATTGATGCATGACTTGATGTGACGTGTGGACAATTGACTGTGTGTGACGATAAACCCTAAAGGACTAACCTAGTGCGGCCTCGGGGGCTCATCAATTGATGGCCTTGCCTATGTTATACACGTAGAGACCTCGTAATTTGACTTGACTACGCCCCAAGACCGACTACTAATAAAGATGTGTATGAAAGTGAAATGTGATGAACCCTAATGGACTAACCTAGTGTGGCCTCGGGGGCTCATCGATTGATGGCCTTGCCTACGTTATACATGCAAAGACCTCGTAGTTTGACACAACCAATGACCTTGTCATATAGACACATGGATTGACTCAGGATGTTATGCAGACAAACCTAAATGTACTGACCTAATGCCTCGGGGGCACATTGGCAGATGGCCTTGCCTACGTCAAATCACAGAGGCAACGTAGTTCGACAAACGACAAAGACTGACAAGTGCGACTGACTCTGACTCTGTTTTTGGATTTTTGAAATGTTTTGATTTTTTTGTGTTTTCTCAGGTCATTTTGCGATGTTTGTGGATTGTTCATGGTTTTACGTCTTCAACACAACCAATGTAAGAACCAATATGACACATGTCAAGTGTTTTCCCCCAGTCGAGTATAAGACCAATTGATAATGAATAGGGTAAAACGGGGGATATGAAATGCTCTCGATGTCAATCGTTCCAAGTTATGGGAAAGACTACCAATTATTAGGAATGATATATACAAGCGATGAATAGAAAAGATAAGGAATATGTACAGGGATAAGGACTATGTACAGGGATAAGGACTATATACAAGGTAGATTAGAATAATGGTAGACAAAAGAGTAGAGTTGAGTACACATGGCGCCTATTTGCTAGATTTTCACCATGGTACCTATCCAAGGCGCCACCGAAGTGGTTTTCACCATTGGACGAATTATTTTTCTTTACTATTTTCCATATTATCTAATTTTTTTGGTGTTAGCAAGATGCCTATTTGCCAGGTTTTCACCTTGATAACGATTTTTTTGTGATTTTCTGATTTTTTTATATTTTTGCTAATTAAGACAAAGGCTCCCAGAAGCTACGTGTAGAACTTCTTCAGATGCATACTATTGATTGGTGAGGACAATGGTTCCCCTTCAAGAGTAGAGAGTTGGTACGCTCCTGATCCAAAAGATTCTGTGACAATATAAGGTCCTAACCAGTTAGGTTCAAACTTTCTTGGTTTTTCTCTTTCTGCTTGATTCTTTGGGTTCTCCATTAAAACCAGGTCACCAATGTCAAAGTTCCTGTTCAAAACCCTCCTGTTATAGCTACAACGAAGGCGATTCTGGTATGCTTGAAGATGGTCTAGTGCCTTCTGTCTTCACTCATCTAAAAATTCTAGCTCATGGAGTCTCGACACTCGGTACTCTTCATCATCAATATGGCCTTTCAGGGATACCCTTAGGGAAGGAATCTCGACCTCAATAGGTAAAATGGCTTTAGATCCAAAGACAAGTGAATATGGGGTAGCACCAGTGGGAGTATAGATACTTGTACGATAAGCCCATAAGGCAGGGTTAAGCTGTAAATGCCAGTCACGACCAGCATCATTGATAGTCTTCTTGAGGATTCTAATGATGGTCTTGTTAGATGCCTTTGCTTGGTCGTTACCTTGTGGGTAGTATGGGGTGGAAAAGTGATGTTGGATATGAAATTCATCACACAAGTGGTGGACTTCTTGGTTCTTAAATGGGTGGCCATTGTCAGTGATTATGGACTGAGGGACACCATACTGACAAATGATATAGTTTAGGATAAATCTAGAAATCTATGTGCCGGTAATGTATGTCATAGGAATGGCTTCAATTCACTTCGTAAAGTACTCAGTGGCAGTGATAATGAACTTGTGTCCATTAGATGATGTGGGGTGGATCTTACCTGAGGTCAAGTCCCCATTGGGCAAAGGGCCATGGTGACATGATAGGATGAAGCTCCTATGCTGGGGCATGTATCAAATCTCCATGAACTTGGCATTGGCGACATTTTGTTACAAAGACATATGAGTTTTTTTCCATAGTGGGCCAATAATAACCCAGTCTCATAATCTTTTTGGCTAAGGTAGGACCACTAGAATGGGAACCGCATATACCCTCATGCACCCCACGCAAGGTTGTGTGTGCTTCAGTAGAATCAAGACATCTTAGTAAGGTATTGTCTAAAGTGCGTCTATATAGGGTGTCTCCAACGATGGTATATTTGGCTGACTTGTGGAGGAATTTTTTACGTTGGTTATTGGATAGGCCAATGGGTATGACTTCAGCATGAAGGTAATCATATATTTCTTTGTACCATGGGGAATTAGGACCAACGATGTCACACACCATTTCAGAATCTGGGATATCATAGGCTGGGATCAAAAGTTGTTCTACCAAGAACTCAAACTTAGGCACATTGTTAGGAATGTCAAGAAGTGATGCAATTGTAGCCATAGCGTCTGCTGCCCTGTTTAAAACATGAGGTATTTGATAAAATTCAAATTTGTCAAAGTACTCTTTAAAACTATCTGCCATGCGCTTGTATGGAGTAAGCTTCTCATCCTTAGTCTCATAATCATCATTTACCTGTCTGATTACTAGTTGAGAATCACCATAAACCTGTAAAACCTTAACTTTCCACTTGACCGCCATGCGTAACCCTGTCACTAGAGCTTCATACTCTGCCATGTTGTTAGTGCATGGAAATGCAATCCTGAATGACTTAGGGATGGAATCACCTTGTGGTGTGATAAACAATATCCCAGCCCCTGAACCATGATTTGTATGTGAACCATCAAAGTATAGTTTCCATGTTATGTTTGTGTCAAATGTGAATATGAACTCATCAGGAAAGTCTACAACTAATGGGTGATCTACCTGTATGGGTGCATCAACTAACTGATCAGCAATGACCTGTCCTTTAATAGCCTTTCTTTCTACATACTGTATATCATACTCACTAAGTATCATAACCCACTTGGTCAGTCGCCTTGTTAATGCTACCTTGCTAAAAAGATATTTCAGAGGATCTATTTTAGCAACCAGCATTGTTTGATGGTTTAACATGTAGTGCCTCAGTTTTTTGGTAGCAAATACTACTGCAAGATAGGCACGTTCAATGTTACTATAATTGAGCTCATAACCAACCAAAGTCCGGCTGATATAATAGACTGCCCTTTCATGACCTTCATCGTCATTCTGTGCAAGCAATGCTCTGAGTGATGAATGGGTTGTTGTGATATAAAGAATCAATGGTCTCCCTTCAACAGGTGGCATTAAAATAGGTGGTGTAAGTAAATATTCTTTAATCAATTGAAAAGCCTCTTCACACCTAGGTGTCCATGCAAAGGGTACTCCTTTCTTAAGTAGATGTTGAAAAGGGTGTGTCTTGTCTGCTAGCTGCACTATAAATCTTCTGATAGATTGTAACTTCCCTGTAATGTCCTTAGTTGACTAAGATGTTGGGTGGTGGCATGTCCATGATTGCTTTCACCTTAGCAGGATCTACTTCAATGCCTCGTCTAGAAATGATATAACCTAACAGTTTTCCTGACTTGACTCCAAACACACATTTATTTGGATTGAGTCTCACATTATACTTCTCCAGCCTTTGAAATACCCTGTCTAAAACTTGTAAATGTTCTGCCCGTGTCTTGGATTTTACAATAAGGTCATCGACATAATCCTCCATTCAAGTGTGTACTAGATCATGAAAGATAGTAGTCATGGCACGTTGATAGGTTGCTCCTGCATTCTTGAGTCCGAAGGGCATAACATTCCAGCAATACGTTCCCCAAGGAAAAGTGAAGGTTGTCTTAGGTTGATCTTCAGTGGCAATTCTGATCTGGTTATAGCCTTAGAATCCATCCATAAGGGACAACATCTCATATCATGCTGTCATGTCAACTATCATGTCAATATTAGGCAAAGGGAAGTCATCCTTAGGACAAGCTTTTTTGATATCTCTACAATCGGTGCAGATGCGGATGCCCCCAGCTAGTTTGGTAACTGGTACAAGATTGGAAATCCAATCTGCATAGTCAATAGGTCTAATGAAACCAACATCTAAGAGTTTCTTGAGTTATGCCTTGACTAATAAAGCAATTTGTGGATGCATCTTTCTCAACTTTTGTTTTACTGGGTTGGCACCTGGTTGTAAAGGCAAGTGATGTTGAACAAGTTCAGGATCCAACCCAGGCATGTCAGCATATGACCAAGCAAAATTTATTTGTCTTTGTTCAAAGAAATTGTGGAACTCCAATTTCTCTTATGTTGTCAATGATACTGCCAAATAAATCAATCGAGGATTCTCTTTTGTGCCTATGTTGACTTCTACTAATTCTTCCACGAGCATGGGTGACTTTTCCTGTGCAATGGGGAGAATGTTCAAACCTCCATCCTTAGGTTCCTCAGAGAGGTTTTCACCTTTGGATGCGTCCTTTCTTTTTACTTTTTCATTGTCTAGAGGTGCCTTTCAGTTTTCGCCTAGAGACTCATCCTTTTTATCTTGTTTATTCTTTTTCTCATTTTTGTGACTAGAGGGTTGAACAGATTCCCCAAAATATGCTTTATTGTCCAAGTCAATGGTAAAACCAGCTTTATGATCTCTGTTAGGTATTCCTTCACATAATCCCAGGAACTCAGCAATTGCTTCGTCGTTCTCAAAAGTGTCTAAGACAGGTGAATCTTGTTGATCCCAATCTATGAGTTGGGGATAAACTAAGGGCATGTCATCGTCGAAGTTATCAAAGTCTAATGGGGTCAAGGTAAAGATTGAATTATTCATGTGATTACAAAAGTCTTGTACCAAGTCTGTTTTGCTCTTGGGTTTGGGTCTAGGTGGATGAATAGGTGGGCCTAATGCCAAGGTTTGACTATCGGAAACAAGTGGCTGAGGTTGCCAAGAGGTAGGATCAAGTGATTCCCAATAGTAATGTTTAAACCATTCCTCTTTTGTCATTTTCTTTTGTGGATAGGAATTCAAAGGATTGGGTGAAGAACTTAACATCAAGTCAAGTTCTCCAAATAACTTGTCAAGGTCCATGGAGGAAGTAGAGGATAGGGAATCCCACTCATAATCGTTAGAATCGGGGGAGTCATAATGATGTTGGTCTACAAGTTCATGAGATGTCTTGGTATCTTCTAAAGCATGTAATTCCTCAAGTAAGGGTGATGGAGTACTAGGAACGCCAATCTGAATCGGTTGAAACCCTAGCCCTACTCCTTCTGGCCATTGAGAAACAAATATTGGTTCCACTCTACCATCTTGGTTTAAACCTAAACCACTTTGTCTGTCATATCCTTTCCTTTGCATGATTTTGAAACCCTTTCCATATAGACTTGTAGGAATATGAGCAAGTAAAAGGGGTTCTTGATTATCTTCCTTGTACAGCCAGGAAGTGACATCTTCTGTATCCACAGCCTCTTTGCTTAATTCACCCCATTTAGTGAAATTTGTTGTGGGGGGAACATGTATAGTGATCATAGATTGTCCCCTACCTACTATAGGTAAACCATATGACTTAGGAGGAACCAAATGGCTAACACAATAAGAAGTCTTCATGTAATACTCTCCACAACCCTTGTCTTGGATCTCGACCCTAGGAGTGGTAGGAAGTGGGGGTGAAACAAATGTTCGAGTGAGTGTGGACAAGTCAACATAAGAAGATGGTTTAGACGGTTAGGCCTCTTGGTTGACTGGCACTTGACATTGAGCGATCTCCTTTAGATTGGTGCAATACTAGAAAGGATCGGGATCACCATCTATAGTTATTTTGGTGCCATTGTAAGGGAATTTAAGACACTGATGATATGTGGAAGGGACCGCCTTCATGGCATGAATCCATGGTCTACCTAGCAGAAGGTTATAAGGGAGGGTGAGATCCAAGACCTGGAACTTTGTCTCCATTATCGTAGGACCAATTCTAATAGGAAGTGTTACCGCCCCCTTTGATTTTCGTTCTTCATCATCATAAGCCTTAATGACAATACTCTTAGTGGTATCTACACATGCTTCTGAGATACCTAATGCCTTAATTAGTTTTAAAGTGCATAGATTTAACCCTGCTCCTCCGTCTACCAAAACTCGTCTAACTTTGGTGTCATCGACAAGGACTTCTAGATGTAAAGGGTCATTGTGGTTCATCTTGTCTGTGGCATAGTCTTGTTCAGAAAATGTGGCATGATGATTATTGGTCAAGTAGCCCACCATTTCTTGGAAACGATTGACATTAAAGTCAGTAGGGACCATGGTGTTTTGTAAAGCCTTATCGAGGATAGACCGATGCTTAGGAGAGATACACAACAATTCCAAGATTGAGATTTGGGCTGGGGTCTTCCGCAACTGATCAAGTAGGTTATATTGTAACTTGGAAGGTTGAGGAGTTTGCTATGATGGAGGGCCTAGGATAGTAAACTTAGTATGATGAGTATTGACTACACACTCAGGATTAGCATTGATAGTAATGGTATTGATGTTTTGATTAGCGGCGCGAAGTAAATGAATGATTTTTCCACTATCATAATCATGTTTGATACTTGCATAATTGGCGGACATATTGGTCTTAGTACTCAAACTGGGGACAGTTCCTTTCCCATGGTCATGTAATGGGTCTGAAAAGACCTGATGATCAGTGTTGGATGTCTTTTGTTTTTGTCCACTAACCTCAATAATTCTCTTGTCAACAAGATCCTGTATGATATTCTTCAGTTGTCGACAGTTTTTTAGGTTATGTCCCTTAGTCCTATGATAATCATAGCAGGCATTGTCATCCCACCAAGTTGGTTTAAATTGTCCTGGATCATATTGTCTTGGTTCCTGCAGTTGTATGAGGTTGTGTTGTAACAGTTGTTTGAACACCGACTCAATGGGTTCCCCTAAGGGAGTGAACTCACGTTTTTGAAATCTCCTTGGTTGTGGACGTTGAGTATTTGAGGCCGTGTTAGGAGGTTGATTGATAGCATTAAGCGTGTTGGAAAAAGTATGAGGTCCTTGTAATGTGAGGAGGGGTCTTGCTTGTAATGTTTTAGCATCCACCACCCCATCATTGGTGACATTTTTGTTGCGAGACCAGAATCTGTTTCTATCAATGGGGGTGTTTTGTACGATTGGGTTTCTATTTGATATTGTCATTTTGATTTCACCCTTTTCAATAAGATCTTTCTCTATTATCACCCCTTTTTCCACTAGTTCTGAAAAAGATATGCAACAATGTACCCTTAAGTTACTCCTGAGTTTTGGATGAAGGTTTTCTTGAAACATTGTAACCTTTTGTTTTTCGGGTATCTCGACAGGACACCTACTTGCAATAGTTCTCCAACATTGGAAGAAAGCGATGAATGTTTCACCTTTGTCTTGTGTTGTGTGGCACAAGGTTGCTATATTTATCTCATGGTCAATGTGGAAGGAGAATTGCTCCACAAATTTCTTGACTAGTTTGCCCCAAGATCTAATGCCAGAATCTAAACCTAAAAACCATTCTAGTGCCACTCCTACAAGACTTCATGGAAATAGCTTCATAAGATACGTGGGATCGTAAGTGACATCTATGCATATGGTAGAAAATTCCCTAATATGTTCTACTAGATTGCGTTTTCCATTGTACTTAGGAAGATTCGGTATGACATATCCGTGAGGGAAAGGTGTCATGTACAATGATCTATCAAAAGGGAATGGGCATATGTCCTTTGGTGAAAATGATTTCTTAGTTGAGACCAACATGTTATCCATTTGTGTTTGTAATGCATGCATTTGTGTTTGCAGGATGTCAACTTGGGTCAAAGATGTGCTAGGAGGATTATGCGGATCCATGTATGTATTCTGAAATCCAAAGTCTCGTGATGGGTTTTGATTGAACGTTGGCATCTGAGGTGGATTTGGATTCAGAATATTGGTAAATGTATTCGGGTCTGGTATCTGCATAAATTGGTGTTGACCTGGGTTCTGTGTAAATGGATTCCGAGCACCACTCTATGAAAAGGGATTCTGATTCAGAATCGAAGTGAATTGGTTTTGAGTTGAAATCTGTGTGGACGGATTCTAATTACCAATCTGTGAAAAAGGGTTCTGATTTGGAATCGACATAAATTGGTTTTGACTTGGAATCTGCGTGGATGGATTCTGACTACCAATCTGTGAAAAAGGGTTGTGACTCGGAATCGATGTAAATGGACCCTAATTGCTAGTCTGGAAGAGTAAATTTTGATTGCCATATTGGAAGGAGGGAATTCCTCCTATTTGTGTAATCCTTGGTATAGTACTAGTGATTTGAGCACTAGGTATGGCCATCAACTGTGGTAAGGTACCCATGATGCTAGCAGTAAGTGTGGTTGTTGATTGTGCACTTGTGACACCGACATATTATGTATGGGCTGACGTTTTAGGTCTTTTACTCCCAATAAGAGGACCAGTGGGAGTGGATGATGATGCCCCCGTAGTGAAATTAAATCTCGATGTCATGCTAGGTATACCAAATGGGGACGTATGGACTATTGTACTCTGTGTAGATGTGCTAGATGGCATAGTTGTGCTGACCTGATGTATAGTAGTACTAACAGTCATGGTATTTGTCCCTTGTGTAGGTTGAGTTTGTAAGGTGCTAATGTCAAATCCTGGAGGTAAGGTAGCACCTTCAGCTAGCAATTTTCCTAAAAACCGTTGATGATCATTTGCTAGGTACTCATCTACAAAAGAGGCAAACTCAGGGTCCTGTGTGGCAGCCTCTATGTCCTCTACTACAATGTGTCCTTGAGTGTTTCTAGTGGTGAATTTGTCTAATAAAGTCTTATGAGGTCTTGAAGAAAATGGGTTGATGAACTCATTTTGGTTCGACATGTTTTCTCTCTCTCTTCTCTTAGACCTAGTTTCAACCATGTAAGACAAGCTCAATATGCGGGAAATGCAAGACTATATCTAGAAATTGTATGACTCTATTCTATGTTTTTGGGGTTTTCTTATGCAAATAATGAATGTTCTAGGATGACACTAGTCTAGACTCTAAATATGCAAAGTCTAAGCAAGACCCTAAAGTGATCAACTCTATAAACCCAAGATGAAGGGACCAACTACCTAAAGTCAAACCAAGGTGTCAATTTAGTTAAGTCAAGGAACCAATGTAGGACGAAGATCAAAGACAAGTTGAGTTTCCTAACTAGACTGATGAGCTAGGATGACTCTCTGTAGGACAAAGTATAAGATGATAAGACTAGGTTCAATGATAGATTTCATTGACACTATGACCTTTCTAGAGTATAGACGGTGGACTACTCCTAAAGTTTGTAAAAGTGACCTTTCTAGAAGTCTAATGCAAGGTGATATGTACCCTAAGATGAAGGTAAACTCTAACTGAAGACAACTATGGTAATGACTAAATGAACCTAAAGGATGCAAAATTGAGCAAATCATTTTAGGTTTCTATTTCAAAGACTGTTTGTGTGAAGACCACTGAAACTGGTATAACCGTGTTGACTGGACAGTGACTATAAATTTTGGTTTTCTAGTAATCAGACAGATGCATCGTTTAATTTTCAGTTGCGGCTCAAAATTAACAGTTGCAGTTCAAACTGATAGATGCGACTCAGAATATACCAGATGCGACTCAAATTGACAGATGCGACTCGGAATACAATGCATGCAGTTTTTCCAAAGCAGAAGCGAGCCAAACTGACAGATGCGACTCAGACATTACATATGCGACTCAAAACTAACAGATGTGACCTTTATAAATCAAATGTGAGCGAATCTGACAGATGCAACTCAGAAATTACAGATGCGACTCAAAACCTAACAGATGCGACTCTAAAAATCATATGCGTGTTTCTGGTGAACAGTTGCGACTCTCTGTGAATTTTCAGTGACATGAAATTTAAACTGACTCTGTTTTCTGTGATCAAATTCTGACAATCAAAGACAATCGTAAGACAAAATGTTTTCAGTTTCAATTTTGGACTCAAAGAACATTTAAAGTGACAACAGATAAGCACATCCTAATAGGCCAAAGGCCTAGGGTTTGTATACTTGGTATAGCCCACCTATTATACCCCGGATTGGTGATGAACACCTTTCCTTCTCGAGAGCGGATAGCTTAGGAATTTGGTGGCATTGACTCCCTCTCGTGCGTCTTTCCGAACGCAATTCTGAATTCTTTGGGCAATGACCTCCCAAAATTATTATCTCTACTCCAAAGGATCGGTAGTGAGTATCTTGAACTGTTGTATACCGCTATACCAAACAAGCGATACACAAATAGGTTGGTCTCTGACAAAGGAGTATTTAATTCGGGCATTACGTTGTTAGGGTGCTTGATCCATGCGAGGCATTGAATTACTGGGATCCATCTCGTCCAGACCGTGATTCTTGGGGTTTCCCAAGAACCCACTTTATATCTGTTTGGAAGTCCAGGGTTGAGGTGCTAAATTACGAGTCATCACAGGGGTGAAATTACTTTTCCCACCCGAGGAACAAACCCAAGTTCTAGGTTGGTAACCATTTCTCTTACACCCGAGGATCGCACGGATGCGCAAGGGGAGAGGATACTTCGATATACCAAGTCGTAAGGGTAACCAGACTTGTGCTTTCGCACCAAACATAGTAGACACTTGTTAATTTTAACCAAACGAAAGATTTGCTATGCTACCAAACAATCTGTTTCAAAATTTAACTAGGGTCTTCGACAAGCGTCCTACAGAAGATCTCATTAGTAATTTTCAATATTGTCTTACCGTCCATTCGTCACGCAATAACATTGTAGCTCCAAATGGCCACCGAAAATCAAATATCAGTAACACAAAAATCAATTGAAAATTCCAGATTGTCGAAAGCAGAAATAAAATTTTACCAGTCAATTGCGTCGCTTCGTTACCAGTCAGATGTGTCATTTCTTTTTCAGTTGCAGCTTGGGATACTAGTTGCAGTTTAGGAATTGTCAGATGTGTCGTTTCTCTGTCAGATGTGGTTCATAAATCCAATTGCGGTTCAAAAACTTCATATGCGGTTCAGAAAGTCAATTGCAGTGCAGAAACTTCACATGTGTAGTTCCATACGAAAAATCTACAAAAAAGAAAATTAAAAGATCTACGGATTCACGAAGATGGTGTCTTCACGTCGGGTTCACCAAATGTAACGCTGAAATGAAAAGGCTTTTGCACAATAGACAACAAAGAAGATTGATTAGAAGCAAACATGCATGCAATACTAAATCTAAAATGCAAATTCATTCGTTAAGCAACAAAGAACATGGGAAAGTAAAAACGTAATTAAAACTAGAACAATCTCACCAATTCCAAACATATTTCCATGATTCATCTCGATTTCCCTTCTCCATTTTTCTTGTGTAGTATAATTTCCCTCATATTTTCAAATTCGTGCAAGTATAGCCTAAGATAGTGATTAGCAAAATATCAAAGATTCAAGACAAAAGTGCTCTCCAAAGTTACAAAATTCGTGAGAGAGATTTCGAGAGAGATTTTGAGAGAGATTTCGAGAGAGATTTCGAGAGAGATTGGAATGAAGAATGACAGATCAATTTATAGAAAATTGATTATTCGAACGACGGGCCAAGATTGAAAGATTAACGGACGGTTGAGATTGATCGATTAGACATGCATTACGCTAACTAACAATAATGACATGAGTGATTCAATTAGAAATAGAATTAAAGATTAAATAAATGATTTAATCTTAGGTTGACATTGAACATTAGAAATATCTTTGCATGACAAAGATAAAGATTGATTATAAGCGACTCTTTGTTTGAATATGCGCACAACACTTAATTAATCAAATAAGAATATTTAATTAATGCATGTACATTAATTGAGTTAAATTGACGATTGGACGACTTGTGAGATTTACTTCGAGACAACTCGAACATTAAATCAAAGATTGCGGCGATTAAAATAGATGTCGAGTCGAGTAAAAGTGAATACTTAGATAACTCACATAATTATCTAAATATAGAGGAATGCGTTAAAATAGAATTAATGAATTAAATAATTCATTTAATTCAAGACTCAATATTAGAGAATAATTAAATAAATAAGATTTATTTAATTAAATGATGAAGGATTTTAAATGAATAATTAAATAAATAATGAATTTATTTAATTATAGTTGAAATATGATAAAGAGTTAAATAAGAATGACAAGACGGATAAGGTTAATTAGTAACATAATTAAATAAAAAGCGTTTATTTAATTAATTAGATAGAATAGAAAAGTGTGAATTAATTAAATAATTAAGATTATTTAATTAATAGAAGAATTAATAGAAGATGAATTAATTAAATAATTAAGATTATTTAATCAATAGAAGAATTAATGTTAAGATGAATTAATTAAATAATTAAGATTATTTAATCATGACCATGAAGAATAAGAATTATGAAGAATATTGAAGTCACAGGCTTAGACCAAATTTCGGTGTCTACAGTCTGTGTAGTTGTCAAATCATTTGCAAGTGGATCCTGACATGCACTAGTGCTAGGATGAGAGTGATGGGATCCTAGAAGTGAACGACCTTCGCATCCCAAACAATCTCTAGCATGCTCTACACCAATCCCATATTCTGATGCAATGAAGGCATATGCCTCCAAGAGGTCCTTAGCCAAACAATGCAGAGTCTTGTGTACCATATCTCTTGTAAGTGCATCAAGATCTGTGGGAGTAGGGATGTTCACAGTTGCATAAAGATCCATGGTGGTCCACTATGCTAAAAATGGTGGATCAAGAACATCTAGACATCAAATACTGACCTACACGATCAATAGATATCCTAGTGATGGCAGCTGCAATGTCACCTATAGTGTCAATTGCTTCCTTTTGGGAAGCAACGACAACCTCATCTACTATGGGGGCTAGAGCTAGGGTGAGAGCAAGAGACCTCTCGCCAACCAATACTCTAAACATTGGGGTTGGTCTATCTATTTGATGATAGGTGGGCCTATCGTCAATCCTACCACGCCCCTGACCAACATATGGTGGAATGTCCAAGAAGTTGACTTTGAGGCCCAAATGAACCTCAGCATACAACTGTTGAACAAAATACAATGGAATTTGGTCATTGTTTGGGTATTGACCATGTGCTACGAGAAATCATGGGTAGATCAATGAAGCCATAACACGATCAACACATCTAGTGACTTGGTATCCCCTAACCCTGTGCACATTTTGATAGAATTGAAAATAAGTGGTTTTTATCATTTCTTTGGTCACACTATCCTATATTTGTTTAAGGGGAATGTCACCATGTACTTCTTCCCACATGCGGGAAAGAATAGTAGCTACTCTATCTGGGGAAAATGCACTAGTCCTCTCAAGCTCATCTCTTAGTTTTTCTAGACTATGTAATATTGACATGCATGGTTCAGAATATATCCCTAGGTTTGCACCCTGTGCTAATGAGTCTCTCAATTTCTTAATCTCATTAGTGGTATTTGCAAACAAATCTTTTGGCTCAAGTGGAACATCTACATTTTCCATGTTATATATGTTTTTACACCTAAAGGAGCAATGAGACCTTGGTAAGTAATATATCTAGATATAGGGAATAGAAATCTAAAACAACTTACTAATAATTCATCTACTCATCAATAATATTTTCATACCATTAACAAAAAAGCATTCAACATCTATCTAGTTTTTAATAATCAAAACATTCAAATTACTAGATTGCACACAAAACATAATCTAAAACAGTTCTAAATTTTAAATTTACAAGTGTGCACTCTAGTACAAAATGTGTCATTAAAGACTTAAAAGATATTGATAAAGGTTGCATCTAAGATTTATTTCCTACAACTAGTAATAAAGGGAAAGCATCATTACTTAACATTGGTGGTCATGTAAAATCAATTTAGTCATTATTGAAGGTACAAATAAGAGAAGAAAATGAGAGAGATGATATAAGCTTGTAAATATGATTTCTAAATTATTGAAACAATATTTTGATAAGGAGGAAACCAAAAAATTAGAAATAAACTTCCTCATATCCATAAAGAAAATTTTATAGGAGGAAGGGACACATGCACATAATATTTATCATGAAAGTTACCATACAATGTACAAGAACATGATACTAAGAAACAAAGGTTTCTTATAAGTACACAACAAACCTAGATGAAGATTTAACCCTAGTACAAAAAGAAAGAAATAATGAAAGAATAGGAGAAAATGACTTGATTTAATCTTTGTACATATTTTTTTCTACTATCTCAAATCTTATAGATAATATAAAATCCTCCATATGAAAATATGGTTATATTTACTCATTTAGATAATATTTAATAATTATTTTATTACTCTTATTTTTATAAATTTCTTGGATATTATAGTAAAATAAATCAACTCTTACATTTTTTAAATTTTAAAAGTTGCCTATACAAATTCCACAAGTAAATATAATGGACTAGCTTTGTATAATTATGCACAATGATTGATCCTCAATGTTCCAAATCATTGATGAAAGATGGAATGATGCACATAATTGGTTGTAGATCCAAGTCTCCCAAAAGAGGAAGGAAATGAAGGCTTTATATTTTTATTAATAGACTATATTAAGTATGTTTAGAAGATCTTATGAGTCTATTGATTATATTATTTTACAAGAAGTAAAATTGACCTAACATGTAACCATAATTGAGCACTTTAATTTATTTAGAAGGATGCTTTTATTTGGAAGCTAGTCATTAGAATGATAGACATGATATGCAATTTGATTGATAAGTATACAATAGATTATGAAATTGACTCTAGTGTTTACCCATGTTATAAATTATTTAAATAAGTTATTTATAAAATTAAGGGCTTCAGTTTGACATTATTTATATTTATGCATTAGATGATTTCCAAACACAACTTTTGTTTAAAATACCTTAACCTATGAATGAAATTAAAAATTTCCTAGTAAAGACCATCAAGGAAGGTCTTAATGTCATGTGTAGCTTCCTTTGCCTATTATAAAAAATTCAACTAAAATAGCTTTTAAGAAATAGTTCCACAAAATTAGAGGGGTCCAAACATGTTTTCAATTAATTTAAAACTATTATTTTAGGATTTTTAAATTTTTAAATTTATATAAATTTCTTATATTATTTTGAATTAAAATAATAATAGTGCTCCATAAATTACACAAAATTGAATGTTATTAAAATTTTGGTTAAAAAGTAAGAAGGTTAACCTTTAAATCCATTGAGGAAGGTATTGCTACTACAAGTGGTTTATCCATGAAGGGCTTGAAGTCTCATAAAGAAAGTAAATACAAGAGGTTCAAAGAACATATAGATGATTTCCTCACAATTATATATAAATGTTTCTACTTGATTGTTTATTTCATCCTAGAAGGAAACTATAAATGTTGTTTATGATTAACATAGATTTATCCTAGATGTTGGTTCATCACTTTTATCCTATCATTTGGTTATATATTTTCATAGATTTAAAATTTGAATATTTATTACCACTTTTTGAATTAAGTTTAGTTATGAATTTGTATTTTTTTGGATGTGCATAAATATTATTGATATTTACATAATTAAATATTTTTTTCTATGAATATGTTTCACAATGATTTATGTAAACACACATTATTACAAAGCCTCTACCATTGTACGATAGGATTAGTAAAATTTATGGGTAAGAAAGTGGAATATTTTCATTTTTCCCTCTTTCATTTTAGAGCCTTGTAGAAACCTTGTTAACAAATATTTATATAAGTGTATGAGATGTTCAAGGAAGATGCAGGTAGCTCCAACTATTTCTAAAGGTTGAAACCTATTAAATTCCCAAGTAATCCTTGAGAGTAAGGACATCTTTTTTATGTGGTCATGTTATCATATTCTTTAATCTAATACCATTAGTGATATGAGACTCCTCATTCTTAGAATATATTTCTATGAATTTTGGATATGACTTGAGTGTTATATAATTCACAATTTTTTATCAAAGAAATAAATTACAATTATATTCTTAATTGACATTCAAATAGGGAGGCATTAAGTTACAACTATTATTTTAATTTTTGTGTAATAATGTAAATTTAAAACCTTCCCATGTTACAAGGAATAAAATGGATGATTAGAATTATTATTCATTTTTTTTTTACCCTAATAAGGAGGAATCCAAAAAATAATGAACGAGTCAATAAGATTTTGAGAAACAAAATATTTTTTAAAGTAGTTGACATAGCAATATAGCTCAATATTTGAATTCAACCTAGGGAAACACATCAATCTACAAAATCCACTTAGAATCTCTAGCTTCGATGTTACATCTCACACTACTCTAGTAAGTGGATATAGTAAGTGGATATGTGCATGGAAATCATATATTATATGTATACACTATTTGACAAAAGCCCATAATGAAATGTTAGCCTACATACTTCAAGCATTTTTGAAAGTCGACTTGATTGAAATTTTAAATGCAACAAGATTTGGCTTACCTTATTCCAAGCTCTAGCATTATTTCTTATCATCTTTTGAACATATAAAAAATAGGTGTTCTAAAATATATATGTAGATGGACATCAAAATCAATGAAATATCAATTTAGTAGAATTTTTTATTATGCCTAGTTTTACTTAAATGTATGCAAAATAGGCATGCATATAAACACCACACAAATTATTTGAGAAAATGCCATAAAAAATGTGATATCATTTATATAAAACTATGGTTTGTTGCTCTCCATTACAACAATTCATCCAATTAAGAGGTGATGTAATTTATTGATTCACTAAACAAAAATTGATTTTTATTCTTAAAATTATTCTCTAGTTAGACTCATGGAGTGACCAATTTGAAAATCAATTTGAACATTTCAATCACTTAGATAAAAATTTATCCAAAGAATAATTAAGATCTAGTGTTATGCAACCAATAATAGAAGCAATAAATCTAGCCTATTCATTTTTCTAAGGTTTCATTCAAGTATAATTTTAAATTCAAGTTTACAAGAAAAATAAGTCTATAATAATATTCACAAATAATATCTCCATGTTGATAATTTAAGCAATGCCTTCAACACAATCTATTAATGGATATAGAGAGAACTTAAAAATAGATATACTTGTAGGTTGGAAATATCCTCAAGATGGAACAAAATTAAATTTTGATTATACATTTTGGGGGAATCTTCGAGCTATAGATGTTGACTATTTTCTTCATAATTCTAATAGTTTTTTTCTAATTAGAGGTTTTAGTAATCTTGGTTTAAAGATGAACAAAAATAATAGTAGGAAGATCTCATTGTTGGGTTAATGCTAGTATATAAGAAAGGATATAATGAATTAGTAATAGAAGGTAGTGTTTTTACAAAGGTTGAGACCCCAATTGGGGTATGTGTTATGAAAAGGAAGCATTGAAGTGGTCCCAATTTTTTTATAATATCATGCATATATGCATTGCTATTGGGGAAAAATAAAACTCTAGACTCCTTAGCAAATATAGGGATTGACAATGTTTTATTTAATCATTATAAAGTAAAGAGGAATGTGTTCAAGGGACAATATAAAATTATTATTAATTCAAGTTAGAAGGTGGTGGGGATTATATAAGCTCATCTCTCAAAGATTATTGGTGGTGGTTGGTAGTAATTTACTTATGAGATCAACCACGTTCTTGTAAGATCTTGTGTGTGTGAAGGATTGAGATACATTCTTATATTTAAGAAATGGATTGTTCTTTGGCTCCATGTAAGAAGTATCACTTAATCATTTTCTTTTATTTTTATTGTGTGTTGGGTTTTTCCATCTTATTAAGGATTTGTAGTTAGCTAGGTTGTGGATATTATTTGGCCTTTAGTACATGGTGGAGGAAGGTTAAAGCTCTCCTACAAGCCCTTTTTGTAAAGGGCATATGTCAAATTTCAAATTGAAAAAGGTATTCATATTTCCTAATGTTAAGATGTTGAATTTGGTTAAAGAAATTTTGAGTCATGTTCAAGGGTGATGAATATTAGGCTATTCAAATTGTAAACATCTATCATGGTAGTTGTAAAGCCAATGCAATTGGTAACTATAAAGCCAAATGCAATTCAATAGTAGAAACTTTCAAGCAAATGCAATTGGCAGCTATAAAGCCAAATAAATATTAAAAACTTTCAATCAAATGCAATTGGCAGCTGTAAAGCCAAATTTTACAAAATGGGTTTGTTTAAAAGGCTTTAGAAACTTTCAAGCAAATGTAATTGGCAGTTGTAAATCCAAATTTGGTTGAAATATGGGTTTGTTTAAAAGGCTTTAGAAACTTTCAAGCATTTATGCAATTGGTAGCTATAAATCCAAATTTTAAATAATGGGTATTGTTTTTAAAAGGTTTTATAAACTTTCAAGCAAATGCAATTCACGGCTGTAAAGCCAACTTCCACATCCTTCACCCTCTGTGAGCCAAAATGGGAGGTTGAACTAGGGTGTATTCATTATAAACAATAAATTTTGTTCTCATAATTTTCCTTCATGTTTTAAATGAAAATTTTGTTTGGAATTTTCGATTCATTCAATTTGTCTTCATTTTATAGGAAAAATTTGGTCTCATGGAATCCATTGGGGTTTACAAATTTGCAAACAAATGCAATTTTAAATCACTGTGATTCGAGGAGAAAGAATGCCAACCTGATTATGGACGTCAAAGTCGATATTTGAAGTTGAGATGTGGTCTCGTTGCAATATTTTGTCGTTCCTTGTTGTTCACGTTCACCATGCACGCTCAGTTAGATTATTTGTTATTCATTTGTTTGACAGTGATAGCTTTCATTTTTAAAATGCCCTAATTCAAAGGGGTTCGGTCAAATAGGGGTTTGACCAAACCCCTTTAAATATTAATTTCCCGTTGACTTTGATTAGGGTTCGACTAAACCATATGGTTCACCCAAGCCTTTTGAGGGGTTTGATCGAACATGCAAGTTCGAACGAACCCCCCTTTCTATTTGAATTTTCAAAAATCTCATTTTCCTTCCTCTTCTCAATTGTAAACCACTATTTTGGTTTCACCCCATGGTTTATCTTCACTTATTTATATTGTGGAAGTGTTTGATGCCAACCTATTTGATGTTGCACGATAGAGGTATATATGCTTCCTTAAAGTTGACCTAATTGAGATTTTTTTAGGTCACAAAGGGTATAAATGCAAGGTGAATTGTTGTGTGGATTAAGAGTATAGTGTGTGTGATGAAAAATATGTGAAGGTGATCAAGTGTGTTGATCTGAGTGTGAGCCTTAATGCTTGTGACTTCATGATTTAGTGAGTAGAGGGTGTCTCAATTTCAATCTGTTTGATGAGTTGTTTATGCTTCAGTGGAATTGTACCATCAACATATGAGAGATGCACTATTAGTAGTTCAAATAGGAAGTGAGCCACCCCTTCTTCTATTCTTCTTTCTTCTAGGTAGTGATTCCTTTGGCAGTGAGCCACTGACAGTGAACCTTTCTTTATCTTTCTAGGAAGTGATCCCTTGGTAGTGAGCCTTATTATATTCGGTGTTGTAATTCATATATTAGTGAGCTAATCCTCACTATGGTTTTTCCCATCTTGTGTTTTCCACGTAAATTTAGTGTTCTTATGTGTTTGATATGTTTTTATTACTGCTTTACATGTTTACATTCTATTAATGCATGTTAATGGTTTAATGGTGGATAAGGGTTTAAGAACTAATGAAGATTTGATTGTCAATAAGGGTTTTTTACATTTTAAAAGTCTACAACTGATTCACCCCTCCCTCTCAGTTGTCTTGTGCATCTAACATCCTCAACCTCCAATCCACATCCAAACACACTAACCAATATAAACACAAAGACAAACCTTCGCAAGTGGTTTCCTAACCAAGAGACACAACACACCACAAGTTAGAATGACAACAAGTCACTTCCAAACAACTTCATGCTTCCCAAGACATCCCATCACAAAGCGGCATCACCCAAGGGAAGAAACTACTCAACACCCCATGACCTATGAGGGTTTTTGAGGACACTAACAAGATAATCACAAAGGCTTATAACCTTCACAAGACTTCACAAGACTAGAAGAATCATCTCCCCTACCCTAGGTTTAACAATCAGGTCATATCAAGAGGTTGCACGCAAAATAGTGCAAGAGATGATGTAAGTATTTAGTGATGGAACTTGAGAACTAGGTCAAACACTACCAAGACCTTGGGACTATGGTGAGCAACTTTCATTCACAATTTTTTCCTAAACGAAGTCCATGAAAAGAACTTAGGAAAGCTCAAGTTCAAAGTTAGAGAAATCTTGACTAGGTTTCAAGGTTGTTTCAAACGACCAAAACGACTAAACGAATAAATGACAAGGCATAAAAATTATTTGAAAAGGTCAAAGGGCTTAGAAAACCCTCTCCTATTAGTGGTTAAGACGATTCACTCTCTGGTTTTTGTATGGGGACAAGGCCGCCCCTACACAAGAATAGGTTGCCCCAACAACCCTACAAAAATTTCTAAGTTTTTGGATTTTTAAGCCTATCAAACCAGGCCACCCCAATACTGATAGAAAAATTTCTAAGGTCTTGGGTTCAATTAAGCACATGACAGGGCTACCTAGGTACAGGACCAAGTCAACCAAGTATGAATATACATAGTTAGGTTCATTTTAGGCACCAAAATAAATGTTCTTATGTTTGAATTAACACTTAAACATCATCATGAGAATAAATGACAAGATTTCATGCTCGACACCAACACAAAGGCACGTAAACAAACCAAATGTTCTTTTCGTTTATGATTTACAAATCATCTCTAAAGGGAGGTTCCAAATCAATATATCACAACATGAATGAATAATATACATATAAATACTTGAATTTAATTTGAAAGTAAATAGTACCATGTTGTTCCTCAATCCATGAACCTCAAGTCCCCAATGGTGGTTACGATGCCACTCAACTTCATGGAATCAAAAGAATCCACTCCCACCATGCTAGGAAATAGTCACATGGACTAAAAGCACAACACTCATTCCAAAAAAATGGGGAGAAGGCTTACACACACACCATACATGAAGTATACACTCCACATGCATGTCATATAACCACTCAATCATCCAAATCACATAATGGATCTATTGCATTTAATCACATGGTATAATAACAAATGGAGTAACATAAATCACATTGGGGAAACTCACCAATGTCACATCACAAATCTACATTGGACCAACTCACCAACGTCATACAAGGATCATCCTTAGGAAAAATCACCAAGGGCATAAAACAACACATACACATGGAAGGGAATACACCATCCTTCGAGATTCTACTCAACTACAATAGGGTTAAATTTTAAAGAGCAACAGAGGGAATGTCATCGTGGACAATCACGTGGGGCTCAATGTGAAACCAAGTATACCCTCATATAGACAAGGGTACTTGATCTTACAAGACTCAAGCTTCCTAAGCTAGCATGTCTTCCTTGATCATCCCTATCCTTTATGAGCACTCAATACATGAGAGGGCTATCCATTATCTTGGTTAATTAATCACCCATGTTTCATTAGTTTTCACTTATTAATCCAAACTCCCCACACCGTGATTGCCTACATGCTACTTTGGGTCAAATTCATGTTGGCGGCCATTCCCAAACTCTCTCTAACACTTAGACCCTAAGCTCATCACACCCTCCAATGAGTGTGGCACAAAAACCAATGTAAAAAAAATCTTTCCAAAATCAATAACACTCAACTTCATTAGAATATTCTAAAATAGTCATCACACCCTCCAACAAGTGTGGCACAAAAACCAATGTAAAAATCCAAGTTTTTCAAAATTCAATGACATTGCATAACATCTCATTTCACGAAGTCCCATCTTTTCCAAACATTCAAATTCAATCATTTTCACATAAAACTTTCAAATTTTCTTATATTTCAATGGAAATTCGTCAAAAATTCAATTTTCACAATTCTAAATTCTAAGAATACTCTTTTAGTGAAAATATTCCCAACACCCCATTCAATCTATAAAATTTACATTTTCATCATTTTACTAAAAGTTGGGCATGGTAACCTTGTATTTTTTAAAATTCTCAAAATTTACATAAAATCTCTAAATCAATTCAACTTTCAAAATAAACTTGGAGATTGGAGGATTATAGCTTGCCTCAATCCATTTCCTACAATTACATTCAAAAGAAAATGCTCAAATTATTATTTTTTTTAAAAAGAGAAATGCCTCAAATTCTCCCCAAAATAAAAATGCAACACACACCAAAAACACCACATGATAGCTCACAAAAACCAACATGCACAATCCCTTCCCAATTTCTATCCCAACAAATCCTACCTCGTTGAATTTCAATGAGAAATAAACTCCCAATCACCATTTTTCCAAATCTCTCCAAAGGTTTTTCTCTCCTATATTTTCTCTTCCCAGATTAGCATAATGAAAATAAAAATCCCTTTCCCCTTTTTTACCCATTTTAAAAACCCAAATAAAATAATAATAAAATTCATTTTCCTCATTTCTTAATTCAAAACTCACTCAATTTCTCCCAAACCAATTTGATCATATAAATCCATTCAAAAACATCATTTTAACATATAATTTAACCATTAAGCATATTCTCATTTAAATTTATGAAATCCAGAATTTAATCAGGATAATCAAATCAAACATAACTCGTAATTCCCAATCCACTAAAATTTGCAATTAAAGTAGACAATAGATTAATTTCATTTTTTCTTTCATTCTATTTTCCACTTCCCAAAGCATAGAGAATATTTTAATAATAAATATTAGAATCATTTAAGTTCCTAATATTTCAATTGCAAGAAAACATAGAATTTAAACCATCAATTAAATCAAGCATTTACGAGTTTTTCACAACACATAGGGATTCTCGAATAACTACCAACTTGGATCTGGGTTCACATAGGATCAATTATAACACATATCCTACTCAATTCGAGTACGATTAGGGAATGGATATAGAGGGTCCCAATTTGACATCTTTGAATTAACCATTGTTGGGGAAACAACTCATACTTGTATAGCTAGGTGGAGGAAAAACTTTGTACTTGTAACCATTCAACCCACCTCAAGGGTTCCTACTCAATGTATATATAGTCGAAGCACAACATAATCATCCCAAAGGGGTCCAATGATATAAGCATAAAATGACATCTATGCATCCATCATATGAACCATTAAATAAATCATTCCTTTTGAACATCAACAATCAATATTCCATTTAATCATGGCATAATAATGTATTTCAATTAATTGAAGCATAATGATAACCAAACATGTAAATATATAATATTCCAACAACTGACATGTTGAGGAATCTCATCTCTAACATGTGGTGGTTCATACACACCAATTAGAGCCATAAAATAATCACCACATCAATCATAAGGTAATGGTGAAGCTAAAGCACCAATCTCACATTAACAAGATGAAAATAGGAGGGGCACTACAAATCATGAATTGCTCACAATTTTTTTTCCTTCATCTTAAATTTAGGGACCAAGAAAACTTAGTTCTTGTAGAGAATGAGTCTATCTACCACCATGTATCTATCATCTTTTACTACTTCATCAATAATGCTAGTAGCAAATGCTTTTTTAGCATATTTAGCCAAAATAAAAACTTTCTAATTAATAGACAGAGTGGAAAGAGAGTATATAACTTATGAATTCTAGAAAGAGCATCACTAACAAAAAATTTATTTCCCTTCATATACTCTATGAAAAATTTATAATCTTGTATTTTACTTACCCACTTCTATTGGTGATCATTCATATCTTGTTGGCTCAAAAAAACTTAAAATTGTTGTGGTCAATTTTCACTACAAATCTTCCACAAACTAAATAGGTACACCTAAACTTCTACAAGGCATGAATAATAGCCAACATTTCATTATCATAGATGGGGTAATTTCTTTCTAATTTACACAGCTTCCTACTTTCAAAAGCTATAGGATTCCTCCTTTAAGTTATAAACTCCCACTCCCTCTCTTGAAGCATTATATTATACAACAAATGGAAGGGAAATTCAGGGATAGCAAGTAGAAGGAATGATCTCATTACCTTTTAATTTTTTCAAAATATTCTTGAGCAACTCTAATCCATTCAAAATCCCCCTTCTTTGTTTAATCTATCAAAGGTGCAAAATGTTGAGAAAAACCTTTCATAAATCTCCTGTAGTAGTTGCATAAACCAAAGAATCCTCTTAGTTACATTAATGTAGTAGTAGGTGATCAATCTAAAATAGCTCAAGGACCTTTTGGGGATCCACTTGTTCAACCCTATCACTTATGATATGCCCAAAATACAATATATTTGTTAACCTGGAGTTCCAAACTCATATTTGGATTCTCTTGCATAAAAATATTAGTGTTCTAAAATGCCCAAAACAATATCCAAGTGCTTAAAATATTTTTCCTAGGTTTCACTATAAATCAATATATCATGTCAAAGTAGATTAATACAAATTTTCTCAATTGCTTGTTGAATATTTTATTTATACACATCTAGAAAGTAGCCATAGTATTTGTTAAATCAAAAGACATTACTAGAAATTTAAAACATGTCAAAAGTAGTAGGTGAATGTTGATTTGTGCATATCTTCCCTTCTCACTTGAATATAGTGATAGCCTAACCTCATTTAAATATTTGAGAAGTAAATAGCTCTATGTAGTTAACCTATCAGCTCATTGATCTTGTGTGTTGGTATGTATTCCTGATGGTCTTCTTGCTTAATATCTAAAAATCAATACGCGTGTGCATATGACCATTCTTTTTTACAAGCACCACTAAAGATGCAAAGGGAATGGAACTAGGCCTTATATAACTAATTTCTAAAATATATTTTATAGCCTTCTCAATCTCCTCCCTATATCCTCTTGGGTGATGGTATGGAGTGGTTATGAATATTTTTGCATTTGTTTCTAATTCTATGATGTGCTAGAAACCTATATCTAGAGGTAATCCTAGAGGCAAGTCATTGAATACCATACTAAGCTTATCCAAAAAAGTTGAATATCAACATGATATGAGGATGCCTCACTCGAGGAATAGTGTGTCAAGGTAATAAAGCAAATAGTTTCCCATGCAACATGACCCCTATGGAAGGTCCTTTCCATTATTTTTGTTGTAACAACTCGTGGTATCTCATTGGAAATTCCCTTAAGTGCTACTTATTTCCCAACTAATTTGAACTTACCTTCATGGTTTCATAATTATGTCAGAATTCTCTCATGGAGTGCAACCATTGAACAACCAACACCATATTAGTTTCTCCTAAACCAACAACATAATTTAAGTCATCACATACCTTATGATCTTTGAGAGCTAATTTTAGCTGGAAAATTATTCTAGTGCAAAGAATCGTGAATTCATTAGCAACAATGAAATTAAACCCCTCAAAATATTCTATCTTCTATCCTCTCTTGAACACTAAACCCTCATCAATGAAATAATGGGTGGAATGAGCACTAAAATATTTTGTTCAAATTACACTCCATAGACTCTGTGTTGTCAAATTTTGGGCCCCCCTCCTTTTTGCAAAGCGACACCTCATAACAAATTTTGGCTAAGTCTTTGTTTGAGTAGGATTTTGTTAAGTATTTATAACTTGGGCAGTGTTTTGGTAATTTTGTCTAACTTCCTGTTTACCGCCATAGTTCTTTCCTTTGTCGTCCTTTAATCCAAGCAGTATCTTGTGGTTTTTTTATAACTTGTCGCATGCTCCAAAGTATCTCTTTTCAAGTGTGGGAGGTCCGTACCTAAAGTTCACAAGCTTGCCAAAAAGGTCGTTGATAACTTTTTTAGTCTTTCAAAGCTAAGTGAGAATCCAATTATTTCTTATAACTATGATAGTGATTTGTATAGTTCCACAAAGTTCCCACATTACCACCATAACGTGTTTTCAAGAGAAATTAAGTGGCCATCATACAGAGTATCATTTAAAAGTGAAAATGAAAGCCATTGTGCAAAATTGAATAAAGAAAAATCCATTCATATGAAACCAAATTTAAACCAGAGTCAAGATAGAATTGATCATGATACAAAAAATCAACACCAGGAGTACCAAAATGCTATATTTTATTATATATATATAATATATGTATTGTACTAGAAATACAAAAAAATTGTCAATTACATAGAAATAGAGAGCTATATGATATCAAAATGGGAATTTTCTTTCAAGAACAAAGGGTGAACACCAACACACAAACTACTTCTATAACTACTTGGAGATGCTCTATTTGAGCATGCTAGAGCAGGTTCTCATGTGTCTCCAAAAACTAAGCAAACAACTCCATATTGTCTCTCACAAGGCTTGCGTGCAAGAGAGTCATTGCTTCCTATAGGGCTTCATTTTGAGGAATAGAAGCAATGCAAATGGCATCACCTATTAAGCAACTCCACAGATAGCTATTGAGGCCAGTGATGGCTACGTTCACCCAATGAAGGAAATCTGGTCTCACTAATTGTTTTGCTTCCCTCATCCCCTAATCATAGTGATTGAAAGTGTGGATTATTGTGTACACGAAACACTCCACGAGTGTTGCATTGTGTACAGGAACCTGATTCAAAAAAGTATCTCCTAATATGTTGTGTAACAATTCCTCCTCAATCTCACTTTCAACCGCAAAGACCTCCTTTAATTGATCATACAATCACTTGAAAAGAAGACTACACTTTATCTCTTCAATGATAACAAAATCATTCATAGAAACACCATCACTTTGAGAGCTAGCCATGTTTGATATTGTAGGATGGCGAAGTGAGGTTGCTCTTATTGAATTTATAGAAGGTTGGCAAGACATGTTAACCAAGAACAGTCAAAATGATAGGATGGTGGTGCGGTCTAAATTAATGGAGATGCACGACGGGAATTTAAGTTGCATTCCCAATTGATTTCATAATAGGAAAAAATGCGTGTGTGACAATTGTTCAATCCTCAATTGGTGAGGTATACAAACCATTTCAAGATTGATGGCCACAGGGTGAGAGTTAAATCAAGAAGTGCTCAGGAATTGTTCAGGGTCTTTTCACTGATAATGCAATCATGTCAGACATTTATTATTTTATGGCTACCAGTTTCCAAGGTAAACAATTATGTGGTAAAGAAGACATTACCATAACCAATCAATAACCATCAAGAAGAGAATTTGATTCCTATATCTAGGTAGAAGGACCATTTAGCAGGGGTTTGATCTCTAAATTACACTATGTTGTGAGAGAGAAAGGAACACATAGGATTCATTTCAGATAATCTATTTCTGATTGCAATAGCTTCTAATATGTTTGTTGTTAGTGGGATGTAATGTTGATTGTACTAACCTATGAGTCACATATGATATAAGATAAAAAAAATTCTGTGAAATTTATTCTACTGCATTTATTTCCTTTATTGCAATTATGAACTTTTCATTCATGCTTATACTAGATTTCATCATTAGTTGAATCTAGTTTGTGAGTTGTTCGACTCATGATTTGTAGGATTTGTTTCACATTAATTACATTTTTATGTATTAATGTTAGTTACCTTATCGCTTTCTGGTTAAAATCTACTTATCTTTCATTTAATTTGCATGAGGGAGTTATACCTCTCAATTCAAAGGAAAGCCACAAATGTAATTGTGACCTTTCCAAAGCTGTTAGCGAATAGGTACTAGTGCTTATTAGGCAAAAGAGTCTTTGTTATCACCGTATTTATCAAAGGGGCCAATTCATTCATCAACAAATTTTTGGTGACTCTATTGGGGAGAGGATTGAAGTACCAGTGTCTTTCTCTTCTCAAAAATCTAAAGGTACCTCCCCAAGGATGGAGGTTGGTGACTCTATCATTTGGAACGTGCTCATAATTTTTCTTTAGTAGAAGATTTCCAATCATCCATTTTAAATCTACATAATCCAACATTAGTTTCATCGCAATCGTGGTGTGCTCAGTTTGGACCTCTATCACTACCATAATATTTAGCCCTACCTAAAGGTTCAAGAAAGTATTTTCCAAAGTTTAGTGGAGAAAACTCATAAATGGTCGATGATCATATTCGAGCTTTCGCCACAGCCTATGGAATCTTGGGGGTAAATGAAGAAAACATCTTCATTCAGTTGTTTGTCGAGTCTCTTATTGGCGTAGCTACAAGTTGGTTCCAGTCTTTAGAAAAAGGATGCATCATTGATTGGGACTACATGAAAAAGAAATCTCTTGGGAGATTTGAATCAACAATTGATGTGGCTGCACTTTTATCTTAGTTTTTCAACATTAAAAAGAGAGAAGATGAACTTATGAGGGATTTTATAGATCAATTTAATAGATGCCTAATGAGGATTATTAATAGTACCCAGCCTAGTAAAGAGATTGAATTGGTCATTTTCATTGCAACATTGCACATTGAAGTCAGTTTCCTCTTAAAGCGAAGGAAGGTAGGTGATATCGAAGTTGCACAACAAGAGGCCATTAGTATTGAGGATGACTTAATATTTTTTGGACTTTGGAAAAAAAAATAAAGTTGAAAATATTTCTAACCAAATGCAGCCACAAGAGATAAAACACTTGTTTTCTTCTTCATTCGAATGCACCAATTTCACAGTTTTTGATGATTTTTTTTTCAAGAAATTGTCAACCACGTATTGAACGAAGGGCTAAAGTATATGGCTTACATTTTGAAGAAGACAAAGGTGTACCTACTAATTTTTCTAATGATAAGGAGAATCATATTTCCTCATATCTAGACTTTGGTGATTTAACGCCTCCTATTGCAGCATGTGAACAAATTTCTAACAATACGAATAGTTGCAATGTTACATCAAAAAAAAATTTGATGCAGTTACAAGTTTTAGAACGTGAAGTTCTCACATTAAACCTTGAAGAAGTAAAGCTGCAAGAAGAGGTTAGAAATGACATTATTCTTGAACCCTCTCATTTTAAATCTGATTTAGTAGTTGATAAGCTTGAAATGAAGGATGATTGCATAAACAAGGGTGTAAAAAGCAATGTCGATAAGAATACTCAACCTCATATTGTTGATATTCTAATTAGGTATTTGGAAATGTCTAGGGATTATTTTCTATGTGGAAAATATTTTTTTCAATCTCCTTTGCAAGTTGAGGAAGAAGAAGATCTAAGTAACAAATCTGAAAACACAAAGCTTGATTTATAAAATCATCCTACTTATGTCACTTAAACAATTTGCTAGATTCACCTATGGATCATAGATTTTATTATTATTGATCGTTGACAAATTACATGTAAGAAAGAGCATATAAATTAGCATTCAAAACATAGATAGAAGAATGAAAGAAACAAGATTTGATAACGATGTTCACCCAATGTTCTGGTTACGTCTCCGGGCTCGCTCAACTGCAACACCGTTTGCCATTATTATGATGCAACTTACTTGATTACATCACTATGGTATTCAAGCTATAATACAAATTATTCTACTTTCAAGGAAGATTATTGCTCTTCAAGCTCTTCTTGCTTATGCATCGCACTAACAGAAACTTCCCAGCAACATGTTTGTGCCTAGCTTCTTCATCGCTTTTTACAATGCTTCCAAAGAAATAATAATGCAACTCACTCTCTCAAAACATGAGAACAAAATCCTAAGGCATCAAGCCTATATTACAAAGCCAATGAGAAAATTCCTTAATTCTCCTTCCAAGAGAATTGTCTCCAAGCATTATTTTTACAAAGAAATAATACCCCCTTATATACATGCTCATATGCTAATAAGGGGTTGCAACAAAAATATTTACAAATATTTGCTATATCTCAATTTTGAGATTACAAATCTTGAAAATATAGCTTATTTACCCCTTATTTTTATGAAACCCCTTATTTGTTTTCATAAAAATCTTTAAAGCCTTGATAATCTTTTTTAAAATCTTTTTAAAAAGGATTAGGCTTTATATTTGTCCTAAGGCCTTCCTTAATTTTCTCCTTATTTTATGGTTTACATAAAATAAAATGATTTTTATGTTTATGTAAGGTTTATATATAGGGAGGAGCTCCCCTTATATCTTGACAAGGTGTGTGGTGCAAGAGGATTTTAAGGCACGGGTCAAGGGATCAAATCCCACCAAATCCTCTTTGTTTAAATATTAGACCAAATGCTTTTTCTTTAATAAATATGGTTTAATCCTTATTTTATCACTTAATTGGTCCATGTCAATGCCAACTCACTACTCCTACCATGTCATCCACCAAGTTTCAAGCTTTGGTGATGCCACATCATCGCATTGACCAAGTTTGACTGCAACTTTGATTGGTCATAACTTCCACATACGAACTCGAATTTGGTCTATTCAAAATGCATCAAAAAGCTCTCGTCGAGCTCTACATGATGGAACTAGTAGAGAAATGTTCCATGATCATTTTTTTGGTTGATCAACTTTGACCATATGTTGACCAAACTTTGACTAGCCATAACTTTGGCGTACGATCTCCATTTGAGCCCATTCAAGATGGATTGGAAAGCTCTCAGCAAGCTCTACACAATGATGTTGATTTATTGAGAATTTGGAACAATCAAATTTATAAGGTTTTTGAAGATCCACCTGGATCAATCCTTCCCATTGAAAGAACTTTGGACTCAAAAAGTTTATTACAATATTTGACTCATCTTGTTGACTACTTAGACTCCCAAAAAAAGATTTAAACATAATGTTGTAAGTGATGTTATAATAGATCATCTCTTTTACAATCTTGAGCAACATGTGAATTTACAATAAAAATCATTTATGGAGATAACCAATCCATTTTTTACCTACCCAGGCTAATGGATTCTCCTTTTGCAGTTGACCTTCTTTAGGTTCTTTGTCTAAGATTGTGATTGCATGTTCCACTTTCTCATTTGCAACCTTCTTCTATATAGGTTCTTACATAGATTTTCTTTCTTGGTGAGCGACAAAGCTTTGGATGTAGCTTCCAACACTTTGCTTCCCAATGTTCACTCATGTTACAATGAATGCAAAAAAAATTCATCTTCTAGTCCTTCTTGTCATTCTCCTTCTTCCGACAAGGATGACGATTTTCATGTCCAATTTCTCCACTAGTCAACAAGACCTTCCGATATAGCTCCTTCTGTTTTTGAAACTTTCCAACACAATGGTTATCCATGCCACAAAAATAACAAGGAAAAGCATTCCATATGAGCTACTTATTGCATTACCAGCAGTACCATAGTTTAGAAACACTTTGGAGAAATCAGGTTTATACCTTTGTGGACTTTTTCTACCACCAGATCTATGAGGATATTTGGACTTTCTTTGGTTGTGAGTTTTGGTCAACTTCTTGAAGTTTGGCCAGTTGCTCCATCAAACAATCTCCTGAGTTTAACATTCTCCAGTTGAATGCAATGATTGATTTCTTCGAACTCCTTGATTTTTGCATGCGACAATCCTTTTCCCATCTTCACACCTTGCAAATGTCAAACTAGCTCTGATACCACTTGATCTATAAAATGATCCTACTTATGAATCACTTAAACAATTTGTTAGATTTACCTATGGATCATAGATTTTATTATTATTGATCATTGACAAATTGCATGTAAGAAAGAGCATAGAAACGAGCATTCAAAACATAGATAGAAGAATGAAAGAAACAAGATTTGATAATGGATTTCACCCAATGTTTGAGTTACGTCTTTGAGCTCGCTCAACTATGACACCGTTTGCCATTAAATTATGATGAAAATTGCTTGATTACATCACTATGGTCTTCAAGATGCAATAAAAATTATTCTTCTTTCAAGGAAGATTATTGCTCTTCAAGCTCTTCCTGCTTCCACATCACACTAAGAGAAACTTCCCAGCAGCATGTTCGTGCCTAGCTTCTTTGTCACTTTTTACAATGCTTCCAAAGAAATATTAATGCAACTCACTCTCTCAAAACATGAGAACAAAATCCTAAGGCATCAAGCCTCTATTACAAATCCAATGAGCAATTTCCCTAATTCTCCTTCCAAGAGAATTGTCTCCAAGAATAATACCCCCTTATATACATGCTCATATGCTAATAAGGGGTTGCAACAATAATATTTGCAAATATTTGCTATATCTCAATTTCAAGATTACAAATCTTGAAAATATAACTTATTTACCCCTTTTTTTTATGAAACCCCTTATTTTTTTTCATAAAAATCTTTAAAGCCTTGATAATCTTTTTTAAAATTCTTTTAAAAAGGATCGCTTTATATTTGTCCTAAGGCCCCACTTAATTTTCTCCTTATTTTATGGTTTACATAAAATAAAATAATTCTTATGTTTATTTAAGGTTTATATATAAGGAGGAGCTCCCCTTATATCTTGACAAAGCATGTGGTGAAAGAGGATTTTAAGGCATGGATCAAGGGATCAAATCCCACCAAATCCTCTTTGTTTAAATATTAGACCAAACGCTTTTTCTTTAATAAATATGGTTTAATTCTTATTTTATCACTTAGTTGGTCCATGTCAGTGCCAACTCACTACTCCTATCACATCATCCACCACATGTCCTTCCAAGTGTCAAGCTTTGGTGATGCCACATCATCACTTTGACCAAGTTTGATCGCAACTTTGACTAGTCATAACTTCCACATACGAACTCGGATTTGGTCCGTTCAAAATGTGTTGAAAAGCTCTCACTGAGCTCTACATGATGGAACTAGTAGATAAATGTTTCATATCATTAATTTTTATGGTTGACTAGATTTGACCACATGTTGACCAAACTTTGACCAACCATAACTTTGGCATGCAGTATCTATTTGAGCCAATTCAAGTTGCATTGGAAATCTCTTAGTGAGATATACACAATGATGTTGATTTATTAAGCATTTGGAACAGTCAAATTTTTTAGGGTTTTGAAGATCCACCTAGATTAGAGTTGCTTTCAAAAAGGCATGAATTAGATTATGAAAATGAAGATGATATTGTCCCCAAAATTAATAAGGTTGTTGTTTATGGTATGATTTTTTAGTCCCTTCCAAAAGAAGCTGAGCCTTATCATATTTTAATTGAAAATATGATTGATGTTTGAGAAAGTTCACAAGAAGATACATAGGTTTTTGATGAAAGGTAGTTGTTTGTCACACTTTTTAGTGAGCTTTTTTCCTTCATAAATCTCAATTTTGGATTCATGGTCTTTCATAAGTTGCTAATTTTGCAAATGTTTCATAAGAACATACCCCTATTTTGCACTGGCATATATTTTTCTTAGCCAGTTAATGGCTTTGCATAGTCTCATGGGAAAGCTGGAGTGTTGCACCTTATCTAGGTGCATAGGTGTCTTAGGTTGCATTTTCATTTCTGATTGTGGGTTGGTTCCAATTTTGGCTTGGTTTGTCTCCTTTTCTCCACTTGACTCCATTGCCCAATGGATAGGACTGGTCACTTACCTTTGGGTTCCTAGTTGCATCTGGTCCTTGTCCCTAGTCAAAGCCCCTATTGTCAAATTCCCCTACACTTTTGTAAAGTAGCGCCTCATATCAAATTTTGGCTAAGTCTTTGTTTGAGTAGGGTTTTGTTAATTATTTATAACTTGGGCAGTGTTTTGGTCATTTCATCTAACTTCTCATTTACCGCCACAATTCTTTCCTATCATCCTTTAATCTAGGCGGTATCTTTTGGTTTTGTTGTAACTCGCCACATGCTCCAAATTCTCTCTTTTCAAGTGTGGGTGGTTCATACCTAAAGTTCACAAACTTGTCAATAAGGTCGATGATAAATTTTTCAAATTCTTTCAAAGCAGAGCGAGAATCTAAGTATTTCTTATAACTACAACAAAAATTTGTAAGGTTCCATGAAATTCCCACATTACCACCAGAACACATTTTCAAGAGAAATTAAGAGGCCATCATACATAGTATCATTTAAAAGTGCAAACAAAAGCCATTATCCAGAATTGAAGAAAGAAAAAGCCATTCATATAAAACATAATTTAAACCAGAGTCAAGACAAAATTGATCATGATACATAAAATCAACACTAGGAGTACCAAAACGCTATATTTTATTATATATATAATATATGTATTGTAGGAAATACAATTTTTTTGTCGATTACATAGAAACAAAGAGCTATATGATATCAAAATGGGAATTTTTTTAGGCACAAATGGTGAACACCAACACATGAATTGCTTCTATAACTACTTGGAGACACTCTATTTGAGCAGGCGAGAGAAAGTTCTCATGTGTCTGCAGAAACTAGGCAAACAACTCCATATTATTTCTCACAATTCTTGCATGCAGGAGAGTCACTGCTTCCTCTAGGGATTCATTATGAGGAATAGAAGTGATGCAAATGGAATCACCTATTAGCCCACTCCACGGATACCTATTGAGGCCAGTGATGACTACGTTCACCTGGTGAAGGAACTCTCGTCTCACTAACCGTTCTACTGCCCTCATCCCCCAATCATGATGTTCAGAAGTTCAGATTTTGGTGTACACGAAATTCTCTAGGAGTGTTACATTGTGTATGTGAACCTGATTCAAAAAAGTATCTTCTAATATGTTGCGCAACACTTCCTCCTCAATCTCACTTTCAACCGTGAAGACCTCCTTTAATTGATCATATAATCGCTTGGCAAGAGGACTACACTCTATCTCTTCAATGGTAACAAATTCATTCATAGAAACACCATTACTTTGACTGCTAGCCATGTTTGACACTATAGGATGGCAAAGTGAGGTTGCTCCTATTGAATTTATAAAAGGTTGGTGAGACATGTTAACCAAGAACAATCAAAATGATAGGATGGTTATGCAGTCCAAATTAATGGAGATGTGATGAGAATTTAAGTTACATTCCCAATTGATTTCATGGCAGGACAACATGCATGTGTGACAATTGTTCAATCCTCAATTGGTGAGGTATACAAACCATTTCAAGATCGATGGCCATGGGATGAGAGTTAAATCAAGAAGTGCTCAAGAATTGTTCAGGATATTTTCATTGATAATGCAATCATGTCGGTCATTTATTATTTTTCGGCTACCGGTTTCCAGGGTAGATAGTTAAATGCAGTAAAGAAGACATTACGACAACCAATTGATAATCATCAAGAAGGGAATCTGATTCCTATATCTAGGTAGAAGAAACATTTAGCAGGGGTTTGATCTTTGAATTACACTGTGTTGTGAGAGAGGAAGGAACACATAGGATTCATTTCAGTTAATCTATTTCTGATTGCAATAGCTTTCAATCTGTGTATTGTTAGTGGGGTGTAATGTTGATTGTACTGACCTGTGAGTCACGTATGATATATGATACATTTTTTGTGTGATTTATTCTACTACATGTATTTCCTTTATTGCAATTATAAAACTTTTCATTCATGCTAACACTAGATGTCGCCATTAGTTGAATCCAATTTGTGAGTTGTTTGACTAATGATCTTTAAGATTTGTTTCACATTAATTACATTTTTATGTATTAATGTCAGTCACCTTATCGCTTTCTAGTTAAAAGCTACTTATCTTTCATTTAATTTGCATGAGGGAGCTATACCTCTCAATTCAGAGGAAAGCCACAAAATTTAATTGTGGCCTTTCCAGAGTTGTTAGCAAATAGGTACTAGTGCTTATCAGGCAAAAGAGTCTTTTTTATCACCTTATTTATCAAAGGGACCAATTCATTCGCTAACACTCTGAAAGAGTGATATTTAGGAACTCTTGAAACTGTTGCAAGAGTGCCCCCACTAGTGCCTTCATTTTCTATTCTTTATTGTTCCAAATCTTCTAAATTTATTTGTGGTTTGATCTCTACTAGCTATTATTCTTTATGAAAAACTACCTCTATTTAATGAACTTGTCCCTTGCCTAGGAAACTATGGCCTAGCTCCCCAAGGTCCTTGCAAGAGATATAAATTTTCTTTTTCCTAAGTTTAGTTTTGGTATCTTCATACATCTTCTTTGTTGTAACATTAGGTATGAGCTTCTAGAATGGTACATGAGATCCCTTATTTTGTAAATTTCCTTTATTTTACCCAAAAGTGGGGTGTCTTGGAATAATAATAAAAAAAATCTTCAAAAATAGGTGGCTCTAGAGTTAGAGCTCTTTTGATTTATTATATTGAGGTAAATATTTTGCTTCATCCATAGTTCTATTGACTTTCAACAAGAGGCCTCTAGTATCTTCAAAGTTATCATGATCTCAACCTCTCAAAATTTGATATGCATATATTTCCTTATATCATTTGCATAGAGTGCATATGATAGGATATTAGAAAAATCCCCATCCATAGATCTACTTCCATCACCTTCTATGGATACTATTTATATTTGGGTCAAGGGTTTTTTTTTTGCATCAATTAGAATTAAAGTTACCATTTCCTTGGCTATAGTTTATTTTTCTAACATTTAAGAATATCCTTTTTGACATAATCTCTATTTTACTTCACACTAGTATGACACCTTCTTTCCCAAAATATTCACTTAAATTTGTTTTTATCTTATTCCTTAGCTCAACTAAAATCCTATGTTCTAATTTGTTATTTCTCTTACCATAATTATCTTCTTCTTATCCTTGAAAAAGTTGAGCAAACAATTAGAAACACCACTCTTCATGCATGCATATGCTCCTAGAATACTTTTGTAGATCCAAATTCATTTTAGTGCACTAAAAATCCAAGTGCTCAACTCCTTACGATGAGAGAGGATGCTTGAGATGAGAGATGTGTAAAATGAATGAATTAAATTTCTTTAAATACAAGAACATAACAATAAATCATGAAAAAAAAATTTAGTCAGTTCTTAATAGAAAATTTATAGATGTGAATTGGCCAAATTTTCACCTATTTTGCCATATAATTGACTATTGCTATCTTCATCGGCAGCTGAAAAATGTTACTATCCACATGTAAACAATTAAAAAGGAATTTGACAAGGTCAAATTGTAACATAAGCTGGCAATTAATAATTTTGGTACAAAGAACAACTTTTTTTAAAGGCACGCTCAGACTTCTGTGAAGCATTGAACATGGCACCTGTTTCTTTTAACCGTTGAATAGTAATATCTTAATCAGAAGCCGTTTGGTCAATCGACATCCATGAATGATATACAGCCGCACAGCATCTCTGCTTCAAAACAACTGTAGTACCATCTCGTTATCCATTGTTTTTCTAAAGTTGAATCGTCTCCTGAGATCATCCATCGCAGAAGCATTGACTCCTGTAACTCCATTAACATCTTAATAAGAAGTCGTTTGATCGATGAACATCAATGCATGATATACAACGTGGACAACGCATCTCTGCTAGGAAACAATTGTTTTATGAAGTTGACTCGTCCCTTGAGATCCCAGTAGCAGAAGCATGGATTCCTGCAACTTAATTCCATTAGTATATATACCACTGCAGGGATTTCTTCAAATAGGTAGAACCTCTTTTTGTTGAGTTTAGGCAAACTTAATCTAGACAAAGTTCGACCAAGGGAAACAGAGGAGAGAGTTTGTGGGTTGTTAAAGCATTGTGTCACTGAGGACTATAAGTTATAAGTTTCCTTAGATAGAGTTTTTGGTTTATTATGCTGAAAGAATTTTGAGATCTCAGTTGGTAAGCCTAGAAAACAAGCACCTGCATAATACCCTCCAAGCTTTAAGACCGCCTGAGCTAGAACCCAAGTCTTCTCACAGTCTGATTGAACTATTTGATCATTAACTATGGGTGAAAAGTTGAGCCTGATCTTGTTGGTACTGTTGGGAGTGTGCATTTGTAAAGTATCAACTCAATCAACACAGCTTAGTCCGAATTTCTATGCCAATTCATGTCCCAATGTAGAGGCCGTTGTAAAAAACGTTGTTGATCTGAAATTCAGCCAGACATTTGTGACTGTTCCTGCCACGCTCAGGCTTTTCTTTCATGACTGCTTCGTCGAGGTAAATAAGAGATGATTTGATTTATATTTGTTCATGTTTCAGTCAATTATAATGTGTCCTAAGAAACCCAAATTTTCATTTTTTAAGATATAAATAAAATTCTCTTAGCTTGTAGCAGACTTGGCTCAAGTCGGTGAAATGAGAAGCATTGCTTGTATGCTTGATTAATATGTTGTGCCATGGTACGAATGCTATCAATTCAGCAATTTGAAATGGTTTTTTGTTTTTTTGTGTGTGACAGGGATGTGATGCCTCTGTGATCATCCAATCTACTGCAAACAATCAGGCAGAGAAGGACTTTTAAGACAACTTGTCCCTGGCTGGGGATGGGTTTGATACTGTAATCAAAGCAAAGGAAGCTGTAGAGAACATCTGCCCCAACACTGTGTCTTGTGCTGATATCCTAGCCATTGCTACCAGAGATGTTATAAAACTGGTGAGTAATCCTTGTAAAACTATAATCTCAAAGACTGGATGGATTTGAGTTAATTTGAGCAGTGTCGCTGTATCATATAGAATTCAATTCAGCTTACTTAAGAAAAGACTACCCATAACTTTTGAAGGCTTATGTTCTTGCTTGTTATTAACACTTTGTCATTAGAATGCTTTACGTACATTTCTTGGCAATGCCCGTCTAAACTTTTGGTTCGTGTCATGTGCAGGCTGGAGGACCAAAGTATAGTGTGGAGTTGGGGAGAAGAGATGGAACCATATCTCAAGCATCCAGAGTCGATGGAAACCTGCCCAAGCCTTCATTCAATCTGGACCAATTGGTTTCTCTCTTCAACAGCAAAGGCTTATCTCAGACAGACATGATTGCTCTATCCGGTAACAAATCACACCAGCTTCTAAATAATTTATTTTAGTTCTTATCGTCTTGGGATCCCCAATTCATGTTTGAAGGGGAATGTTAGTACCAGTAACTTATGACCCAGTCGCAAATGAATAAAATAATCCTAATTCGCTTGCTTTGAAAAAACTTTCTTACTTCATTTTCATAAGGGACACCAGGTCAAAGTTTCCACAAAAATATCTCTACCGTCCCTCTTTAATCTCCTCGATTTCTTTTCTCAGTTGCACTTAATCGCTGTGCAACATCCAATTCATGACAAAGATAGATTCCAAATCCCTCATCATTTCACTAGATAAGAAGGTTAAATTCTAGATATAAAATTTGTATATGGAATTCTATAAATACGCATTGTTTTGAACACGGTTTACTAACACCATGTTCTTTTCTATTTTCAGGGGCTCATACACTAGGGTTTTCTCATTGCAGCAAATTTTCGAACAGAATATACAGCAATCCAATTGACCCCACTTTGAACAGCACCTATGCAAGCCAACTGCAAGGCATGTGTCCCAGGAATGTAGATCCCACCATTGCTATTAATATGGATCCCACGACACCTCGTACATTTGACAATGTGTACTACCAAAATCTCAAGGATGGCAAGGGCCTTTTCACTTCTGATCAAGTGTTATTCACAGACAGACGCTCACAAAATATTGTCAAAGTCTATGCAAGGTATCCATCTAGATTTTATGCAGGCTTCGTACAAGCAATCACAAATCTAGGTCGAGTTGGTGTCAAGGTGGGGAATGAAGGAGAAATCAGAAAAGATTGCAGCCGCTTCAATTAGTTATGTTGATGTTTGCATTTCTCAAGCAGTTTAACAGTAGAAATTGCAATTGTGGTGTCTTAAATTTTGGGTTTTGGCAAGTCAACATTAGAAATATAGATTTTGGGGTATATATATAGGAAGGGAATGATAGACTGTGTGCGGTAAAAGGAGAACAAGTCAAGAAGTGGAAGTGTGTGCTTCTTCACTTATCATTTGCATTCATTTTCAGTCAAAATAAAAGGAGAGAGATTTGTAATAGCAGTAAAGGTGGACGTATGTGATTGTGTTCAATCACAAAACCACGTAGATTTCTATTTTAGATTTTATCTAATAAAATCTATTTTGAAGTGATTTATAATTTTGCAAGTAAAGTGGATTGTTCTGTTAGCTTTGTTACATAAAGGGAAGATTTGAACCTATCAATTTGATGGTCGGTATTTGATAGTTAATTGTTCTGATGCAAAATCTTTTGACATTACAAGGTCATCTTTCTCAAACTCAAGCTGTTATTTTTGGAGTGTTGTCTATGTGGGTTTTTATTTTATCTTTATATCATAGATATTTTTGAGTGTTTGCTTTTATTTATTATATTTGTATAAATTTTCAACTGAATTTTTTTGAAATTGTATCTATATTTCTTTATCAATTCCATTTGCTAAAGGAATAATATATATTTGAAAAAGGAAAAACACACTCTCTATGGTAATGGATTTGAATAATTAGAGAATTTGAAAATTTGATAGTTTGTCATAAATAGAAATAAATGAAAAGGATGGATCATTTAGCTTTACAATTGCAGAATGGGGATTAAAATGATGCAATTTTGAATCATAAAAGTGTCTTGACAATTGAATATATAGGTCAAACATAGAATACTCTTCTCTACTATGCTCTAGGTCAAGTTCGTTGATCTGGATCTAATCCAAAATATGAACTTAGTTTGTGGTTGCAAACTCGACCTCTAACAATTTCTAGATTTCACCATCTATGCAATCTAAAGAGTTAAATGTCTAATGTATCATAGTAAAAATGGGTTAGTATACTTGCTAGTTTATAGCTAATAAGGTTTCACTATTACCCAACATGTCAAACTACATGGAGACACCAAATAAATGACTTTGACTTATGATCAAAGACAACAAACAAACACCTAGAAATCATATTTGTTGCCCCTTTAATGTATTAAATCCAAATGTGACACTGTTGATTTCCTCTTCTAAATTATCTATAATGAACTAGATATCTCTTGATTCCACGATGAAATGAATACAAAAGAATTTATTTTTACACAAGCATGTGACAATAGATCAAGCAAACATATACACTATTGACTCTACATTGAAAGGACAACGATGACTAGTTGGTCAATTTTAATTTTTTAAATTTAAAATTAGGCAAGTCAATTTCACATTCATCGGGATGACCCTATGACCAAAGACTTGACCTACAACTAGACTAAAAATTGGATCATGATAGATAGACAATCTATGGGAATTAATTTATGGATTAGCATAGATAATAAATAGATAAGCCAAATGTATAGAGTGTGTGCATGTGTAGTTATGTCAATAAGCATCTAATCATGTGTAGATACTTGGATTGAATGAAAACTAGGTAAATAGACCTAACATTTCACAAGTTTGTGTCATTTGTCACCATGTATGATCATAGAAATATTACTTCAAACTAGGTACAAAACTAAATGGGGAAAGTTTGTTTATGGAAGAGGAGAGAGGAGTTTGGAAAATAATCTAGTTGTGTGTGTGAAGGTTGTTGGTGGGGTTTCTCTGGCCAGTCGTGGAGGAGGCTCGACCCTCCTCCATGATTGATCATTATTCCTTTGAGGTACGACATTTCTACTTCGTGTCTGGTGTTTTATCCCATTTATTTTGTTTGTCATGGGTGTGACGGGGGCGTCCCTCTGGCTACTTTGGTTGTGTGCTTCTGCATGTGTGGCTTCTTGGTGTTGATTTGGAATGATGGAGGGGGATACAGATCCCCAAGAAAAATCTATTAATGATCCAGTTGTTTCAAAGGAAAGCAATGTGCCTACCAAATCTTTTAGAGATATTGTGGCAGGAGAGCGGAGTTGGCTTCCACATGGCACCAAATTTGTGCTTGATGGGGTTGAAGACCTAGTGGAAGATGGAGGGGAGGAACAAGGTAAGCAACACCCGTCTCCTCCTTTGAAAGTTGTTTTGGTTCCTAATGAAATGGGCTAGATGAAGCAATTTCTGAGGAAGATGATAGGCTTTCGAAAAATGCAATTTTCTTTGTTGTCGTCGATACTAATAGGGTTCCAAAAAGGAAATACATGGATGAATGGTTCCATAACATTTGGGAAAAGAAATTAGGGTTTCAATTTTACCATTGTCGCATGGTGCAAAAGGGGTTGTATGTAATTTTCTTTAATAATCATAAGTCACAGTAAGAAACAATCTTGACAATTTTGGAATGTTGGAAAAGTCATTTTTCATGCCCTGGCATGGCTCCCTGAGGCACTAGAGGAGGAAGTGTTGGCACTTTCTAGCCCTAGATGGCTAGTTATAAAGCGATTCCCTCCCTAACTTTGGAAATTTGTTCCAATTCTATTGGAAACTTATGGAAATGTGTTGAAAATAAATGATACAAAAACTCTTCTTCCGCATTTAGATGTGCGGGTCTTGGTTTCCTTATCTCTAGGGATGGATCTTCCGAAGATATTGGAAATAAAATTGAAAAGTGGTAGCGTAATTTGTGAACTGGAAACCCTCGGTAGGCTTAACACCTGCTATTTATGTTGGTGAGAGGGACATATCAGAAGAAATTGCCTGTTAATAAGAAATAAAACCAACAAGAACTCTTCCCTTGGCGGAAATGGTAAAACCAAGATATAGCCCCCGACAATGGATGGGAGGGTGGAAGGAATTGAAAATAATTTGGAGAAGACTGAGGAATGCAACCTTACTCCAGAAGAATTCAACAAGAGCTCATCGCCCTCGAACCTTAATTCTAATAATGGGGTTAATGATATCCCTTAGCAGGAAAACATGGAAACAATTAGAAATAACAAGACATCTTGGGTGGACATCCTAGTAACACTAATGAAGGAAATAAACAACAATCTAGTGAATGAAAACCTAGAGGCAAAAAAAGATAATAAAGCAAGAGAAGACATTGAACCTCCTTGTCAAGTTGGATCTAAAGAACCTGTAAATAATGGTAAACTAAATGCTCAACAAGTGGCTCTGCAAAAAATCAGGAAAACAAAAAAACCTAAGGAAAGTAATGCAAAACCAGTTAAAGAGATATACTCTTTTGATTATAAATATTTTAAAGAACAAAATAGCATAAGTGAGACTGAGGATACTCAAGTTGGTAATTGCCCCCTGGAATAAAGAAGGGAGGACCCACTATAATCTAATAGAATTGAAACATACTCTATGGGGTAGGGGACTTTCTCTCAGAGTTATAATGTGGATTTAGAGGGAGTAAAATCCGATGGAATTGAAGTGGATTTGGAAGACTTACAATCTAATGATCTTGAGGAAGGACCGATGACACCTGTTGCCCTCAATGTTATATCTTTTATGAATGGAAATGGGAAGGTAGATGAAATTTTGGTCCCAAATCTTGCATTGACCCCTCTTAACACTTTTGGTGGAGTGGTAAATTCAAATGGCTTTGCCTCCTAGTCAGGTATGGATTTTGCAGATGACCTAGGGATTCTCTCTACTAAGGAGACCACTGATGGAGAGGAGGTCCCCATGGAGGTCATAATTAATAATTTAAGACCCAGAGGTATAGGAAGAAGAAAGGCTTGGATATTACCAAGCAACCCTTGGATAAAGACCTCAACCAATTAGTAAAGGACAAGAGGAAAAAGCTCAGTGGGGTGATTTTTCCACCCAATGCTAAAAGGATGGAATCAAAAAATAGACTCCCTAAATGTTTTGATAATTTTAAAAGGGATAAGGGACCCCCACCTAATGAACAAACCTAATGGACATCAATTGCATTTTTTGGAATGTAAGGGGACTTGAATCTCCATATAGTAAACACGTTGTTGGAAGGTTCCTATCACAAAAGAAAGAAAAGGACTTTGTCATATTGCAAGAATTCAAAGCCACGAGCTTTATTCTTGAAACTATACTTATGAAGGTGATTTGGAAAGAAGCCTCCCATTTTGTCACCAAACATGAAAAGAGGAAGGGTGGGGCCGTAATATTACTTGCAAATAAATGGGCACAACTTGTTGATAATTGTGGGGATTCCCCTTGTGATCGGGTTGTCTAGGTGATTATCAAGAAAAAATAAATATGTTTTGGCATTTGCTCTTGTATGCTCCTAATGACTACAAGGATCAAATCCTCCTTTGGAATTGGCTTTACATAATGCAAGATATCCCCTGGATCATTGGGGGAGACTTTAATTTTGTTGAGAAAGGGGAAGACAAGTGGGGTGGCTCAGGACAAGATATGAAAGGCAATGACATATATTATTGGCTAAGAATGAAATCTAAGTTGAAAATCGAAGATCCTATTAAAGGCCAAAAGAAGGAATGTAAATGTATTTGGTTTACATGGGGTGGGTGCATGAAGTTGGGTTACACTTTTGTGGCCAACTCCAAAAAAAAATTGAAAATGACATAACACGAGCGCGTTATAACGCACTCGCGTTATGTCATTTTAAAAGCAAAAAAAAAGTGAAAGTGATTCATTTTCTGTTGTCTATTTTTTTGCTCTGCCGCAGCCAAAAACCCTCATTTTCGCTCGCGTTCTAGGAGGAGGCATTCTACAAAATTCATCAACAACAGTTGCTTTTCCTTTGCAAAGATGGCGCCACAACGACGAAGAGGTACAGGAGGTAAGTATTGTTTGCTATTTGTTTTGAATTTCTTAGTTTCAAGTTGATTTTGTTTGTTTTAGGTTAGATTTGATTTTTTTTTAATTTGTAGGAGATGCAAATGATCCGCAAATCCTCAACAACAAGAACAAGAAAATCCTCCTCAACAAAATCAACCTCCCCCACCAATCACTCAACACCCTCCTAGAACTCAACAAAATTTGAGGAGTGAAATTGAGAACAACAAAAACAAATTGAGGATCTTATCAGTAGGTTGAGTGATCCAAATGCTTCAACCACAGAAAGAATGACACTAGCAAATTCAATGAAAGAGATGTTAAAAAATGTAGATTCAATAACCCAACAAATAACGGGATGGCAAGATAGGAGGCAGGCAGCTACCTGGCATATTATGCAGATAAACTATCATATAAACAAGTAAAAGATTTAAAAATTACTAAAGGTGATTTGTGCTCTTTATTCACTGACCCTAGAACAAATCAAAATCTTAGCCTCAATGCGAAGAGGTTTCCTATTCATTGGTGCCACCACCAAGAGATTATGAAATGTTTTTATGATAGGTGGTACTTGGTCTTTGATTACCCACTGTGCAACAATTGTGAAGTCCCCCAATATTTTCTTAGGAAATTATACAGTGAGTTCGTATTGAACCAAATCCCAAATTATTTTGATATGAGGGAGTTCTAGGGGAGAGGTGGGGGGTCAGCTCAGGATAGGCCCGGTGCACAGCCAAATCCTGCACGGCAAGGGAGATGACCTCTCGCTAGGCCACCTTTTGAGCACATTGTTATGCATGTCATTGTGAAGGAGAGTGCCGACGTAGAGACATTGCAGGTGATCAACACTTTGACCTGGAGTGTCATCCATCATACTAGCCCTATTGTATAGCGCCATCCAAGGGAGTCTTTGGGTGGTGGCCTTCAAACCCATGTGTGTCAATCTTGCAGGGCGACTTGTTCATATGACCCCACCGGCACTCAAGAGGCTGCTACACAGGATCCATATGCTGCTACGAGGATGGAGAGGATGGATGACATTTTGCATCATGCATATGGCATTGATAGTTAGGTAAAAGTCAACATGTTCATTGAATTTAATTTATTAAATTTTGATTCTGAAATGCAAGATTAACTAATTTAGTTTTATTATTTTAATAAAATTTCAGAGTCACGGTGTTGAGACTAGATACACCGGTCCTCCACCTACTTATTTCTGCAGTACACCTATCAGTGGGGTATGTAACTAGTAAACAATTATAAATTTATTACATGTTAATAGCATTGTTTTACGAATGGTATTTTAATATGTGATTTTGGATGTTGAATCTAGGCTAATATTGGAGGTTTCAAGCAAACACCTCCTAGTGCCAGTGGATTTACTCAAACGTACACAGACGTAATAGAATAAAGAGAACTTAACTAATGAATTCTACTTAATAGATTTTGTGTAGTTTATATTCATATTGTTGGTTATGTTGCATTACACATCATTCAAAATCAAAGCATTACTTCAAATTCCATAACTAATAACTAGATGTTGATAGATGAAAAAATTTCAACTCAGAATATAGTTAAGCTTAGAAAGTCAACATAAGCAAAGATGATGCAATTATTTCACATGGAGGCATGTGCTTGCAAAGGTGCACCAACACGACAAACTATGGATGCTTGGAAAAAATCTATGAAACCATAATAGTAAGCAATAGCATAGACAAGGTAGTTAGTGATGCAGAGCATCATATCAAAACACTCAATCATCAGGGTACGTCTGATGCAGAGCATCCAACAAACACTATCAACATCATTTCTTCAAGGGATTTCAATCCCAAATAGAATCAGGAGAAGATCAAATATAATTTCATCAGAAATCTACTTTTCATTCAACCAAAATCCACTCAAATTCTCTTAGCCATTCCATAGGCCATTATTCATCATTCCACTAATCAGTATTCCAATTGACTCATTCAAAGAAAAAACCATATTAGAAAACTTTGACTTAATCAATTAGATTCACATCATTCTCAACCACCATAAAAACAACATAAACATGATTATTGACACTTGAACAATTCATCCTTTCATTTATTCACCAAGGAAAAAAATCAACTAAACCATACCTCACTATTATCAGTCCATTATCAAGCACTGTACTCACCATATTTTGATTGTAGTAGTCTATTTACAGGTTACAAACTCCTGCTACAACAGAATCTTGATTATCATCTTGTGGTTAATCACCAATTTGCTCAAAAGGCTTCATAATACTCACCCATCCAACCATTAAAGTCACCAAACCTGTCTTACACACCTTAACCAAAATTAGTAACATCAATCATATCATTAGTTTGATAGTAACCAAGCACTCAATATCATCCTTTCCACCGTTTAAACAAACATCGTTGTTTTGATCAAACAATATCATATTCCTCTAGTAGGTATGTCAACCATTGAATTGGGTAGTTACATTCCTATCTCAAAGCTTATTAAAAAACTCAATGCACATTTAGAAATACTTTCTAGCACATCACAACATATCAAAGTTCTTAGACATTTGACATAAATAAAATCATCAAATTTCAGACTATCCTTTGAAGAAAGGCTAGTAGATTAGGCCTGTTTTACAAAGGAGACCCCTTCAAAACCATTCCAAATCACTCAAAACCTCAAAAAAATCTTCAAGCATGTCTTATAACTCAGTATTTCACCATTTATAGGGATTGAAAACCATGAAAATGTTTTGATCCAATAAACCCTCGTTTATAGGGTGTAAAAGCACAAATGAAGGAGGGTTTTGTGAAAAATACTCTTGCAAACCTCTATTTCTCTAGCCACCACCTGGAACATGATTTTTTATGTCTTCCAAGACCTTCTACATTGTTTCCAAGCCTCTGTAAGCTTTATTTATTCATGAGCCATGACTGTAGCATCACTTTGTGTACGAAAATCCTTTATTTTCTAGTGTAGCAGCAACTCCACCATGGTATTCTTGCTTTTCCCTACACTTACAATCATCAAAACATGCAAAACATCCTAAAATTAACCTACTCCACCAATTTATTTGACCTACATTAGTGGAGTAGTGAATAAAAACCCTATTGGACTCTCAAACTTGCTTCTAAAAGGACTCTGTCGAGCACTGAAAACTACCTTTTATTCTTTTGTTTCCTAAAACTAAACTTCCAACTCTTGAAATTGGAAACTAACTCCTCTTTACACGTATTCACACTATGATTTAACTTTGGGTGTTCCTAAATTACCAACACAAGAAAACAAAACAATGGAGTAATGCTGCAAACTTAGAAACAGGGAATTTTTATTTCAAAATCTAATTATAAGAACACAAACTTCTACTTTTTCTCGCCTTTACATGCCTTTTAAAGATATTTCCTTTTCCATAGCTGTCTTTCCATCAGTTGAAACTACCCCTTTTAACCCTTAATATGCTTGATTTCCTTGTTTTTGTCAATTTAACAACTTTTAACAATATTACATTATTGCATTGTTTGCATTTTCCCACTTTGACCACCTAGAACTTACCCATAACCTTAAATACATTCAAATAAGACCTCATATGACCTTGAACATGCACTTTACATCATTTTTCCATGACCTTTTGTGATTGACTCAATACTTGAATTTAAACACTCATCCCTTTTGCAAAATTGAAACGTATTTGATGACCTAGATGCTCCTCGTAAGACCAACATCCACTCCAATTGAATCGAGAAGATCAAATCAAGCAACTAAAAATTTCTTTCATCAAAATCACATTTTTTTCATTTGTGCTAATAAGCAACAACAAGCCAACTCATTTCAATACTTCTTTTCTTATCATCCTCAAGCTTCAAACATCTTATTTATCAACAAAAATGACTAATCCATGCACAAGAAACCTAATTAGAGTCACTAAACAATCCACTCTTTCATCATTCACCAAGGAACCCTTCCACTCAATTTGCTTTAGCTAGGAAAAATGGTAAGCATGATAATCAGAAATATATGGATAGGGAAAATAGTAAGCATGATAATCAGAAATATATAGTTTAATACTTGTACTCAAAATTTGTTCATTAGATCTCATACATTATAAGTCATGCGCATGGATCACTATTGGGTAACTTTTTGTGATTGAATAATGCGCGCTTTATTTTTAGATGTTATTTTCGTGTTCCACCTGCTGTAAGTGGCAATGGATATCTGTTTCATCCACTTATAACTCTCGATGGCTCGAGCAGGGAGGTATGAGGAAAGTACTAAATTTCAATTACATTCGCTATTATAGATGTTAGTTCTAGTGAAAAAATCAAACCATTATTGATTCATAGTTTAATTCTATTCGATGGTTTATACATGTGGCTTTAGCACTCTTTAGCATCGGCATGCAAATATTTCCATCGTGGAGAGTGATTGTGAGATGGTCGAAGTGATTATTTTGT
>VDFB02271358.1:152606067-152631912 GCA_007258455.2 Sequoia sempervirens
TTTTTTTAAATCTGATTTTTTTCTGATTTTTTCTAGACTTTTTCCTGATTTTTTCAAAAAATCTTATACTTTTGGTTTGTCGATTTTTTCCCCAAAAGATTTTTGCTGCTATGGTATAAACACATATGTTTTTGGAATATCAAGGATACTTTTTGAAACTTCCATGCATTGCTAATCTAAAAGGAAAAGTCTTTTGCCTAATTTGTATGCAACCATGCTTTTGACATTGTCAAAAAGAGCAAAACTTCCCGAATGATGCAAAGGCATGGACAAGCAGTTCTAACTCTTCGCATGAGAGAAGAGAGATGTTGGAGAGTACATCAAGTCAGTGAGAACAAAAGTGTAATGTGTTTTAGTTTGTAGTATTCCTCTGTTTCTCTACAGATGTGTCATAAATTCTTAGTTCAAATATGGACACCAAATATCGATAAAAAAGATTTGTATTAACCAAATAGCCATGTACGCATACATCAATATATGTCGATATAAGTATAAAATATAGTTACAAAATAGCCATATAGGCTTACGAGAATGCCATATAGGCATACAATGTCAAATATATCCACACAAAATATGTACAAATTGCCATGCCTTAGGCATACAACAAGGGCTGCCCCGGAATCAAAATTCATTTTCCATGCTCGAAATAAATTATTTCCCTTTGTTTGGAAATTAGATGGCTATGGGGTCCGCCACTCATTTCTCACGTGCTCGAGGAGTGCTCTTTGCTGCTCCTCCCAGGGTTTAGCTCCTCAAAAGTTTTTAATCAAGCAATAAGAAGTAAAGACATTAATATATAGAAATTACATTAGTAAAAATTGATATATTTAACAAAATAATCACTTACGGCCATCTCACAATCACTCTCCTTGATGGAAATATTTGCACGCCGATGTTGAGGCATGCTCAAGCCCTATATAAACCATCCAAATGGGAATTAAACTATGAATCAATAATGGTTTGATTTTTCACTAGAACTAACATCTATAACAACGAATGTAAATTGAAATTTAGTAATTTCCCTCATACCTCCCCTATCAGAGCCATCGAGGATTGTATAGCGGATGAAACACCGATATCCATTGCCCTTACAACATTTGGAGGTGTTTTCACAACCAACATCTAAAAATAAAACAACAAATTATTCAATCACAAAAAAGTTACAATAGCGATCCACGCCACATGACTTATAATGTATGAGATCTAATGAACAAAATTTTGAGTACAAGTATTAAACTATATATTTCTGATTATCATGCTTACTATTTTCCCTATCCATATATTTTTTATTATCATGCTTACTATTTTTCCTAGCTAAAGCAAATTGAGTGGAAGGGTGCCTTGGTGAATGATGAAAGAGTGGATTCTTTAGTGACTCTAATTAGGTTTCTTGTGCATGGATCAGTCATTTTTGTTGATAAATAAGATGTTTGAAGCTTGAGGATGATAAGAAGAAGTATTGAAATGAGTTGGCTTGTTGTTGCCTTGTGCTTTACAAATGAAAAAATGTGATTTTTGATGAAAAGAGAAAGAAATTTTAGTTGCTTATTCAATTTGATCTTCTCCTGATTCAATTGGGTCAGATGTTGGTGCAGGAGCATCTAGGTCATCAAATACGTTTCAATTTTGCAAAAGGGATGAGTGTTTAAATTCAAGTATTGAGTCAATCACAAAAGGTCATGGAAAAATGATGTAAAGTGCATGTTCAAGGTCATATGAGGTCTTATTTGAATGTATTTAAGGTTATGGGTAAGTTCTAGGTGGTCAAAGTGGGAAAATGCAAACAATGCAATAATGTAATATTGTTAAAAGTTGTTAAATTGACAAAAACAAGGAAATCAAGCATATTAAGGGTTAAAAGGGGTAGTTTCAACCGATGGAAAGACAACTATGGAAAAGGAAATATCTTTAAAAGGCATGTAAAGGCAAGAAAAAGCAGAAGTTTGTGTTCTTATAATTAGATTTTGAAATAAAAATTCCCTGTTTCTAAGTTTGCAGCATTACTCCATTGTTTTGTTTTCTTGTGTTGGTAATTTAAGAACACCCAAAGTTAAATCATAGTGTGAATACATGTAAAGAGGAGTTAGTTTCCAATTTCAAGAGTTGGAAGTTTAGTTTTAGGAAACAAAAGAATAAAAGGTAGTTTTCAGTGCTCGATAGAGTCCTTTTAGAAGCAAGTTTGAGAGTCCAATAGGGTTTTTATTCACTACTCCACCAATGTAGGTCAAGTAAATTGGTGGAGTAGGTTAATTTTAGGATGTTTTGCATGTTTTGATGATTGTAAGTGTAGGGAAAAACAAGAATACCATGGTGGAGTTGCAGCTACACTGGAAAATAAAGGATTTTCGTACACAAAGTGATGCTACAGTCATGGCTCATGAATAAATAAAGCTTACAGAGGCTTGGAAATAATGTAGAAGGTCTTGGCAGACATAAAAAATCATGTTCCAGGTGGTGGCCAGAGAAATAGAGGTTTGCAAGAGTATTTTTCACAAAACCCTCCTTCATTTGTGCTTTTACACCCTATAAACGAGGGTTTATTGGATCAAAACATTTTCATTGTTTTCAATCCCTATAAATGGTGAAATATTGAGTTATAAGACATGCTTGAAGATTGTTTTAAGGTTTTGAGTGATTTGGAATGGTTTTGAAGGGGTCTCCTTTGTAAAACAGGCCTAATCTACTAGCCTTTCTTCAAAGGATAGTCTGAAATTTGATGATTTTATTTATGTCAAATGTCTAAGAACTTTGATATGTTGTGATGTGCTGGAAAGTGTTTCTAAATGTGCATTGAGTTTTTTAATAAGCTTTGAGATAGGAATGTAACTACCTGATTGAATGGTTGACATACCTACTAGAGGAATATGATATTGTTTGATCAAAACAAAGATGCTTGTTTAAACAATGGAAATGATGATATTGAGTGCTTGGTTACTATCAAACTAATGATATGATTGATGTTACTAATTTTGGTTAAGGTGTATAAGACAGGTTTGGTGACTTTAATGGTTGGATGGGTGAGTATTATGAAGCCTTTTGAGCAAATTGGTGATTAACCACAAGATGATAATCAAGATTCTGTTGTAGCAGGAGTTTGTAACCTGTAAATAGACTGCTGCAATCAAAATATGGTGAGTACAGTGCTTGATAATGGACTGATAATAGTGAGGTATGGTTTAGTTGATTTTTTTCCTTGGTGAATAAATGAAAGGATGAATTGTTCAAGTGTCAATAATCATGTTTATGTTGTTTTTATGGTGGTTGAGAATGATGTGAATCTAATTGATTAAGTCAAAGTTTTCTAATATGGTTTTTTCTTTGAATTAGTCAATTGGAATACTGATTAGTGGAATGATGAATGATGGCCTATGGAATGGCTAAGAGAATTTGAGTGGATTTTGGTTGAATGAAAAGTAGATTTCTGATGAAATTATATTTGATCATCTCCTGATTCTATTTGGGATTGAGATCCCTTGAAGAAATGATGTTGATGGTGTTTGTTGGATGCTCTGCATCAGATGTACCCTAATGATTGAGTGTTTTGATATGATGCTCTGCATCACTAACTGCCTTGTCTATGCTATTGCTTACTATTATGGTTTCATAGATTTTTTCCAAGCATCCATAGTTTGTCGTGCTAGTGCACCTTTGCAAGCACATGCCTCCATGTGAAGTAATTGCATCATGCTGCTTATGTTGACTTTCTAAACAACTATATTGTACAGTTGAAATTTTTTCATCTATCAACATCTAGTTATTAGTTATGGAATTTGAAGTAATGCTTTGAGTTTGAATGATGTGTAATGCAACGTAACCAACAATATGAATATAAACTACACAAATCTATTAAGTAGAATTCATTAGTTAAGTTCTCTTTATTCTATTACCTTCGTGTACGTTTGAGTAAATCCATTGGCACTAGGAGGTGTTTGCTTGAAACCTCCAATATTAGCCTGTTCAACATCCAAAATCACATATTAAAATACTCATTCGTAAAACAATGCTATTAACATGTAATAAATTTATAATTGTTTACTAGTTACATACCCCAATCGAGCAGGTGTACTACATAAATAAGTAGGTGGAGGACTGGTGTATCCAGTCTCAACACTGTGACCCTACAATTTTATTAAAATAATAAAACAAAATTAGTTAATCATGCATTTCAGAATCAAAATTTAATAAATTAAATTCAATGAACATGTTGACTTTTACCTGACTATCAATACCATATGCATGATCTAAAATTTCATCCATCCTCCATCCTCGTAGGTAGCATTACGATCTTGTGTAGCAATTCTCCCCGAGTTTGCGGGGGTCATATGAACAAGTCACCCCTGCTAAGATTGACACACACATGGGCTTGAAAGCCACCACCAAGACTCTAGATGGTGCTACAATAGGGCTAGTATGATGGATGACACTCCGTGTCAAAAGTGTTGATCACCCTAATGTTCCTATTGCCACACTCTTCTCGCAACATGCATAACAATGTGCCTTAGGTGGCTCTAGCGAGGTCATCTCCTCACAAGTGTGATCCTCGGGCCTGCACCGGCCTATCCTCGGCTGACCCCACCTCTCCCCTAGAACTCCCTCATATCAAAATAATTTGGGATTTGGTTCAATACAACCACCGTGATAATTTCCTAAGAAAATGGACTTCACAACCTAAGGTAATCTAAGTAAGTAATCAAAGACCAAGTACCACCTATCATAAAAACATTTCTATAATCTCTTGGTGGTGGCACCAATGAATAGGAAACCTCTTTGCATTGAGGCTAAGATTTTGATTTGTTCTAGGGTCAGTGAATAAAGAGCAAAAATCACCTTTAGTAATTTTTAAATCTTTTACTTGTTTATATAATAGTTTATCTGCATAATATGCCCTAGCTTCCTGCCTCCTATCTTTCCATCCCATTATTTGTTGGGTTATTGAATCTACATTTTTTAACATCTCTTTCATTGAATTTGCTAGTGCCATTCTTTTTGTGGTTGAAGCATTTGGATCACTCAACCTACTGATAAGATCCTCAATTTGTTTTTGTTGTTCTCAATTTCACTCCTCAAATTTTGTTGGAGTGCTAGGAGGGTGTTGGAGTGATTGGGTGGGGAGGTTGATTTTGTTGAAGATTTTGTTGAGGAGGATTTTCCTCTCTGTTGTTGAGGATTTGCAAGATCATTTGCATCTCCTACAAATTTAAAAAAAAAAATCAAATCTAACCTAAAACAAACAAAATCAACTTGAAACTAAGAAATTCAAAACAAATAGCAAACAATACTTACCTCCTGTACCTCTTCGTCGTTGTGGCGCCATCTTTGCAAAGGAAAAGCAACTGTTGTTGATGAATTTTGTAGAATGCCTCCTAGAATGCGAGCGCAAAAATGAGGGTTTTTGGCTGCGGGCAGAGCAAAAAAATAGACAACAGAAAATGAATCACTTTCACTTTTTTTTGCTTTTAAAATGACATAACGCGAGTGCGTTATAACGCGCTCGTGTTATGTCATTTTCAATTTTTTTTTGGAGTTGGCCACAAAAGTGTAACCCAACTTCATGCACCCACCCCATGTAAACCAAATACATTTACATTCCTTCTTTTGGCCTTCAATAGGATCTTCGATTTTCAACTTAGATTTCATTCTTAGCCAATAATATCTGTCATTGCCTTTCCAATCTTGTCCTGAGCCATCCCACTTGTCTTCCCCTTTCTCAACAAAATTAAAGTCTCCCCCAATGATCCAGGGGATATCTTGCATTATGTAAAGCCAATTCCAAAGGAGGATTTGATCCTTGTAGTCATTAGGAGCATACAAGAGCAAATGCCAAAACATATTTATTTTTTCTTGATAATCACCTAGACAACCCAATCACAAGGGGAATCCCCACAATTATCAACAAGTTGTGCCCATTTATTTGCAAGTAAGATTACGGCCCCACCCTTCCCCTTTTCATGTTTGGTGACAAAATGGGAGGCTTCTTTCCAAATCACCTTCATAAGTATAGTTTCAAGAATAAAGCCCGTGGCTTTGAATTCTTGCAATATGACAAAGTCCTTTTCTTTCTTTTGTGATAGGAACCTTCTAACAACGTGTTTCCTATATGGAGATTCAAGTCCCCTTACATTCCAAAAAATGCAATTGATGTCCATTAGGTTTGTTAATTGTCCCTTATCACTTTTAAAATTATCAAAACATTTAGGGAGTATATTTTTTGATTCCATCCTTTTAGCATTGGGTGGCAAAATCACCCCACTGAGCTTTTTCCTCTTGTCCTTTACTAATTGGTTGAGGTCTTTATCAAAGGGTTGCTTGGTAATATCCAAGCCTTTCTTCTTCCTATACCTCTGGGTCTTAAATTATTAATTATGACCTCCATGGGGACCTCCTCTCCATCAATGGTCTCCTTAGTAGAGAGAATCCCTAGGTCATCTGCAAAATCAATACCTAACTAGGAGGCAAAGCCATTTGAATTTACCACTCCACTAAAAGTGTTAAGAAGGGTCAATGCAAGATTTGGGACCAAAATTTCATCTACCTTCCCATTTCCATTCATAAAAGATATAACATTGAGGGCAACATGTGTCATCGGTCCTTCCTCAAGATCATCAGATTGTAAGTCTTCCAAATCCACTTCAATTCCATCAGATTTTACTCCCTCTAAATCCACATTAGAACTCTGAGAGAAAGTCCCCTACCCCATAGAGTATGTTTCAATTCTATTAGATTATAGTGGGTCCTCCCTTCTTGATTCCAGGGGGCAATTACCAACTTGAGTATCCTCAGCCTCACTTATGCTATTTTCTTCTTTAAAATATTTATAATCAAAAGAGTATATCTCTTTAACTGGTTTTGCATTACTTTCCTTAGGTTTTTTTGTTTGCCTGATTTTTTGCAGAGCCAATTGTTGAGCATTTAGTTTACCATTATTTACAAGTTCTTTAGATCTAACTTGACGAGGAGGTTCAATATCTTCTCTTGCTTTATTATCTTTTTTTTCCTCTAGGTTTTCATTCACTAGATTATTGTTTATTTCCTTCATTAGTGTTACTAGGATGTCCACCCAAGATGTCTTGTTGTTATTTCTAATTGTTTCCATGTTTTCTTGCTAAGGGGTATCATTAACCCCATCATTAGAATTAAGGTTCGAGGGCGATGAGCTCTTGTTGAATTCTTCTGGAGTAAGGTTGCATTCCTCAGTCTTCTCCAAATTATTTTCAATTCCTTCCACCCTCCCATCCATTGTCGGGGGCTATATCTTGGTTTTACCATTTCCGCCAAGGGAAGAGTTCTTGTTGGTTTTATTTCTTATTAACGGGCAGTTTCTTCTAATATGTCCCTCTCACCAACATAAATAGTAGGTGTTAAGCCTACCGAGGGTTTCCAGTTCACAAATTACGCTACCACTTTTCAATTTTATTTCCAATATCTTTGGAAGATCCATCCCTAGAGATAAGGAAACCAAGACCCGCACATCTAAATGCAGAAGAAGAGTTTTTGTATCATTTATTTTCAACACATTTCCATAAGTTTCCAATAGAATTGGAACAAATTTCAAAAGTTAGGGAGGGAATCGCTTTATAACTAGCCATCTAGGGCTGGAAAGTGCCAACACTTCCTCCTCTAGTGCCTCAGGGAGCCATGCTAGGGCATTAAAAATGACTTTTCCAACATTCCAAAATTGTCAAGATTGTTTCTTACTGTGACTTATGATTATTAAAGAAAATTACATACAACCCCTTTTGCACCATGCGACAATGGTAAAATTGAAACCCTAATTTCTTTTCCCAAATGTTATGGAACCATTCATCCATGTATTTCCTTTCTAGAACCCTATTAGTATCGACGACAACAAAGAAAATTGCATTTTTCGAAAGCCTATCATCTTCCTCAGAAATTGCTTCATCTAGCCCATTTCATTAGGAACCAAAACAACTTTCAAAGGAGGAGACGGGTGTTGCTTACCTTGTTCCTCCCCTCTATCTTCCACTAGGTCTTCAACCCCATCAAGCACAAATTTGGCGCCATGTGGAAGCCAACTCCGCTCTCCTACCACAATATCTCTGAAAGATTTGGTAGGCACATTGCTTTCCTTTGAAACAAATGGATCATTAATAGATTTTTCTTGGGGATCTGTATCCCCCTCCATTCCAAATCAACACCAAGAAGCCACACATGTAGAAGCACACAACCAGAGTAGCCGGAGGGATGCCCCCGTCACACCCATGACAACCAAAATAAATGGGATAAAACACCAGACACGAAGCAGAAATGTCGTACCTCAAAGGAATAATGATCAATCATGGAGGAGGGTCGAGCCTCCTCCACGACTGGCCAGAGAAACCCCACCAACAACCTTCACACACACAACTAGATTATTTTCCAAACTCCTCTCTCCTCTTCCATAAACAAACTTTCCCCATTTAGTTTTGTACCTAGTTTGAAGTAATATTTCTATGATCATACATGGCGACAAATGACACAAACTTGTGAAATGTTAGGTCTATTTACCTAGTTTTCATTCAATCCAAGTATCTACGCATGATTAGATGCTTATTGACATAACTACACATGCACACACTCTATACATTTGGCTTATCTATTTATTATCTATGCTAATCCATAAATTAATTCCCATATATTGTCTATTTATCATGATCCAATTTTTAGTCTAGTTGTAGGTCAAGTCTTTGGTCATAGGGTCATCCCGATGAATGTGAAATTGACTTGCCTAATTTTAAATTTAAAAAATTAAAATTGACCAACTAGTCATCGTTGTCCTTTCAATGTAGAGTCAACAGTGTATATGCTTGCTTGATCTATTGTCACATGCTTGTGTAAAAATAAATTCTTTTGTATTCATTTCATCGTGGAATCAAGAGATATCTAGTTCATTATAGATAATTTAGAAGAGGAAATCAACAGTGTCACATTTGGATTTAATACATTAAAGGGGCAACAAATATGATTTCTAGGTGTTTGTTTGTTGTCTTTGATCATAAGTCAAAGTCATTTATTTGGTGTCTCCACGTAGTTTGACATGTTGGGTAATAGTGAAACCTTATTAGCTGTAAACTAGCAAGTATACTAACCCATTTTTACTATGATACATTAGACAATTAACTCTTTAGATTGCATAGATGGTGAAATCTAGAAATTGTTAGAGGTTGAGTTTGCAACCACAAACTAAGTTCATAATTTTGGATTAGATCCAGATCAATGAACTTGACCTAGAGCATAGTAGAGAAGAGTATTCTATGTTTGACCTATATATTCAATTGTCAAGACACTTTTATGATTCAAAATTGCATCATTTTAATCCCCATTCTGCAATTGTAAAGCTAAATGATCCATCCTTTTCATTTATTTCTATTTATGACAAACTATCAAATTTTCAAATTCTCTAATTATTCAAATCCATTACCATAGAGAGTGTGTTTTTCCTTTTTCAAATATATATTATTCCTTTAGCAAATGGAATTGATAAAGAAATATAGATACAATTTCAAATAATTTCAGTTGAAAATTTATACAAATATAATAAATAAAAGCAAACACTAAAAAATATCTATGATATAAAGATAAAATAAAAACCCACATAGACAACACTCCAAAAATAACAGCTTGAGTTTGAGAAAGATGACCTTGTAATGTCAAAAGATTTTGCATCAGAACAATTAACTATCAAATACCGACCATCAAATTGATAGGTTCAAATCTTCCCTTTATGTAACAAAGCTAAGAGAACAATCCACTATTACTTGCAAAATTATAAATCACTTCAAAATAGATTTTATTAGATAAACTAAAATAGAAATCTATGTAGTTTTGTGATTGAACACAAACACATGCATCCATCTTTACTGCTATTACAAATCTCTCCTTTTATTTTGACTGAAAATGAATACAAATGATAAGTGAAGAAGCACACACTTACACTTCTTGACTTGTTCTCCTTAGTCTATCATTCCCTTCCTATATATATATACTCCAAAATCTATATTTCTAATGTTGACTTGCCAAAACCCAAAATTTAAGACACCACAATTGCAATTTCTACTGTTAAACTGCTTGAGAAATGCAAACATCAACATAACTAATTGAAGCGGCTGCAATCTTTTCTGAGTTCTCCTTCATTCCCCACCTTAACACCAACTCGACCTAGATTTGTGATTGCTTGTACGAAGCCTGCATAAAATCTAGATGGATACCTTGCATAGACTTTGACAATATTTCGTGAGCGTCTGTCTGTGAATAACACTTGATCAGAAGTGAAAAGGCCCTTGCCATCCTTGAGATTTTGGTAGTAGACATTATCAAATGTACGAGGTGTTGTGGGGTCCATATTAATAGCAATGGTGGGATCCACATTCCTGGGACACATGCCCTGTAATTGGCTAGCATAGGTGCTGTTCAGAGTGGGATCAATTGGATTGCTGTATATTCTATTCGAAAATTTGTTGCAGTGAGAAAACCCTAATGTGTGAGCCCCTGAAAATAGAAGAAAACATGATGTTAATAAACCATGTTCAAAACAAGGTGTGTTTATAGAATTTCATATACGAATTTTATATCTAAAATTTAACCTTGTTATTCTTAGAATCCATTTTAATTGTAAGTGCTCTATTAAAATGACCAGGGATTTGTGCATACTAATTAAGTGCAATTAAGAAAGGAGATTAAGGAGATAATAAAGGAGGAGGGTACACAAATTTTTAGTGTGTAAACTTTCACTTGGTGTCCCTTCATGCGCCATCTTAAGAAATTATCTTATTCATTTGCCACAGGGAGCACTGAGTCATAAGTATACTGGTACTAACATTCCCCTTCAAGCATGACTTGGGAATCCCAAGATGGTAAGAATTAAAATAAATTATTTAGAAGCTGGTATCATTTGTTACCGGATAGAGCAATCATGTCTGTCTGAGATAAGCCTTTGCTGTTGAAGAGAGAAACCAATTGGTCGAGATTGAATGAAGGCTTGGGCAGGTTTCCATCGACTCTGGATGCTTGAGATATGGTTCCATCTCTTCTCCCCAACTCCACACTATACTTTGGTCCTCCAGCCTGCACATAACACGAACCAAAAGTTTAGGCAAGGGCATTGCCAAGAAATGTGGCAATTCTCAATTTCACTCAAATCCATCCAATCTTTGAGATTACATTTTTACAAGGATTTCTCACCAGTTTTATAACATCTCTGGTAGCAATGGCTAGGATATCAGCACAGGACACAGTGTTGGGACAGACGTTCTCAACCGCTTCCTTTGCTTTGATTACAGTATCAAACCCATCCCCAGCCAGGGACAAGTTGTCTTCAAAGTCCTTCTCTGCCTGATTGTTTGCAGTAGATTGGATGACCACAGAGGCGTCACATCCCTGTCACACACAAAAAGCCACAAAACCATTTCAAATTGCTAAGTTGCTAGCATTCATACCATGGCACAACATATCAATGAATACAAGCAATGCTTTCCATATCACGGATTTAAGCCAAGTCTATTACAAGCTGCAATAATTTTATTCATATCATAAAAAATGAAAACTTGGGCTTGTTAGGACACACTATAATTGACCGAAACATGAAGAAATGTAAATAATCTATTATTTACCTCGACGAAGCAGTCATGAAAGAAAAGCCTCAGGGTGGCAGGAACAGTCACAAATGTCTGGCTGAATTTCAGATTAACAACATTTTTAACAATGGCCTCTACATTGGGACATGAATTGGCATAAAAAATTGTACTAAGCTGTGTTGATTGAGCTGATCCTTTACAAATCCACACTCCCAACAGTACCAACAAGATCAGGCTCAACTTTCCACCCATAGTTAATGACCAAATAGTTAAATGAGACTGTGAAAAGACTTGGGTTCTAGTTCAGGCGGTCTTAAAGCTTGGAGGGTGTTATGCAGGTGCTTTTTCTCTAGGCTTACCAACTGAGATCTCAGAATTGTTTCAGCATAATAAACCGAAATATCTATCTAAGGCAACTTATAACTTATAGTCCTTAGTCACACAATGCTTATAGTCCTGCAGTGGTATATATACCAATGGAAATAAGTTGCAGGAATCCATGCTTCTGCTATTGGGATCTCAAGAGACGAGTCAAGTTCATAAAACAATTGTTTCCTAGCAGAGATGCGGTGTCCACGTTGTATATCATGCATGGATGTTCATTGATCAAACGACTTGTTATTAAGATATTAATGGAGTTGCAGCAGTCAATGCTTCTGCTTTGGAAGATCTCAAGAGCCGAGTCAACTTTATAAAAACAATAGATAACAAGAAGGTTATCATGCATGGATATTACTTCAAAAAAACAAGGTGCCATGTTCAATACTTCAAAAAAGTCTGAGAGTGCCTTTCTCCCTCGTGGGTGTCTTTAAAAAAAGATTTTCGTTGTACCAGAGTTATTAATTGCCAGCTTATATTACAATTTGACCCTGTCGAATTCCCTTTCATTTGTTCAATGTTTTGTTGTCGATGAAGAGAGTAGAATTATCAATTATATGGCAAAATAAATGTAATGATTGCAAAGATAACGCCTCATGTCAAGAGTCTAGTCCCACTTGTAATTTACTCGATTGCCAACTTCTCCAATTTGGGAAATGATTTTTGGATGTTAGAAGGTTGTATGTTTAGAATATCTTGTGCATAGGTGCTCGTATGGCGAGTTGGCATTATCCTATTGTTTCATTTTGTTATTAGGTCTATCCCTGGCCGACCTAATGTATAGTTGATGTTATAATGAATTGTTTTTGTGTTACAAATGTATTTGTGACCTATCTTAGGTCCACACTGACATGTTGTAGCGTACTGTACCCTTGAATTTTTTTTGGAAAGGTTTTGCACAAGCTTGAAGCCGACAGTCAATATTTTTGGTGAATAAGGGTTGCATCTAATTAGGCCAACCTAATTGATGCTTGTGGATATGTTATATATATATATTGTGGATAGTTTTTAAGATTGGTGTTGTTCAAGAAGCGACAAAGAAGATAAACAAGTATGCAAAGATGATGAAGTGTGTAAAGTCAGTTTACTAAGCATCAAAGGAATTAAATCTGCACTTGTTAGGTATAACTTTATCAATTCAATTTTTGACTGTAAGCCATTTCTATATTGTATCTTTGTAGGCAATGAGCCTCCCTTTTTGGACAGTGAGTCCTAGCAGTGAGCTAGCCTTTGTAATATCTTATAATGGGTTATATTATATTGTGAGCTAATCCTCACCATGGTTTTTCCCATTTTGGGTTTTCCACATAAAAATCCTAGTGTTCATGTGTTGTGTATTTTTATGCTGTGTTAATTCTCTTGCTCATTCTTACTGTTATATGCATTGAAATATTTGGATGGTGTTCATTCAATAAGTTTAAGAAGATACTGATTCACTCCCCCTCTCAATATCTTGGGTATTCAACAATATCTAGTTCAATGAAATAACTTTTCTATTAAATATGCTACGTATGAGAAACCTAAGATACTAGAGCATCCAAATTTGCATTACTTGAGTTCAAGCAATGTTAAAGAGGGTGGACTTGTAATGTTACCTTTATGAACTTATAAAATTATAGGTAATATTTATCAATTCCCTATTTTAAATGGTTTAAGGAATAAAAAATTAGGAAATAGTTGTTTTGATCATCTATGAATCTACCTAAAATATTGAAAAAATTCTAATTATGGGAACTAAGGTGGAGAAAAAGCTAATTTGTTAGAAAGTTATGATTTTTGCAAAGTTATCGAGTTAGAAAACCATGGGAAAATGTGACAAGGCTCTAATTTTTGAAGGTTCACGAGTTTGCAAAATCCCCAAAAATGCAACAAAGAAAGGGATATTGCACAGTTTAGAATGTCATAGAGTTTCAAGGTTTGTGAACTAAATAAAAGTGTCACAAAGGATGGAAGAAGTCACCTAAACTGTGATGTTGTGAAGTTTGCAAGTTTGTAAGCTTTGTAAAAAATCTAATAAGGTTTGCAAAGAGATAATTTATGTGTGACAAGCTTTTAAGTGAAGGGAGAAAAGAAGAGAAGAAAAGGAAAAAGAGGCAAAAAGGGATGAATTTTTGAATGTTGCAAAGTTCACAATTTCATAAATTGTGTGAAAGTGCAACCAAATTGAAAATATTATGTTTTAACAACCTACACAACAAAGGAAAATTCGAATTCTAGTTCAAGCAAGATAAAAGAATAAAAGTTAATGTAATTGATGCATGCACAATATGACCATTCATTTGGGTGTGATCCTTTACCAACCATTGATATTTTCTATATAAAGAGGATGGATGCATTCGCTAGAAATCATTGATTCTAAAACCAAAAACTCTTGTTTACATTATTCTGAGCCTTACGTTCAAAAAATAAGATATGATGATGAAAACACTTGGATTTACATGAAATTAGAGGATGAGAAACCTTTTGTTTCAAGGATTGGAGGATGAGACCCCTTTGGTTTTGTATATGACCATCACATCCAAAGGTTGTGAATGTGCTTAGTGAATTGCAAGTTTTCAGTTGTTTAAGTTTCGTGTGTTCTATAGCTATTTGTTGTTGTACCTATTGTTGGTTGCATTATTGCTACAACATATTTTGAAGTATTTGAGCCTTTATTGTAAACAAGAAAAAAATGGATTCTTTCTTTGATGCAATGGTTTCATAAGTAAATTTGGGTAATTGTTATTAATGCAAAAAGTTGTGAATTTTTTTTGGAATTTGAAAGTTTTGGTTTACATTGGTAAATCTAAAAGGCATTTGTTCAAGAATTGGTTCAAGGTTATTACAATATCTCTCATTCACTCTAGAGCATTTAGAAGAGAAAATCAATAGTGCCACATTTATATTCAGAACATAAAAGAAGTAACAAATATGATTTCTAGGCGATTATCTATTATCTTTGATCATTAGTCAAAGTTATTGATTCGGTGTCCCCACATAGTAAATGAAATGTTAGAAAATCGTGAGATCTCATCAAGTGCAAACTAGCAAGTATGCTAACCAATTTTTACTATGAGACATTAGAAAGTCAACTCTTCAAATTGCATAGAGGGTAGAATCCAAAAATCATTAGTGGTCAAGTTTGCAAATACAAACTAAGTTCATGATAGTCGATTAGATCTAGATCAATAAACTTGACCTTGAGCATAGTAGAGAATAATATTCTGAGTTTGATCTGTAAATTCAATTGTCAAGATACTTTTGTGATTTCAAAATTTCATACTTTTAATATTCATTCTTTAGTTGTAAAGATAAATGATCCATTCTATTTATTTATTTTTAATTATCTAATTATTTAAATCTATAATCATAGAAAGTGTGTTTTTTCCTTTTCAAGAATATTATTACTTTAGAATAGAGAAATAAGAATATAAGTATGATCTCAAATATTTTCACTTGAAACTTTCTACATATATAATAAATAAAAGCAAACACTCGTCAACACCCAATAGGAAGTGAAAATAAAAACCAAGTTGAATAACACTCCAAAAATAATAGCTTGAGTTTGAGAAAGATGACTTAAGCAGTATTAAACTATTTCAATAGTTAGAGCAGTTAACTATGAAATACCAACCGTCACATTGAGAGGTTTAAAGCTTCCCTTTATGTAACAAAGCTAAGGGAAGAACCCACTATTTTGATATGAGTATACTATATTACTGACAAAATGATAAATCACCCTGAAATGGATTTTATTAGATAAACTGCAATAGAAATTAGTGCAGTCTCTTGATTGAACACAATTACATACATCTATCTCAATTGCTATTACAATAGAATCTACATTTCTAATTTTGAGCTGCCAAAGCCTGAAATTTAAGACACCATGGTTTCATCTGGTAAATTGCTTGAGAAATCCAAGCATCAATGTTACTAATTGAAGCGGCTACAATCTTTTCTGATTTCTCCTTCATTGCCCACCTTAACACCAACCCGACCTAGATTTGTGATTGCTTGTACGAATCCTGCATAAAATCTAGATGGATACCTTGCATAGACTTTGACAATATTTCGTGAGCGTCTGTCTGTGAATAACACTTGATCAGAAGTGAAAAGGCCCTTGCCATCCTTGAGATTTTGGTAGTACACATTGTCAAATGTACGAGGTGTTGTAGGGTCCATATTAATAGCAATGGTGGGATCCACATTGGTGGGACACATGCCCTGTAATTGGCTAGCATAGGTGCTGTTCAGAGTGGGATCAATTGGATTGCTATATATTCTATTCGAAAATTTGTTGCAGTGAGAAAACCCTAATGTGTGAGCCCCTGAAAATAGAAGAAAACATGATGTTAATAAACCATGTTCAAAACAAGGTGTGTTTATAGAACTTCATATACGAATTTATATCTAAAATTTAACCTTGTTATGCGTAGAACCCATTTTAATTGTAAGTACTCTATTAAAATGACCAGGGATTTGTGCATACCAATTAAGTGCAATTAAGAATAGGAGATTAAGGAGATAATAAAGGAGGAGGGTACACAAATTTTTAGTGTGTAAACTTTTACTTGGTGTCCCTTCATGCGCCATCTTAAGAAAATGAAACAAGGATTATCTTATTCTTTTGCCACAGGGAACACTGAGTCATAAGTTTACTAGTACTAACATTCCCCTTCAAGCATGACTTGGGGATACCAAGGTGGTAAGAACTAAAATAGATTATTTATTTAAGCTGGTATGATTTGTTACCAGATAGAGCAATCATGTCTGTCTGAGATAAGCCTTTGCTGTTGAAGAGAGAAACCAATTGGTCGAGATTGAATGAAGGCTTGGGCAGGTTTCCATCGACTCTGGATGCTTGAGATATGGTTCCATCTCTTCTCCCCAACTCCACACTATACTTTGGTCCTCCAGCCTTCACATAACACGAACCAAAAGTTTAGACAAGGGCATTGCCAAGAAATGTGCTAATTCTCAATTTCACTCAAATCCATCCAATCTTTGGGATTACATTTTTACAAGGATTTCTCACCAGTTTTATAACATCTCTGGTAGCAATGGCTAGGATATCAGCACAGGACACAGTGTTGGGACAGACGTTCTCAACCGCTTCCTTTGCTTTGATTACAGTATCAAACCCATCACCAGCCAGGGACAAGTTGTCTTCAAATTCCTTCTCTGCCTGATTGTTTGCAGTAGATTGGATGACCACAGAGGCGTCACATCCCTGTCACACACAGAAAAGCACAAAACCATTTCAAATTGCTAAGTTGCTAGCATTCATACCATGGCACAACATATCAATGAATACAAGCAATGCTTTCCATATCACGGATTTAAGCCAAGTCTATTTACAAGCTGCAATAATTTTATTCATATCATAAAAAATGAAAACTTGGGCTTGTTAGGACACATTATAATTGACTGAAACATGAAGAAATGTAAATAATCTATTATTTACCTCGACGAAGCAGTTATGAAAGAAAAGCCTGAGGGTAGCAGGAACAGTCACAAATGTTTGGCTGAATTTCAGACTAACAACATTTTTTACAATGGCCTCTACATTGGGACATGAATTGGCATAAAAATTAGTACTAAGCTGTGTTGATTGAGCTGATCCTTTACAAATCCACACTCCCAACAGTACCAACAAGATCAGGCTCAACTTTCCACCCATAGTTAATGACCAAATAGTTCAATGAGACTGTGAAAAGACTTGGGTTCTAGCTCAGGCGGTCTTAAAGCTTGGAGGGTGTTATGCAGGTGCTTGTTCTCTAGGCTTACCAACTGAGATCTCAGAATTGTTTCAGCATAATAAACCGAAATATCTATCTAAGGCAACTTATAACTTATAGTCCTTAGTGACACAATGGTTATAGTCCTGCAGGGTATATATACTAATGGAAATAAGTTGCAGGAATCCATGCTTCTGCTATTGGGATCTCAAGAGACGAGTCAACTTCATAAAACAATAGTTTCCTGGCAGAGATGCGGTGTCCACGTTGTGTTTCATACATGGATGTTCATCGATCAAACGACTTGTTATTAAGATATTAATGGAGTTGCAGGAGTCAATGCTTCTGTAATGGAAGATCTCAAGAGACAAGTCAACTTTATAAAAACAATGGACAACAAGAAGGTTATCATGCATGGATATTACTTCAAAAAACAAGGTGCCATGTTCAATACATCAAAGAAGTCGGAGAGTACCTTTTCCCCTTGTGGGTGTCTTTAAAAAAAGATTTTTTTTGTACCAGAGTTATTAATTGCCAGCTTATATTACAATTTGATCCTGTCCAATTCCGTTTCATTTGTACAATGTTTTTGTTGTCGATGAAGAAAGTAGAATTGTCACTTATATGGCAAAATAAATGTAATGGTTGCAAAGATAACGCCTCATGTCAAGAGTCTAGTCCCACTTGTAATTTAATCAATTGCCAACTTCTCGAATTTGTTTAAAAATGACATTTAGTAATTGCCTATAGTATAACAAGTGGTTGCAAAGTTGTCAAACAAGGAAATTGGAATGGAGCAGGGATATATTTTTGTAATGATGAAATTTGTATTATATATATAAATAAATGAAATAATTAAGTTAGAATTTTTTATTGTATATATTTTTATATATTAATTTTTTATTTTGTTTATATGTTCATATATTTAAACATATTCTTTTTATCTACATATTTATAACACATGCATGTGTATATCTTTATGAATTCATCATTTATGTCAATTTGACTCATTCTAGTGTCTTAGGTTATTTCAAAGCTATATAAATGACCTCGCAATAATGGACTTGACCTTCCAAATTTAAATTTTGGCCACTCACACTTATCACTTTCCTATCAAGAGTTGATTAAACAAAAAAATTACATGATTTTTTGTTATGTTCTTGTATTTAAAGAATTTAACGCATTCATTTTACACATCTCTTATCTCAAGCATCCTTTTTGATCCTAAGGAGTTGAACACTTCAACTTGGTGCCCTAAAATGAATTTGGATCTACAACATATGCATGTATGAAGAGTGATGTATCTGATTGTTTACTCCTATTTTTTGAGCCTTGACCTAGGAGAATATATACCTTTGCAACACTAAGGAAAATTCTCCTATGTTACTCTTAAATATTTCCAATCCCCATATATTAGAGAAGGAAAATGAAGCAAAGTTGGCTTAGGTGGTATGGAGAGTAGAGTTGCACAAAATACCAAATCAAACCTTTGTAGTCACATACTTGAACCTAATGCCTAGACTCAACCCAACATAGACCATACTAAATATTTTATTTTGGGGTGAATTATAGACCAACATCTTCTATTCCTTGTCCTAATACATTTAGATTTTAGTGCCATACCAAATAAAATTCTCTTTGATTGTAGAGTTAAGTACATCTATTTTCTATTTACTTCCCATATTATTTTTTATAAATATTAAAATATGCCCATTGATTCACAAACTCCAAATCTCATTATTAATTCTAGTCTAGGTTGGGTATACTTTATGTATGCACATTATTGGATTAGCTTAGAATAAACATTGGAAAATATTTTTTCCTTTACATTTTTAGTGAACATATCCACTACTACATGACCTAATCTTCTTCTAATGTTTTTTAAGAATATTTTCAAATATTATATAACTCTAATTTATCATTTATTTATATTATTCTACGGTTTTGATCTTCATATGCTTATAGATTTTTGTTAGGGTTTGGATATATATTTTGTCATAACTTCCTATATGGTTTGATGAAGTACGGGAGGGATACTTCCAATGTGTTATAAAAGTGGATAGGAGATTAGAAAAAGGTGGTGGAGGATCATGATGAGGATCAGGTGAATTTGGGGGTGAAGGAGGATGAATTCACAAGGGATAATATTGTTATAAATATTTTTTGAAGATGGGGTGGGTCATAGCTTGATGAGGATAGGGTTATAGGGATATTGGGACTATTTTTACGTTTTAGACCATAAGAATTAATCGAATTATAATTGTGTTAATATATGACATAGTCATAATACTCCTTATATATTGGATCTTTATATTGAAGTGGTTCCATTATTGTTTTTTTAATGAAGAAATCCATGGTAAATTTTATTTTTGTGCATGTATTTAAACATAGATTGAGGAGTTATGGTGATGGAATCTTCATACAAAAATTTGACACATTGATGCAAGATGGAGATGAAAATATTTGAATACTAGCACCACATGTGTTAGGATTTGGATAGGTTTAGGGCTAATTTACATAGGTAGGGAAATGTTACCTAAGTTCTCAATAAATGTACCATTATCACTTTAAATCCACATTTGTTATAGGGTATATATCATTATGAGTTATTGTGTACAAAATAAACTTTTTTGTAACAATGTAGTAGAATCAATCAAGAATACTTCACAACAATTGAACTATTAATAATTATACTAATGTATAAATGCCCATGGTAATTATTATTAAAATTTTCATTTTGTGTAAATGTGATTTTAGGGATCTTAATAAAGGTTTGGGTAGGGTGGGAATCTCCTCTAGGGGAACTTATGGCTACCATGGTGACCATGCCATCAAAATATTTGAAAAAATTATCTAAATGAGGAGATCCTAGAATGTGTATAGGTTTGGTGTTGTTAGAGTGGTGTGGAAAGGGGTTGGTGCAAATTTATAGGTTTTAGTTAGGCAGGGAAATGGAGGGATTTATTTTTCATTCACTCCATTAATGATAATGCTATTGTTTTTTTATCAAATATAAAATTTTATGTTCTAATGCCATATATTTTTTTGTGTCATATCTAGGGACCCTATGATATTGGCATAAATCATTTGTGTTGTATTTTGTAGTTGGTGGAAGTGAAGTGGCTAAATGATGGGAAAGGGGTAATTAGATGAGTTTGTTAGGGAGAGATTGGTTCATTACTATTTGGTAAGATTTGGATAATATTTTTAATTATTAAAATGGTCTTGGTTGAAGGGAGATGGCATGAGAATAAGTTGTTAGGATAGATGTAGATGATCAAGGAGTTCAATAGTAGGTGATTTGGTTATATAGATCCTTATTATTGATGAGTGATTTGTGTATAATTTTTTGAATGTGTTGCTCGGTAGAGTAGGGGGTTCATCACCCCCAAGGCTCTAGGTCACGAGAGAGCCTCAAGGAATGAACTACCCCAAACTACCTTAGATTGCTTAATTGATTGAAAAGGAAAGGACATACTAAAAGGGAAGGGAAAATAAAACTCTATTTCCCTTCTACTAATGACAAGTGTTTTTGAAAACTAGGTGAGCATACTGCAAGGGTCTCAGACTATGGACTAGACAACTCTCTATTTGAGGATGACAACATGGGAACCAAAATTTAGTGTGTCACGTTGGAGTCTCAAGGACATGCTGGAAACCTATATGAACAAAGGGTTAGATGACAATAGAAAATGCTCAAGGTATACTTACAAATAAGATATTGGAGTTTTCTAATTTAATAGTGTAAGAGAGGGGGACCAACCACTTCAAGGCCCTAGGTCACAAAGAGCCAAAAGTGGAAGGTTGACCTAACTTACCTCACTCTAAAGGGATGTTTTGGGAATAGGGATCAAGAATGATGAGGACTATAAGGTGCCTCAATCACTCTACTAATGCAAACTTTAGTTTGGGCTAGGCGAGTTGGTTTTTGGAGTTAGTACTATGCCTCAGACAACTCTCTATCTGAGGACAACATCAAAGTTTTTGGCACGTCAGCACGACGTGTTGGCATCTCTTGGGTGCGCTTGCATCCGTATGGTCAGAAAATAGTGAACATAGTACAAACTACTTAAAAACTAACTAATCGACCTAGCTAGTTGGTTTCAATTGGAAAAATGAAATAATAAGGTAGGACAAATACAAACAAAGATGATATTTAAAGTAGGTTGATAAAGACTAAAGTAATAAAGATAATCTCACAAAAATACATGTTCACTAGCTGCCTCCACACGATCTTTCACCTACACACAAGAAGGAAGGGGAAAATTGTCAGGGTTGTATAGGGGCCTGCCATAGTTAGACCCTTGTTTTGGTATTTCCACCTCCACGGACAGCTAGATAGCAATGAGAGAGAAATATATGATAAAGAAGTAAAGAAAGTAGAGATTACAATAAACACTACAAAAAAATAAAGAGCTATTCAACCAAATCACAAAGGAGAGGAGAAAAATGCTACCATCTCCACCAAGAGCTCACTAGACAATGGAGGAGAAAGAAGGATTGAAAAATCATCACAGTCTTGACTGTGATGAAGGGAGGTCTCACAAAACCTCAAGCCCACACTATAATGGCTTGCTTCACACTTGCTTTATGGAGTTGACGAAGTGTTGTTGCTACAATGGAGTGTTGAAAATGCCAGAAGTGCTTGATAATGTGAAAGAAGGATGGATTGAATACTTAGAGGTTACAAAAAGAGATGAGAAAGATGAGTTGAATGAAGAAGGGATGAATTTGAAGGAGAAGAGGGAAGAATCTACCATTTTTAGGGCCGGTTGGTCGAAGAGGGATTTTAAAAATCTACTCCAATCGAAAGTGTAATACCTCTGCCAACTTTAGATGTAGAAATCTGTCAGGGATGTAAGTGCACCGCACAGACGTATGTGCACCACGTGCGCATCCCTAACAAATATTCTCCTACTGACACAAAGGAAAAATGCCAAGTGGAATGAAGGCAACTTATTGATGTGGAATTTCAACTTCGAATTTTGTTTTCTAAGGTGAGGATGTGTAAAAGGAGAATTTGCGTACAAGGGGTACAAATTCACTAGTATTTTCCCCCACTTTAGTGAGCACAAATATTGATGAGTGCTTTGTTAAAATAGATCGAAGAGCTAGTAGGGTTAGAAATTTATACCTGAACCATCGAGGAAGCATACCACAATTTGGTGAGCTCAAAAGCACAGGGTAGGCAAGGGACTCCATAGCCCTGCAAAACTATGAAGTTGTAGAATGAAGGCGTCTTATAGAGCCATAGACTTGCAAGGAGGGTACCCCCAAGATCTTTCACATGAAGGAAGCCCTGAGAAAAAATTCCCTATAGGCCCACAAACCTATAGGGAAGGTGTCCTCCAAGATCTCTCACATGAAGGAAACCCAAAAAAAGCACCTTATAGGCCCACAGACCTATAGGGAAGGTGTCCTCCAAGATATCTCACATGAAGGAAACCCTATAAAAAGTGCCTTACAGACCTATAGACTTGGAAGAGAGCGACCCCCAAGATCTCTCACATGGAGGAAGCTTAGAGGAAGTGCCTTACATGCCCGTAGACCTGTAAGGAAGGTGTCCTCCAAGATCTCTCACATGGAGGAAACCCAAAAAAAGAGACTCCACAGAGTCAGAAAGTGGCTTTATAGGCGCACCTACAAAGCAACATGTTTACCCACAAATAGAACATGTCCAAAAGTGGCCAGGCAGAAAGTAAGAAGACAGTCGCAAAAACTGTCGATAGACTAGAAAGCTTTCAAAGGGGTCCCTTTGGGAACCCGATATGAAGAAAGGGGTCCACTCAAGGGACACACTTTTTTGGAAGTGAATAAGAAATGTTTTTCCTCAAATCAATTCAACACCAAGGAATCCTTTTGAAAGATGTTCACTTCATCAAGGAATTTGAAAGGAAGAAGGTGTCCCCTTGTGAGGGGAAGGTCAAAGTTGCTTCCTCCTCAAAGGAAAATTCTCAAGTTCTTTCTTTGTGAACCCATGATGAAGGAAACACGTTCCATTAGGGATCCAAGTCGAGAATGCGATTCTTTGAAAAAGTTTGCAAAGATTCTCGAGAAAAGATTTATTGGCATCGAATACATTTTCTGAAAATCAAATTAATGGCATTGTCACACATGAAAGGGACAACTCAAGCAAAAAAGAGAGAAAGATAAGAAAAAAACAAAGGAGAAATAAACATAAACATAGGGCTCAGGGGTGATTTGATATTTTGGGGTCAGAGTTGCTCATAAATATATATAAGTATAATAATAGTATATAAAATGAACTGTTATCAACCCCCTACTATATCATACCATGTGAAGAATGCATGAGAAGAAAAAGTAAAAATAAAAAATTGGTTCAACATGGAAGGGAAGCCTAAATGCCTTCAACGCTTTGCATCGTCCCAATTTATTGAAAATCAATCAAAAACATGGAAGAATAATGATACAAATAGAAGAAGGTTTATGACACAAAAAACACATCTGTATCCAAGCACCAACAAGCGTGACAAGGGTCATCCAAGAACACATAGCATGATCATGGGGGAAAAAATCACAACACACACACACACACATCTAATCTAAAGATAAAGAAGAGGTCTCTCCCTAACACTCATCGACCAAGAGGTTGTCTGCTTCCCACTCTAGATCATCATAGGAGGAAGGAGGATGATCTTGAAATAGTGGAATATTAAGGGGAAGAGCTTCCAACCCTCCCACAAAAAGGACTAAGGAAGTGATGTAAGCAAGGTGGTGATAAAACCTATTCCAACACAATATGATTAGTTTCCAACAAAGAACCTTGCCTTTAATCACAATAGCACTTAACTTTCTAAAAACACTCAACAAGAGGCTTCTAGCCTTCAAGAATCATAAAATGGAGATATATTTTGGAGAAGGCCATACAAAGGTCAAACTAACACCTTGCAATAGTCTCAACAAGAGATAAGATAACTTCCCAACATATTCAATGATGGTTCTTTGACACAAAATTGAAAACCACTATTCTGTCCCTATTTTAGGCTTCTATATTAGCCCTATTTTTCATATAAAGTATCTTCAAAACACTTTATTTTCACAAAAAAATATTTTGACAGACACCAATTTCACTAATCATATCACTAACTCAAGTCCTCTAAACCACTGATCCATGAAACCCTCTCTTTACATACAACCAACCTAGGGTTTACTGAAACTCATACTTTCAAGGCTTACCAAACTCAACCAATGCATCAAACACATTCAATTTAGTCTGTACAAACTCTCTATACCTTCACAAGTCCAACTCTATCAACATTTCACTAAAACCATACAATCATACCTCATTTTCACATGAAAATTTGCTTTGCCTAGCCCTAGGGCATCATCCAAATTTGAACAACCCAATTCCCCAGCCTACCAAAACATGAAAGAAATTAAATTAGAGAGTACTAGAACCACTCCACAAGAGATAGTTGTCATAGAAATTGGAATGGGTCATATCGACATTTTGAAAGACCCTTCACACTTAAAACTGTATTAATAGAGAAGCAGTAGTGAATTAAAGAGAATTCTCACAATACTTAATGTTAAACCTTCAAACTTGAAATATTTAAAATATAATTCATTCTAATACACTTTACATTGGATCTCAAAGCATTTAAAACATGTACAGGGTTGTACAGTAGAAGAAAAACTTAGAAAACATAGAAAAATGCAAAATTAACATTGTATTCTTATTGGATTTCTTCCACACATCAACCAACAACCACATTTGAGCCTTTTGAGGCTTTATATAACCATTAAATTTGAATTACAATCACTCCAATGTACATAATTAACTTTGGAACTTCCTAGACCCTTCATTTCCCAAAAGTTGAATTCTTTGATAATTTGCTGCTTAACAACATTTACAATTTTGTGCAACTTTTCCATCTTGACACCTACAACTCAAGACACACCTTATTACAATGAAAATGGTCTTTTTAGACCTTATTTAACAAAAAAAGACTTCAAACACCCCTAAACTACCCTTGAATCTTCCTATCAACCTTCAAGAGATCAATTTTTTGTCAATATGGTGTAGGTGCTCCTGCACCATACACCCCCACAGGAAAAAACTCATGCCACATGAGTTGCATCTAATTCCAATATCTCCAAGCTTCATACATGTTCCTATATTATGTAATCCTCTCCACTTATTTCAATCTTGTAGTTCT
>VDFB02271358.1:152632012-152683572 GCA_007258455.2 Sequoia sempervirens
CGACCATCAAATTGATAGGTTCAAATCTTCCCTTTATGTAACAAAGCTAAGAGAACAATCCACTATTACTTGCAAAATTATAAATCACTTCAAAATAGATTTTATTAGATAAACTAAAATAGAAATCTATGTAGTTTTGTGATTGAACACAAACACATGCATCCATCTTTACTGCTATTACAAATCTCTCCTTTTATTTTGACTGAAAATGAATACAAATGATAAGTGAAGAAGCACACACTTACACTTCTTGACTTGTTCTCCTTAGTCTATCATTCCCTTCCTATATATATATACTCCAAAATCTATATTTCTAATGTTGACTTGCCAAAACCCAAAATTTAAGACACCACAATTGCAATTTCTACTGTTAAACTGCTTGAGAAATGCAAACATCAACATAACTAATTGAAGCGGCTGCAATCTTTTCTGATTTCTCCTTCATTCCCCACCTTGACACCAACTCGACCTAGATTTGTGATTGCTTGTACGAAGCCTGCATAAAATCTAGATGGATACCTTGCATAGACTTTGACAATATTTCGTGAGCGTCTGTCTGTGAATAACACTTGATCAGAAGTGAATAGGCCCTTGCCATCCTTGAGATTTTGGTAGTAGACATTGTCAAATGTACGAGGTGTTGTGGGGTCCATATTAATAGCAATGGTGGGATCTACATTCCTGGGACACATGCCCTGCAATTGGCTCGCATAGGTGCTGTTCAAAGTGGGGTCAATTGGATTGCTGTATATTCTGTTCGAAAATTTGTTGCAATGAGAAAACCCTAGTGTATGAGCCCCTGAAAATAGAAAAGAACATGGTGTTAGTAAACCGTGTTCAAAACAATGCGTATTTATAGAATTCCATATACAAATTTTATATCTAGAATTTAACCTTCTTATCTAGTGAAATGATGAGGGATTTGGAATCTATCTTTGTCATTAATTGGGTGTTGCACAACGGTTAAGTGCAACTGAGAAAGGAAATCGAGGAGAATAAAGAGGGAGGGTAGAGATATTTTTGTGTAAACTTTGACCTGGTGTCCCTTATGAAAATGAAGTAAGAAGTTTTTTCAAAGCAAGCGAATTAGGATTATTTTATTCATTTGCGACTGGGTCATAAGTTACTGGTACTAACATTCCCCTTCAAACATGAATTGGGGATCCAAAGATGATAAGAACTAAAATAAATTATTTAGAAGCTGGCGTGACTTGTTACCGGATAGAGCAATCATGTCTGTCTGAGATAAGCCTTTGCTGTTGAAGAGAGAAACCAATTGGTCGAGATTGAATGAAGGCTTGGGCAGGTTTCCATCGACTCTGGATGCTTGAGATATGGTTCCATCTCTTCTCCCCAACTCCACACTATACTTTGGTCCTCCAGCCTGCACATAACACGAACCAAAAGTTTAGACAAGGGAATTGCCAAGAAATGTACGTAAAGCATTCTAATGACAAAGTGTTAATAACAAGCAAGAACATAATCCTTCAAAAGTTATGGGTAGTCTTTTTTTAAGTAAGCTGAATTGAATTCTATATGATACGGCGACACTTCTCAAATTAACTCAAATCCATCCAGTCTTTGAGATTATAGTTTTACAGGGATTACTCACAAGTTTAATAACATCTCTGGTAGCAATGGCTAGGATATCAGCACAAGACACAGTGTTGGGACAGACATTCTCAACAGCTTCCTTTGCTTTGATTACAGTATCAAACCCATCCCCAGCCAGGGACAAGTTGTCTTCAAAGTCCTTCTCTGCCTGATTGTTTGCAGTAGATTGGATGATCACAGAGGCGTCACATCCCTGTCACACACAAAAAAACACAAAACTATTTCAAATTGCTGAATTGATAGCATTCATACCATGGCACAACATATTAATCTAGCATACAAGCAATGCTTCCCATTTCACCGACTTGAGCCAAGTCTGTTACAAGCTAAGAGAATTTTATTCATATCTTAAAAAATGAAAATTTGGGTTTCTCAGGACACATTATAATTGACTGAAACATGAACAAATATAAATCAAATCATCTCTTATTTACCTCGACGAAGCAGTCATGAAAGAAAAGCCTGAGCGTGGCAGGAACAGTCACAAATGTCTGGCTGAATTTCAGATCAACAACGTTTTTTACAACGGCCTCTACATTGGGACATGAATTGGCATAAAAATTCGGACTAAGCTGTGTTGATTGAGTTGATCCTTTACAAATCCACACTCCCAACAGTACCAACAAGATCAGGCTCAACTTTTCACCCATAGTGAATGATCAAATAGTTCAATCAGACTGTGAGAAGACTTGGGTTCTAGCTCAGGCGGTCTTAAAGCTTGGAGGGTGTTATGCAGGTGCTTGTTTTCTAGGCTTACCAACTGAGATCTCAAAATTCTTTCAGCATAATAAACCAAAAACTCTATCTAAGGAAACTTATAACTTATAGTCCTTAGTGACATAATGCTTTAACAACCCCCAAACTCTCTCCTCTCTTTCCCTTGGTCGAACTTTGTCTAGATTAAGTTTGCTTAAACTCAACAAAAAGAGGTTCTACCTATTTGAAGAAATCCCTGCAGTGTTATATATACTCGTGGAAATAAGTTGCAGGAATCCATGCTTCTGCTACTGGGATCTCAAGGGACGAGTCAACTTCATAAAACAATTGTTTCCTAGCAGAGATGCGTTGTCCACGTTGTATATCATGCGTTGATGTTCATCGATCAAACGACTTCTTATTAAGATGTTAATGGAGTTACAGGAGTCAATGCTTCTGCGATGGATGATCTCAGGAGACGATTCAACTTTAGAAAAACAATGGATAACGAGATGGTACTACAGTTGTTTTGAAGCAGAGATGCTGTGTGCAGCTGTATATCATTCATGGATGTTGATTGACCAAACGGCTTCTGATTAAGATATTACTATTCAACGGTTAAAAGAAACAGGTGCCATGTTCAATGCTTCACAGAAGTCTGAGCGTGCCTTTAAAAAAAGTTGTTCTTTGTACCAAAATTATTAATTGCCAGCTTATGTTACAATTTGACCTTGTCAAATTCCTTTTTAATTGTTTACATGTGGATAGTAACATTTTTCAGCTGCCGATGAAGATAGCAATAGTCAATTATATGGCAAAATAGATGAAATGTTTGCAAAGATAACGCCTTATGTAAAGAGTCCAGTGTCAATCGTAATTTTAATCAATTGCCAACTTCTCCAATTTATTAGAAAATGGCATTTAGTATTTGTTTATTTTACAACAAACGGTTGCTAAGCTGATAGGAGAAGGAAGTTGGCATGGAGTAAGGATATATATTCTTAATGATAAGAAATTTGCATCCCTAACTTTATTTTTCTGTATTGATTGTAAATTCTTATATACTAATCTTCTACTTTATTCATGTGTTCACACATTTAAATATATTTTTTATATTTATATATTTATAATACATAGTATGTGTATATTTTTATATATTTATTATCTGTGTTGATTTGACACATTCTTATTTCTTAGGTTATTTTCATAGTTATAGGGCCATTTTCATAGTTATAGGGCCAACCTCACAATCATAGATTTGACCCTTTTAGATTGAAAATTTGGTCAATTCACATCTATAAATTTCCTATCAAGAGCTGACTAATTTTTTTTTCATGATTTATTGTTATGTTCTTGTATTTAAAGAAATTTAATTCATTCATTTTACACATCTCTCATCTCAAGCATCCTCTCTCATTGTAAGGAGTTGAGCACTTGGATTTTTAGTGCACTAAAATGAATTTGGATCTACAAAAGTATTCTAGGAGCATATGCATGCATGAAGAGTGGTGCTTCTAATTGTTTGCTCAACTTTTTCAAGGATAAGAAGAAGATAATTATGGTAAGAGAAATAACAAATTAGAACATAGGATTTTAGTTGAGCTAAGGAATAAGATAAAAACAAATTTAAGTGAATATTTTGGGAAAGAAGGTGTCATACTAGTGTGAAGTAAAATAGAGATTATGTCAAAAAGGATATTCTTAAATGTTAGAAAAATAAACTATAGCCAAGGAAATGGTAACTTTAATTTTAATTGATGCAAAAAAAAACCCTTGACCCAAATATAAATAGTATCCATAGAAGGTGATGGAAGTAGATCTATGGATGGGGATTTTTCTAATATCCTATCATATGCACTCTATGCAAATGATATAAGGAAATATATACATATCAAATTTTGAGAGGTTGAGATCATGATAACTTTGAAGATACTAGAGGCCTCTTGTTGAAAGTCAATAGAACTATGGGTGAAGCAAAATATTTACCTCAATATAATAAATCAAAAGAGCTCTAACTCTAGAGCCACCTATTTTTGAAGATTTTTTTTATTATTATTCCAAGACACCCCACTTTTGGGTAAAATAAAGGAAATTTACAAAATAAGGGATCTCATGTACCATTCTAGAAGCTCATACCTAATGTTACAACAAAGAAGATGTATGAAGATACCAAAAATGAACTCAGGAAAAAGAAAATTTATATCTCTTGCAAGGACCCTAGGGAGCTAGGCCATAGTTTCCTAGGCAAGGGACAAGTTCATTAAATAGAGGTAGTTTTTGATAAAGAATAATAGCTAGTAGAGATCAAACCACAAATAAATTTAGAAGATTTGGAACAATAAAGAATAAAAAATGAAGGCACTTGTGGGGGCACTCTTGCAATAGTTTCAAGAGTTCCTAAATATCACTCTTTCAGAGTGTTAGTGAATGAATTGGTCCCTTTGATAAATAAGGTGATAACAAAGTCTCTTCTGCCTGATAAGCACTAGTACCTATTTGCTAACAACTCTAGAAAGGCCACAATTACATTTGTGGCTTTCCTCTGAATTGAGAGGTATAGCTCCCTTGTGCAAATTAAATGAAAGATAAGTAGCTTTTAACCAGAAAAAGATAAGGTGACTGACATTAATACATAAAAATGTAATTAATGTGAAACAAATCTTAAAGATCATCAGTCAGACAACTCACAAATTGGATTCAACTAATGACGACATCTAGTGTAAACATGAATGAAAAGTTTTATAATTGCAATAAAGGAAATACATGTAGTAGAATAAATCACACAAAAAATGTATCCTATATCGTACGTGACTCACAGGTCAGTACAATCAACATTACATCCCACTAACAACACACAGATTGGAAGCTATTACAATTAGAAATAAATTAACTGAAATGAATCCTATGTGTTCCTTCCTCTCTCACAACATAGTGTAATTCAGAGATTAGACCCCTGCTAAATGGTTCTTCTACCTAGATATAGGAATCAAATTCCCTTCTTGATGATTACCAATTGGTTGTGGTAATGTCTTCTTTTCTGCATAACTGTCTACCCTAGAAACTGGTAGCTAAAAAAAATAAATGATCGACATGATTGTATTATCAGTGAAAAGATCTTGAACAATTCTTGAGCACTTCTTGATTTAACTCTCATCCTGTGGCCATTGATCTTGAAATGGTTTGTATACCTCACCAATTGAGGATTGAACAATTGTCAAATGTGCATGTTGTCCCGCCATGAAATCAATTGGGAATGTAACTTAAATTCTCATCACATCTCCATTAATTTGGACTGCATAACCATCCTATCATTTTGATTGTTCTTGGTTAACATGTCTCACCAACCTTTTATAAATTCAATAGGAGCAACCTCACTTTGCCATCCTATAGTGTCAAACATGGCTAGCAGTCAAAGTAATGGTGTTTCTATGAATGAATTTGTTACCATTGAAGAGATAGAGTGTAGTCCTCTTGCCAAGCGATTATATGATCAATTAAAGGAGGTCTTCACGGTTGAAAGTGAGATTGAGGAGGAAGTGTTGCGCAACATATTAGAAGATACTTTTTTGAATCAGGTTCACATACACAATGTAACACTCCTAGAGAATTTCGTGTACACCAAAATTTGAACTTCTGAACATCATGATTGGGGGATGAGGGCAGTAGAACGGTTAGTGAGACGAGAGTTCCTTCACCAGGTGAACGTAGTCATCACTGGCCTCAATAGGTATCCGTGGAGTGGGCTAATAGGTGATTCCATTTGCATCACTTCTATTCCTCATAATGAATCCCTAGAGGAAGCAGTGACTCTCCTGCATGCAAGAATTGTGAGAAATAATATGGAGTTGTTTGCCTAGTTTCTGCAGACACATGAGAACTTTCTCTCGCCTGCTCAAATAGAGTGTCTCCAAGTAGTTATAGAAGCAATTCATGTGTTGGTGTTCACCATTTGTGCCTAAAAAAATTCCCATTTTGATATCATATAGCTCTTTGTTTCTATGTAATCGACAAAAAAATTGTATTTCCTACAATACATATATTATATATATAATAAAATATAGCGTTTTGGTACTCCTAGTGTTGATTTTATGTATCATGATCAATTTTGTCTTGACTCTGGTTTAAATTATGTTTTATATGAATGGCTTTTTCTTTCTTCAATTCTGGATAATGGCTTTTGTTTGCACTTTTAAATGATACTATGTATGATGGCCTCTTAATTTCTCTTGAAAATGTGTTCTGGTGGTAATGTGGGAATTTCATGGAACCTTACAAATTTTTGTTGTAGTTATAAGAAATACTTAGATTCTCGCTCTGCTTTGAAAGAATTTGAAAAAGTTATCATCGACCTTATTGACAAGTTTGTGAACTTTAGGTATGAACCACCCACACTTGAAAAGAGAGAATTTGGAGCATGTGGCGAGTTACAACAAAACCAAAAGATACCACCTAGATTAAAGGATGATAGGAAAGAATTGTGGCGGTAAATGAGAAGTTAGATGAAATGACCAAAACACTGCCCAAGTTATAAATAATTAACAAAACCCTACTCAAACAAAGACTTAGCCAAAATTTGATATGAGGCGCTACTTTACAAAAGGGTAGGGGAATTTGACAATAGGGGCTTTGACTAGGGACAAGGACCAGATGCAACTAGGAACCCAAAGGTAAGTGACCAGTCCTATCCATTGGGCAATGGAGTCAAGTGGAGAAAAGGAGACAAACCAAGCCAAAATTGGAACCAACCCACAATCAGAAATGAAAATGCAACCTAAGACACCTATGCACCTAGATAAGGTGCAACACTCCAGCTTTCCCATGAGACTAACTTTATTTGCATCCCTAACTTTATTTTTCTGTATTGATTGTAAATTCTTATATACTAATCTTCTACTTTATTCATGTGTTCACACATTTAAATATATTTTTTTATATTTATATATTTATGACACATAGTATGTATATATTTTTATGTATTCATTATTTGTGTCGATTTGACACATTCTTATTTCTTAGGTTATTTTCATAGTTATAGGGCCAACCTCACAATTATAGATTTGACCCTTTTAGATTTCAAAATTTGGCCAATTCACATCTATAAATTGTCTATTAAGAACTGACTAATTTTTTTTTCATGATTTATTGTTATGTTCTTGTATTTAAAGAAATTTAATTCATTCATTTTACACATCTCTCATCTCAAGCATCCTCTCTCATCGTAACGAGTTGAGCACTTGGATTTTTAGTGCACTAAAATGAATTTGGATCTACAAAAGTATTCTAGGAGCATATGCATGCATGAAGAGTGGTGTTTCTAATTGTTTGCTCAACTTTTTCAAGGATAAGAAGAAGATAATTATGGTAAGAGAAATAACAAATTAGAACATAGGATTTTAGTTGAGCTAAGGAATAAGATAAAAACAAATTTAAGTGAATATTTTGGGAAAGAAGGTGTCATACTAGTGTGAAGTAAAATAGAGATTATGTCAAAAAGGATATTCTTAAATGTTAGAAAAATAAACTATAGCCAAGGAAATGGTAACTTTAATTTTAATTGATGCAAAAAAAAACCCTTGACCCAAATATAAATAGTATCCATAGAAGGTGATGGAAGTAGATCTATGGATGGGGATTTTTCTAATATCCTATCATATGCACTCTATGCAAATGATATAAGGAAATATATGCATATCAAATTTTGAGAGGTTGAGATCATGATAACTTTGAAGATACTAGAGGCCTCTTGTTGAAAGTCAATAGAACTATGGATGAAGCAAAATATTTACCTCAATATAATAAATCAAAAGAGCTCTAACTCTAGAGCCACCTATTTTTGAAGATTTTTTTTTTTATTATTCCAAGACACCCCACTTTTGGGTAAAATAAAGGAAATTTACAAAATAAGGGATCTCATGTACCATTCTAGAAGCTCATACCTAATGTTACAACAAAGAAGATGTATGAATCTATACCAAAAATGAACTCAGGAAAAATAAAATTTATATCTCTTGCAAGAACCTTGGGGAGCTAGGCCATAGTTTCCTAGGCAAGGGACAAGTTCATTAAATAGAGGTAGTTTTTCATAAAGAATAATAGCTAGTAGAGATCAAACCACAAATAAATTTAGAAGATTTGGAACAATAAAGAATAGAAAATGAAGGCACTAGTGGGGGCACTCTTGCAACAGTTTCAAGAGTTCCTAAATATCACTCTTTCAGAGTGTTAGTGAATGAATTGGTCCCTTTGATAAATAAGGTGATAACAAAGACTCTTTTGCCTGATAAGCACTAGTACCTATTTGCTAACAACTCTGGAAAGGCCACAATTAAATTTTGTGGCTTTCCTCTGAATCGAGAGGTATAGCTCCCTCGTGCAAATTAAATGAAAGATAAGTAGCTTTTAACTAGAAAGCGATAAGGTGACTGACATTAATACATAAAAATGTAATTAATGTGAAACAAATCTTAAAGATCATCAGTCAGACAACTCACAAACTAGATTCAACTAATGGCGACATCTAGTGTAAGCATGAATGAATTTTTTTATAATTGCAATAAAGGAAATACATGTAGTAGAATAAATCACACAAAAAATGTATCCTATATATCGTACGTGACTCACAGGTCAGTACAATCAACATTACATCCCACTAACAACACACAGATTAAAAGCTATTGCAATCAGAAATAGATTAACTGAAATGAATCCTATGTGTTCCTTCCTCTCACACAACACAGTGTAATTCAAAGACCAAACCCCTGCTAAATGTTTCTTCTACCTAGATATAGGAATCAAATTCCCTTCTTCATGATTACCGATTGGTTTTTGTAATGTCTTCTTTACTACATTTAATTGTCTACCCTGGAAACCGGTAGCCGAAAAATAATAAATGACCGACATGATTGCATTATCAGTGAAAATATCCTGAACAATTCTTGAGCACTTCTTGATTTAACTCTCATCCCGTGGCCATCGATCTTGAAATGGTTTGTATACCTCACCAATTGAGGATTGAACAATTGTCACACGTGCATGTTGTTCTGCCATGAAATCAATTGGGAATGTAACTTAAATTCTCATCACATCTCCATTAATTTAGATTGCATAACCATCCTATCATTTTGATTGTTCTCGGTTAACGTGTCTCACCAACCTTTTATAAATTTAATAGGAGCAACCTCACTTCGCCATCCTACAGTATCAAACATGGCTAGCAGTCAAAGTAATGGTGTTTCTATGAATGACTTTGTTACCATTGAAGAGATAGAGTGTAGTCCTCTTGTCAAGTGATTATATGATCAATTAAAGAAGGTCTTCACGGTTGAAAGTGAGATTGAGGAGGAAGTGTTGCGCAACATATTAGAAGATACTTTTTTGAATTAGATTCACATACACAATGCAACACTCCTAGAGCATTTCGTGTACACCAAAATATGAACTTCTGAACATCATGATTGGGCGATGAGGGCAGTAGAATGGTTAGTGAGACCAGAGTTCCTTCATCGGGTGAACGTAGTCATCACTGGCCTCAATAGGTATCCGTGGAGTGGGATGATAGGCGATTCCATTTGCATCACTTCTATTCCTCAGAATGAAGCCCTGGAGGAAGCAGTGACTCTCCTGCATGCAAGACTTGTGAGAAATAATATGGAGTTGTTTGCCTAGTTTCTACAGACACATGAGAACTTTCTCTCGCCTGCTCAAATAGAGCGTCTCCAAGTAGTTATAGAAGCAATTCATGTGTTGGTGTTCACCATTTGTGCCTGAAAAAACTTCCCATTTTGATATTAGATAGCTCTTTGTTTCTATGTAATCGACAAAAAAATTGTATTTCCAACAATACATATATTATATATATAATAAAATATAGCGTTTTGGTACTCCTGGTGTTGATTTTATGTATCATGATCAATTTTGTCTTGACTTTGGTTTAAATTATGTTTCATATGAATGGCTTTTTCTTTCTTCAATTCTAGATAATGGCTTTTGTTTGCACTTTTAAATGATACACTGTATGATGGCCTCTTAATTTCTCTTGAAAATGTGTTCTGGTGGTAATGTGGGAACTTCATGGAACCTTACAAATTTTTGTTGTAGTTATAAGAAATACTTAGATTCTCGCTCAACTTTGAAAGAATTTGAAAAAGTTATCATCAACCTTATTGACAAGTTTGTGAAATTTAGGTATGAACCACCCACACTTGAAAAGAGAGACTTTGGAGCATGCGGCGAGTTACGACAAAACCAAAAGATACCGCCTAGATTAAAGGATGACAGGAAAGAATTGTGATGGTAAATGAGAAGTTAGATGAAATGACCAAAACACTGCCCAAGTTATAAATAATTAACAAAACCCTACTCAAACAAAGACTTAGCCAAAATTTGATATGAGGCGCTACTTTACAAAAGGGTGGGGGAATTTGACAATAGGGGCTTTGACTAGGGACAAGGACCGAAACAGACACAACCAGGAGCCCAAAGGTAAGTGACCAGTCCTATCCATTGGGCAATGGAGTCAAGTGGAGAAAAGGAGACACAAACCAAGCCAAAATTGGAACCAACCCACAATCAAAAATGAAAATGCAACCTAAGACACCTACGCACCTAGATAAGGTGGAACACTCCAACTTTCCCATGAGACTATGCAAAGCCATTAACTGGATAAGAAAAATATATGCCAGTGCGAAATAGGGGTATGTTCTTATGAAGCATTTGCAAACTTAGCAGCTTATGAAAGACCATGAATCAAAAATTGAGATTTATGAAGGACAAAAGCTCACTAAAAAGTGTGCCAAACAACCACCTTTCATCAAAAACCTATGTATCTTCTTGTGAAATTTATCAAACATCAATCATATTTTCAATTAAAATATGATAAGACTCAACTTCTTTTGGAAGGGACTAAAAAATAATACCATAAACAACAACCTTATACAACCTTATTGATCTTGGGGAAAATCTCATCTTCATTTTCATAATCTAATTCATGCCTTTTTGAAAGCAACTTTGATCCAGGTGGATCTTCAAAACCCTAAAAAAATTGACTGTTCCAAATGCTCAATAAATCAACATCATTGTGTAGATCTCACCGAGAGCTTTCCAATGCAACTTGAATGGGCTCAAATAGAGACCGCATGCCAAAGTTATGGTTGGTCAAAGTTTGGTTAACATGTGGTCAAATCTAGTCAACCAAAAAAATTAATGATATGAAACATTTCTCTACTAGTTCCATCATGTAGAGCTCAATGAGAGCTTTTCAACACATTTTGAATGGACCAAATCCGAGTCCGTATGTGGAAGTTATGACTAGTCAAAGTTGCGATCAAACTTGGTCAAAGTGATGATGTGGCATCACCAAAGCTTGACACTTGGCAGGACACGTGGTGGATGATGTGACAGGAGTAGTGAGTTGGCACTGACATGGACCAACTAAGTGATAAAATAAGAATTAAACCATATTTATTAAAGAAAAAGCGTTTGGTCTAATATTTAAACAAAGAGGATTTGGTGGGATTTGATCCCTTGACCCATGCCTTAAAATCCTCTTGCACCACATGCTTTGTCAAAATATAAGGGGAGCTCCTCCCTATATATAAACCTTAAATAATCATCAGAATTGTTTTATTTTATGTAAACCATAAAATAAGGAGAAAATTAAGTGGGGCCTTAGGACAAATATAAAGCCTGATCCTTTTTAAAAGGATTTTAGAAAAGATTATCAAGGCTTTAAAGATTTTTATGAAAACAAATAAGGGGTTTCATAAAAAAAAAGGGTAAATAAGTTATATTTTCAAGATTTGTAATCTTGAAATTGAGATATAGCAAATATTTGCAAATATTATTGTTGCAACCCCTTATTAGCATATGAGCATGTATATAAGGGGCTATTATTTCTTTGTAAAAACAATGCTTGGAGACAATTATCTTGGAAGGAGAATTAGGGAAATTGCTCATTGGCTTTGTAATAGAGGCTTGATGCCTTAGGATTTTGTTCTCATGTTTTGAGAGAGTGAGTTGCATTATTATTTCTTTGGAAGCATTGTAAAAAGCAACAGAGAAGCTAGGCACGAACATGCTGTTGGGAAGTTTCTCTCAGTGTGATGTGGAAGCAGGAAGAGCTTGAAGAGCAATAATCTTCCTTGAAAGTAGAATAATTTGTATTGCATCTTGAAGACCATAGTGATGTAATCAAGCAATTTGCATCATAATTTAATGGAAAACGGTGTTGTAGTTGAGCGAGCTCGAAGATGTAACTCGAACATTGGGTGAAATCCGTTATCAAATCTTGTTTCTTTCATTCTTCTATCTATGTTTTGAATGCTCATTTCTATGATCTTTCTTACATGCAATTTTTCAATGATCAATAATAATAAAATCTATGATCCATAGGTAAATCTAACAAATTGTTTAAGTGATTCATAAGTAGGATCATTTTATAGATCAAGTGGTATTAGAGCTAGTTTGACATTTGCAAGGTGTGAAGATGGGAAAAGGATTGAAGCATGCAAAAATCCAGGAGTTGGAAGAAATCAATCATTGCATTCAACTGGAGAATGTTAAAATTAGGAGATTGCTTGATGGAGCAATTGGCCAAACTTCAAGAAGTTGACCAAAACTCACAACCAAAGAAAGTCCAAATCTCCTCATAGATCTGGTGGCAGTAAAAGTCCACAAAGGTATAAACCTGATTTCTCCAAAGTGTTTCTAAACTATGGTACTGCTGGTAATGCAATAAGTAGCTCATATGGAATGCTTTTCCCTGTTCTTTTTGTGGCATGGATAACCATTATGTTGGCAAGTGTCAAAAATGGAAGGAACTGTATCGGAAGGTCTTGTTGACTAGTGGAGAAACTGGACATGAAAATCGTCATCCTTGTTGGAAGAAGGAGAATGACAAGAAGGACTAGAAGACGAGAAAATTTTGCACTCATTGTAACATGAGTGAACATTGGGAAGCAAAGTGTTGGAAGCTACATCCAAAGCTTTGTCACTCACCAAGAAAGAAAATATATGTAAGAAACTATATAGAAGAAGGTTGAAAAGGAGAAAGTGGAACATGCAATCACAATCTTAGACAAAGACCCTAAAGAAGATCAACTACAGAAGGAGAATCCATTAGCTTGGGTAGGTAAAAAATGGATTGGTTATCTCCATAAATGATTTTTATTGTAAATTCACATGTTTCTCAAGATTGTAAAAGTGATGACCTGTTATAACATCACTTGCAACATTATGTTTAAATCTTTTGTTGGGAGTCTAAGTAGTCAGCAAGATGAGTCGAATATTGTAATAAAATTTTGGAGTCCAAAGTTCTTTCAATGGGAAGGATTGATCCAGGTGGATCTTCAAAAACCTTAAAAATTTTATTATTCCAAATTTTCAATAAATCAACATCATTGTGTAGAGCTTGCTGAGAGCTTTCCAATCCAACTTGAATGGGCTCAAATGGAGATCGTACGCCAAAGTTATGGCTAGTCAAAGTTTGGTCAACATGTGGTCAAAGTTGATCAACCAAAAAAATGATCATGGAACATTTCTCTACTAGTTCCATCATGTAGAGCTTGGTGAGAGTTTTTTGACACATTTTGAACAGACCAAATCTGAGTTCGTATGTGGAAGTTATGACCAATCAAAGTTGCAGTCAAACTTGGTCAATGCAATGACGTGACATCACCAAAGCTTGACACTTGGTGGATGACATGGTAGGAGTAGTCAGTTGGCATTGACATGGACCAACTAAGTGATAAAATAAGGATTAAACCATATTTATTAAAGAAAAAGCATTTGGTCTAATATTTAAACAAAGAGGATTTGGTGGGATTTGATCCCTTGACCCGTGCCTTAAAATCCTCTTGCACCACACACCTTGTCAAGATATAAGGGGAGCTCCTCCCTATATATAAACCTTAAATAAACATAAGAATCATTTTATTTTATGTAAACCATAAAATAAGGAGAAAATTAAGGAGGGCCTTAGGACAAATATAAAGCCTAATCCTTTTTAAAAAGATTTTAAAAAAGATTATCAAGGCTTTAAAGATTTTTATGAAAAAAAATAAGGGGTTTCATAAAAATAAGGGGTAAATAAGCTATATTTTCAAGATTTGTAATCTCAAAATTGAGATATAGCAAATATTTGTAAATATTTTTTTTGCAACCCCTTATTAGCATATAAGCATGTATAAAAGGGGGTATTATTTCTTTGTAAAAACAATGCTTGGAGACAATTCTCTTGGAAGGAGAATTAAGGAATTTTCTCATTGGATTTGTAATATAGGCTTGATGCCTTAGGATTTTGTTCTCATGTTTTGAGAGAGTGAGTTGGATTATTATTTCTTTGGAAGCATTGTAAAAAGCGATGGAGAAGCTAGGCACAAACATGTTGCTGGGAAGTTTCTGTTAGTGTGATGTAGAAGCAAGAAGAGCTTGAAGAGCAATAATCTTCCTTGAAAGTAGAATAATTTGTATTATAGCTTGAATACCATAGTGATGTAATCAAGCAATTTGCATCATAATAATGGCAAACAGTGTCGCAGTTGAGCGAGCCCAGAGATGTAACCCGAACATTGGGTGAACTTCGTTATCAAATCTTATTTCTTTGATTCTTTTGTCTATGTTTTGAATGCTCATTTCTATGCTCTTTCTTAAATGTAATTTGTCAATGATCAATAATAATAAAATCTATGATCCATAGGTGAATCTAGCAAATTGTTTAAGTGATTCATAAGTAGGATGATTTTATAAATCAAGCTCTGTGTTTTCAGATTTGTTACTCAGATCTTCTTCTTCCTCAACTTGCAAAGGAGATTGAAAAAACTCTTTTCCACATAGAAAATTATCCCTAGACATTTCCAAATACCTACTCAGAATATCAACAATATGAGGTTGAGTATTCTTATTGACATTGCTTTTTACACCCTTGTTTATGCAATCATCCTTCATTTCAAGCTTATCAACTACTAAATCAGATTTAAAATGAGAGGGTTCAAGAATAATGTCATCTCTAACCTCTTCTTGCAGCTTTACTTCTTCAAGGTTTAATGTGAGAAATTCATGTTCTGAAACTTGTAACTGCTTCAAGAAAATTTTTTGATGTAACATTGCAACTATTCATATTGTTAGAAATTTGTTCACATGCTGCAATAGGAGGTGTTAAATCACCAAAGTCTAGATATGAGGAAATATGATCCTCCTTATCATTAGAAACATTAGTAGGTACACCTTTGTCTTCTTCAAAATGTAAGCCATATACTTTAGCCCTTCGTTCAATACGTGGTTGACAATTTCTTGAAAAAAAAAATCATCAAAAACTGTGAAATTGGTGCATTCGAATGAAGGAGAAGACAAGTGTTTTATCTCTTGTGGCTGCATTTGGTTAGAAATATTTTCAACTTTATTTTTTTTCCAAAGTCCAAATAATATTAAGTCATCCTCAATACTAACGACCTCTTGTTGTGCAACTTCGATATCACCTACCTTCCTTCGCTTTAAGAGGAAACTGACTTCAATGTGCAGTGTTGCAATGAAAATGACCAATTCAATCTCTTTACTAGGTTGGGTACTATTAAGAATCCTCATTAGGCATCTATTAAATCGATCTATAAACTCCCTCATAAGTTCATCTTCTCTCTTTTTAATGTTGAAAAACTAAGATAAAAGTGCAGCCACATCAATTGTTGATTCAAATCTCCCAAGAAATTTCTTTTTCATGTAGTCCCAATCAATGATGCATCCTTTTTCTAAAGATTGGAACCAATTTGCAGCTGCGCCAATAAGAGACTCGGCAAAAAATTGAATGAAGATGTTTTCTTCATTTACCCCCAAGATTCCATAGGCTGTGGTGAAGGCTCGAATATGATCATCAATCATTATGAGTTTTCTCCATTGAAATTTGGAAAACACTTTCTTGAACCTTTAGGTAGGGCTAAATATTATGGTAGTGATAGAGGTCTAAACTGAGCACACCATGATTGCGATGAAACTAATGTTGGATTATGTAGATTTAAAATGGATGACTGGAAATCTTCTACTAAAGAAAAATTATGAGCACGTTTCAAATGATAGAGTCACCAACCTCCATCCTTGGGGAGGTACCTTTAGATTTTTGAGAAGAGAAAGACACTGGCACTTCAATCCTCTCCCCAATAGAGTCACCAAAAATTTGTTGATGAATGAATTGGCCCCTTTGATAAATAAGGTGATAACAAAGACTCTTTTGCCTAATAAGCACTAGTACCTATTCGCTAATAGCTTTGGAAAGGTCACAATTAAATTTGTGGCTTTCCTTTGAATTGAGAGGTATAACTCCCTCGTGCAAATTAAATGAAAGATAAGTAGATTTTAACCAGAAAGCGATAAGGTAACTAACATTAATACATAAAAATGTAATTAATGTGAAACAAATCTTACAAATCATCAGTCGAACAACTCACAAACTAGATTCAACTAATGACAAAATCTAGTATAAGCATGAATGAAAAGTTCATAATTGCAATAAAGGAAATAAATGCAATAAAATAAATTTCACACAAATTTTTTATCTTATATCGTATGTGACTCACAGGTTAGTACAATCAACATTACATCCCACTAACAACACACATATTAGAAGCTATTGCAATCGGAAATAGATTATCTAAAATGAATCCTATGTGTTCCTTTCTCTCTCACAACACAGTGTAATTTAGAGATCAAACCCCTGCTAAATGGTCCTTCTACCTAGATATATGAATCAAATTCCCTTCTTGATGGTTATCAATTGGTTGTGGTAATGTCTTCTTTACCACATAACTGTCTACCTTGGAAACTGGTAGCCATAAAATAATAAATGTCCAGCATGATTGCATTATTAGTGAAAAGACCCTAAATAATTCCCGAGCACTTCTTGATTTAACTCTCACCCTGTGGCCATCGATCTTGAAATGGTTTGTATACCTCACCAATTGAGGATTGAACAACTGTCACACGTGCATTTTGTCCTACTATGAAATCAATTGGGAATGCAACTTAAATTCCTGTTGTGCATCTCCATTAATTCAGACTGCACCACCATCCTATCATTTTGACTGTTCTTGGTTAACATGTCTTGCCAACCTTCTATAAATTCAATAAGAGCAACCTCACTTCGCCATCCTACAATATCAAACATGGCTAGCTCTCAAAGTGATGGTGTTTCTATGAATGATTTTGTTATCATTGAAGAGAGAGAGTGTAGTCCTCTTTTCAAGTGATTGTATGATCAATTAAAGGAGGTCTTCGCGGTTGAAAGTGAGATTGAGGAGGAATTGTTACACAACATATTAGGAGATACTTTTTTGAATTAGGTTCATGTACAAAATGCAACACTCGTGGAGTGTTTCGTGTACACCATAATCCACACTTTCAATCACTGTGATTAGGGGATGAGGGAAGCAAAACAATTAGTGAGACCAGAGTTCCTTCATTGGGTGAACGTAGCCATCACTAGCCTCAACAACTATCCATGGAGTTGGCTAATAGGCGATGCCATTTGCATTGTTTCTATTCCTCAAAATGAAGCCCTATAGGAAGCAATGACTCTCTTGCATGTAGGCCTTGTGAGAGACAATATGGAGTTGTTTGCCCAGTTTTTGGAGACACATGAGAACCTATTCTGGTCTGCTCAAATAGAGCATCTCCAAGTAGTTATAGAAGCAGTTTGTGTGTTGGTGTTCACCCTTTGTTCTTGAAAAGAAATCCCATTTTGATATCATATAGCTCTCTATTTCTATGTAATTGACAATTTTTTTGTATTTCTAGTACAATACATATATTATATATATATATATATATATAATAAAATATGAAATTTTGGTACTCCTGGTGTTGATTTTTTGTATCATGATCAATTTTGTCTTGACTCTGGTTTAAATTTTGTTTCATATGAATGGATTTTTCTTTATTCAATTTTGCACAATGGCTTTCGTTTGCACTTTTAAATGATACACTGTATGATGGCCACTTAATTTCTCTTGAAAACGCGTTATGGTGGTAATGTGGGAACTTTGTGGAACTATACAAATCACTATCATAGTTATAAGAAATACTTGGATTCTTGCTTAGCTTTGAAAGACTAAAAAAGTTATCAACGACCTTTTTGGCAAGCTTGTGAACTTTAGGTATGGACCACCCACACTTGAAAAGAGATACTTTGGAGCATGCAACAAGTTATGAAAAAACCACAAGATACTGCCTGGATTAAAGGACGACAAAGGAAAGAACTATGGCGGTAAACAAGAAGTTAGACAAAATGACCAAAACATTGCCCAAGTTATAAATACTTAACAAAACCCTACTCAAACAAAGACTTAGCCAAAATTTGATATGAGGTGTCACTTTGCAAAAAGGAGGGGGGCCCAAAATTTGACAACACAGAGTCTATGTAGTGTAATTTGAACAAAATATTTTAGTGCTCATTCCACCCATAATTTCATTGATGAGGGTTTAGTGTTCAAGAGAGGATAGAAGATTGAATATTTTGAGGGGTTCAATTTCATTGTTGCTAATGAATTCACGATTCTTTGCACTAGAATAATTTTCCAGCTAAAATTAGCTCTCAAAGATCATAAGGTATGTGATGACTTAAATTATGTTGTTGGTTTAGGAGAAACTAATATGGTGTTGGTTGTTTAATGGTTGCACTCCATGAGAGAATTATCACATAATTATGAAACCATGAAGGTAAGTTCAAATTATTTGGGAAATAAGTAGTACTTAAGGGAATTTCCAATGAGATGCCACGAGTTGTTACAACAAAAATAATGGAAAGGACCTTCCATAGGGGATATATGTTGCATGGGAAACTATTTGCTTTATTACCTTGAAACACTATTCCTCGGGTGAGGCATCCTCATATCATGTTGATATTCAATTTTTTTGGATAAGTTTAGTATGGTATTCAATGACTTGCCTCTAGGATTACCTCTAGATATAGGTTTCTAGCACATCATAGAATTAGAAACAAATGCAAAAATATTCATAACCACTCTATAACATCACCCAAGAGGATATAGGGAGGAGATTGAGAAGGCTATAAAATATATTTTAGAAATTAGTTATATAAGGTCTAGTTCCATTCCCTTTGCATCTTTAGTGGTGCTTGTAAAAAAGAATGGTCCTATGCACACGTGCATTGATTTTTAGATATTAAGCAAGAAGACCATCAAGAATACATACCTACACACAGGATCAATGAGTTGATAGGTTAACTACATAGAGCTATTTAGTTCTCAAATATTTAAATGAGGTTAGGCTATTACTATATTCAAGTGAGAAGGGAAGATATGCACAAATCAACATTCACCTGCTACTTTTGACATGTTTTAAATTTCTAGTAATGTCTTTTGATTTAACAAATACTATGGCTAATTTCTAGATGTGTATAAATAAAATATTCAACAAGCAATTGAGAAAATTTGTATTAATATACTTTGACATGATATATTGATTTATAGTGAAACCTAGGAAAAATATTTTAAGCACTTGGATATTGTTTTGGGCATTTTAGAACACTAATATTTTTATGCAAGAGAATCCAAATATGAGTTTGGAACTCTGGGTTAACAAATATATTGTATTTTGGGCATATCATAAGTGATAGGGGTGAACAAGTGGATCCCCAAAAGGTCCTTGAGCTATTTTAGATTGACCACCTACTACTACATTAATGTAACTAAGAGGATTCTTTGGTTTATGCAACTACTACAGGAGATTTATGAAAGGTTTTTCTCAACTTTTTGCACCTTTGATAGATTAAACAAATAAGGGGGATTTTGAATGGATTAGAGTTGCTCAAGAATATTTTGAAAAAATTAAAAGGTAATGAGATCATTCCTTCTACTTGCTATACCTGAATTTCCCTTCCATTTGTTGTAGAATATAATGCTTCAAGAGAGGGAGTGGGAGTTTATAACTTAAAGGAGGAATCCTATAGCTTTTGAAAGTAGGAAGCTGAGTAAATTAGAAAGAAATTACCCCATCTATGATAATGAAATTTTGGCTATTATGCATGCCTTGTAGAAGTTTAGGTGTACCTATTTAGTTTGTGGAAGATTTGTAGTGAAAATTGACCACAACAATTTTAAGTTTTTTTGAGCCAATAAGATATGAATGATCACCAATAGAAGTGGGTAAGTAAAATACAAGATTATAAATTTTTCATAGAGTATATGAAGGGAAAGAAAATTTTTGTTAGTGATGCTCTTTCTAGAATTCATAAGTTTTGTTCTCTCTTTCCACTCTGTCTATTAATTAGAAAGTTTTTATTTTGGCTAAATATGCTAAAAAAGCATTTGCTACTAGCATTATTGATGAAGTAGTAAAAGATGATAGATACATGGTGGTAGATAGACTCATTCTCTACAAGAACTAAGTTTTCTTGGTCCCTAAATTTAAGATGAAGGAAAAAAAATTGTGAGCAATTCATGATTTGTAGTGCCCCTCCTATTTTCATCTTGTTAATGTGAGATTGGTGCTTTAGATTCACCATTACCTCATGATTGATGTGATGATTATTTTATGGCTCTAATTGGTGTGTATGAACAGCCACATGTTAGAGATGAGATTCCTCAACATGTCAGTTGTTGGAATATTATATATTTACATGTTTGGTTATCATTATGCTTCAATTCATTGAAATGCATTATTATGCCATGATTAAATGGGATATTGATTGTTGATGTTCAAAAGGAATGATTTATTTAATGGTTCATATGATGGATGCATAGATGTCATTTTATGCTTATGTCGTTGGACCCCTTTGGGATGATTATGTTGTGCTTCGACTATATATACATTGAGTAGGAACCCTTGAGGTGGGTTGAATGGTTACAAGTACAAAGTTTTTCCTTCACCTAGCTATACAAGTCTGAGTTATTTCCCCAACAATGGTTAATTCAGAGATGTCAAATTGGGACCCTCTATATCCATTCCCTAATCGTACTCGAATTGAGTAGGATATGTGTTATAATTGATCCTATGTGAACCCAGATCCAAGTTAGGAGTTATTCGAGAATCCCTATGTGTTGTGAAAAACTCGTAAATGCTTGATTTAATTGATGGTTTAAATTCTATGTTTTCCTGCAATTGAAATATTAGGAACTTAAATGATTCTAATATTTATTATTAAAATATTCTCTATGCTTTGGGAAGTGAAAAATAGAATGAAATAAAAAATGAAATTAATCTATTGTCTACTTTAATTGCAAAATTTAGTGGATTGGGAACTACGAGTTATGTTTGATTTGTTTATCCTGATTAAATTCTAGATTTCATAAATTTAAATGAGAATATGCTTAATGGTTAAATTATATGTTAAAATGATGTTTTTGAATAGATTTAAATGATCAAATTGGTTTGGGAGAAATTGAGTGAGTTTTGAATTAAGAAATGAGGAAAATGAATTTTATTAATATTTTATTTGAGTTTTTAAAATGGGTAAAAAAGGGGAAAGGGATTTTTATTTTCACTATGTTAATCTGGGAAGAGAAAATATAGGAGAGAAAAACCTTTTGGAGAGATTTGGAAAAATGGTGATTGGGAGTGTATTTCTCATTGAAATTCAACGAGGTAGGATTTGTTGGGATAGAAATTGGGAAGGGATTGTGCATGTTGGTTTTTGTGAGCTATCATGTGGTGTTTTTGGTGTGTGTTGCATTTTTATTTTGGGGAGAATTTGAGGCATTTCTCTTTTTAAAAAATACAATAATTTGAGCATTTTCTTTTGAATGTAATTGTAGGAAATGGATTGAGGCAAGGTATAATCCTCCAATCTCCAAGTTTATTTTGAAAGTTGAATTGATTTAGAGATTTTATGTAAATTTTGAGAATTTTAAAAAATACAGGGTTACCATGCCCAACTTTTAGTAAAATGATGAAAATGTAAATTTTATAGATTGAATGGGGTGTTGGGAATATTTGCACTAAAAGAGTATTCTTAGAATTTAGAATTTTGAAAATTGAATTTTTGACAAATTTCCATTGAAATATAAGAAAATTTGAAAGTTTTATGTGAAAATGATTGAATTTGAATGTTTGGAAGAGATGGGACTTCGTGAAATGAGATGTTATGCAATGTCATTGAATTTTGAAAAACTTGGATTTTTACATTGGTTTTTGTGCCACTTGTTGGAGGGTGTGATGACTGTTTTAGAATATTCTAATGAAGTTGAGTGTTATTGATTTTGGAAAGATTTTTTTTACATTGGTTTTTGTGCCACACTCATTGGAGGGTGTGATGAGCTTAGGGTCTAAGTGTTAGAGAGAGTTTGGGAATGGCCGCCAACGTGAATTTGACCCAAAGTAGCATGTAGGAAATCACGGTGTGGGGAGTTTGGATTAATAAGTGAAAACTAATGAAACATGGGTGATTAATTAACCAGGATAATGGATAGACCTCTCATGTATTGAGTGCTCATAAAGGCTAAGGATGATCAAGGAAGACATGCTAGCTTAGGAAGCTTGAGTCTTGTAAGATCAAGTACCCTTGTTTATATGAGAGGATACTTGGTTTCACATTGAGCCCCACGTGATTGTCCATGATTACATTCCCTCTGTTGCTCTTCAAAATTTAACCCTATTGTAGTTGAGTAGAATCTCGAAGGATGGTGTATTCCCTTCCATGTGTATGTGTTGTTTTATGCCCTTGGTGATTTTTCCTAAGGATGATCCTTTTATGACGTTGGTGAGTTGGTCCAATGTAGATTTGTGATGTGACATTGGTGAGTTTCCCCAATGTGATTTATGTTACTCCATTTGTGATTATACCATGTGCTTAAATGCATTAGATCCATTATGTGATTTGGATGATTGAGTGGTTATATGACATGCATGTGGAGTGTATACTTCATGTATGGTGTGTGTGTAAGCCTTCTCCCCATTTGTTTGGAATGAGTGTTGTGCTTTTAGTCCATGTGACTATCTCCTAGCATGGTGGGAGTGGATTCTTTCGATTCCATGAAGTTGAGTGGTGTCATAACCACTATTGGGGACTTGAGGTTCATGGATTGAGGAACAACATGGTACTATTTACTTTCAAATTAAATTCAAGTATTTATATGTATATTATTCATTCATGTTGTAATATATTGATTTGGAACCTCCCTTCAGAGATGATTTGTAAATCATAAATGAAAAGAACATTTGGTTTGTTTACGTTCCTTTGTGTTGGTGTCAAGCATGAAATCTTGTCATTTATTCTCATGATGATGTTTAAGTGTTAATTCAAACATAGGAAAATTTATTTTGGTGCCTAAAATGAACCTAACTATGTATATTCATAGTTGGGTGAATGGTCCTGTACCTAGGCAGCCCTGTCATGTGCCTAATTGAACCCAAGACCTTAGAAATTTTTCTATCAGTATTGGGGTGGCCTGGTTTGATAGGCTTAAAAATCCAAAAACTTAGAAATTTTTGTAGGGTTGTTGGGGCAACCTAGTCTTGTGTAGGGGCAGCCTTGTCCCCATACAAAAACTAGAGAGTGAATCCTCTTAACCACTAATAGGTGAGGGTTTTCTAAGCCCTTTGACCTTTTCAAATAATTTTTATGCCTTGTCATTTATTAGTTTGAAACAACCTTGAAACCTAGTCAATATTTCTCTAACTCTGAACTTGAGCTTTCCTAAGTTGTTTTTAGGGACTTCGTTTAGGAAAAAATTGTGAATGAAAGTTTCTCACCATAGTCCCAAGGTCTTGGTAGTGTTTGATCTAGTTCTCAAGTTCCATCACTAAATACTTACATCATCTCTTGCACTATTTTGCATGCAACCTCTTGATATGACCTGATTGTTAAACCTAGGGTAGGGGAGATGATTCTTCTAGTCTTGTGAAGTCTTGTGAAGGTTATAAGCCTTTGTGATTATCTTGTTAGTGTCCTGAAAAACCCTCATAGGTCATGGGGTGTTGAGTAGTTTCTTCCCTTGGGTGATGCCGCTTCGTGATGGGATGTCTTGGGAAGCATGAAGTTGTTTGGAAGTGACTTGTCATTCTAACTTGTGGTGTGTTGTGTCTCTTGGTTAGGAAACCACTTGTGAAGGTTTGTCTTTGTGTTTATATTGGTTAGTGTGTTTGGATGTGGATTGGAGGTTGAAGATGTTAGATGCACAAGACAACTGAGAGGGAGGGGTGAATCAGTTGTAGACTTTTAAAACATAAAAAACCCTCATTAACAATCATATCTTCATTAGTTCTTAAACCCTTATCCACCATTAAACCATTAACATGCATTAATAGAATGTAAACATGTAAAGCAGTAATAAAAACATATCAAACACATAAGAACACTAAATTTACGTGGAAAACCCAAGATGGGAAAAACTATAGTGAGGATTAGCTCACTAATATATGAATTACAACACCGAATATAATAAGGCTCACTACCAAGGGCTCACTTCCTAGAAAGATAAAGAAAGGCTCACTGTCGGTGGCTCACTGCCAAAGGACTCACTACCTAGAAGAAAGAAGAATAGAAGAAGGGGTGGCTCACTTCCAATTTGAACTACTAACAATGCATCTCTCATATGTTGAAGGTACAATTCCACTGAAGCACAAACAACTCATCAAACAGATTGAAATGCAGACACCCTCTACTCACTAAATCAGGAAGTCATAAGCATTAAGGCTCACACTCAGATCAACACACTTGACCACCTTCACATATTTTGCATTACACACACTATACTCTTAATCCACACAACAATCCACCTTGCATTTATACCCTTTGTGACCTAAAAAAATCTCAATTAGGTCAACCTTAAGGAAACATATATACCTCTATCGTGCAACATCAAATAGGTTGGCATCAAACACTTCCACAATATAAATAAGTGAAGATAAACCATGGGGTGAAACCAAAATAGTGGTTTACAATTGAGAAGAGGAAGGAAAATGATATTTTTGAAAATTTCAATAGAAAGGGGGGTTCGTTCAAACTTGCATGTTCGATCAAACCCCTCAAAAGGTTTGGGTGAACTGTTATGCCTTGCATAACCACCCCATTTTGATTTGGAACAAAATGGGTCCCCCCTTCTCTTTTGGTTTCTTTTCCTTGTTATTTGTTTTGTGTTTGGGGTTTCTTCTGTTCTTTTTGTTTTATCTTTTGTTCTGTTTGATCTGATGTTGGTTCTGTCTTAGCTTGAGTTGATTTTCTTCTTGCTAAGAATTCAATGAAATAATTATGGACAATAGTGGATTTATTGTAATATGTCTATATTTTCTTTTGGGGACTTATGCAGGCCTTTCTTTTGCAGGGTTAAATTACACACATGGTGATATTTGCCAAGGGAACTCAGTTGGAAAGCATTCCTCAACGTAGTTGATCATAAATTTCCTCTACGGAGAAAATCGGCAAGACCCTTTAGTTGTCTTGCCGACTGGCTGTGTGTTCTATCCAAAAGAGGCTCATTAGTCACCCAAACTTCATGTCGCCGAGAGACTTTATGTTTCTCGCCGACTAAAAGAACCCTCACCATAAGCTCTTGCCACTCGACGAAAGGTCTCACTGAAGAGGCAGGGTCTCGGTGACAAGGGCAACATCGGCGTAGCAGTTTGGGCTAGCAAAGAGGTCTTAGCGAAGGAGGAAAGGTCTCACCGACAAGAGGGATATCGCCGAAAGGTCTTGGCGCTTGATAGGACATCTCGCCGATCCGTCAGAGTCTCAGCGAAATGAAACGACATTGACGAAGGATGGAGAGATCGACATGAAGTCTGGGCAACCTAGGGATTGTCTCGGTGAAGGATGACAACCTCGGTAGAAGGTCCTGCTAACAGACGAAACTCTTGCCGATGCGAAACTAGCTCGGCGAGGTAAAGTGAATTCAACAAAAGGTCTCCCCGAAGTGCTCTCAGCTCGGTGAAAGGAAGTTTTAGTTGGTATAAAGTCTCACCGACCGAAGGGAATCTCCCCGACAGGGTGTGCTCACCAGAGAAAGGAAGGCTCGCCAAGATGTCTTGGCGAGGGGATTTAGTCTTGCCGACATAAAGCAATGTGGCTTCGATGAAAGGTCTCAGCGAAGGGAGCTGGTCTGGCCGATACAAAAGGAGCTCAACAACAAAAGAGGAGATCGATATAAGGTCTCCCCGACCACAGAAAGTCTGGCCAACATTAAGGAGCTTGCCGAAAGAAAAGAGGAAGTCGCTGGGAGGTTTGGGCGACTACACCAAAGTCTTGCCGAAAAGGAAAGAGCTCGAGCCCAGAGAGGAAGAAAGAGCTCAGGGAGAATGAAGGGGGTTTGTTGAAGGTCACACCGATAGTGATGGATTTCCTAATGAAAGAAACATCGGTATAACCGAGGATAACTCGTCGTAGCCTCTGGCCGACAGTAAGGAGTTTTGCTGACAACAAGGTAGGCTCGATAAAAGAAGAGGAGTTCGGGATAAGGTCTCCCTGAAGCAGGATTATCTTCCTGACATAAAAATGAGCTCGATGTGACTTCTGCAGCTCGCCGAAAGGTCTTGCCGACTGTCTTATGCTACGTCGATAATTGCTAGAAGCGATATAATCGTATTGGGGAGACACGATGAGTGTCTCACCGACATGTGATTCAAGGTGGACCACTTTTGATCGCCTGATGAAGCTCGCGTGGTGTATGCCTGATCAACTAGAGGAAAATAAAAGAGTGACTCATTGCCCCTTTGACCGATTGACTATTCCTGTGAAAGAAGACCAACAGAATGCAAGTGGGATGGATTCATTCTGAGACTAAAGGAACGATGGATCAGCTCGGGTGATAAGGCGAAGGTCTAAAGAGGCCCGATGGTGCTTCTAGGAGACGGTCAATGTGCAGAGAGTCTAGAACATGAAGGAGGCTAGAAGAACTAAGAAACTATGAGTCACAGGGACAGCTGTAGTGACCACTGGTAGAAACAGATCAGTATTAATGGTGATATTTTGGAGCATTCAAGGCAGATTTCAGGGGATTTCGAGTATGGACACAGAGACAGAGGAGTTAATGTTGCAACTACAAAAGATCTGAAGGCTTCTTCTGAGGACAAAAATTTTTCATCAGCATGGACAACAGGGCTTCACATTGAATGCAACATTGACTCTCTTGAGAAAGATCTAAGAGCTGACCTTCCTGTAACAACGAAGATATTTTGTAATCCCTATTTTGTAATCCCTAATATAGGGGGGACAACACATTCTTTTTGATGCATTATGTATATAAGGCATGCTTGCCTCTTTGTAAAGGTTAGAACTTCTACAGTTAGGACTTCTAGGGGTAGAGTAGAACTGGTAGTTAGGAGTTAGATTAAGTAGAAGACCAATGTATCTTTCAGTTTTCTTAGTGTAAATGGAAACAATTTGGAGCCACAGGTTTTTTATACACTGGTGATTGTGCCAGATTTGTAAATGTTGCTTATCTGTCTCATTGATAGTAGAAGCAACCAAATCTTAATCTACTTCATGTTGTGTTCCAGAATGGTGTTTGTCTTGAATTAATCATCTGATTTAAGAAGCTTTAAAGGAATGAAGTTTGGTTTTTATGTTTTGTTTAAATGGTAACTTGCAATCTGTTGTTGAAATCAACACTGTGAATGGATGAAACTGTGTGTTAGTCACAAGTTAATTATGTTCTTCAGTTTTAGTTAGGAATTCCTTGGAAGGTGACAGGTCTGGTTAATTCGGATGAAGTGTCATTCTTTTCTGTCCCAAAGCCCTGATATATCTTTTTATGTTTCTTTAAAAACCCTGGTTAGAGTAGGTTTTAAGTTTATGTTTGATCTCATAACAATCCAGAAGCTCAACACCAGCAGGCCCCTTGAACATTACTATTACATTGACCACTGAGGGACATCAACACAGTTGAGAACCAACTATAAAGACCTTGGGAGCTAAGATATCCATGTGTTGTCTTTCTCTTTCAGGAGAAACAAGATAGCAATATTCTATTTGCATGTTGATTGTGCCACCAGGACTGTCAACATGAACCTATGGTTCGGCTGAACCCTAATCAAAGTCAAAGGGAAATTAATATTTAAAGGGGTTTGGTCAAACCCCTGTTTGACTAAACCCCTTTGAATTAGGGCATTTAAAAAATGAAAGCTATCACTATCAAACAAATGAAATGAATGACAAACAATTTGACTGAGCATGCGTGGTGAATGTGAACAACAAGGAACGACAAAAGCTTGCAACGAGACCACCATCTCAACTTCAAATATTGACTTTCACGTCCATAATCAGGTTGGAATTCTTTCTCCCTGAATCACAGTTATTTAAAATTGCATTTGTTTGCAAATTTGTAAACCCCAATGGATTCCATGAGACCAAATTTTTCCTATAAAATGAAGACAAATTGAATGAAACAAAAATTCCAAACAAAATTTTCATTTAAAACATGAAGGAAAATTATGAGAACAAAATTTATTGTTTATAATGAATATACCCTATTTCAAGCTCCCATTTTGGCTCACAGAGGGTGAAGGATGTGGAAGTTGGCTTTATAGCCATGAATTGCATTTGCTTGAAAGTTTCTAAAACCTTTTAAAAACAATACCCATTATTTAAAATTTGGATTTATAGCTACCAATTGCATAAATGCTTGAATGTTTCTAAAGCCTTTTAAACAAACCCAGTTTTCAACCAAATTTGGATTTACAACTGCCAATTACATTTGCTTGAAAGTTTCTAAAGCCTTTTAAACAAACCCATTTTGTAAAATTTGGCTTTACAGCTACCAATTGCATTTGCTTGAAAGTTTTTAATATTTATTTGGCTTTATAGCTGCCAATTGCATTTGCTTGAAAGTTTCTACTATTGAATTGCATTTGGCTTTACACTTGCCAATTGCATTGGCTTTACAATTGCCATGATAGATGTTTACAATTTGAATAGCCTAATATTCATCACCCCTGAACATGACTCAAAATCTCTTTAACCAAATTCAACATCTTAACATTAGGAAATATGAATACCTTTTTCAGTTTGAAATTTGACATATGCCCTTTACAAAAAGGGCTTGTAGGAGACCTTTAACCTTCCTCCACCATGTACTAAAGGCCAAATAATATCCACAACCTAGCTAACTACAAATCCTTAATAAGATGGAAAAACCCAACACACAATAAAAATAAAAGAAAATGATTAAGTGATACTTCTTACATGGAGCCAAAGAACAATTCCTTTCTTAAATATAAGAATGTATCTCGACCCTTCACACACACAAGATCTTACAAGAACGCGGTTGATCTCATAAGTAAATTACTACCAACCACCACCAATAATCTTTGAGAGATGGGCTTATATACTCCCCCCACCTTTTAACTTGAATTAATAATAATTTTATATTGTCCCTTGAACACATTCCTCTTTACTTTATAATGATTAAATAAAACATTGTCAATCCCTATATTTGCTAAGGAGTCTAGAGTTTTATTTTTCCCCAATAGCGATGCATATATGCATGATCTTATAAAAAAGTTGGGACCACTTCAATGCTTCTTTTTCATAGGAACACATACCCCAATTGGGGCCTCAACCTTTGTAAAAACACTACCTTCTATTACTAATTCATTATATCCTTTCTTATATACTAGCATTAACCCAACAATGAGATCTTCCTACTATTATTTTTGTTCATCTTTAAACCAAGATTACTCAAACCTCTAATTAGAAAAAAACTATTAGAATTATGAAGAAAATAGTCAACATCTATAGCTCGAATATTCCCCCAAAATGTATAATCAAAATTTAATTTTGTTCCATCTTGAGGATATTTCCAACCTACAAGTATATCTATTTTTAAGTTCTCTCTATATCCATTATTAGATTATGTTGAAGGCATTGCTTAAATATCAACATGGAGATATTATTTGTGAATATTATTATAGACTTATTTTTCTTGTAAACTTGAATTCAAAATTATACTTGAATGAAACCTTAGAAAAATGAATAGGCTAGATTTATTGCTTCTATTATTGGTTGCATAACACTAGATCTTAATTATTCTTTGGATAAATTTTTATCTAAGTGATTGAAATGTTCAAATTGATTTTCAAATTGGTCACTCCATGAGTCTAACTAGAGAATAATTTTAAGAATAAAAATCAATTTTTGTTTAGTGAATCAATAAATTACATCACCTCTTAATTGGATGAATTGTTGTAATGGAGCGCAACAAACCATAGTTTTATATAAATGATATCACATTTTTTGTGGCATTTTCTCAAATAATTTGTGTGGTGTTTATATGCATGCCTATTTTGCATACATTTAAGTAAAACTAGTCATAGTAAAAAATTCTACTAAATTGATATTTCATTGATTTTGATGTCCATCTACATACATATTTTAGAACACCTATTTTTTATATGTTCAGAAGATGATAAGAAATAATGCTAGAGCTTGGAATAAGGTAAGCCAAATCTTGTTGCATTTAAAATTTCAATCAAGTTGACTTTCAAAAATGCTTGAAATATGTATGCTAACATTTCATTATGGGCTTTTGTCAAATAGTGTATACATATAATATATGATTTCGATGCACATATCCACTTACTATATCCACTTACTATAGTAGTGTGAGATGTAACACCAAAGCTAGAGATTCTAAGTGGATTTTGTAGATTGATGTGTTTCCCTAGGTTGAATTCAAATATTGAGCTATATTGCTATGTCAACTACTTTAAAAAATATTTTGTTTCTCAAAATCTTATTGACTCGTTCATTATTTTTTGGATTCCTCCTTATTAGGGTTAAAAAAAAATGAATAATAATTCTAATCATCCATTTTATTCCTTGTAACATGGGAAGGTTTTAAATTTACATTATTACACAAAAAATTAAAATAATAGTTGTAACTTAATGCCTCCCTATTTGAATGTCAATTAAGAATATAATTGTAATTTATTTCTTTGATAAAAAATTGTGAATTATATAACACTCAAGTCATATCCAAAATTCATAGAAATATATTCTAAGAATGAGGAGTCTCATATCACTAATGGTATTAGATTAAAGAATATGATAACATGACCACATAAAAAAGATGTCCTTACTCTCAAGGATTACTTGGGAATTTAATAGGTTTCAACCTTTAGAAATAGTTGGAGCTACCTGCATCTTCCTTCAATATCTCATACACTTATATAAATATTTGTTAACAAGGTTTCTATGAGGCTCTAAAAATGAAAGAGGGAAAAATGAAAATATTCCACTTTCTTACCCATATTTTACTAATCCTATCATACAATGGTAGAGGCTTTGTAATAATGTGTGTTTACATAAATCATTGTGAAACATATTCATAGAAAAAATTATTTAATTATTTAAATATCAATAATATTTATGCACATCCAAAAAAATACAAATTTATAACTAAATTTAATTCAAAAAGTGGTAATAAATATTCAAATTTTAAATCTATGAAAATATATAACCAAATGATAGGATACAAGTGATGAACCAACATCTAGGATAAATCTATGTTAATCATAAACAACATTTATAGTTTCCTTCTAGGATGAAATAAATAATCAAGTAGAAACATTTATATATACTTGTGAGGAAATCATCTATATGTTCCTTGAACCTCTTGTATTTACTTTCTTTATGAGACTTCAAGCCCTTGATGGATAAACCACTTGTAGTAGCAATACCTTCCTCAATGGCTTTAAAGGTTAACCTTCTTACTTTTTAACCAAAATTTTAATAACATTCAATTTTGTGTAATTTATGGAGCACTATTATCATTTTAATTCAAAATAATGTAAGAAATTTATATAAATTTAAAAATTTAAAAATCCTAAAATAATAGTTTTAAATTAATTGAAAACATGTTTGGACCCCTCTAATTTTGTGGAACTATTTCTTAAAAGCTATTTTAGTTGAATTTTATATAATAGGTAAAGGAAGCCACATATGACATTAAGACCTTCCTTGATGGTCTTTACTAGGAAATTTTTAATTTCATTCATAGGTCAAGGTATTTTAAACAAAAGTTGTGTTTGGAAATCATCTAATGCATAAAGATAAATAATGTCAAACTTAAGCCTTAATTTTATAAATAACTTATTTAAATAATTTATAACATGGTTAAACACTAGAGTCAATTGCATAATCTATTGTATACTTATCAATCAAATTGCATATCATGTCTATCATTCTAATGACTAGCTTCCAAATAAAAGCATCCTTCTAAATAAATTAAAGTGCTCAATTATGGTTACATGTTAGGTCAATTTTACTTCTTGTAAAATAATATAATCAATAGACTCATAAGATCTTCTAAACATACAATCAATAGCTCTCTCGCTACTTGAGATTCTTTACCTTTTACATTTAAACTATTAAAATTCATAATTAACCATGGTAACACTTAATATAGTCTATTAATAAAAATATAAAGCCTTCATTTCCTTCCTCTTTTGGGAGACTTAGATCTACAACCAATTATGTGCATCATTCCATCTTTAATCAATGATTTGGAACATTAAGGATCGATCATTGTGCATCATTATACAAAGCTAGTCCATTATATTTAGTTGTGGAATTTGTATAGGCAACTTTTAAATTTTAAAAAATGTAAGAGTTGATTTATTTTACTATAATATCCAAGAAATTTATAAAAATAAGAGTAATAAATAAATTATTAAATATTATCTAAATGAGTAAATATAACCATATTTTCATATGGAGGATTTTATATTATCTATAAGATTTGAGATAGTAGAAAAAAATATGTACAAAGATTAAATCAAGTCATTTTCTCCTATTCTTTCATTATTTATTTCTTTTTGTACTAGGGCTAAATCTTCATCTAGGTTTGTTGTGTATTTATAAGAAACCTTTGTTTCTTAGTATCATGTTCTTGTACATTGTATGGTAACTTTCATGATAAATATTATGTGCATGTGTCCCTTCCTCCTATCAAATTTTCTTTATGGATATGAGGAAGTTTATTTCTAATTTTTTGGTTTCCTCCTTATCAAAATATTGTTTCAATAATTTAGAAATCATATTTACAAGCTTATATCATCTCTCTCATTTTCTTCTCTTATTTGTACCTTCAATAATGACTAAATTGATTTTACATGGCCACCAATGTTAAGTAATGATGCTTTCCCTTTATTACTAGTTGTAGGAAATAAATCTTAGATGCAACCTTTATCAATATTTTTTAAGTCTTTAATGGCACATTTTGTACTAGAGTGCACACTTGTAAATTTAAAATTTAGAACTGTTTTAGATTATGTTTTGTGTGCAATCTAGTAATTTGAATGTTTTGATTATTAAAAACTAGATAGATGTTGAATGCTTTTTTGTTAATGGTATGAAAATATTATTGATGAGTAGATGAATTATTATAAAGTTGTTTTAGATTTCTATTCCCTATATCTAGATATATTATTTACCAAGGTATCATTGCTCCTTTAGGTGTAAAAACATATCTAACATGGAAAATGTAGATGTTCCACCTAAGCCAAAAGATTTGATTGCAAATACCACTAATGAGATTAATAAATTGAGAGACTCATTAGCATAGGGTGCAAACCCAGGGATATATTCTGAACCATGCATGTCAATATTACATAGTCTAGAAAAACTGAGAGATAAACTTGAGAGGACTAGTGCATTTTCCCCAGATAGAGTAGCTACTATTCTTTCCCGCATGTGGGAAGAAGTACATGGTGGCGTTCCCCTTAAACAAATATAGGATAGTGTGACCAAAGAAATGATAAAAACCACTTATTTTACATTCTATCAAAATGTGCATAGGGTTAGGGGATACCAGGTCACTAGATGTGTCGATCGTGTTATGGCCTCATTGATCTACCCATGATTTCTCACAACACATGGTCAATACCCAAACAATGACCAAATTCCATTGTATTTTGTTCAGTAGTTGTATGCTGAGGTCCATTTGGGCCTCAAAGTCAACTACTTGGACATTCCACCATATGTTGGTCAGGGGCATGGTAGGATTGCCGATAGGCCCACCTATCATCAAATAGATAGACTAGCTCCAATGTTTAGGGTGTTGGTTGGCGAGAGGTCTCCTGCTCTCACCCTAGCTCTAGCCCCCATAGTAGATGAGGTTGTCGTTGCTTCCCAAAAGGAAGCAATTGACACTATAGGTGACATTGCAGTTGACACCACTAGGATATCTATTGATCGTGTAGGTCAATATTTGATGTGTAGATGTTCTTGATCCACCATTTTCAGCATAGTGGACCACCATGGATCCTTATACAGCTGCGAACATCCCTACTCCCACAGATCTTGATGCACTTACAAGAGATATGGTACACAAGACTCTGCATTGTTTAGCTAAGGACCTCTTGGAGGCATATGCCTTCATTGCATCAGACTATGGGATTGGTGTAGAGCATGCTAGAGATCGTTTGGGACGTGAAGGTCATTCACTTCTAGGATCCCATCACTCTCATCCTAGCACTAGTGCATGTCATGATCCACCTATAGATGATTCGACAGTTGTATAGACTATGGGTTTTACTGAGATGTTGATTGGTTATGGTTTGCCATTATTGATGCCATCTCACCTACATAGTCCTCTTCACTCATCATTTATGGCACAACATGGGATAGATCATATGGATGTAGATGTTGGTTCGTTGCTTGACCATATAGTTGATATGGTGGAGGCTATCGTTTCAGAGACTCAGGTCATCCGATATCAAATGATGTGCATGTGTGCATGTGCATGTTTCAATTCTTTTTTAATTATATTTAAATTTTAGTTTTAACTAGATATTCATGTACTGATATATATGTATATATTGTAGGTGGACATACCTCATGTCACTCCTAGCCTTGTTCCTCCAGATCGTGTACATCGACATGACTTTGTGGATGAATCTACTACTAGTGGACATGTGAGTTTTAAATTTTTATATATACATGTGTATATGTATATGCATATGTATGTATAGATGTAGATATATATTTAAAAATATACAAGTACATTCTTAAAAATAACTTTCATAAAATTTATTTAATATAAATTATATGTATTTAACACATTTTGTACACAATTTTATTTGCAAGGCTCGACACATCCATCAAAGTAGGACCGTTCTCATTCAGATTGTCATTTGACTAGGAGTCGACATTCATATTAGGCCTTTCACTAGATTTATGATATTTACTACATGTATTTGCTTATATGATGATCTTTAGTATTCGACATTTGATGATCTCCAACTTACATTTGCTTATATGATATACATGTACATTTGCTTATTTGATGATCTTTAGTATTCGACATTTGATGATCTCTAACTTACATTGGATTATATGATATACATACATTTGGCTCTTTGCTTATAACATGTTACATGTTTATACATTGAATCTATTTACATGTATGTATGTGTTTGCTTATGTTTACATGTTTATATGATATATTTATACATTTGCTTATATTCAATATACGTACATTTGCTTATTTGATGATCTCTTAGAACTCACATTTCCTTATATGATATACATTTGATCTCTAGTAGATTTTTAGGAAATGAATGCCACTTTATAATTAAGTTCATTCATGTTGATCACAATAAATATTTTGCACGCACACCCATTGAATTTTATAGTAAGCAGTCAAAAATTATAAAATAAATGACTCCCAAGCTCAAGTAAACTAATGATATTTTATAAACGAGTGTATTTACAAGCCTATTTATTAACATGCACATGTTCTTCTAGTTTTAAAATTTGATAAAAATGATGAAATTACAATCTTGATAGAAAGTAAGAACAAATAAAGTGCATCACTTTGTGGTACACAAAACTCCTAATTTTTAAAAATAACTTAAGCAACATGAACCATTGAGGAGTTGAGAACAAAATATAATTATAAAGAAGAGGTAGGAACATTCCTTTTATAATTATATACCATCCTTCAAACAGTTTCCCTCTAAGTTATAAATTTTTTATGTTAAATTATTTCATAAATAATCTCTTAATCTACACCATTATTAAATTATACTAAAATTTTATTCTTTGAAACATTAACAAAATTCAATTCAAATTATACCTCTATTATCTTTTTGACAAGTAACAAAATTCTAAAATTACTAGATATATGTTGCATATCCATACATTAAAAAACAATAAACTCCACAATGAAATAACTTGTTTGATTACCACTTGATTCATTTAATCTAGGATCTAGTTATTCCATACACTAGAATAATTTTTTTCCCATATGCATATAAATACAAGCTTATTTTTTTATTAAATTCCATATCAAATTGCAAGATTAATTCACATTTATATCACTTGGAGCTTGCAGATTTTGGAGAAGAGGTTTTTGCACATTTATCAAGGAGGAAAATATTGGAGAAGACAACTTTTCATTTTTATCAATCAAGGAAAAATTTGGAGGAGAATTTAACTAAGTTGGTAGAGGATTTGTTTTGAGATATCTTTAACTCTAAGAAGAAAATGGGACAATAAAGAAAAAGAAAAAATGCGTCTCAATGAAAATTGTCAAAAGAAGAAGAAAAAAAGAGGTGTGAACAAAAATTGGAAAATTATTATAGAAAGAAACAAGGTACATGCTTATTTCTTCTCTCTCTCTCTCAAGTGTGTGTTTAGGACTTTTATTAACACCTCAATTTGTTTTGCTTATAAATATATTTCCAATTATGAAAACCATGTTAGATTTAACTTGGAAACTTTAATACTAAAAAATAGTCATCTTGCATAGACATTACCTAAATTGCTTATCATCTATTTCCAATTTCTTTTGTTCCATGGAATTCTTAAGTTCAAAAATATTTTATTTTATTTTATTTCAACTCCACTTAAATAACTCATAGTCTCTCACTTTCTTTGCTTGCATGTAAATTCAAACAAGCAAGAAATTCTCAAGCTGAAGTCGAGCCAAATCTAGATATTGGATCAAACGAATCTGCTGAAGAACACATGGACCTTGAAGTTAGGGAGGAGACCCAAGTTCAAACAATTCTTGTTGGAGAGGGGTCATGATCACTTCCTTCTACTGGTATGGATGAGCATATAAAACTAACTGTTCAAAACTTCTCTCACTTATAGTATCATGTATTATCACTTTGTTTGCTTGCACACATAAACTTCACTTATATAGAATCATCTCTCACTTTCTTTGCAAAATATTTTGTGACATGTAGAAAGGGCTCAACAAGCACGAAGTTCTCATGTTGAAGTGGAGCCAAATCTAGATATTGGATCAAATGAATCCACTAAATAACACATGGACCTTGAAGATAGGGAGGAGGCCCAAGTTCAAACAATGCATGTTGGAGAGGGGTCAGGATCACTTCCTTCTACTGGTATGCATGAGCATATAAAACTAGCTAAAAAGGTGATGAAACAAATTTCTTATAGAAATTTAGATCATTTACTTGAAATGGATATGGAGAAGTTGAAATGTTATGCCAACCAACCTTATAATGAGAGAAAGAGGTCAATGAATAAATCTATAAATGGAATAATCAAGATCACCATTTCAATCATCTTGATACACTTGAAAAAACCCAATTGTTATCACATTTACTTCTTTGTAATGAGTTGAAAGAGTCATTACAATTGTTGGGTGTACATTCAACATCAAATAAGAAGAAGCACATTGGATTACAAATATAAAGGATCTCAATCAATGGATAAGGCCACTACAAGAAGGGTGATGTTGACATCTATTGTACATCAAGATATAGCAAGAAAAAGAAAAATGTCTGCACTTTCGGCTAAAATTGGTTATAGTAGAACCACATTAATAAAATATGAGAAGCAGGGGTGTAAAATTTGAAAATCATTTTGTATGGTCAGATGGATGTGTGGCACAATTCAAATATTCACAGCCATTCTATGCACTTTGTAGATATCATAAAATCTACAAAATACCATATGTTTGGAGTTTTTTTGAGAGTGGGCATGGAAAGGGTGAGCATGATGGAGTAGGAGCTTGCATCAAACAAGCTTTAAGAAAGCATCAAATGAGTTATCCAGAAGATCATATAGACAATGCACATGATGTTGTTGAAAGGTGCAAGAAGCACTTTGCATCAAATGTGGTTGACACATCTTCGAGAACAAACTGACAAATTCCACACAAGGTGTTTTGGTAGATATCAGGTATGTATAAATTACATTTTCAAAAATTTGAATTTATTTAAATTTAAAAATTATATATATATATATATATATATATACATGTTTGTTCACATAAGTTTGTTGTTGTACATGTATCTAGGTGTAGATAGAAGATCAATGCATGGATGTAAGAGGGTAGAAAAAAAAAGATCTTTGCATTGTGTTAGGAGTTCAGATAGTTGCCATTGATGAACATTACACACAAGGGATTACTCTTGTTTTTGCACTGAGTGCATTGCAGGAAACTCTAATCATGCATGCAACAACCAATAACTTGGATATGTTGGTAAATGGGATACGATGCCACTAGTTGTTTCAAAAACATATGACGAAAATGAGGAAGAAAGATTTGAAGACATTCCTTTGATTTCAATTGATAATGACCATATTTCAGAATTGGTTAGAAAAGGTACATGTGTAAGTTTTCAATAATTTAAATATTATATATATCTAGTTAATGATCTTTAAAGTCTAGAGACATTTCTGATTTTTTTAGAAATTTTGTGTGTAAATTTGGTGTATAGGAGATGTTTTTGTAGTCATAGTAGAGCCTAGAAAAATCAAAGGTGTTAGCTATTATTTATTGCATTGCACAGAAGAGAGGAATAAGCTAACACAACCTGAAACAAGTGATGGAATGTTATTTCCCACAGATGAGTTTGAATTTAAAATTATATATACATTGTGTTCACATGTGCACATTACATTATAAACATTAAATATATATTGTACAAACCTTGAGCATGAAAATGTTGTACACGTTCATATGTCTTACCAAGTAGGTTCATGTTTACCATGTAGGTACTATTGTAGTGCAAGGGACATATCTAAAACAAGTCAAAGTTGTTCAGAACGAGATTCATTTTGTTGACTATTAACCTGATAACAAGGTATATCAATATAGTCACTTGATAATTGCTACCACCCTACATCTTCATGCAGTTCCACATGCACGCGGCCGAAGAAAATGGAGACTAGATAGTGAAGATCATCAAAAAATTCTAAATGTTATTGAAGAGTGGGTTGAACCTGAATCTTTGACTTAAATTATATCCATGATTTTCAAGTTCACTTGTAACCCTATACATGTTCAAGTGGGAACTTATAGTAAATTGAACATAGTTGTAAATCATTTTGCGTAAATTACAATTATATGTACATATTTGTTCCATGGAATTCTTAAGTTCAAGAATATTTGATAGCATCATCTCTCACTTTTTTTGCTTGCATGTAAACCCATATATATGCTTTCAATACTTATTTGAAACCTAGTGAAGTTTTTTAAAATTATTTTGCCTAAATTACAATTATATACAACTTATATTTGTTTCATGGAATTCTTAAGTTCAAGAATCTTATATACAATTATATACAACTTATATTTGTTCCATTGAATTGTTCCATGGGAAATTATGTAAATTTTAAAATTAAGTATTATCTAATTATAAAATTATTGCACACATATTTAAAACATAAATCAATACAAATAAAAAAATAAAGTTGTCATCAATTTAATTCACAAAAAATACCGCAAATGGAAATAGAATGTTCCCCTCTACCCTTAACCCTCTACCCTCTACCCTTAACCATTAAACCCTTAAACCATCTCTCTCTCACTCACTCACTCCTTCTGTCTCGAGCTCGCCTATAGCCTTAAACCCTTAAGCCCTCTCTCTCACTCACTCACTCACTCCTATTTCGAGCTCCCCTCTAGCCTTAAACCCTTAAACCCTCTCTCTCTCTCTCTCACTCCTTCCCCTTCCCTCTCACTCACTCCTATCTCCATTCCACCTCTTTTCCTTCCCTCTCTCCTTCTCCCTCTCTCCCTACCACCCTTTCCTTCCCTCTCCACTCCTTCTATCTCCGTCCTCTCCACCATGTCCTTGGCTCCACCCTCTCTCCACTCACTCCACTCCACTAATTATATCTGATCTCCCTCTCCCTCTACCCTTAACCCCTTTATCTCTCTTCCTCCCTCTCTCTCTCAAGTCTCCCTCCTACCCCTCTCCTATATACTGCCTTCAACGGTTAAGCCCCTAAACCCTTGCTGCCACTCTGCCTCTGTCTCTCTCACTCTGTTCTATTCCTTCTATCCACTGGCCACCCTCCCTCTCTCCGTCTCCCTCCACTACCCTCTCTCGGGTCTCTCTCTCCACTCACTCCATTCCTTCCTTGGCTCCACTGTTTCCTTCCACCCTCTATCTCTCTCCCACTCCCTCCCTCTCCCTCTCTCCCCTCTACCCTTAACCCTTAAACCCTAAACCATTGTACCCTCTACCTCTCACTCACCACTATCTCTAGATCCTCTCTACCCTCTACCCTTAATCCTTAAACCCTTAAACCCTCTCTTTCTCTCACTCACTAATTCTATCTCGAGCTCCCTCTCTCCCCTCTACCCTTAACCCTTAAACCCTAAAACCTTGTACCCCTACCCTTTATCTCTCTCCCACTCCACCCTTAACCCTTAAACCCTAAACCCTTGTATCCTCTACCCTCTATCTCTCTCCCAAGTTCCCATTCCCCCTCTCTCTCTCAAGTATCTCCCTTCTACCCACTCCCTCTCTCAAGTCTCTCTCTCTCTCTCACTCATATCTCTAGATCACCTCTACCTTCTACCCAAGTAAGTAGGTTAAACCCTTAAACCCTCTCGCTCTCTCACTCACTCACTCCTATCTCGAGCACCTCTCTAGCCTTAAACCCTCTACCCTTTATCTCTCTCCCACTCCCTCCATATCTCTCTCAAGTCTCTCTCTCCTACCCCCACGCTCCCTCTCTCTCCACTCCCTCCATATCTCTCTCTCAAGTCAATGATATGGGCCTTCCATAAAATTTTCCAGCCATATCTGTCATTCTCTCCAGTTGAAAAAATCCATTTAGGCATTAAAAAAAACATAAGAATAGTTAAAGAAAACCCATAAGCACAAAGCTAACGAATCTTCAACTTCACTGCTTAGGTGGTTTAAAGCATGAGAACAAAATAAACTTCTGGGTCTCTAAATCTTATACAGTATATGATATGAAGCAATTTCATCATGGTGGGAAAATCGCTGCACTAAAAATATTTCTAGAGAGAATAAAATCCAAGAGGATTGTAGGGTTGTAAATACATTAGAATTAGAATAGGTACTATATATGTCTAAAAATGGTCACGATTAAGCTTGTTAATTAATTAAATATGATTTATTTAATTAATTCCTTTAATGTCATCTACATATAAATAAATTTAATTATTTATTTATATCGTTCATCTTCTAAATTCTTCTACCTTAAATTAAATAAAGAATTTTATTTAATTACTAACATTTCTACCCTCCGCTTAATTAAATTAAATAAATTTTTATAATTTATTTATATTTAATTATCATTTTATTCTAAAGTTTGAATATTTTTGAATATTCAAATAATGGAATATTCTCCATCCCATATTCGAATTAAATATTAAATATCTTATTTAATATTTTCCCCTAATTTCATTTTTAAACATAATTAAATTTGATTTTATTAATTATGTGGGTTTCCATTTTCATCTCCACTTCTAAATTAAATAAATTTATTTTATTTAATTTCTAACTCGTGCTAACTCACCCTTCCAAGTTCGCATCTTATCCTTCAAGATGGAAGTTTCCCTTCGAAACTCAATGACGAAATTGAAAGAAAAGGGAAACCTTCCATCCTTCTCTTCCACTTTCAAAAATCTCCCGCCGTTCGTTTGAAACAAGCTTAATCCGAACCGTCGATCGATTTAGCCAATCATATCCGTTTGAAAACTCTATAAATTCTGGCGCAAATCCAAGCTTTGGTTACACTTCGTATACTCATTTACGCACGCATAAACTCAACCAACATTTGCATTCATGTCAGTTTCGATATCACAGTAATATCTTTCATTTCAGCATAGCTTTTGCATCCAGCTTAGTTTTGCATTTAGAATCTCGTTCTTTAGCTGTCATTTTGTTGAGCCTGATCTGTTGATCTAAGAGCTACCTGGAAAACAATGAAACGCTGAAGATAGAGGAGGATAAGAAGGTTTCGAGAAGCTGCGATTATGGTTTACATTATTCTGCTTCTTTTCAGCTTTTCGATTTAATGTTTTATTAACATGTGTTTGATTTCTGTTTAATTAATCCAATATTTCATACACACATAAAATGGTGCCCACTGTGGGGCACGAACCCACAAATTTAACATTTGCTGTAAGATTGTTTTGATAGTTTCGGCTTTCTGGAATTGACTTTTCAGAAAATTCTAACGTTTAGGCGCATTCAAAAATTTTTGACGCACATACGGAAAACTTTAACTTTTTATTTTGCAGAATTTCGATGCGCATCCCATGACTATTAGCGCGCATCCCGTAACTGTTAAGGCGCATCCCGTAACCGTTACGGTGCATCTCGTGACTATAAACGCACATCTCATGACTGTTAAAGCACATATAGTGACTATTTGTTTACGCGCATAGAGTAAATGTTTGCGCGCATATAATTTTTTTCCTATAGGCATAGTATTTATTTTGACAGTCTTTTCTTTACGGCACATTTAGTTTCTATTTAGGCGCATATAGTGTCTGTTTGGGCACATCCAGTTTCTATTTAGGCACATATTGTCTCTGTTTCGGCGCATACAGTCTCTGTTCTGGTGCATATATGTTTCGACGCATACAACTTCTGTTTAGGCGCATATAGACTGTAACAAAAACACATAATTCTGAGTCTGACGCATTCCGCAGACAGAATTCTATTTCTTTTTCTAAAGTTTTAAAATGAAGCAATCCTAGGGTAGCCACATTTGGATTAAAATGAAGCAATCTAGGATAGTCACCAAACAATGAATTTTGCAGTTAAAATTGAACAATCTATTTTTGGTGAAGCAATATCTTCACCTAGATTAGCTCATTGTTATTTGGATTTTAAAAAGAACATCTGCTTGCTTTGATTGTGGCAATAGGTCTATGCTCTCCCCTTAACTGGGTGATCAAAATACCAGACTTGCCTTTTAATTTCATGCAATTTTATTGTTTCAATTACATCCTTTAGAGAGCCTGCCGTAGTGGGAAAAAGTACTCACCCTACGGGAACAACTCAAGTGGGTTCAAGCCAAAGCCAGGCTATTCCACCCCACTATAAAATTTAAAGCAGATCTGGGGAAACCCTCTTTTGCCGGTAGTGTGCAAGATAACCATCCCCAAAGCCTTTGTTCTAAAGGTTGGGAGGTCTCCTGAGGGAGTTTATTATTTCCACACCGAACGAAAATCCTTACTACGAACCTAGTGTAGTAGCCAGCCGAGTTAGTTGCCAAACATTCTGATAATCACAGTGCAAGGGGAGGGAAGAATCTTCCCCCAAGATACTCACCATATAACTGCCAAGGACCGTTTGCTCAGGGAATTCGGTATCCACTTCCGTAACTCTGAGTACGCGCCTGGAAAAGACAAAAACACGGGCACCCCTTTGAGGGTGACACGACTGTGTGAGTCGACACAGTTTTAAGATGTGGGCTGTTGATTATTAGAGTGACCTACTTGAGCATTTAAGAGTGAGTATGTCTAAACTATTTTTCATGTGGAAAACCTGTGAAAACATTTGATGAAAAACATTTCTTGAGCAAACACTTCAATGTTAGTATAGGGCTTTAAGAACAACTGTTTTCAAAAATTGTTTGATATGTCTTCCTTTACATTAATTCAGATAAAGAAATCATCCAAAAGGAGCATGAAGAACAACAACTAAAATCCACTCAAGAGTTTTTCATATCATTGGTTCAAACAACATTCCCAATAACATTCCCATGCTTAGAGGTTGGAAGTCAACAAAGTTTCCCAAGAAATCATTGTCTAAAAGAATTAGAAAGCCTAAGAAACCATTAGGATACAAGAAAACACTGCAAAAGAGAAAATTCTTGTACAAAAGTCGACAAGTCTTGCTTCACTATCGAGGATTCCTTCATAGATAGCAGGATTTTGTTAGAGGATTCACTGATGAATATGCTGTAGATCCCTTAGATTCCCGAGCTTATTATCAAAGATTAGCTCTATCACAACGACATAATCATAACCAACCTCTTGAGTTTGACAACATACCACAACCTTCCATAGAATATCCTTCACACCCCAGCCATATTCTTCAAAGATCTTGAGAAAATCTCTTTAAAAACGAAGATCAAAATCTTTTAGAGTGCATCTTTCAAAATGACTTTCTAATTTATTTTGGTTCAACTTCCCAACAGGATTCTGAAATCCTTTCATAAATTGGAGGCCACAATCAACAAGTTAGGAGCATCCTTGATCATATCATAAGATTCCATATCTTATCATATCAAGGTATCATCACCATTGCACTTGTAAAAAAAAAACTAGGATCTAAGTTTAGAAATTTTTTCCAAAAACATATGCCTATCTCCACAAGGTCTCAAAATAATAAACTGAAGGATACAATCCAAAAAGAAAGTCATATTCAAAACACTCAAGAGGAAGGAGAAAGTAGTAATCCCCTTCTCAGCATAAATCAAAATCCAGTTTTTAACGAAAACATGGACAATAGAGAAGAAAATCCGTTCCATCAATACAAATACATGAATAAAGCGCCAATGGATAGTGATGAGGAACAAGATAAGGAACATCTTAGAGAAGCTGAACAAGATCTAAAATTCCATAAAGCCATTGAAAAGATCTTGCAGCGAGATAAGGAAAAATATTTTCGCTATCTAGCCGAACAAGGGGCTAAATTACCTCACGACTTTGACACTGAAAACTTGAAAAACAAACCTGAAGAGACACCCCTTTCAGATCTTAGTGCCTTGACCCAACAAATCAAGGCACTTCAAGGACAAGTTAGAGAATTACAAGGGGGAACAACCACAAAGAAATACACTCTCGAGGACATTTGTCCTTATCTGTTTGACAGAAGTTTAAACATGATTCCTTTTCCCAAGTATTGTGAAATGCCAAAATTTGATCGCTATAACGGGAAAATGGATCCAATCGATCACGTCAGAGACTTCGAAAACCTGACATTGGAATTCGCTCACGAAGATACTTACTTGATGCGACTGTTTCCTAGGAGTCTCAGAGTACACTCTATGGAATGGTTATCCAAGATCACACCTCCTGTCAGAACATTCGAAGAATTGATCAATTTATTCATATCACAATATACTTACAACATACAACATCAGATCACCATGATAGATCTTTGTAAAGTTGCACAGAAACCTGGTGAACCTTTCATTACGTTTCTTCAGAGATGGAGAAGAATGTTTGCCAGATATCCACGTCATGTCCCCGAGAAAGAAAAGATGGTTACTTTCATCAATAGTTTAAATTCAAAAATGAGCTATCACTTAAACTTACATTGTCCTTCTTCTTTTGAGAAAATGATTGAAGATGCCTTAACCATTGAAAATGCTTTGGTCAAAAGAGGCATAATAAAACATGACAAAGAAAATCCTAGCTCATCCAACCATCATAATAATCAGGAAAAATCCAAATTTTGGACTCGCAACAAAAATATGGTGAATGATGGTGTTGTGGATGCAAATCATGCTTCAACCAAGCCATTTTTCCTCACTACTTCAAACTCTTGCAACAACAACATCAACTCGATTGCAAATCACGGAAATAATCCTCCTCCTCAGAGGAACAATACAAATCAAAATTCTACTCCCACCCAAGGGACTTCCAACAACCAGGGTTATCAAGGAACCAATAACAATCAAAATGCCTTAGGGAATACCTCGAATTCAAATCCACAAAGATTTTCATTCTTCTCAAATAGAAGAACTTTTACTCCATTGGGTCAATCCATAGAATTCACATTCAAAGAATTGATGGCCAAAAATCTCATTACTTTACTGCCTCAACGAAATTATGAACCCAGTGTAAAGCCTCCATCATGGAATGAGGCATATTATTGTGATTATCATTGGTGTAAAGGTCATCGCACAAACAACTGCCAAGCCTTGAAGAATGTAATTCAAGACTTAATCGACAATGACATTGTCACAATAGAAGGAAATCAACAAACCAACACAGATCACCAAGCATTCCGCAATCCATTGCCTAATTATCAAAAGGGTGAATCTTCTGAAAAAAATGTGAATCATATCAATGATGATCATATAATCAACCATCTCTACGCAGACGACGAGCGGGTAAATGTCATTAAAGTCAACAAGAAGGTGGAATATAGAGAAGTCAACGCAACAACAAGAGTGCAAGCCAAAGTTGTCTTAAAGGGCACCTCTTCAAAATCCACTGAACCTCCACCTCAACATAAATACGATTTGGTTAACCAACTTCGAAAAACCCTAGCTCAAATTTCCATTCTAGAACTATTAAAGATTTCCCCAGCCCATAAGGAAATTCTAGACAAAGCCCTCATTGAAACTAATGTATCTACTAAACTGGATGTAAATCAATTTCAAGCCATGTTAGGAAATTTGTCCTCACCCACTTGTCTTTCATTCTCTGATAAAGACGACGTTTCCATAACTCATCCCCATAACTCCTCTTTGTACTTAGAAGTCATGGTTCACAAGTTTCGCATCAGACGGGTTCTAATAGATGGAGGTGTTGGTTTGAACATTTGTACCTTGAAGTTGGTCAAAGCCTTAGGATTTTCTGAAGACTCCATTGATTTCAGAAGAAAGATTACCATAAAGGCTTATGATGATGAAGAAAGAGCATCTAAAGGTCTAATCATGTTGCCGATCAGAGTGGGCCCTGTTATAAAGAATACTTTTTGTCAAGTACTGGACCATGATCTTGCATATAACATCTTGTTGGGCCGTCCTTGGATCCATGAAATGCAAGCCGTCCCATCAACTTATCATCAATGTCTCAAGTTTCCTTATGATGGGCAAGAAATCACGATACCTGCTGATAATTCCAACATTCAAACTTGTGCCAACATAAAAGCCAGTCAAGACACTTTGGTCCCTAATAATCGATAAGCTCATGCTAGTACTTCTCTAAAAATTGACACACAAATTAGTCAATTGACTAATAGTTTTGACAAAAAGCTAAAATTCAAGGATCATGGAGTTGGAGAATACTCTCTTTGCCTTGCCAATATACCTACATCACCTCAATCATATGGACAACCATCTATCAGGGAACATCAAGTATCAGCAGCATCAACATCAAAGCCAACACCAATAGAGCCAATCACAAAATTTAATGGGCAATTCATCAAAGAAAAATTCCCCATGGAAGACCCTAAGGATATGGAAATTCTAAATTGGCTCTATAAAGATGAAGATGAAGCAGTCTCTAATGTCAAATTACCCATAGACAAGTATGGAAAGGGGTATTCAATCATGCAAAAGATGGGTTATGATGAAGGACCTATCAGAAAAAGGAAGGAAGGAGTAGTTGAACCCATTCACCTCTGCGGACTTGCTGCAAATGAGAAGACTGGATTGGGATATGATACTCACTCTAAAGAAAGCAAATCCAAACATGGCACTGTCTTCACATTGCAAGAAAGCTCAAATTCACGAGAAGCATGTTTGGCCACAGTTCAAAACTTCTTGGATAATAATTCTGACACAGACTCTGCTGAATATGAATGGGACACCATTTACAATGATGAGTTTTGGAGGGACAAAGAGGTCGATGTAATACACCAATATGCCCCAACTCTAATTGAAGGACAAGGTTCAGGGTCCCAACCACAAGAATCTGAACCACAAATTGACTATGATTCTAGTGATACTGAATCAGATCTAAACGAACAAGACTATCATGAGGACAGTATCATCATTGATCCACCTCATACCTCAGATCCTACAGACCACTCTGTTATGACCTTAACCATAGCCGATCTCACACAACCTGACAATCCTCTACCTTTAATCTATCCTGACCTCATTGATTGGGATTCTACTGAATCTATTAACATACCCATGTTTCCAAGTGATGAAGCTATTGTAAACTTCCTTTCCGCAGAAGACACAAATGATTGTTCCACCAGCGATTTTTGACATAAAGTTTTTGATCAGGAGAGTGTCAAGTCTCCTAGCTGCAAAAGTAAAAACAAAAAAAGAAGATCTAATGGTGAAAACCAGAATCTAGCAGTATTAGATCAAACAAAAGATAAAATAAAGAGCGTATCTGATGGTGAAAACCTCTTTGAGGCACCAGACGATGGGAATCTTGACACTCTTCCGGAGCACTACCATGAACGATCGCCTATTCTGATTGAGCCTACAAATGCTATCGATCTTGAGACTTCAGACAAACCAAGAATTTTACAGTTAGCTGCATCAATGACTGAAAAAGAAATACTAGAATTCATGGAATTCCTGAAAGAAAATCAGGTCAATTTTGCATGGTCTTATGCTGACATGCCTGGTCTTGATCCTGATCTTATCATGCATCATTTTTCTATCAAACTAGGGGCCAAACTGGTAAAACAAAAACTCAGAAAGATGCACCCTCATGTTGCATTATTAGTTAAAGAAGAACTGAGAAAACTTCTTGATGTGGGCTTCATTAGACCAATCGACTATGCAGAATGGATCTCCAACATCATACCTGTATACAAACCAGATAAAACTGTCAGAATATGCACAAACTTTAGAGATCTCAACAAAGCATGTCCTAAGGATGACTTCCCATTACCGAATATTGATACCATAGTTGATCTGACAGCTGGCCATGCCATGTATTCATTAATGGATGGTTTTTCTGGATATAACCAAATCAAGATTGCACCTGAAGATCAAGAGAAAACAACTTTCACGTGTCCATGGGGGACTTATTGTTGGAACGTCATGCCTTTCGGTCTGAAGAATGCTGGGGCTACCTACCAAAGAGCCATGACTACAATCTTTCATGACATGATGCATATCTTCATGGAAGATTATGTGGATGACATACTGGCAAAATCATACACCAAAGAAGGACATCTTGAAGTATTGTCCAAAATATTTGCAAGATTAGAGAAATTCAAAGTTCGTCTTAATCCCAAGAAATGTGTTTTTGGGGTCAAATCTGGAAAACTCTTGGGGTACATTTTTTCAGAAAAGGGAATTGAAGTAGATCCAACAAAAGTTCAAGCAATTATGGAAATGCCTCCACCAAAGAACATCGGTCAATTAAGATCATTGCAAGGACGACTTCAATCTATACGGAGGTACATTACATAATTGGCCGACAAAAGTTTACCTTTCACACATCTACTGCATAAAAATGTTCCTTTCAAGTGGGATGAAAAATGGGAATTGGCTTTTCAGAAAATCAAAGAATATCTAATGACTCCACCAGTTCTCGTATCATGAAATCCAAACAAACCACTCATTTTATATATTGTTGCAACTGAGACATCCCTGGGGGCACTGCTCGCACAAGAAGACTCTACAGGAAAGGAATGTGCAATCTACTACATCAGTAGAACATTAACAAGTCATGAGCTCAATTACACTTCTATTGAGAAAGCTTGTCTGGCAGTAGTTTTTGCTTCACAAAAGTTTCGGCATTACATGCTAACCCATACAATAAATCTGGTTTCAAAGATTGATCCACTCAAGTATTTGTTAAGCAAAGCATCATTGACAGGAAGGTTAGCAAAGTGGGTAATGATTCTAAGTGAGTTTGACATACATTATGTCGATCACAAGGCCATCAAAGGACAAGTTATAGCCGATCAATTAGCTAAAGCACCACTACAAGCAGATCATCCCTTACACATTGAATTTCCAGATGCTGATGTCTTCACCGCAGAATCTAAGCAAACATGGGCATTATATTTTGATGGTTCTTTCACTCAACATGGATCAGGGGTAGGCATACTCTTTATCACCCCTCAAGGACATACCATTCCTCGATCATATAGGCTAATGTTTCCATGTACTAACAATATAGCTGAATATGAAGCATTGATCACTGGACTCAAAATAGCATTGAAATGGAGAATAACAGAATTACAGGTTTATGGTGACTCACAACTAGTCATCTATCAAATCAATGATGACTATCAAACCAAAGATGAAAAACTACTACCATATAAAAAGATGGTTGATGATTTTAAGAAATAATTTATGGACATTAAATTTACACAAATTCCAAGGGTTGATAATAAAGCAGCTGACGCCATGGCTACGATCGCATCGTTGTTACAACTCCTAGAAACTCAAATTCGTTATGAATTTCTAGTGGAACAATCATTTACGCCTGCCTATGATACACCTGAAAACCAAATCATTTGTCATTTAGTAGGATCCGACTCGCCTTGGTACAAAAAAAATTATGCTTACCTCAAAGACGACATCTTACCACCCGATTTATCCTGTAACCAAAAACGCAACTTTATCTGCCAATCCGCTCGCTATACCCTCATCGCTGACACCCTTTATCGCCGTGGTCTTGATGGTACTTTACTCTAATGTCTTGAATGCGAGGAATCTGACAAAGCTTTACAAGAAGTTCATGGTGGTATCTGTGGTACTCATTCGAGTGGACTGACCTTATCTAAGAAATTAATTAGAATGGATTACTACTGGCCTACAATGGAGAAGAAATCGTTCACTTTTGTGAAAACATGTTCAAAATGTCATTCATGCCCCTGCACAAGAACTTCAACCGTTCACACCAACCTGGCCATTTTCTCAATGGGGTTTAGATCTAGTGGGCAAGATTCATCCTTCTTCATCAAATGGACATAAATTCATCATCACAGCAACAAAATATTTTACTAAGTGGATTGAGGTAGTCCCTCTTACTAAAGTCACCGACAAACAAATATCATAATTCATACTCAACTATATCATTTGTCGGTATGGCATTCCCAACTCCATTATTACAGATAATGGACGTCCATTCAAAAATCAGGATGTTGATGAACTTTGTGAGAGATTTCACATACAACATAGATACTCAACACCTTATTATCCACAAGGGAATGGCCAAGCAGAGGCCTCAAATAAAACAATATTGAAAATCTTGAAGAAGACAGTGAATACTTCAAGGAAGGATTGGCACGTTCAACTCAATCCTGCTCTATGGGCCTATAGAACCAGTGTCCGCACACCAACAGGAGCAATGCCATTTGCCCGTTTCTATGGAGCAGAGGCCATATTACCCTTAGAAGTGGAGATTCCCTCACTCAGAGTATCATTGAAAGGCCTTACAACAGATGATGAATAC
>VDFB02271358.1:152684816-152838923 GCA_007258455.2 Sequoia sempervirens
CAAATTTACATCAGATAGTGGTTAGTCTTTGTCTGTTTATGCAAGAAATACTCAGGTCATCTCGGTTCAATTATACTTAGATGCTTGTGTCTACTTGCTATATCAAAAATCATGAAAGTTGTACTCAGGTCATCATTGGTGCTAATTTCCCCTCTGATGCTTGTACACACTTCCAACATTTTCAAATGCTCTATGATGATTTAAGCAGGCTCACTAAAAGGCTCAACAAAATGGTTGGTTTTATTTAGTTGCATTTCATTTTAGGTCATTGTACATAACTGCATATGGGATTTGCATCAAGAGTTTTTGAAAGGCCAATGGATGTAATTTGGACTATTTGTGGAGGACAATGCAAACATTTGTATCATTATCATTGCATTTCCATTATCATTTAATATTCATTATCATTTCAGTATCATTAGCATTATCATTTCATTATTGCATCAATTATCATTTCAATATCAGTATCAACTCATTAGGTGCATTTCATATCATTTCATTTTCGTTTCATTATTACATCCATTTAATCATCTCATCTCCATTATCATTTCATCAATATTTTATTTACAATTCATTTCATGCTTGTTATCATTCCATATCATTTATCATTTTTTTCATCTTTTCATTATTATTAACATTTCATCTTCATTTTCATTACATTACTTCATTCATTTTTATTCAGATTAGTTCCATTACCAGCGTCATTATTCATTCTCGTTATCATTATTATTTATATTATTTTCCATTAACATTTCATTTCCACTTATCATTTCCTACACATCATCATTCCATTCACATTCCATTTACTACTGCATTATCATTAACATTTAATATTATCGCATTATCATTATTACTCATATTAGTTATCATATACGCTTCATTAGCATAATGTGTTATCATCATCATTTATATTATTCTTATTATCATTTTATCATTACATTGCCATATTGTAATCCTATCATTTCATATCATATCATTTAGCAATTCCATTTAACATTTCATATCATATCATTTAACAATTCCATTTAACATTTCATCTATCCATTTAACATTTCATATCATATCATTTCATTTTATTATAATTTCACTTATCATTTCATTTATCCATTTAGTCCAATCGCAAGTCATTATATTTCATCACATATCATTATATTTCATCACCACTATTTATTATTTTTATCATCTTAAGCCATAACATTTTATCCACTCATGACATTTCACATCATATCATTTCATAATGCATATCCGAAGCACAACATTCATTTTTCATCTTTTATCTACATTACATTACAAAATAAAAAAAATACACATCATAGGTAATTCATTTGCATGACATCATTAGTATACATCATCAAATCATAATCATAATAAAGTATCATAATCACATCATCCTGCATATCATGTTAGTCATCAAATCTCCATAAACACATAGACATAAATGCATATCATATCATCGCATCATAAATGCACATCACATCATCATCAAAATAATCATCGCCACTGCATAACATCACTCATCAAAAATGATACAAATGTCCAAATGTCCAATAAACTACAATTTCCAATGCATCAAATATGATCAGAAATGGCATATACATGCTCCAAAAATAATATACATCATAAAATCTAGCTGGTGGATGCCCCTGATGGTGCTGGTCTGGAAGGAGGAGGTCTGCCACTGGTGCCTGCATCTGGGTCCTGCCGCGGCCCTGTCACTCCCCTACTCTGGGTATGTGTCCGTGATCTACTCCGGGTCCTACTATGGGATCGCAGATATGGCTCTCTGCGCTCTGGAGGACACAACTCCTCATATCTCACCCTTTAGTACTTAGCCTCCCTAGCCATCTCCATACCCTCTGCAATGGAATCCCACAATGATGCGCTCTCTATAGTGCCCATCAGTCTCTGAGCCACGCCCTCAGCCTCTATTGCCCATCGCCTAAATGCATCCCTCTCTGTGATCACCTGGGCTAACTGTGGGTCCGGGGCAGGTGCCTATGTCTGTGCCTGTGCCTGGGTGAGCTGTGCCTATAGCTGCACAATAACAGCCTATGCCTGCGACAACTGACCCTGTAGCTGACCCTGCTGCCCCTGCAATGTCTGCTCCTGAGCCTGAAGTATGGAGATCTGTCCCTGCTGTGAGGAGGATGCCATCTGGATCACTGTCCGTCGTCCTATCCCTGTCCTCGGTTGTCGCATAATCTGAACACCCCTCAAGATATCCAGTCCTGACCTCCCCAGCACATGTCCCCCCTCTCCACCGTCATCCCCACCACCATCATCATCATCTGAGCCCTCCTCCTCGTCCCCGCTCTCCACCTCCTCTCCTTCGACTGCTCCCTGCTCACCGCCGGCCACATCCTCCTATCTACCTGCCCCGGGCTGTGGTACTATCAAAATAGGTGCTGGCTCATCCGGGCTAGTAAATCATGGAAATGGATGCATGTGGAAATAGGCAGCATACTCATCGGTCATCCCAGCATCCATAATGTCTCGTCTGTCAACCCATGCCTCAGGTGCTAAGGCCATGAAATCTGTATAGGCAGCCTGATACAAAATACACGGCCCCCATCCGACCTCATCTCTGCTCCAGGCGTAGTGTGCAACCCCCTGCGGCATCCCCTACATAAATCTGAACTGCCTCTGCACCCGCAATGCCAAAAATCTCTCCAAAATGAAGGGAGTCCTCCTTATCAGGAATCACAGAATACATACATAGGGCATCTCTATATCATCAGTCGCCCATGGCTCACAATCCAAATATGGTCGCCATATGACTGTATCTATGTCATTTAGCAGTCGTCTCCAATAATCTACCTTCCCCAACTTGGGCTGGGTAAGGAACGCGACATACATATAGATATACGGCCTGCCTGGTGGCCTCGCTCTGGGGCATGCCGGCCTCGTCACAGCAAAATGATCCCATGCCCAGATCTGTAGTAGCGTAACCCCACAAGATAAACTGGATGATCCTCTGTAGACCACCTGGTGCAAATCGTGATAGAGATGAGCTAACATGCAGCTCCCCCATGCATATCTCCTTGGTTGTAGCATCATCTGCTCTAGAATCCTGCCCTAGCCCACTGAAAATCCCTTTGCCCGGTGATCCGGACAAAGGAGACCTTCGATGAAAGCACCCAAAACTACTAGCAAGGCTGGATATCCATGAAAGTCTGCCCACAGTACCTAGTACCCGGCTATCTACACATCTCCGTACACTCTCTTCAAAGCATCCGTACCTCCAAGCTCCTTGCAATCATAATACACAAGGGCTCCAACAATTGGAATACCTAGGATCCTGTACACATCCTCAGGAGTCACTATCACCTCATTGGTCGGCATGTGAAAGGTGTTGTATTCTGAATGCCATCGCTCTGCAAGGCTGTCAACAATCCTCTGTTGACCCTAATCGGCGGCATCGCCAACAAGGGTCTCAAACCACACGCATCAATCAATGCTCTGTCAGCAGGGGTCAACTCAAGGATCCTATCCATCCTGCTGAATGTCGCTCTCTAATCTAGAGGTTTTTGAAGACCTCCTATTTTTCATTACAAAGATCATCCATTAGACTCACATCAAATATTTACACAATATCAAATCAGACTCGTATCTATCAGTGAACTATATCAGACCCATATCAATGACTCATATCAATGCAACAAATCAATGACCCATATCACACAATCAGTCCTATCAATCAACTCAAAACTAGCTATCAGCATATCATATCACATCTATCCTATCATCAATTACTATTTGTTTTCTATCGCAGGAAGAAAATTTATCAGAAGTCATATCAGTTTAATCTACTTTTTGTTTTCTACCCTAGGAAGCAAAGTTATCAATTAATCTTTCAATTTTTCTATCATCTCTATCCATATCAACATGATGACATGACATTTTACTTATCTATTGACTAAGGAAGCAATACAAATCATCACAGCATTCATTCGGCCTATTTTACCATATGCGCCATTCTTTTTATAGGATGCGTTAAATCCCATATGCGTCATTCTTTTCACGGGATGCACTTAAATAGACTTCCTATGCACGTTTTCCCGTATGCCCCACTTTGCTCATCCTATGCGCCACTGTTTTCGCTGGATGCACACTTTCCTATATGCGCGCCTGTTTTCCCTATATGCGCTCTCTCCCTAAAATTTTCCAACCTGCCCTATATGCGCGTTAGTTTTTACAGGATGCGCTACACTGGTTTTCCTATGAAATTAAAAAATCTATGCCCTATGCGCGTTTGTTTCTACCATATGTGCACCTATTTTTTTTGAAAGCGCCTAAACTTTTCTGGATGCGCGCAAACGTAATTTCACAAAACGGAAACCGCGGAAAACATGAAAATTTTTGATCCAAACAGAAATATTCGAAAGCATAAGAGGATCGATTGACTCACCGGTGGTCCATAAATAGCTGGCCTCTAATATCTACGTGATCTCTCGAATCAGTGGTGATGATACAAAATCTCCATGTCACGATGTCACTCTCACAACTACATTTTTACCATAGTCAAAAGTGCAAATGACCTGTCTTTTTCAATTTTTTTACCTTTTAAAGGTCAAACATGGGTAAAATTTGACTTTATTTTTAAAATGGACCTTCTTTTTCATCATTTATCGCGAGTTAAATCACTCTCTCATTCATAATTTACCTCCCGAGGGGGCATCATCAGCAGAAATATTGAAAGCACATCAGGGGTAAAATCTTATTTTCTTTGAAGCAATGTGTGTTACACATCACTTCAAAGAGGGGCAAAATGTATATGTCTAAAAATGGTCACGATTAAGCTTGTTAATTAATTAAATATGATTTATTTAATTAATTCCTTTAATGTCATCTACATATACATAAATTTAATTATTTATTTATATCATTCATCTTCTAAATTCTTCTACCTTAAATTAAATAAAGAATTTTATTTAATTACTAACATTTCTACCCTCCGCTTAATTAAATTAAATAAATTTTTATAATTTATTTATATTTAATTATCATTTTATTCTAAAGTTTGAATATTTTTGAATATTCAAATAATGGAATATTCTCCATCCCATATTCGAATTAAATATTAAATATCTTATTTAATATTTTCCCCTAATTTCATTTTTAAACATAATTAAATTTGATTTTATTAATTATGTGGGTTTCCATTTTCATCTCCACTTCTAAATTAAATAAATTTATTTTATTTAATTTCTAACTCGTGCTAACTCACCCTTCCAAGTTTGCATCTTATCCTTCGAGATGGAAGTTTCCCTTCGAAACTCAATGATGAAATTAAAAGAAAAGGGAAACCTTCCATCCTTCTCTTCCACTTTCGAAAATCTCCCGCCGTTCGTTCAAAACAAGCTTAATCCGGATCGTCGATCGATTTAGCCAATCATATCTATTCGAAAACTCTATAAATTCCAGCGCAAATCCAAGCTTTGGTTACACTTCGTATACTCATTTACGCATGCATAAACTCAACCAACATTTGCATTCATGTCAGTTTCGATATCACAGTAATATCTTTCATTTTAGCATAGCTTTTGCATCCAGCTTAGTTTTGCATTTAAAATCTCGTTCTTTAGCTGTCATTTTGTTGAGCCTGATCTGTTGATCTGAGAGCTACCTGGAAAACAACGAAACGCTGAAGATAGAGGAGGATAAGACAGTTTCAAGAAGCTGCGATTACGGTTTGCATTATTCTGCTTCTTTTCAGCTTTTCGATTTAATATTTTATTAACATGTGTTTGATTTCTGTTTAATTAATCCAATATTTCATACACATAGGTACAACTAAAAAATGAGTGACTTAATCATTTTAACCATAGTTTGCATTTGAGAATACAAAAATATGGAATATGCATCATTAAATTAGCTATGCTGTGCAAACAAACCTCATCTTTCAACCGAATATTCTCAATACACAGTTACTGCTCTTGAAGACTGACTTCTGTAATAATAGCAGGTCCTCCCCAGTTGGTGCATATGGGATTTTTGAATTTGCTGAGGAGTATGCATGTGATAGCACTTCTTTTTGAGATGGTTATCTTCCTGCTCATCACCAGATCCATTCCCTTCCATGTTGTAACTACCAGACTTTCTCTCATACTCTTCATCTCTCTGTAGATCCCAAGCTAAAACTCTCCATCGTTACTGCCAAACATGTCTCCTTCTCCTTCCAAGCTACTTTTCTGTCTAACAATGCCCATCATAAATATATACTTACTTATATCTATAAACAAGCAAAATGCCCCTAAGTAAATCAAATTAATACGCATTTCCACATTTATACCCATGTTTTTATGATTTCCAGTTGAAGAGATCACCTACTAGCGTCAAGGAGAGCTTGGGTGTAGAGCTGTAGATGTTCATGTTCATATTAGACCTTGGCTGAGGGGCAACGAAACAAGGTTGTGCCATTCCAATATTGTTAGATGAGATCTCAGAGAAAAACCTTTTGTTTGAATCATTCTTGCCCTCAACTAAACTACCCAATCCAAAACTCATCCCAAAATGCTTTTCAGTCGTTTCTAATATATATACTTTTTATATTATACTTTTTAATTATATACTTTTTATTTATATACTTTTTATATTATATACTTTTTATTATATACTTTTTATTATATACTTTTAATATTATAATATTAGAAATTATATATTATAATAATAATTATGTATTATTATTATAATATATTGTAATAATAAGTATATTATTTATTATAATATAATTTAGATTTAGATTTATATTATATATTATAAAATACAACTATTAAAAAATGGGAAAACAGAAAAAAAAACAAACGGGAAAACAAAAAAAAACAAACGGTAAAATTGATTCATGTTAGGGGGTTCGATCGAACCCATTTTTCAAGTTTGACCGAACCCCCCGAAATACATTTTTTTATTATATTTCAAAATGGGTTTGGTCGAACCTATGTTCGACCGAACATATTATTTTGGTTTGATTGAACAGTGCTTCGACCGAACCACGCTTTTTTCACCTTCACGTCGAGGCACCAAAATTGTCCAAAATTTTTCACTTCGAAGCTTGATTTGAGAATGAAAATGGAGGAGACTTCACAAATCCAACTGTACTAGGTAGCCCTCAGAACGAGCTATCCAATGAATATAATTTTAATATGTTTTGGTTTTATTATCTATTTGTTTTTAAGTTTTATTAAATATAGGTTTTTCATCGAAAATGAAACTCTCTGTTCTGCACATGTGGAAAAATAGAAAATTATCAATTTTTTTTTCTGAAAAATACAAGTGCACCATATATTGGAGTCCTTCATCTAAAAAAAAAGAATTTCGATACATACAATAAAAAAGTTGTGTTATATGGTCACGCTGTCTGAATTGTAATTGGTTTGACTTTGAAACTTGATTAAAAGAAAAAATATTCAATAAAACTATCTAACCAAGTGGAAGCACTAGATATTGAGTTACAAATCTAAATTCGAAAGAATCAAAATTTTATCCTTCAAGGAAAAAAATTTGTGTTATACGGTGTGCGTCACTTTTTAAAAATGTTGTTTTCTAAAAAAAACCAATTTTTGTGGGAGATGGAAAAAGAAGTGTAATCTGATTCCAAAATTTTTGAAAAAAATATTTTTAGAATCTACAAACAAAATATGGTGAGACTCTAGTTTGCATGATCTTCAAATTCCTCACGATTTAGCCACTATAGGTGCCCGAATGTGAAGATTTAGTTAAAAATAATAATTTCAGTGTTCAGTTTGGCCAAAAATTGTAAACCACTATAGTGGGATCACCCCATGCCATTACTTAATTGGGACCCAAATCTACATCAACATGCTTCTCAACACTTCCACAATCAACAATTATCCTTTGCAATTAGTGCTAGCACACCAGGTCAACAAAACCTACACTAACACTAACAAGCAACACCAAATACACCTCTTAGGTCTAGAAACATCTCGAGGACCACACAAAACTCCAACATATCCATACAACATGTTAAAATATTCCAACATCATTAGAATATTTTGCACAACTACTACAACCACCTGAAACTCAAGAACACCTTCATTTTGTGCAACCAAACACACTGGCATAGACACCCAACACACTAAACAACCTTATGAAACAACTCAACACTTGAAACTTCAAGGGAAGGTAGATACAAACATTATAAGCACATTCCCATATTTGCAACATCAAAACCTTCACTACAAAGAAATGTAGAGCAATCTCATTTCTCCTAGACACCTTGTTTTACCAAAGACACATTGTCAAACACATCTTACATTGTAGTACAATCCAAAAACCTGAAACTTTGGATATAACACCTTTGAACACCTTTAATCATCACATCCAAACTACATGGGCATATCTTCAAACAAGAAGAAATGCATAGCAACACATTGAACATCACTCAGTCACATTAAACTTTCTTTTGTTCAAATTTTCTCAAAAGCACTTGGAAACCAAGTGAACCAACTTCATCATTAAACTTACTAACATCTATAACACACATATACAACATCTACAACCCTTTCCAACTGCAAACATCTTCTCAAACACAATTCAGACCACTAAGCTCTGTAGCTAACAATGATAACATTGACATATGCTAACATTAACAACAACTCTAGACTTTTAACAAATCCAACAACTCTAATGCCAAGGGTTGACATCATCAACACTAGCATCATCCCAATAATCTCTTCAAGGGGTTGAAATCAATAACACCCAAGAGACTCACAAAAAACTCAAGCTTTCAACAATATCCCCCTTTGTCATTGATGGCAACACTTTCTTTCTGAAAAACCACCAATAACAAAAGAAACCAATAACAATACCACAATAAACAGTACTCCCCCTGATAGGGAAAAATATTTACTCTTCATAGACTTCTTCTCCTATAACACTAACAACACCTATTCCCTAGATCACTCTCCTCCTTTGCTCCTCAAACAACACTTTTCCATACTCTCTCCTTATTTTTCAAATTCTCTCTCCCCCTTATTCTTTACTATGATTTTTCAACCACTTTAACTTTCTCTCCCCCTTTGACATCAATGGAAAAGGACCATAAACTCATCCAACTATCTTGCTCTCCCCCTTTGACAACATACAAAAGGAAACACCTACATACACCACTTGTAATACCAACAAGCAACAACACTTATTCTTCTACACTCTCTTTTTGGTATACTCCCCCTTAGGAACACACAATAAGCTCCAACTAACTACATCATCTAGCAACCACTAATACCTACTCCCCTTGAGAGGTAGCCTTCAACATTAGTCTAAGACCAAGAATGTATCTTAAAATGCTTACCAGACAGATGCACACACTTATGCATCTAGTTGAAAGGAGGGGAAATAACTCCTAACTTCTCTTGGAGATACTCAAAAGTATCTTATGGAAGAGCCTTTGTGAAAATATCAACAACCTGATCCTTAGTGGGAACATACTCCAACTTCACCTCATTCTCTGTAACTTTCTCTCTCAAGAAGTGATACCGGATTGAGATATGTTTTGTTCTTGAATGCATTATTGGATTCTTTGAAATATTGATTGCACTTGTATTGTCACACATGATAAGAATAGGTTCATTATATGAAACCTTGATATCTTTCAATGTTTGCTTCATCCACAATGCTACCTATGTGTAACATGATGTTGCTGCAATATATTCTACTTATGCAGTAGATATTGACACTGAATCCTACTTCTTACTTAGCCATGAAACCAACTTGCTTCCAAGAAAGAAAGCACCACCACTCGTACTTTTCCTATCATCTGCATATCTATCCCAATTTGTATCTATATATGCACTCAAAGAGAAGTTAGTATCCTTAGGATACCACAAACCATAATTCAGAGTGCCCTTCAAATATTTGAATATCCTTTTCTTGAAATCTAGACATGAGGCAAATTGAATGCATGACATTTGGTCTAGTAGCAGTAAGATATAATAGTCCGCCAATAATTGATCTATACTTTCTCTAATATATATTAGGGGAATCATCATTCTTGCTCAACTTACAACTAATAACCATAGGAATACATACCAGTTTAGAGTCATTCATTCCAAACTTCTTCAATAATTCCTTATCATACTTAGATTATGATATGAATATACCTTTCTTTGATTTTCTGATCTACAAACCAAGGAAGAAATTAATCTTCCCACACATTGACATCTCAAATTATTTTTGTATTTCCTTTGCAAAATTCTTGCACATATCTTCATTTCCTCCAAAGATTATGTCATCAACATATACCACCATAATTAAGATTTTTTCCCCTTCAAATTTGAAATATATATTGCTATCTATAGTACCTTTTTTGAATCCTTGCTACAACAAGTACATATCTAACCTTGCATACCAAGCTTTGGGAGCTTGCTTCAGTCCATACAATGCTTTCTTCAATCTATAGACCATATTTGCATCTTCTAACAACTAAAAACCTTCTGGTTGTTCAATGTATACCTCTTCTTCCAATTCACCATTCAAGAATGCAGACTTCACATCCATTTGATATACTTTGAAACATTTTTATGCTACAAAATCTAAGAACATCCCAATAGCTTCCATTCTTGCAACCAGAGCAAAATTTTCCTCAAAATCTATACCTTCAACCTGTGAGTAACCCTTACACACAAGTCTAGCCTTGTTCCACACAACTATTCCATCTTCATTCAGCTTGCTCCGGAATACCCACTTAGTACCAATCACATTCTTATTTTCTGATCTTGGGACCAATTCCCAAGTCAGATTCTTCTCTATCTATTCTAACTCTTCTTTCATTGCTTTGACTTGATTTTCATCTCTACATGCCACAACCACTGTTTTTGGTTCCACCTCAGAAAGTAAGCATAAATTCACTTATTCCTCTATCATAACAAATTTTCTCCTTGTTAGCATACCTTTTCTCTTATCTCCAATGATCTAATCTTTTAAATGATTCTTCTGCACATACTTAGGAGTCTTAGGATTGTTTTCCAGAGCTTCTTCCTCAACTCTCAACTCTTTTCCTTTTATCTTCAACCTTTTCTTCTTCACTGGAAGGGGATTCATCAGATTCATATCCTTCTATCAGTACTAAACTTTGATGTGGTTCTTCACCCACTTTGACACTTGTAGTCTCAACAATCTTCTTCAATCTCTTATTGTAACACTGGTAGGCCTTGCTTCTTGTAGAGTATTCAAGGAAGATTCCTTCATTAGATATTGCATCAAACTTTCCCAAATTTTCCTCATGTCTTCTGGTATAACAATTGCTTCCAAAGACTGAAATATTTCATAGTAGGGGGTTTACCATGCCATATAAATCATAGGGAGTCTTTGAACTATTTTCTCTTGCTTGACCTCTATTAAGAATGTAGACTGCAGTATGAATTGCTTCTCTCGAATAGAAATTTGAAAGATTAGCTTCTTTCATCATTGTCCTAGCTACTTCCTGAACTATTCTATTTTTCCTTTCCAAAACTCCATTCCATTGAGGAGTTCTAGGGGTTGACAAATGCTTCTTTATTCCACAATCTTCGCAAAAACTGTTAAACTCATTTGAAGTAAACTCACCACCTCTATTAGATCTCACACATTTGATTCTCAACCATAGCCTTAAATGCTTTAAACTTGTATAGAGCTTCTTATTTTTCTTTAATAAATGTAACCCAAGCCATTTTAGAATAATCATCAATTAATAACATGAAATACCTATCACCACATGAGATTCTAATTCTGGTAGGTCCACACAGATTTGTATGCACTAACTCTAAGGAACCTATGGTAAAATATTCCTTTGTCTTGAATCTTTCCTTTGTTTGCTTTCCAACTTGACATTCATTGTAGATTGTATTGATATGCTTTGTAATCTTTGGAAAATATCTCACAACATTAGTAGAACTTATCCTTACTAGGCTATCAAAATTGATGTGACCCATTCTTCTATGCCATATCCAACTTTCATTAGTTTGAGACATAAAGCACTTTCTACCATTACCTTTGAGTTGATAGGCATTACCTCATGTCCTTGTTCCAACAACAACCAGAATACCAGAGCTTCCTTTTTTGATTTCACAACCACCATTTTGAAATGAAAGATTATATCCTTTTCTACACATTTTTCCTACAATTACAAGATTATATAAGAGACCCTTAACATAAACAACATCATTTGTATTATGCTTTCCATAAAAACTAATTGAACCTTTTCCACAGATATTAGTAGATGTATCATCACCAAACTTAACAAGACCACCACCATACTTTTCAAGCTTAAAAAACCTACTCTTATCACCTGTCATATGATTTGAGCATCCATTGCCAATGATCCAATAATTCTTCTCCTCTCTAGCATGAAAAAATGTCAACATAGTTCCTTCAATGTTATGACCTATTTTCAGAGCACTTTCCTTCACACATCTTTCAAGATTAGTAGAATTATTTCCAACATTTAAAGCCATGAACAAGCATTCATCACTTCCTTCATCCAGATAATATGATTCTTCATCATTAGATACATCAATGTCATTTTCAACATACTAACTATTCTTGATAAATTTACCCTTATGATCCTTTTGCTTGTCATTAGTAACTTTGATTGGGTATTTAGATGCATAATGAAGCATCTTTCCACAATTGAAACATTTAAAAGGTAGCTTACCCCTATATTTTCCAATACCCTTTTTCAATCTCATAAATTTTTCTTCTACCTCATCAAGATCATCTAGATCTAAACCATCATCCTTCTCCACTTTCCAGACTTCAAAGCAGTTTCTTTGTTTGTAGCATCTTGACCAAACTCTCTCATTTCAAAAGAAGTTAAAGAACCAGACATCTAATCTCTACAATAATTATCCAAATTCTAAGATTCCCCAATAGCAGAAACTTTATGACTATAAGCTTTAGGCAGAGTTCTTAATACCTTTTTCACCACTTTTCTTTCATCTAGATTTCCACCAAGACCATTGATGGCATTAACAACTTCATCAACTTTGAGCATGTAGGCATAAATATCTTCATCTTTAGACATCCTTAGGGTTTCAAATTTGGCTTTGTAGATCCAAGGATCTTTGCTTGTTTAACCTTGTCATCACCTTCATGGATTCCTTCTAGCTTTGTCCAAATATCCTTAGTAGACTTGTTGCTCATAACCTTCATAAGTTCTAAATCAGAAAGACAACTCAAGATTGCATTCCTTTCTTTTCCATTATTTTCATAATCCTTGATCTCATCATCACTTGTTGGACCATTTGCAGGCATAGTATAACCTTTTTCAACAAACTGCCAAATTCCAAATCCAAGAGAAACCAAAAGGGACTCCATCCTTGCCTTCCAATAGGTAAAATTTGTTCCATTGAACAAGGGAGCTTTAACACCTTTCCTGTACGCCATCTGGATCTACCTCAAGTAGTTAAGCTTCTTCCTAGGAACCACAACTTTGATACCAATTATTAGATGCATAGGATAATTGAGGGGGGTGGAATCAGTTATATACATTTAAAACATCAAAAAACCTCATTAACACTCATATCTACATTAGTTCTTAAACCCTTATCCACCATTAAACCCTTAACATGTAAATCAGTAATACAAACATATATAAAACACATAAGAACACTAGATTTATGGGGAAAACCCAAGATGGGAAAAACCACAATGAGGGTTAGCTCACTAATATATGAATTTCAACATCGAATATAATAAGGCTCACTGTCAAGGGCTCACTACCCAGAAAGATAAAGAAATGCTTACTGTCGGTGACTCACTGCCAAAGGACTCACTGTCTAGAAGAAAGAAGAATAGAAGAAGGGGTGGCTCACTACCAATTTGAACTACTAACAATGCATCTCTCATATCCTGAAGGTACAATTCCACTGAAGCACAAACAACTCATCAAATAGACTAAAATTTAGACACCTTTTGTTCATTGCATTAGGAAGTCATACACATTAAGGATCACACTCAAATCAACACACAAGTGATCACTTTCACATATTTCACATCACACACATTCTGATCTTAATCCACACAATAATTCACCTTATATTTATACCTTTTGCGACCTAAATCATTCTCAATTAGGTCGACCTTAAGGAAACATATACACCTCTACCATGCAACATCAAATAGGTTAGCACCAAAAACTTCCACAATATAAAGAAGTGAAGCCAAACCATGCCATTACTTAATTGGGACCCAAATCTACATCAACATGCTTCTCAACACTTTCTCAATCAACAATTGTCCTCTGTAATTAGTGCTAGCATGCCAGGTCATCCAAACATACACTAACACTAACAAGTGATACTAAACACATCTCTCAAGGTCTGAAAACATCTCATGAACCACACAAAAACACTCCAACATATCCATACAATATCTCAAAATATTCTAGCATCGTCAGAATATTCTGCACAACTACTACAACCACCTGAAACTCAAGAACACCTTCATTCTGTGCAACCAAACACACTGGCATAGACACCCAACACGCCAAACAACCTTGCAGAATAAATCAACCCCTAAAAGTTTAAAGGAAGTTAGATAAAAACATTATAAGAACATTCCTAGATCCTTCACTATAGAGAAATACAGAGCAATCTCATTTCTCCTAGAAACCCTGCCTTACCAGACAAACATACTGCCAAACACATCTTCCACTATAGCACAATCTAGAACCATCTTCCACTATAGTACAATCTAGAACCTAAAACTCTAGATATAACACCTCTGAAAACCCCTGATCATCATGTCCAAACTGCATGGGTATATTTTCAAGCATGAAGAAATGCAGAGCAACACACTGAACACCACTTAGTCATTCTAAACTTTCTTTTATTCAAATTTTCTCAAAATCACTTAGAAGCCAAGTGAACCAACTTCATAAACAACATTACTAACATCTCTGCTATACATCTACAATATCTGCAACCCTTTCCAACTGCAACAATCTTCTTAAACACAAGTCAGATGAACAACCTCTACAACTAACAATGATAACACCAACATGTGTTAAAATTAACACCAACAAATCCAATGCCAAGTTTTGACATCATCAACACCAACATCATCCCAACACTCTCTTCAAGGGTTTGACATCAATGAAAAAACCTAAGCAACTCACAAAAAATGCAAGCTTCCAAATTTCCAATAGAAGAATCCCTCATCCTATCTTAGTGTGTTGTTCCGAGAAAGCATGATCATGGTTTAGTAACCAATCGTCATGTGGGATTATCCACTCTGTCTCTCTTTTGTTTGTTTATCATGGTGGATTTATCCCATATTTGGTCAATATTTTTCTCTTTCCACCTTGCTTATGCAATGGTGAAGTGCCTTGTTTTGTCATTGTGTCACTGTGACACTCGTGTGAACATTGTGGTACAAGTGCAACATGCCATTGTTGCATTATCAGTGTTATTATTATTTCAATTTTTTTTATTCAATCAAGTTTTGTTTTGAGTTTGTCAGCTTGGGGCATTATAATAGGTCATTAGTAGAGCACATAGAATACTTCAAAACATATATGAAAATTAGGGAAAGGTTCTCATAGAAGGTCCTCAAGGAAGATTCTCACAAGAATATAAGGGAATATACTGCATGCCAAAAATAAAGGAGAAAATATTTTTCCAAAATTTTTGTTTCAACCACTACTGATTCACAACGAGAAGTGGGCCAATATATCCATGGAACTTATCAAGGGTCTCCCTAAAGTACATGAAAAATATTGCATTTATGTAATTGTAGATAGATTGACAAAATATACATATTTCTTTGTCATCCCTGATATTTCAAAGCTCCTCATGTGAATTTTTTTTTAAAAAAATAAGTGCTCAAGTTGCATGGACTACCTAAGAATATGGTTAGTGATAGGGACAACAAATTTTTGAGTTCCTTTTGGCAAGAAGTATTTTAATTGGTAGGCATAGAGCTCACCCTAGCAACAAATTATCACCCCCAAAGGATGAATAAATAAAAATCATGAAGAATTAGTGTAGACATCCAAATTTGACCACTTCCACATGGTCAAACTCGTCTACTTTATTCATCTATTTCGTCAATATTAATTAAATGATTTATTTAATTGATATTTCATCTTTCTACCTAAAGTCTCTAAAGTATTTCATTCAACAATTAAATACTTTACCTTACACCTTTTCCTCTCTAAATTAAATAAACATATCAATTTATTTAATTTAGTCATTTGACCTTTTTAAAATAAATTTTAAATTCTTCTTTTTTCTCTCTTTCTCACATCCTCCATAATCCTCTTCTAATTTGGATTAATTTAATTAATTCATGATTAGGATGTGCACACCCTTAATCAGGGATTAATGTCACATCCTCCAACTTTTTCCACTTGCTTCTAATCCCTTATTATTTTCCTTAATCATGTATTTGCACAACCTTAATCTAATCCCCTTGCTACATTTAGCATACCTTTTTTGGTCAACCTTCACATTTTCCACATTTAGCATTAACCCTCTTCCCCATGTAAATTTTTAATTCACATTTATTCATCCAAGATTCCTCTCCTCCCCATGTAAATTTTTAATTCACATTTATCCTTCCAAGACTCTCCTTATTCCTATGTAACTTCTAGAGCCTTTGACTTGTCACATCACTCACATGTGTCCAAGTATTCTAGAATCTTTGACTTGTCACATCACTTACATTTGTCAAAATCCTACCTTTTTGGAATCCTTGTTTTATCCACAAGATTCTTCCAATCATGTGAATTTTTAATTCTCCAACTACTTTCCTCTTCCCCATGGAGACTTTTGAGGAATTCTAAAATTCCTCAAGTGTCACTTTCATTCTCACTTGGGGACAAGAAGTTCCTTTTTGAGGAAATATTTCCATCTCCCAAAGTACTTTCAAAGTTTAATTCACATTTATTTCTCCAACTACTTTCCTCTTCCCCATGGAGACTTTTGAGGAATTCTAAAATTCTTCAAGTGTCACTTTCATTCTCACTTGGGGACAAAAAAGTTCTTTTTTGAGGAAATCTTCCCATCTCCCAAAGTCCTTTCAAAGTACTTTTCCTTCTTCCACATCATTTGTCCTTCTTCCACCTCACTTGTACCTCTTTCCATCTCATCATATCCTTAGATACCTCATTCTCCACATGACAAGATGTGAGGGTTTGTGAGTCTTCAACTCACCATAGCCCTTCATCTTGGCCATGGTGGCTCGATCTTGACCATTGAATTCTCTAGAGAATTCAATTTTCTCTATAAATACCCCCCCCATTTTCATTCATTAAAGGACCTTATGCATTTTTGTATAAAACTTATGCTTTTGTGACATTCAAGCAATAACCAAGAACTTCTTTGCATTTAAGCCATTTTGCATACTTACCTTTGTTTCCATTATCATGGCATACTTAGTCTAGATCTCATCCCACCTTGCATCCATTTCTCATCAATATTGCCACCCAAGGACCACATATTTCCAGGTACATCAAGGGCCAACCAAGAAGATCAACACAAAGGTATAACCATTTTCATTCTTATCTTTCTTTTGTGCTTAACTTAGGATAATCATTGAGGTGGTCTTGTGTTTTTTCATTTTGCATTTCTAGCTTAGTTTTACACATGTAGAATAGAAAAACAGTTGTTCAAATTTCTGGTACGCCCGGTGGATTTTTGTCAAGTCAGCCTTATTGCTTGATGTTTGTTGTGTTTTGAGTCCTTGCCATAATCAGTTTCACTTAGGTCAAGTCCAAGTTTCCTGTAGAGGGGCGTAATTTCCCTCTAGAGTGGCATACCTACCCTCCAAATGACCATTTCATCTCTTGTTCACCCATTCTGAACCTCCATTCACTTGTTCCAAACCTTCGTTCACCCATTCTGAATATTCGTTCACCTATTCCAAGCTTCCATTTGCCCATTCCAAGCCTTTGTTTGCCCATTCTAAGCACCCGTTTGCCCGTTCCGACCACCCGTTTATTCGTTCCAAGCATTCATTTCCCATTCCAAGTATCCATTTCATTGTTTAGGGAACCTGTTTCACCGTTTAGGGAACCTGTTTCATCGTACGGGGAAACCATTTCATCATTCAATGAATCTGTTTCATCGTTTAGGGAACCTGTTTCATCATTCGAGGAACCCGTTTCATCATTCGGTGAACCTGTTTCATCATTTGGGGAACCCATTTCATCATTCAAACTAGTTGGGGACCTAAAACCTTGTCGTTTTCTATGATTTAAATTCTCTCATCCCCTTTCGTTCACTGTAATTCATCTTTTAGTTCATTTGCACTTTCAAAAGGTCATTCAGTCATCACCTGCATCATATAGGCACCTTTAAAGCATCTCTAAGTTGCATCATTCATCATCATCCTTTCAATCCAAATCCCCTAAACCTTGTTTTAGAGGTTATTATATGAATTACATAGGTGTTCAAGTCTGATCATCATCCTACACATTAGTAATTGTCTTCAGCCCAATCAATCAACTTCCATCTTGAGGTAGATTCGGTGCTATAAGTCATCATCCTCGGCCCAATCAATCCATTTCCATTTTGAGGTGGATTCAGTGCTATAATTATCTATCTGTCCTTTAATTTGATCAACCGACGCCTTAAGTCACCTAGGGCAATTTTTGAATTGGGTTTGGGATCCCTTACATCAACCGATCCTGGTCCATCATCTAATCCTATGAATTGTTTCACCAAACAATCCTTATCCAATTATCCAATCAATCTTATCCAATCATCCAAATCTATCTAATTATCCAATTGATCTTATCCAATCATCCAATCAATCTTATTCAATCATCCAATCAATCTTATCCAATCATCCAATCATCAATCTTATCTAATAATCCAATCAATCCTATCCAATCAATCAATCCTCTATCCAATCCAATCAATCTTCCACCCATAATTTAGGTCATCCTTGCATTGAGGTCCACCTAGTAGTTTTGCATTTTCATGCCCGTAAAGACTAGATCACAAACCAAGAACAAAATGGCACAACCACAAGGTCAAGGTTCCCAATTGAACATCCCTCAAGATCCTAACAATGGGGAAAACATCTCTCAAGGTCCCAACAACGGTGTGAACACCTCTCAGGATCCTAACAATGGTGTGAACATCCCTCAAGACCCTCATAATAGTGCTTCATCACAATCTAACACCGACAGTCAAAATACTTCACTACCCAGTGACGAAAACATGTTCAATTAGCCTAAAGTCACCATTGATGAATACCTAAGTAATCCCACTAATGTTCAGATGAAATATCACCTCCTTGATGAGCGTGGGGATAAGAACCTCACCACTGTACTCATGAAAGGAGTAAAACTGCCATCTAGCTTTGACATGTCACAATACACCAACATGCAGCCCCCTCTAGTGCATCAAGAACCACATAATGTTCCCAAAAATTCCTATGTTCCTGAGGGTACACTCATAGATAACTGGTATCATCTTGAGTTTGGAAATACTATGATATATCAAGTTTCCAATTATCCTTCCATTCCATCTGTTGCCTCTACAACACCATATGATTCTTATGATCCCTATGCCTATGGCATGCCAAAAAACATCTCATCTGCTCCACCACTCCCACCTCAATATCCTGGTCAACCACTCGTCAACACTGGGGGCAATCCCTTTCTTGCATTGATGCCACCACCAGGATCTATTCCCACAAGCAATCTCCTACCGCCCCCTCAAGATAATAATCCTCATCAATCCATTGCCTTGCAAGCACCACCACAACATACAACTATCCCATCATAAGCACCACCACAACATACTACCACCATTTCTGTCCCCATGCAACAACATCATCAACAACCCCCACAACAAAACATTTCAATTCTGCAACAGAACATGCCACAAAAAAATGTTCCAAACCCACAACAACATACTATCACTCATATACAACTTCCTCATCAGGAAACACAAATTGCATCACACCCTCAACAACCACCCCATGGTGCCTTTGCAACAATTCCACAACAACACATCCCATCTCGCCCTCCTCATGAAAAATCACATACCCACATTCCCACACAAATGCAACATAATCCTCTCGTGCAATATCTCTACCATCCATCTAGCACATACACTGCTTATGCTAATCCGAACATCCATGTGACTACTCAAAATCCATTAGGGACGCAACCACCTCCTTACACAAATCCCCTGCAATCGTACGCCAACCCATACTAGCAATAGTCTAATCTGCAACAACCTCCATACATCACACAACAACCCAATGTCGCGTATAATCACCAAACTAATCCCTATTATACTCAACAACAACCCCCATACCAATAAGGTGCCTCATCCACGTCCTATGTCCAACAATGACCACCTCATCAACATGGTTCCCAATCTACCTCTTATTATCAACAACAACCACCTTATCAACAAGGAACATCTACGTCTTCATATTACTAAGCCGCACATAATACCCCATCCACTTCATATTATCAGCATCTGCCACCTCAACAACAGGGACCCTTTTCCTCTTCTTACCAAAACCCGATATCATCCTATCTGCCTTATTTTAATCAGTATCAACCTACACCCTCATACAATCCTAATGCTTTCATCCCATCTTCATCACATAAAAAATATCCACTCAATCCATCTAATCCAACCCCACCCATCAATAAAGATCTAGAGGATCTCAAAGCTGCATTGAAAGATCTACAAGTGGGTACATCCAAAAAATCCTTCAAGTTTGAGGAGATTTTCCCTTATCCGTTTGATTCTTCGATTTCACTTGTCCCCTTTTTGAAACATTTTGAGAAAACCAAATTTGACAAGTATACTAGAACTAAAGATCCAAAAGCCCATCTGCAGGAGTTATATGCACAATGTCAGGATGTCCAACATAATGACAATTATCCCCTACACCTGTTCCCTAGAAGCTTAGGAGGGCCGACCTTAGATTGGTTCATGGGTCTCAAGAAGGGGACAATTTCTTCCTTTGCTGATCTTTCTGAATAGTTTGTTAGATAGTTCTCCTTTAACTTGGAGAAGGACATTGACACTCTAGACCTCTTGAAGGAGAAACAATGTGATGGAGACACTTTCACAAAATACTTGCAAACGTGGAGAGCTATAGCTAGTCGTATGAAGTCTCCTCCCAATGAGAAAGAGATGGTCACCCTTTTTGTGACTAATTCCCATCTTGAACTAGCACATGCTCTTAATCTTCATTTTGTTACTACCTTTGCAAAGGTTATAAAAAAGGGCCCCATCATTGAGAGAGTGCTTGTCACAAAAGGGAAAATTAAACTGTACAACTCAGATAAGGATAAGTCATCCGGTGACAAATCCCGTTACTAGAATAAGAACAAGAATGTAGTCAATGATGGCATCATTGATACTAAACATGTTCAAGTGGCCAATGCCTCCCAGAGGCAACAACCATCCATATCCGTGCCACAGGGGAATCTTGACCTCCTCAACAATCCAACCAAAACAATCAAGGGAACAGTAAACGTCAATACACTCAATTAGGAGAACCCTTGAGTGCTGTCTTCAATAGGTTGTTGCAGGTCAATTATCCGATTACATATCATGTGACCAAGCCACCTGATGAATCCAAGCCTAAACTAGCCTGGTTTAAAGAGAATGAATACTGTGAGTTTCACAAGATTAAAAGGCATACCTTAAATAAGTGTCAAAGTCTTAAAACATACATCCAAAATCTTATAGATCGAGTTATCCATGTGGATGCTAACCAGGCCTCATTGTCCAATGCTCAATTACAAATATATCAAAATGATTTCCCCAAGCATAACTAAGGTCCTAGCACATCCAACACAAATCCTAGATCTAGTAACAACCAAGATAACAACACTAATAATATCACCTACAAGAATGTCCCACTTAACTATGAGACTCTCATCACACATATTGGGCAAGCAGAACCGTGTGTGTCTATGATACATGTCAAAAGAAAAGAGCCTCAATTTGTTGTTACCACTCATCGCACTCACATTACTATCCCTGGAGCCTCAACGTCAGCCCCATCACCTCCTGTGAGTTCTCAGTATAACATCCTCAACCATTTAGCAAAGACCGCAATGCAAATATCTATCCTATATTTGCTAAAGTCTTCTCTTGTATATCATGATATCTTGACGAAAGCTTTACAGGATGCCCGTGTCCCCAATGATATCAATCCTACACAGTTCCAAGCTCTGGTAGGACACCTTTCATCAACCTACCAACTAGGTGTCAGTCAAAACGACATGCCTACCATCAATTCCAATCACAATCAACCCCTCCATACAGAGGTTCTCGTCACTTGACATAAAGTAAAGAGGGTCTTGATAGATAATGGTTCTCCTCTCAATCTCTGTACATTAAAATTCATAAAGCAGGTAGGATATACCCACACTGATTTAAGCAAATAGATCATCACTATAAAGGCTTATGATAATGCAGAAAGGGATTTGAAGGAGTTATCGAGCTTCCAATTCAAGTTGGCCTAGTTATACAATACACCACTTGTCATGTCCTTGATTTGGACCTCCCCTACAACCTTCTTCTTGGCTGGCCATGGATCCATGCCATGCAAGCTGTCCCATCTACCTATCATCAATGCTTGAAGTTCCCGTTTAATGGAATGGAAGTTACGATACAAGTTGATCCCCAACCATTTGAATATTGTCATTCACTCAAAGCTTCTTTCCTTCATTCCCATTATTTTCCAAGAGTAGAAATGGGACAACCACCAACATCCTCATCTAATCCATCCTCTAATCCATCACCCACCACCTCATTTGCTCCATCTTCCACCTCTGATTCCACTATCACGAAGGTTCAGATCATTAACAAGGGATGTGGTGAGTATGACATGCGTACTGCTTTGAACGTGGCAACTATGCAACCCTCACCACACACATATGGTCAACCCTCTGAGTCTACACCAAAAGAAGAAAAAAAGGCAGTCCACCTTGAGCTCCAAAAATGCAGGAACCAACACTTATGTATCTCCAGTGTTACCACAATATACGCTTGAAGATGATATAAGTCAATGGATATATATTGTGAAGAATCTGAACCTAATCCCCCTTTAGAGGAATATTTTTAAGAGATGTATCCTTGGCCCTCTAAGTACACTGAGAAACACAATTATCAAGGGGGAGGTCTTGGTCTAGAAGAGCTAGGAAGAAAGTAGCTGATTGAAACTTCCATACGCCCAAAGAATTTAGGCTTAGGCTATGATGAAAAGAAAAAGGGTCCCGCAACATCAACTAGTACTTCCAACAACATTACTGCGAGCGATGGTATTTTGTAAGATATACCAGAGGAAGAGTGTATCATACACACACGATGATGTAGATCATGCAAACCTTTCCTCCATGTTCAAATGCCTATTTGTTTGCACCATCAGCCTTTCCCTTCGCCATCCCGAACTCATAGATTGGGACCTACGTGACAACACACCTCTCAACTCACTTACCTCAATAGATGCCTATGTACATCTCATGGGATTGGGGGAAGATGAATGCCCTAGTTGCAAAAATAAGAAAATGAAAAATTCAAAAGAGTCACCTAGTGAAAACCTCCTTGAGGCACTTCTTGACTCAGAAAAAGTCAAAACAAAGGACATATCTAACAGTGAAAACCTCAGTGAGGTGCTAGAAGATGGGGACATTCATCTTCCCCTTGTAGGAACACAATGGTATGAACGATCATCCATCCTAATAGAGGAAACACAAGAAATCAATTTGGGAATTGAAGAGAATCCCAAAATTACCTATGTAGCCAAGGCATTATCAGAAGAAGAGTATTCTATCATCTCCAACCTTCTTAAGGAAAGCAAGATCAACTTTGCATGGGAATATTTAGACATTCCTATGTTAGACCTTGCCTTGGTAGTACACCATCTGGATGTGCATCTTGATGCAAAACTGGTTAAGTAGAAGCTCCGCAAAATGCACCCGCAAGTTGCCCTATTGGTCAAGAAAGAATTGGAGAAGTTATTGGAAGCCAAGTTTATAAGACCCATTGATTACTCTGAGGGGATCTCCAACATCATGCCAGTAGCCAAGCCCAATGGGGATGTCAGAATATGTATAGACTTCCATGACCTCAATAAGGCTTGTCCTAAAGATGACTTCCCTTTGCCGAAAATAGATATGTTGGTTGATTTAATTGTAGGGCACAAGATGCTGTCCCTCATGGATGGATTTTCTGGAAATAATTAGATCAAGATTACACCTGAGGACCAACATAAAACAACATTCACTACACCTCAAGGTACATTTTACTATAATGTCATGCCTTTCGGTCTGAAGAACGCAGGGGCAACCTACCAACGTACAATGCCCATCATCTTCCATGATCTTATCCATATTAGCATGGAAGACTATGTTGATGATCTATTAGGAAAATCAAGAACCCAAGTAGAACACCCTACAATCCTAAGGAAAATCTTTTAATGGCTAGAGCACTACAAGTTGCGCCTCAATCCAAAAAAGTGTGTTCCGGGTTACATCAGGAAAGTTGTTGGGATTCATTGTCTCTAGGAGAGGTATAGAAGTGGATCCAACCAAGGTCAACGCAATTATGGATGTGCCTCCACCTCGTAACCTGAAATATTTAAGGAGTCTCCAGGGTAAGTTACAGTCCATCAAAAGGTTCATAGCACAATTAGCTGACAAGTGTCAACCACTCACCCACCTTCTGAAAAAGAATACATCCTTCAAGTGGGATCCTATGTGTCAACAAGGTTTTGAAAAGATTAAGGAATACTTGGTTCATCCTCCTGTCCTTATGCCTCCAATCCCAGGGAAGCCACTCTTATTGTACATCTTAGCTACTTCAGTGGCATTGGGGGCACTACTGGCACAACATGATGATTCATCTAGAGAATGAGAAATCTACTATATCAGTCAAACCTTAGTTGGCTATGATCTCAACTACTCTTCAATAGAGAAGGCTTGCCTAGCCATAGTTTTCTATTCACAGAAGCTTAGACATTACATGCTTAGTCATCCAGTCAAGTTAATATCAAAATTTGACCCGCTTAAGTATTTTCTATCTAGAACAACTTTAACTGGTTGAATGGCTAAATGGGTCAGGCTGATAAGTGAGTTTGATATAGAATATGTGGACCACAAAGATATTAAGGGATAGGTGACCATGAATCAGTTAGCCGATGCTCCCCTGATTGATGCACATCCTTTAGTAACAAAATTTCCTGATGAAGAGGTCTTTATAGTAGCTGAAGTCATCACATGGACACTATACATTGATGGGTCATACACACATAACAGATTAGGGGTAGGCATTTTGTTTGTCACCCCCAAGGTGATTACATCCCAAAGTCATTCAAACTAGCCTTTCCATGCACAAACAATATAGCAAAGTATGAAGCTATTCTCACCGGCCTTAGAATCACAATCAAATGGAATATCACTTACATAATCTAGTCTTTGGCAATTCACAATTAGTCATCAAATAGGTCAATGATGAGTTCCTAACAAATGATGAGAAGCTGTTACCTTATAAATGCATGGTCGATGAATTTAAGAAGTCTTTCACCTCTATTCAGTTTGACCAGATCCCTAGAGTACAAAACAAAGTTGTTGAAGCGATGGCTACAATTGGTTCCTCAATTGACATGCCCAAGGATCAGACAAAGTGTAAATTCTTGGTTGAACAACTTTTAATCCCCACATACGATGTCCCTAAAAGTGAGATGGTGTGTGAAATCATAGGTACTGGCTCCCCATGGTATCATGAGATCTATGCTTATCTTCACGACAACATCCTACCCGCTGACCTTACTCGCAATCAATGCAAATCATTCATCCAATGTACATCCCATTACATCATCATAGGTGATACTCTTTATCATCGTAGATATGATGAAACTCTTCTTCGATGTCTGAATGAGACCAAAGCTCACACCGCATTGACATAAGTACATAGTGGTGTTTGTGGGGCCCACTCAAATGACATGGCCTTAGCTAAGAATATTCTCAAGGATGGTTACTTTTGGAATACATTGGAGCATGACTCTTGTGAATTCGTGAAGTGCTTACCTTGTTAGCAACATGCAGAGTTGATACATGCTCCTGCTCAAGATCTGCAACCCATCGTAAGACCATGGCCTTTCTCTCAGTGGGGTTTTAATTTAGTCAGAAAGATATATCCTCCATCCTCTGATGGTCACACCTTCATTATCACTGCCACTGAGTACTTCACTAAGTGGGTGGAATCCATACCACTCTCCCAGATAACGGGTACTCAAATATCCAAATTCATCCTTTATCATATTCTCTACCGATATGGCATCCCCTCCACCATCATTTCCAAGAATGGAAAACCATTCAAAAACCAGCCTGTAAAAGAACTATGTGACACCTTCCATATCTAGCATTGGTGGTCCACACCCTATTACCCTCAAGGTAATGGATAGGCGAAAGCCACTAACAAAACTTTGATCAAAATCTTGAAAAAGGTTGTCAACAGTACTGGTTGAGATTGGCACCTCCACATCCACCCTTCCCTTTGAGATTATCACACATCCATCCACACTCCCACTGGTGCCACTCCATATTCCCTTGTTTATGGTGTTGAAGCTATCTTTCTAATTGAAGTTGAGATCCCATCTCTGAGAATATCTTTTAAGAATCTCATCACTGAAGAAGACTAATGGGTTGCTCGACTCGCTCAATTGGAGCTCCTAGATGAAAAGAGGATCAAAGCATACAATCACCTTTAGGTGTATCAAAATTGTCTCAAGAGAAATTACAACAAGAAAGTCTGCCCCGCCAATTTAACATTGGAGATCTAGTTCTTAAAGAGAATCAGTGTACCCAACAAGACCGAGACAAGAAAGAAAAGTTTGAACCTAATTGGTTGGGTCTTTATGTTATTACTGCAAAGTATGGATCATGGGTGTACCACCTTGCCACACCTAAAGGGGAGCCCTTTGATGAGCCTATCAAAATCATGCACTTGAAGAGGTTCTACACCTAAATCAACTGAGGTATCGTATCCTGTCAATATCCAAAAAATACAAAAAAATCCAAAAATCCAAAAAATCCAAAAAAAATAGTAAAGAGAAATAAATTCGTCCTATGGTGAAAACCACCTTTGGTGGCTTCTTGGATAAGTATGGTTGGTGAAAACCTAGTAACATGCATCATCCATAGAGAGCTTAATCATTATCTAACTTGTGTCCTAGTTACTGCATGCCTCCATCCATCTTATCTTCACATTCGATTCCTAACATCCTATCCTATCCCATCACTCCATTTGCATCTCATCCTTGGCCATTTGGTATGTTTTGATTGAGCATTGGATGATTATCAGCTATCCATGATCCTGAGGTTTTCCATCCTAATATGAGCTTATGTCGGTTTCACATCATCATCTAGGGTCCTTCACCATGTCAGTTTCATCTAGTTCCTATCTTGTCCTATCAATCCTTTTGGTCTTTGTCGAACTACGTTGCCCTTGCACTTTCATGTAGGAAAGGCCGATCATTTGATTTGCCCCTAGGGCATTTTGAGCATCCTGTTTTGATCATCCATCATCTGTCTCCATTGTCCCCTTTTAGCTCTTATCCATGGTCAGTCATTGTTTGTATTTTTTGAACTACGTTGCCCTTGCGCTTTCACGTAGGAAAGGCCGATCTTTTGATCCACCCCTAGGAATTTTCTTTTTTTTGACATCGTTTCCATCACTCGTCTCCACTAGTCCTCTTTCTGATCTTATCCATGGTCTTTTCTTGAACTATGAGGGCTCTGCGCTTTCACGTAGGCAAGGCTAATCTATGATCAGCCCCCAAGCCCCTAGGTTTGTAGGGTGTGTCGGTCTTTTGTCTTGTCTTTTGTGTCATGTTGTCAAGTGTGTCCCTATCTAGTTGGTCCTTCACAAATGAGATCCTCTAGTATCGAAAGATTTGATTAGCATCAAAAATCCTGCGTCATATGGGTCATCTTAGTTTAGTATCCATCATCGGTCTCAACAGGATGCATCCTTCCTAACAGACCTCATCAATCCAATCCACCCCCTTTGATCCTATGGCAAGGGATGTTTGAAATTGATTGTGATCTTTTGCTACTTTTGGCTTTTGTTTATTATTTTAGCTTCTTATTACAACTAGTCAAGGTCGCCATAATCTATCATATTAGGGTGTGTTTTAATGGGTTAACACAAGGGCATATCTTGATCATTTATTGTTGCTGTTTGCTGGGTGGTCCCATGTAGTACCCACCTGGATCTCTAAGATCTTGCGTTATGTTGGGACATCCCTTTGTGCTTGTGGTTATCTCAATGCCTAGCCCGACCAAAGTCTTTATCACTTTGGGGTGTTGGGATAGCCTTGTCTGTTGTGTTTGTTTTATGCATTAGATGCGAACTTGCCTTGGTTTCATATACCCTAGCATCTGGTGTCTTATGCTATAGCAAAAATCAGTGCTCCGAAGATGGAAAATTAAATTAGGATTGCATTTCATAATCAATTTCGTTGCATTTATCCCTATCCATTAACCTATGATTTTGGTTGTGCAAATATTCACCTTCTCTTTCTCCCGTTCTTCTTAGGATATCAACTATTTTCGACAGGTGCAATTTCACACCATCTACCCATGCAAGTTCTTATTGACACTTATGCTTATACATGTTACATTATAGGTTCATTGCATTTGCATTATTATATTATATTAAGTTAGGTTTTAGTATTCTAAACATCTTAGATTCCTTTTTATATCTGTACATTTCGATCTTAATTTATATCATGAACATATTACATGAATCACCACCTGCATCACACAATGTTAAGTTCATATCCATCATAGATAAAATCATAAAACATGCATCACATCCTACACTACACACATTAGTTGCATCCATATAAACATCAACATATGACATCATAAACATATGCATGTATTACATCATCATGATCACCCATCATAAAATCATAAACATACACATATGCATAAATAGAACCATCCATCATATACATAACATGGTGTCAATAAGAGCTATCACACAATATACAAACCAAAAATGTCCACTACATAGCTCATAATAATGACCATATCATCAAATTACATATCCATCGTATACATCATAATCAAAAAATAAAGTACCAGCACAAGGATATAAATCAAAAACAAGTTTGTACTGTCCATCCTACACCTGTCAAAATCTGACATCTTGTCATCTACCAAATGAGCTGCCCACGTCTGACCTCTGTGGAGAGTTGGGCACTGGTCCTCTGTGAGGGAGGGTCCCTTGTGACTCACTGTATCCTCAGGTCTATGTCCCCAATGTATGGGATAGTGCAAGCCTCTGAGGAGCCTATTAGACATAATGAATTGTGCACTGCATTAGATCTGGAACCGCATGCTGATAAGCGATCATCTAGTAGGTCGCCTCCCTCATGTACTTAGAACTCTTTTCAGCCTAATATTTGGTGGCATTGTGCTCATGCCTGTATCTATCTCGATCTTTGGTAATAACTCCCCTCTCCTGTGTCCATGCATCCTATGCCAACCTAAGTTGATCTCTCTCTGCTCCCAGCCGCACCACCTGATCTGTGGCCCTATCCCTCTCATCCTGCATTTGTGCCTACATAGCCTATATCTATGCCTACAATCTCTACACCTCTAGCCCTATCTTGCCCCCCTCACCCTATGCTGCCTATGCCTGACTCTGTGCCACACCTCTCTCCATGATCTCTACTCAAGCCACTACTGCATCCCTCTTCCCTTGTAGGGTCCACATCTATCTATGTGCAACATCCATCTCCTCTTGCATCCCTTGTACCCGTGACTGTGCCCTATCTCTCTCACCCTGGAGGGCCTGCACCTCTGCATGTATCATGTCTGTCTCCCTTTGCATAATATCTAACTAGGCCTCTACTGCCTCCGCCCTCGCCCTCACATCTCCAAGTGTTGTCTCTGTCATAGGCACCCTGTCCTGGAGCTCAATCCTCTCCCTCAACAACCCTATCACCTGCGCCCTCAACTCCTCCATCTCCCTCTCGGCTTGCTGTCGATCCTCTCTTGGACATGATTTACTGCCCCTCTAGGCTCCTGCTGTCCCCTGACCTATGCTATAGTCATTGTTGCCTGTATTCTTTCTTGATCCCAAGTCACCCTAGCCAGCTCACCACATACTCCCTGCACCTCTACTCACAGATCATCTCTCTCCCTCTCCACGTCCTATACTTGTGAGGTCAGGTGATCAAATATGAAACCATAATCCATCTATCCCTTTGCTTGGAATCTGTGCACCTCAGCCTCTACTATGTTATCCATAGCCTTGCCTAGGCCCCCCTCAACAATACGATAGGGTCCTCAATTGTTACACCTGATACCATCACCAATGGCTCCACCACACGAACGTCAAAATCCATAATATCTGGCCCTGCCTCATCATGCCCCTGCTCAACTCCAATCACCACCTGAACTCTCCTTGGTCATCCCCTCTGCCCAACCCTCATTTTCCATTCTAAAAATATCACCTCCCCCTTAGGTTCCTCTCTCCTCACTCATCCCCATCTCTGGCTCATGGGGCTCCTACTCAACTTTGATCTCCACTTGGGCCCTCCTCCGCCATCTACTCCTCCTCACTGCCCTCCTTGGTTCTCCTATGACCCTAGTCTCACCCTGTCCTCCATCTTGTTGTCCTACAAGCCCCACATCCTCTTGCTCAGCCTTGCTCTCCACCTGACCTCTCCTCAACTGTCCTCTGCTCCCAACGCCCGTCTACTATCCCACAGCTCCCACCTCCACCTCAGGCACATCCAACATCTCAACTTCTATCCCTCTCCCATCACCCTGTTGTATTGCATCTATCTCCTCCTCCTCATCCATCCTCACTCTATGCCTCCTCCACTGTCTCCTCCTCATCCTCTCCGGCTGTCCTGCGGCCCTGATCTCACCCTGTCCTCCACCCTGTTGTTCTGTAGCCCCACTACCCTAGTTGCCTCCTATCCTCTCTACTACTATCCCCTCCTCTCTGTACCCTCACTAGCCAATTGTCACTCATCCTCTGATCAAAACCCTAAGGCCCCCACAATGGGCTCCTCCAATGTAATCCTCTCCAACCGGTGGTTGCGGAACCACCTGGAATATCGCCTTGTCAACCTTGCATCTACCTCCCCAACGACCCTCCATGGGTAAAGCACTAGATATAATTTCTCCCAGTGGCCTCTAGAAAACCTTGGAAAAATTGGCTCCCTAATGGCCGCTCTCAACTGATTCATTGAAACATGTTAGGACCCAGTGGGATATCCTATACAATCCCAAACTATCTGGCCACTCTGTCTGACCTATGCGCCTCCACTATGCAGGGCTCCCTCCCAACTAAGAAGCATTTGGTCATGAAGTAGCCTCGCTGTCTCACCTCATCATCTCTCCATCTCGTAAATCACCGAAACATGTATGGCCACCACACTATGTGCTCCTCCTGCAGGTCATCAAAGTCCCTCCATCCATCTACATCCCCCTGCCCCTCATAATGCCAAATTTAATTCTCATCCTGATCATACCACCAAGCTATAGGTGCTGTATCATCTGCCCATCCTCTCCTCACCACTCTTGGCTTGGTGATACTAATGTGTTCCCAGGCTCATACCTATAACAACATCACATGTGTCACGCTAAGCACCTCTTAGTAATAGATGATGTGCATGTCTCTATAAAAATGTGCCAGTACATATGTGCCCCATGAAAATTTCCCTTCTCTCCCCTCGACAATATGTCGAATCATCTCCATAAACCTCAGACTACAGAAGCGCCTGCTTCAGTCTAGAAGCAGTAATCCAATGATCAGTCCACATAGATAAAGTGGTAATGGTGGCACCCTCAATATTAGACATCGATCCACATCCAATTTCCCTCTCTGCACAAGTAGGTCATCTCGCCCAAACAACACCCATACTGTGTGATCCAACTCTGCCCCTGTCGATATCACCTCACTCACTAGACGCCTTGCTATGGGTAGCCTAAAAATGTGCCACACATCCTCCTGTGTCACTGTCATCTCCCTCGTCAGAAGATGGAATGTCGATGTCTTCGAGCTCCATCGCTCGATGCACTCTGATTGACGAGTAGCCTAATAAGTGCAACAATCATGCCTACTCCAAAGCATGATGATCCACTCTGGTCATGGCCACAGTAGTCGCTGCCAACACCTCTGAGTGTCTCTCATGGGTCTGCAATGAGTCAAAACTCTGCATCCATAATAACTCGCATGTCAGTCCACTTACCTTTTTCTTTTTTCTTTTTCCTCTCCCAGCCTCGAGAAATCATTTTGCTAATCTTTTTTCTTCTTTTAGCCTGTCTTTCATTTCTTCTGGTTTCTTCCCTCTCTTCGGGTGCCCCCTGGTTTTGGGCGCAATCATCCCGTTCTGGGGTGAACTCACCCTAGTCGGCGGGCTGACCTGCCCCAGGCCCAAGGTAGACCCACCCCGGCTTGATAGGTGGATCCGCCCTGAGTGCGGGGCGGATACGCCTCGAGCTCGGGGTGAGCTTGCTCGATGCTCGGGCGAGCCCACCTCGATGTGGGGTAGACCCACCCTCATCCAGGGTGGACCCGCCTTGGTGTAGGGCAGACCTACCTCGGCACGGGGCAGACATGCCCCCGTAAGGGGAGGACCCACCCCGAAAAACATAACCCAGGGACGTGCCTCCCCTCTCTTGTATCCCCTTTGCCCATCCTGGGCATTCTTTTTCATTTCTGGGGTGCATTTACCCTCTGATTGGGAAAATTCACCCCCCCTTCCCACGACTCTAACTGCCAATTTTTCCCACCCATTCGGCGAAATCAATTTTTTTCCCCCAACCCATTTTTCTAAAACTACCCCGAAAGCAAAACCCAACTTTTAAAATAAGCATAAAAATTAAAAAATACATTAAAAATGCTTAAAATCACAAAACAGGGTTTTGACTCTAACCTGGCATGGAACAACGTGCTCATGGTAAAATTGATGCACCTCATCCCCCCCAGTGGATGATATCCGAGTCATAATCCTCCGACATCTTGTCTCCTCATCTCCTTCCTCTCGTCTTCTCTCTCTCTCACTCAACTGTCACTATGCAAATGGGGAGTGGTAATTTCTCAAATTACCTTATACAACTTTTCCCTCCCTTTTTACCCCTTTTAAGTGAAGGGTATTTTTTCCCCTTTATTTAAAATTCTTTTAGCTCAACTAATTCCCTAACTTCCCAGTGCCACCATTTGCAAACCGTATCTCCGTTCGACTCCATTCAAAAGCCAAAACTGCCTAGTTTTTCGGGTTCTATCCAACCGTGCCCTCCATTTCTTCCTATTGAGAAGTTTCTTGGGGCCCCTTTTTCTTCCCCAACTACCCTCTCAAGGGGGCATACCCTACCATTTTCCCCATTCCTCTGTCATGGTCATTCCCTCACAAGATTGGGGCATCTCCCTTTATTCCCCTCTGTTCAGGCAGCTCACACATCTCCTTCCATGCTAGGGCATCATTTTCTAGTCGCTTCCTCTTTAGAGTCATCTGTATTTTCTTTTCTTCAAAACATTGTTATTTTAACAATATTTCAAAGAGGGGCAAAATGTAGACATCCAAATTTGACCACTTCCACATGGTCAAACTCATCTACTCTATTCATCTATTTTGTCAATATTAATTAAATGATTTATTTAATTACTATTTCATCTTTTTTCCTAAAGTCTCTAAAGTATTTAATTCAACAATTAAATACTTTACCTTACACCTTTCCCTCTCTAAATTAAATAAACATATCAATTTATTTAATTTAGTCATTTGACCTTTTTAAAATCAATTTTAAATTCTTCATTTTTCTCTCTTTGTCACATCCTCCATAATCCTCTTCTAATCCAGATTAATTTAATTAATTCATGATTAGGATGTGCACACCCTTAATCAGGGATTAATGTCACATCCTCCAACTTTTTCCACTTGATTCTAATCTCTTATTATTTTCCTTAATCATGTATTTGCACAACCTTAATCTAATCCCCTTGCTAAATTTAGCATACCTTTTTTGGTCAACCTTCACATTTTCCACATTTAGCATTAACCCTCTTCCCCATGTAAATTTTTAATTCACATTTATTCATCCAAGATTCCTCTCCTCCCCATGTAAATTTTTAATTCATATTTATCCTTCCAAGACTCTCCTTATTCCTATGCAACTTCTAGAGTCTTTGACTTGACTTGTCACATCACTCACATGTGTCAAAGTATTCTAAAATATTTGACTTGTCACATTACTTACATGTGTCAAAATCCTACCTTTTTGGGATCCTTGTCTTATCTACAAGATTTTTCCAATCATGCGAATTTTTAATTCACATTTATTTCTCCAACTACTTTTCTCTTCCCCATGGTGATTTTTAAGGAATTCTAAAATTCCTCAAGTGTCACTTTCATTCTCACTTGGGGACAAGAAGTTCCTTTTTGAGGAAATCTTCCCATCTCCCAAAGTACTTTCAAAGTACTTGTCCTTCTTCCACCTCACTTGCACCTCTTTCCATCTCATCATATCCTTGGACACCTCATCCTCCACATGGAAAGATGTGAGGGCTTGTGAGTCATCAACTCACAATATCCCTTCATCTTGGCCATGGTGGCTCGATCTTGACCATTGAATTCTCTAGAGAATTCAATTTTCTCTATAAATACCTCCCCATTTTCATTCATTAAAGGACCTTATGCATTTTTGTATAAAACTTATGCTTTTATGACATTCAAGCAATAACCAATAACTTCTTTGAATTTAAGCCATTTTGCATACTTACCTCCATTTCCATTATCATGGCATACTTAGTCTAGATCTCATCCCACCTTGCATCCATTTCTCATCAATATTGCCATTCAAGGACCACATATTTCTAGCTACATCAAAGGCCAACCAAGAAGATCAACACAAAGGTATAACCATTTTCATTCTTATCTTTCTTTTGTGCTTAACTTAGGATAATCATTGAGGTGGTCTCGTGTTTCTTCATTTTGCATTTTTAGCTTAGTTTTGCACATGTAGAATAGAAAAATAGTTGTTCACAATTTGGTTGAGGAATACTTGATGAATTATGCTTCAAATTAGCAATTCACTTGAGTTAAGAGGTTACATCTAGGAGAGAACTACTACAATAACACATTTTGTATTTTCATTGGTATGTATCCTTTCAAAGTGCCATATGGATATGAAGCCCCAAGTTTTGTTGATATAATATTTAAAGATTGCAGGGTATTGACAACTAGTGACTTAGTTAATTCAAGTTAAGAAATATTGAAGCTACTTAAATAAAACATACAAAAATCCCAATATTTGCAAAATATTTATGTTGATCAACATTGTATGAAGAGGTATTTTGAGGTAGGAGACATGGTTTATTAAAGGATGCAACATTACAAGTAGTCCTCTATCGAAATGAGTGGAGTTGATAATATAGCTAGATCCATAGTAGAAGCCTTACAAAATTTTGAGGAGGATAGGTGAAATGGCTTATGAGATGGAACTTTTAGAATATAGATCTAGATCCATAGTATTGTTCATATCTCAAGTTTGAAGAGGATGCTTGGATATTGTATTGCAATTTCAATTAATCTAGCACCCATAGATAATGAGGACACATTGATTTTTGTGCCAGAAGAAATAATAGATACTAGGGTGAGGAAATTAAGAAGAATCCATGTCATAAAATATCTATTGGAAGAATGAAGAACATATCATTATGAAACTTTTATGTTGTCATTGATATCACCATGTTATATGAGTTGCAACTGGAAGTTTAAGTTCTAGCTTGATTTGGTATTTTGAACCGGTATGTAGTTACTATCCTTTGGTATTTTGGTTCGTAATCCTTTGCTGATGAATATCATAGCTTGCAATTTTGAAAAATGGTTTTTGGATGTTAGAAGGTTATATATTCATAATCTCTTGTGCACAGGTGCTCGCATGGCGAGTTGGCATTATCCTGTTGTTGCATTTTGTTATTAGATCTATCCTTGGCCAACCTAATGTATAGTTGATGTTATAATGAATTGTTTTTGTGTTGTAGATGTATTTGTGACCTATCTTAGGTCCGTGCTGACATGTTGTAGCATACTATATGCTTGAATTGTTTTTGGAAAGGTTTTGCATGAGATTGAAGTTGATAGTTAATATTTTTGGTGAATAAGGGTTGCATCTAATTAGGTCGACCTAATTGATGCTTGCAGATATGTCAGATTATATATATATATATATATTGGATAGTTTTTTATATTGGTGTTGTTGAAGAAGCGAAAAAGAAGATAGAAAAGTATGCAAAGATGATGAAGTGTGTAAAGTTAGTTTACTAAGCATCAAAGGAACTGAATCTGCACACTTGTCAGGTGTAACTTTATCAATTCAATTTTTGGTTGTAAGCCATTTCTATATTGTATCTTTATAGGAAGTGAGCCTCCCTTTTTGGATAGTGAGTCCTAGCAGTAAGCCACCCTTTGTAATATCTTATAACCAGTTATACTATATTGTGAGCTAATCATAACCGTGGTTTTTCCCATTTTGGGTTTTCCACGTAAAAATCCTGGTGTTCATGTGTTGGGTGCTTTTATGTTGTGTTAATGCTCTTACTCATTCTTACTGTTATATGCATTGAAATATTTGGATGGTGTTTTTTCAACAAGTTTAAGAAGATATTGATTCACCCCCCCTCTCAGTATCTTGGGTATTCAACAATTGGTATTAGAGCCAGGTTCCTCCGAAGAAGCCTAACAACTTGAGGAAGATCTTAAAGATTGAACAAGTGGATGATAAAGAACTTTGGGCTGCTCTTGAAGATCCTGACAAGGCTGAATATGAAAATAAAGATTTGAAATAAAATATTGATGAGGAAAATGAATGCATCTGGAAATTGAAAGAGCAATTGAAGAAATTCAAAGAAATACATAGAGAAGTAAGTGAGTAATTAAAACAAGCAAATGAAGAGATCACCGGATTGAAGGTGCAAGTGGAGGAAAATAAGAGAATTGAAGATTGTCTGAATACAGTGGTGCAAAGCAATACTGATGAATTCTCAAGGCTTGAACAAGAAGTGGTAAACCTGGAAGCAGATCTGGAAAAAGCAAAACTTTGTGAAGACAAGTTCAGAAAAAGCTCCACCAAGCTTGATGAGTTGATTGCAGAATAGAAACCAACTAAAGATAAAGGTGGTTTAGGAATGGAAGCAGGTGAAAGCTCAAAGGCTATGTCAACCTCAAACACAATGGAAAATCAAAAGACTCAAGATAAAGGAAAATAAAAAAGAAATCCAAGAAGCTTTGCTAGAAGACCACCTATCAGAAAACCAAATGCTCAAAGGTATCCATCTTTCAATGGTGTTTTCCTTTCATGCAATAAATTTGGTCACAAGGCAATGGAGTGTAGAAGTAGAATAAAATAGTATGCTAGTTCCTTCTTTGGACAATGCTTTGCATGCAAGAAAGTTGGACATAGACCTAGTGAATGCAAAACTTAGATGATGAATTGGTTTAATGGAGGTAGAATGAATCAATATTTTATTGGCTACTACTATGCTTGTAATAAGTTTGGAAACAAAGCTAATTAGTGCAAATCAGGGGTTAATGGAGGTCAAACAAATCAGAAAAATGTTGTTTCCTACAACTTGCAACAAAGCCAGACACATTTCAAGAGTATGCAAAAGTAAAGGGGGAAAACAATCTAATCCGGTAAAGAAGAATGAACCAGTGAAGACAATTGACAAGAATGAGGTTAAGCAAGAAATGAACAAGATATGGAAGAAGAAAGAAGAGCCAGTAACATCAAGTGAGTCTGTGCCCTCATTTGGTGCAGAAAATTCCTCTGACAATCAGACTCAACATGGTCTTAGGGGGAGCATTAACAAAAAAATATTCAACCCCCCTAGATATCTTATGTGTCAAACTTTGGCACAAAGATATGTTATAGAGAATGAATAGAAAAATCTTATGCAAAAGGAACCAGAAGAAGAGTTGCAGGAATGATCATTTGCAGAGAAAATTAGGGTTTTTTTTTAATTTTAGTGCAATGAAGAAGGTTTTTATCATCTTTTTGAATTCTACCACATTTAAATCAAATTAGGGCAGCTCATTGATCTATAAAGCGGATTTGTAAGGAATTTTGATCACTTGTGTATTTGAAGAAAGTGAAGAGCGATTTGGAGCACTCTTGAGGTGATTTGGAGAGTGAGCTGTGCAAACCCTAGTTCTTGTTTTCGTGAAAGAAAAATGTATTTTATTCTTTTGTGCTTTTGTGGGTTTGTGTGAATCTTCTTTCTTAATTCATTAGAGCTCGATTTGTGGAAAAATGGAAAGCCCTGTAATCGTAAATGTGTCAGAAAGACCTAGACCTTCTTACAAGAAGTATTCCATGAAGGTATTCAAAGACGACACTATGGGTGCCTTCTTATCGATTCCTCATGGTGTCATGCCCATTGAAGACACTAGAATGTACATTTTTGTTAAGAATGAGGAGTATAATCACAACAAATTGATAGGTATATGACATAATGAGCTCACTGGGGATGATTTCTTGATAAAACCTAAGTATGCAAATATTGCTGTGAAGAATTTGGATCAGTGGAATTATTTTCCTAACTTTAGCTCCACTATTGATGACAAGTATGTTAAACCAACTCTTAGTAGAATTTATGATAAGTTTTTGTGGATTGGAAAACCTCACCTTATAACCAAGGAAGTGATTAAGGCAGTTACTGAACTCTGTGATACCAGACTGGTACTGGTGTTGAAATCTATGGAGAATGAAGTGGTGATGGAACTCACTAGAGCAACATTGTTGGGAATAGGATGCCATTTAATTGCAATCCTAAACATATTTCAAGTATCTCTTAAGTCCTTGGAAAGTGTTCCCCAACACTAGGATTAGAAAGAGATTAAATTCGAATGAAATGAACATGTTAATTGACATTTGCAATTAATTCTAAATGATAGGAACATGTGAGGGCGTCCAAGAAGGGTTCCTAAATAATAGGAGCATATGGGGCACCCACATGGAAGGTGGAACTCACCTTGAGTTAAGTTAACTGTCTGGAGAAAAAGATAACACTTCAGTAATTCATGTAAAGATCCCAGAAGTTAGGGATTGATGTTTACATGCATGGAGTTCAGTTCAATTCAACTCAAATTAGTTTAGTTCAATTCAATATCAGTTTAGTTTAGTTTAGATCAGTTTAGTTTAGTTTAGTTCAGTATCATTTTATTTCAGTTCAATTCAGTTCAGTTCAGTTATGGTTTAGTTATCTTTGGTTGCATGTAGTTATTTTAAGTTGCATGTTAGTTGAATTCAATTGACTTGAATTGCATGATAGATAATAGGTGACTACTTACAATTAATAGGGGATGATTAATCATGCATGATATTTGCACGAATGGTGGAGAGATATGTTTTAGTTAACAGAGATTGACTTGGACCCACCTTGGCACCCAAGTTGGCATCTTGGAGTTAACACTTTTGCATGATAAGATATTTTATAAGGACAAGTTAAGTGGGCCCATTCTTGGATGCCAACTTTGAGGAGAAGCTTACAAGATATCTTCATAATCAATGTTGAGTTAGGACTTTAGTTTTGGATGCCCAAATTGATGAAGGACTTGGTTTGACATTATTTTTCATGAAAGAACTCTACTTGCAAAGAATAGGCATAGGTTTTGTGAGATAAGCTTTGTGCTTTGTAATTGTAAACTCTATGGAGTTTACAAGGCTCATTATTGTCTATAAATTGCATCAAGTTGAAGAGAGTTTTATCATATTTTATTGCAGGTTGTGAAAAAGAATTGTTGAAGGCAAAACAAGCATCTCAAGCAAGGATTGATAAAAAAATTATTGTAATCTTGTTCTAAGGTTAAATAATTCAAGCACTATTGATTTTGGTGGTGGAGTTTTTTCCCAAAAGGGTTTCTCCACAGTATATGCTATGTCACTTCTATCTTCTAGTCTTATTCTTCTACAATCTTTTGTCTACTTCTACAAATGGTAAAATGAATCTAAACAAATAATCATCCACAAAGAAATTGTAACAAATAACACTTAATTAGATCTACAATATAATATTTTTACAAGTTTTAAAGCTACTTAATTACCTCCATTTTCAACAAACATTTGACAAAAGGGCTCTTGCAACAAAGTCTATTACCAATCTTGTTGTGAAGTATGCAACTATAATGATCTGTCACAAGATCTACTTCACAAATAGGGAAAACTCTATGTCTGCTACAACTATATACACCAGATATGAAATGGCAACAAATGGTGTAGAATATGATATGTGTGAACATCTCTGACAACAATTATTTGAAAACTTGAAGATGACAAGGGAGAAGAAATATGCATTTAAGTTTGGTTCCCTAATTGTTTGTTTGTTGTTCTACTTTCTTAGAAGACTTCCTAGAAGAGATGATATGGTAATATGGGATACATCAATACTTATTTCACATCAAAATTTTGATTATATCCACAACTTGGGTGATCTAAAGAGTCGAGACAATGCTCTAACAACATTCTTTGCTATCTTCAAAAGCAACATGAATGAACACGAAAGGATTCCTAGGAAATTTGTTGAAAAGTACAAGAATGACATCATATTTCATGTCTCCATAGATGAGTGCATGATTGAATCTGTTGAACCCCAGACTTTTTGGATTCAATCATTGGGTTATGAAATTACAGAGGATGAAGCAAAAGGCTATGTGCAAGTTTTGTTGAAAAGTCCAAAAGATAACAGTGAACCTAGAGTTGGCACTTATGAAGAAAAAAATATGGAAATTACTTGAAGCATAAGAAACCTGTGATAAGAAAGAATGTAGATAAAAAGCTTAGAGAGGCTGGCTTCACTAATGAATAGATTGCACAAGGAAGAGCCATGGGAGAACAGATGGCTAGAGAATCATCAAGACTGAGGAGATCCGACAAGACTACTCCTTCCAAACCAATCACAGCCCTTGCATCAGTAAAGATGGAGCCTAGTGTTCAACGTAAAGGAAAAGGCCCTGCTCCTTCCAGACCCACTACAAGATCTGGAAAAAAAAGGAAAGAGACTCCTTTGGTGGCACCATTCAAGAGAGGTAATAAGGAAAAGGCTACAAGGGAAAAGAACCTTAGTATCACTGAAGAGCAAGAAGAAGAAGAGGAAAACCCTACAACTAAATTGGTAAAAAAGAAGAAAGGGAGCATGTCCTTTGGTGAAGGTGCTTCACAAGAAGCAAGTGTTGGCACTAAAAGATATCTATATGTGTCATCCTTCGAAGAAGATGAAGAATAGGGTTTTGGTGTTCATGTGCACACCAAACCAGACTTGAAGAAGGAAAAAGTGTCAGAAGAAGCATCTCCAAACTAGGAAGAACAAAATGCCTCACCGGTAAGACCTGATTCCCCTCTTAGATTAGAGACATTGGTTAATAGCTTGATACATTTTAAAGATATGTTGCAACCTACAACAAAAATTGATACTCAAGTAGGGAGAGAGGATAGAAAAACATTGATTTTGGCTATTATTCAATATGTTATCACTTTGGAAGTCAGTTGGGACTATGTTAAGAACAATGTGCCTGAGAAATTGTGGGAAGCCCTGATGAAAAGAAGATCAGAGGCTAATGAGTTGGAAGAGAAGATAAGAAATGAGGCATTTGAGAAAATTGGGTCCTCTTTGACCCCAAATGATTTGGAAACCTTGAAGAAGGTATGCTCAAAGATGTTTTGGATGAAGAAAAGAGTAAACACTTTGATGAAAAAAGATAAAAAGCTGTCAATGAGAGGATACTAGTTATGGGCCAAATCATGCATGATCCATGAAGAAAACAAAGCATAATGGAGCCACCAATACTTGAATCTCAACAAGATCAATCAATCAAAATTGAAAGTAAACATTTTATCAAGAAACCTAACATGCTAATCTTATGAAAGCTTTAAAGAAAACATCTACTCTAATCCATTGAAATTTATCTTGTTGTGGAATTGGTGTCATGTTGATGTGGACCGACGACCCTTTCCCAATCTCATGATAGTGAGCTTGTTTCAGTCGATTCTATGGAAGAGAATTGGTGAAACCATGATGTTTGATGTATGAAAAACCTAAATTATGCACAAAATGAACATGATGCAAGCTAAGTTACCATGATTTTATACTATAAATGATCTAATTATGTAATTTCTAAGCTAATTTAAGCTAAAATGATGCTAAAAGATGAAAACCATAATTTATTTACAAACTAAGATGGATGCATGGAAGCCATTAATGAAAGCTTGAAGCTATTATGCAACTAAAACAAACTGAAAATAAACTAAATGTGTGCAAAGTGAGAGTATGGATGTGAGTAAATTCAACAACATGACTTTGCAATAAAAGATGGATCCATTTGTCTCCAAATAGTGATTTATTTATAGGAGAATAGATGAGGAATGAATGGTTGAGATTAAAAAGCTCAATCAACGGTTTAGGATGAAAGAGATGAGAGACATGGACCATGGATTCTCATCAATGGATGAAAATTCAAGATGAAGATTAATCAAAGGCTCACAATTACCTGAAACAAACACACTTTTGACCTGCTCACATAGGTCAAAGGTAACTTGCTAGAAAGGTAAGAGGGTTAGCTTGCTTTTGAAGCTAAGTGAGTTGATTGGAGGAGAGGGAATATTCCTTAGAATATTCCATTAGGGTGAGGAAAAAGATGATTTTACAAATTAAAACAAAGTTTTAATTGTGCAAAAAGGATAAAGAATATTCCATGGGAATATTCCTTTGATTAGAGGAATAATTAGTTTAATTGCTAATTAAACAAGGTTTAATTCATGCAATTAGGGGATTAGAGGAATTAGATGATATTTATCAAATTAGATGATTTAATAAATAGGGGAGGGATGAAATGATATTTAATTAAATAGGATAGGGTTATTTAATTAAATAAGATGACTTAGGAGATTAAATCAAATATTTTGATTTATTTAATTTAATTAGATGAAGTGTTAGTGCGAAAAGAGGTGAATTAACCCAATTTAATTAATTAGGCCAAATAGATGAAAATGATGAAATTAATTAATTAGCTCTAGGCTAATTGAATTAATTAAGCGAAAAGAGGATGGATAAAGAGGAAATGATGTTAATAAATCTAATTCAAGTGTATGACATTAGGACATTTTTTAGTGTCTACAAAAACAAATAAAGAAAATAAAGAAAGAAACTACATAAGCCATTAGGGGTATGGATGAGAAATATGGTATGTTTGGTGCACTCCCATTCGGTTCTACACCTAAATTAGGAGAAAAGGTTTTTGTAGAGGTAAAGGATGACATACCTCTGGATAGAGGTCATACAAATATCCTTCTAGAAATAAATTATAAAGATATTCTTCCAGAAACAAGTGTTACAAATGATCCTCCAGAGATAGAGAAACAAAATGAGGAAGAAGCTAAAGCAGAGAAACTTGATGTTGTCCCTTTGGAGCATGCTGAAGAAGAAAAAAATAAAGATGAAGATGAAAAAGTAGAAGAAGAAAAAGTAGTAGTAGAAGAAGAAAAAGTGGAGGAAGAAAAGGTAGAGGAAGAAGAAAAGATAGAGGAAGAAGGAAGAAATGGGGAATTTGCAAGGAAGAATGAAGAAGATCAAAGGAAAGTTCTGGATTCACAAAGGTCCTCCAAAGCATCCTCCTCTGACGATGATGTATTAAAAGGATTGTTATCCAAGCAAATTAGATTCCAGCCGGTGATTCCTCTGAAACTTTACTACTCCCCATGATTCAAGGTAGTGTGGATCTAGACAAGATTTCTCTCATTCACAAATTGGTGTTAGGGGATGCATTGCATGCATTCAAGAAGAAAAGAAATTCTAGAAACACATCAAAAGGGGATAGAGCTTATTGATGATGCCCTAAAAAATTTGCAGGAGGCCACCCCTGATACATTGATAGATACATCTCTCACTCCAATAGAGAATCTAAAACTTCTATTGGAATCCTATAAGGAGTATTCCTCTGGACTAGGCGAGAAGACAAGGCAAGAGGTTGAGGAGAAAATGGTAGAGAAAACGCTTTTGGCACTTCATGATCAGTGTGCTCTGGCACACACCAATGCGAAAAAGAGCCTGAAAGTTGTGCAAGCTTGTGAGTCTGAAGAAAATACTGTATTTGCTTACTGCATAAAGTGGCCAAATGCCATGCAGAATATCAAAGATCTCATGGACTCCATTGAGTCCCAGTTGACAGCTGTTTCTAGTACATACAATGCATCTAAAGACAGAGACATGCCAACCTGGAATGCTATCACTACTCACAAAGATAAATTCTTTATTCTACAAAAGCAAAAGGAAGATATCATCAGAAGATTCAGTCAGCTAGGTGACCTTGTGAGAATGGAGTACACTCGTGGGAAATGCTTTGGAAAATGTAGAAAAGCTAGAGAAGATCAATCTGATTCCAGGCACTCCAGATGATGCAGAAGAAAGTCTAATGGAACTAGAATCTCTGAACAGAATGCTGATATCTGCCAAGAAGAGTTGGGAGAATGGTAAGACAACATGGCAAGGTATACTCAAGGAGCTTCAAGGCTCCCCTTCCTCTAGGTAATGCTTTTTTAGTTTTCATATTTTTGGACTACCCTTTGTCCTTGATGTCAAAGGGGGAGTGAGTGTCATGAAGAGAAAAGGGGAGAGTGAGTTGCACATAGGAGGTTTGTAAATTATTTTGGCACATGTTGCCATCAATGACAAAGGGGGAGATTGTTGGAAGAATGAAGAACATATCATTATGCAACTTTTATGTTGTCATTGATGTCACCATGTTATATGAGTTGCAACTGCAAGTTTAAGTACTAGCTTGATTTGGTATTCTGAACTAGTATGTAGTTACTATCCTCTAGTATTTTGGTCCACAATCCTCCGTTGATGAATATCATAGCTTGCAGTTTTGGGAAATGATTTTTGGATGTTAGAAGGTTGTATGTTTAGAATATCTTGTGCATAGGTGCTCGTATGGCGAGTTGGCATTATCCTATTGTTTCATTTTGTTATTAGGTCTATCCCTGGCCGACCTAATGTATAGTTGATGTTATAATGAATTGTTTTTGTGTTACAAATGTATTTGTGACCTATCTTAGGTCCACACTGACATGTTGTAGCGTACTGTACCCTTGAATTTTTTTTGGAAAGGTTTTGCACAAGCTTGAAGCCGACAGTCAATATTTTTGGTGAATAAGGGTTGCATCTAATTAGGCCAACCTAATTGATGCTTGTGGATATGTTATATATATATATTGTGGATAGTTTTTAAGATTGGTGTTGTTCAAGAAGCGACAAAGAAGATAAACAAGTATGCAAAGATGATGAAGTGTGTAAAGTCAGTTTACTAAGCATCAAAGGAATTAAATCTGCACTTGTTAGGTATAACTTTATCAATTCAATTTTTGACTGTAAGCCATTTCTATATTGTATCTTTGTAGGCAATGAGCCTCCCTTTTTGGACAGTGAGTCCTAGCAGTGAGCTAGCCTTTGTAATATCTTATAATGGGTTATATTATATTGTGAGCTAATCCTCACCATGGTTTTTCCCATTTTGGGTTTTCCACATAAAAATCCTAGTGTTCATGTGTTGTGTATTTTTATGCTGTGTTAATTCTCTTGCTCATTCTTACTGTTATATGCATTGAAATATTTGGATGGTGTTCATTCAATAAGTTTAAGAAGATACTGATTCACTCCCCCTCTCAATATCTTGGGTATTCAACAATATCTAGTTCAATGAAATAACTTTTCTATTAAATATGCTACGTATGAGAAACCTAAGATACTAGAGCATCCAAATTTGCATTACTTGAGTTCAAGCAATGTTAAAGAGGGTGGACTTGTAATGTTACCTTTATGAACTTATAAAATTATAGGTAATATTTATCAATTCCCTATTTTAAATGGTTTAAGGAATAAAAAATTAGGAAATAGTTGTTTTGATCATCTATGAATCTACCTAAAATATTGAAAAAATTCTAATTATGGGAACTAAGGTGGAGAAAAAGCTAATTTGTTAGAAAGTTATGATTTTTGCAAAGTTATCGAGTTAGAAAACCATGGGAAAATGTGACAAGGCTCTAATTTTTGAAGGTTCACGAGTTTGCAAAATCCCCAAAAATGCAACAAAGAAAGGGATATTGCACAGTTTAGAATGTCATAGAGTTTCAAGGTTTGTGAACTAAATAAAAGTGTCACAAAGGATGGAAGAAGTCACCTAAACTGTGATGTTGTGAAGTTTGCAAGTTTGTAAGCTTTGTAAAAAATCTAATAAGGTTTGCAAAGAGATAATTTATGTGTGACAAGCTTTTAAGTGAAGGGAGAAAAGAAGAGAAGAAAAGGAAAAAGAGGCAAAAAGGGATGAATTTTTGAATGTTGCAAAGTTCACAATTTCATAAATTGTGTGAAAGTGCAACCAAATTGAAAATATTATGTTTTAACAACCTACACAACAAAGGAAAATTCGAATTCTAGTTCAAGCAAGATAAAAGAATAAAAGTTAATGTAATTGATGCATGCACAATATGACCATTCATTTGGGTGTGATCCTTTACCAACCATTGATATTTTCTATATAAAGAGGATGGATGCATTCGCTAGAAATCATTGATTCTAAAACCAAAAACTCTTGTTTACATTATTCTGAGCCTTACGTTCAAAAAATAAGATATGATGATGAAAACACTTGGATTTACATGAAATTAGAGGATGAGAAACCTTTTGTTTCAAGGATTGGAGGATGAGACCCCTTTGGTTTTGTATATGACCATCACATCCAAAGGTTGTGAATGTGCTTAGTGAATTGCAAGTTTTCAGTTGTTTAAGTTTCGTGTGTTCTATAGCTATTTGTTGTTGTACCTATTGTTGGTTGCATTATTGCTACAACATATTTTGAAGTATTTGAGCCTTTATTGTAAACAAGAAAAAAATGGATTCTTTCTTTGATGCAATGGTTTCATAAGTAAATTTGGGTAATTGTTATTAATGCAAAAAGTTGTGAATTTTTTTTGGAATTTGAAAGTTTTGGTTTACATTGGTAAATCTAAAAGGCATTTGTTCAAGAATTGGTTCAAGGTTATTACAATATCTCTCATTCACTCTAGAGCATTTAGAAGAGAAAATCAATAGTGCCACATTTATATTCAGAACATAAAAGAAGTAACAAATATGATTTCTAGGCGATTATCTATTATCTTTGATCATTAGTCAAAGTTATTGATTCGGTGTCCCCACATAGTAAATGAAATGTTAGAAAATCGTGAGATCTCATCAAGTGCAAACTAGCAAGTATGCTAACCAATTTTTACTATGAGACATTAGAAAGTCAACTCTTCAAATTGCATAGAGGGTAGAATCCAAAAATCATTAGTGGTCAAGTTTGCAAATACAAACTAAGTTCATGATAGTCGATTAGATCTAGATCAATAAACTTGACCTTGAGCAGAGTAGAGAATAATATTCTGAGTTTGATCTTTAAATTCAATTGTCAAGATACTTTTGTGATTTCAAAATTTCATACTTTTAATATTCATTCTTTAGTTGTAAAGATAAATGATCCATTCTATTTATTTATTTTAAATTATCTAATTATTTAAATCTATAATCATAGAAAGTGTGTTTTTTCCTTTTCAAGAATATTATTACTTTAGAATAGAGAAATAAGAATATAAGTATGATCTCAAATATTTTCACTTGAAACTTTCTACATATATAATAAATAAAAGCAAACACTCGTCAACACCCAATAGGAAGTGAAAATAAAAACCAAGTTGACTAACACTCCAAAAATAATAGCTTGAGTTTGAGAAAGATGACTTAAGCAGTATTAAACTATTTCAATAGTTAGAGCAGTTAACTATGAAATACCAACCGTCACATTGAGAGGTTTAAAGCTTCCCTTTATATAACAAAGCTAAGGGAAGAACCCACTATTTTGATATGAGTATAGTTATACTATATTACTGACAAAATGATAAATCACCCTGAAATGGATTTTATTAGATAAACTGCAATAGAAATTAGTGCAGTCTCTTGGTTGAACACAATTACATACATCTATCTCAATTGCTATTACAATAGAATCTACATTTCTAATTTTGAGCTGCCAAAGCCTGAAATTTAAGACACCATGGTTTCATCTGGTAAATTGCTTGAGAAATCCAAGCATCAATGTTACTAATTGAAGCGGCTACAATCTTTTCTGATTTCTCCTTCATTGCCCACCTTAACACCAACCCGACCTAGATTTGTGATTGCTTGTACAAATCCTGCATAAAATCTAGATGGATACCTTGCATAGACTTTGACAATATTTCGTGAGCGTCTGTCTGTGAATAACACTTGATCAGAAGTGAAAAGGCCCTTGCCATCCTTGAGATTTTGGTAGTAGACATTATCAAATGTACGAGGTGTTGTGGGGTCCATATTAATAGCAATGGTGGGATCCACATTCCTGGGACACATGCCCTGTAATTGGCTAGCATAGGTGCTGTTCAGAGTGGGATCAATTGGATTGCTGTATATTCTATTCGAAAATTTGTTGCAGTGAGAAAACCCTAATGTGTGAGCCCCTGAAAATAGAAGAAAACATGATGTTAATAAACCATGTTCAAAACAAGGTGTGTTTATAGAATTTCATATACGAATTTTATATCTAAAATTTAACCTTGTTATTCTTAGAATCCATTTTAATTGTAAGTGCTCTATTAAAATGACCAGGGATTTGTGCATACTAATTAAGTGCAATTAAGAAAGGAGATTAAGGAGATAATAAAGGAGGAGGGTACACAAATTTTTAGTGTGTAAACTTTCACTTGGTGTCCCTTCATGCGCCATCTTAAGAAATTATCTTATTCATTTGCCACAGGGAGCACTGAGTCATAAGTATACTGGTACTAACATTCCCCTTCAAGCATGACTTGGGAATCCCAAGATGGTAAGAATTAAAATAAATTATTTAGAAGCTGGTATCATTTGTTACCGGATAGAGCAATCATGTCTGTCTGAGATAAGCCTTTGCTGTTGAAGAGAGAAACCAATTGGTCGAGATTGAATGAAGGCTTGGGCAGGTTTCCATCGACTCTGGATGCTTGAGATATGGTTCCATCTCTTCTCCCCAACTCCACACTATACTTTGGTCCTCCAGCCTGCACATAACACGAACCAAAAGTTTAGGCAAGGGCATTGCCAAGAAATGTGGCAATTCTCAATTTCACTCAAATCCATCCAATCTTTGAGATTACATTTTTACAAGGATTTCTCACCAGTTTTATAACATCTCTGGTAGCAATGGCTAGGATATCAGCACAGGACACAGTGTTGGGACAGACGTTCTCAACCGCTTCCTTTGCTTTGATTACAGTATCAAACCCATCCCCAGCCAGGGACAAGTTGTCTTCAAAGTCCTTCTCTGCCTGATTGTTTGCAGTAGATTGGATGACCACAGAGGCGTCACATCCCTGTCACACACAAAAAGCCACAAAACCATTTCAAATTGCTAAGTTGCTAGCATTCATACCATGGCACAACATATCAATGAATACAAGCAATGCTTTCCATATCACGGATTTAAGCCAAGTCTATTACAAGCTGCAATAATTTTATTCATATCATAAAAAATGAAAACTTGGGCTTGTTAGGACACACTATAATTGACCGAAACATGAAGAAATGTAAATAATCTATTATTTACCTCGACGAAGCAGTCATGAAAGAAAAGCCTCAGGGTGGCAGGAACAGTCACAAATGTCTGGCTGAATTTCAGATTAACAACATTTTTAACAATGGCCTCTACATTGGGACATGAATTGGCATAAAAAATTGTACTAAGCTGTGTTGATTGAGCTGATCCTTTACAAATCCACACTCCCAACAGTACCAACAAGATCAGGCTCAACTTTCCACCCATAGTTAATGACCAAATAGTTAAATGAGACTGTGAAAAGACTTGGGTTCTAGTTCAGGCGGTCTTAAAGCTTGGAGGGTGTTATGCAGGTGCTTTTTCTCTAGGCTTACCAACTGAGATCTCAGAATTGTTTCAGCATAATAAACCGAAATATCTATCTAAGGCAACTTATAACTTATAGTCCTTAGTCACACAATGCTTATAGTCCTGCAGTGGTATATATACCAATGGAAATAAGTTGCAGGAATCCATGCTTCTGCTATTGGGATCTCAAGAGACGAGTCAAGTTCATAAAACAATTGTTTCCTAGCAGAGATGCGGTGTCCACGTTGTATATCATGCATGGATGTTCATTGATCAAACGACTTGTTATTAAGATATTAATGGAGTTGCAGCAGTCAATGCTTCTGCTTTGGAAGATCTCAAGAGCCGAGTCAACTTTATAAAAACAATAGATAACAAGAAGGTTATCATGCATGGATATTACTTCAAAAAAACAAGGTGCCATGTTCAATACTTCAAAAAAGTCTGAGAGTGCCTTTCTCCCTCGTGGGTGTCTTTAAAAAAAGATTTTCGTTGTACCAGAGTTATTAATTGCCAGCTTATATTACAATTTGACCCTGTCGAATTCCCTTTCATTTGTTCAATGTTTTGTTGTCGATGAAGAGAGTAGAATTATCAATTATATGGCAAAATAAATGTAATGATTGCAAAGATAACGCCTCATGTCAAGAGTCTAGTCCCACTTGTAATTTACTCGATTGCCAACTTCTCCAATTTGTTTAAAAATGACATTTAGTAGTTGCCTATAGTATAACAAGTAGATGGTAAGTAGTTAGGACAAGGAAATTGGAATGGAGCAGGGATATATATATATATATATATATATGTGTGTGTGTGTGTGGGGTGAAATTTGTATTATATATAAATAAATGAAATAGGTATATTTATTGATTGTAATTTTTTTATATTAATTTTTTATTTCATTTATATTTTTATATATTCAAATACATTTATTGTGTGTGTGTGGGGTGAAATTTGTATTATATATAAATAAATGAAATAGGTATATTTATTGATTGTAATTTTTTTATATTAATTTTTTATTTCATTTATATTTTTATATATTCAAATACATTTATTTATTTACATAGTTATTATATATGTATGTTTATATTTTCATGAATTCATTATCTATAGCAATTTGATTCATTCTAGTGTTTTAGGTTATTTCAAAGTTGTATGATTGATCCACAGTAATGGACTTGACCAATTCAAATTCAAATTTTGAGCACTCACACTTATAACTTTCCTATCAAGAGTTGATTAAATAAAATTGTTATGTCCTTGTATTTAAAAACATTTAGCAATTTCATTTTACACATCTCTTATCTCAAGCATCCTATTTCATCCTAAGGAGTTAAACACTTCGACTTGGTGCCCTAAAATGAATTTGGATCTACATAAGCATTCTACGAGCATATGCATGCATGAAGAGTGTTGTATCTGATTGTTTACTCTTATGTTTCGAGGCTTGACCTAGGAGAATATGTGCCTTTGCAACACTAAGAGAAATCCTCCTAAGTTACTCTTAAATATTGTCAATCCCCTATATCAGAGAAGGGAAATGAAGCAAAGTTGGCTCAAGTGGCACGGTCAATAGAGTTGCGCAAAATACCAAATTAGGCCTACAAGTGTAATACATTTTTGTAGTCACATACTTGAACCTAATGCCTAGACTCAACCCAACACATGCCATACTAAATATTTTATTTTGGGGTGAATTATAGACCAACATCTTCTATTACTTGTCCTAATACATTTAGATTTTAGTGCCATACCAAATAACATTCTCTTTGATTGTAGAGTTAAGTACATCTATTTTCTATTTACTTCCCATTTGAGTTTTTGTAAATATTAAAAAAATACCCATTGATTCACAAATTCCGCATCTCATTATTAATTCTAGTCTAGGTTAGTTATACTTTATGTATGCACATTATTGGATTAGCTTAGAATAAACATAGGAAAATATTTTTTCCTTTACATTTTAGTGAACATATCCACTACTACATGACCTAATCTTCTTCTAATGTTTTTGAAGAATATTTTCAAATCTTATATAACTCTAATTTATCATTTATTTAGATTATTCTAGGGTTTGATCTTCATATTCTTATAGATTTTTTTTAGGACAATTTGGATATATATTTTATCACAACTACCTATATGGTTTGATGAAATAGGGGAGGGATATTTCCAATGTGTTATAGAAGTGGATAGGAGATTAGAAAGAGGTAGTGGAGGGACATGATGAGGATGGGGGTGAAGGAGGATGAATTCACAAGGGATAACATTGTTATTAATATTTTTAGAAGATGGGGTGGGTCATAGCTTGATGAGGGTAGGGTTAAAGGGATATTGGGACTGATTTTATGTTTTAGACCATAAGGATTAGCTGAATTATAATTGTGTTAATGGATTACATAGTCATAATATTCCTTATATAATGGATCTTTACATCAAAGTGGTGCCATTTTTGGCTTTTTAATAAATAAATCGATGGTAAATTTTATTTTTGTGTAGGTATTTAAACATAGATTGAGGGTTATGGTGATGGAATCTTCATACACAAATTTGACAAATTGATGCAAGATAGAAGTATTGTTTGAAACTCATCTATTTTGGGCCTTTCAAGATGGAGATGAAAACATTTGAAAATTGAAACCACATGTGCTAGGATTTGGCTAGGTTTAGGTCCAATTTACATGGGTAGGGAAATGTTACCTAAGTTTTCAATACATGTACCATTATCACTTTAAATCCACACTTGATATAGAACATATATCATTATGAGTTGAATTGTGTATAAAATACACTTTTTCTATAATAATGTAGTAGAATTAATCAAGAATACTTCACAAAAAATGAACTATTAATAATTGCACTAATGTATAAAGGCCCATGGTAATTATTATTAAAATTTTCATTTTGTGTAAATATGATTTTACGGGTCTCATTAAAGGTTTGGGTAGGTGGGAATTTCCTCTAGGGGAACTTATGGCTATCATGGTGACCATGCCATCAAAATATTTGAACACATTATCTAAAGGAGGAGATCTTGGGATGTCTATAGGTTTGGTGTTGTTAGAGTGGCGTGGAAAGGGGTTGGTGCAAATTTGTAGGTTTTAGTTAGGTGGGGAAATGGAGGGATTTAATTTTCATTCACTCCATTAATGCTAATGTTATTGTTATTGATCAAATCTTAAATTTTATGTTCTAATGCCATACAATTTTTTGTGCCATATCTAGGGACCCTATGATATTGGCATAAAGCATTTATATGTTGTATTTTTTTAGTTGGTGGAAGTGAAGTGTCTAAATGATGGGATAGGGGTAATTGGAAGAGTTTGTTAGGGAGAGATTGGTTCATTACTATTTGGTAAGATTTGGATAATATTTTTAATAATCAAAATGGTCTTGCTTAAAGGGAGATGACATGAGAATAAGATGTTACGATAGCTGCCGATGATTTTAAGGGGTGATGGTAGGTGAATTGGTTATGGGGATCCTTTTTATTGATGAGTGATTTGTGTATGATTTTTTAATACATGTTACTTGATGTGAAGGGTTTGAGTTTATCCATTTTTTTTGTAATCTCTAAGTGTGGTTCATAGATCAATGTATTGGGAATCAAACTTTTTGTGTCCTTTTTGCTTGAATTCCTTCCTTTTGTGTGTCATAGTCATTTGTAACCAATTGCTGATAGTCAATATACTAAGAAAACTTAAATGAATTATATTTCTTTTGTCATGCCTCTGGATGTTGTGTCTGGCTCCCATGTCCAAGCCTTAGTCAAAATCCCAAGTTGCAAAATCCAAACTTGACTAAGTTTATGCTTTTGGGTCATTGACATCTTTACCTTCAACCTCTTGTTGGAATTCCTCCCTTCATCATCTCGAGTCTTGAAACCCTACTTAAGCCTTTGTGAAATCGTTGAAGTGTTCATTCATCGACATCTCAATGGTTTACCTTCCTCCGCTTCTCCTTTGGTGGGTGCTCAAGGATGTCTTGATGGCTCGACATCCAACATAATATTTTGTTGAGGCTTCAAGGCTTGTCATGCTATTCTTCCTTCCCTATTTGGTATGTGGTTCATAGGATCTCTGATGCCCAAAGCCCAATTGTTCAATGTATTTTTAGAGTTGCAAGTTTTTTAATGCCTTTCTTTGGCATGATGGTGGCATAATCCCCAACATCTTTCCTGTTCCATTTTTTGGGGTTGTATATTTTAATGATCAATATTTCTAAGGCTCAATAAAGTACATGTGAATATTTTAATTGTTTTTATGGTTTGATGGTGTGTTTTCTCATTGAACCATTCCACCTACTCATAGCATGGTTAACTATTGCATGTAGCTACCAAAAATGAATTGCAACTCATTATCCTTCCATTTGTAACATCAATTTTTGGCATGATTTGTCCTCAATCATGCATTTTTTAGTTTCTATAGTGTGCAATAATTAGGGTTACACCTTGCTACTCCTATAGGTAAAATTTTGAGTCATTTTTAAAATATTTTGGTTCTTTTGGTGGCCATTGGAAGTTATGTTGGTGTAGAGGATTATCTTGGGTTTCAACTCATGCTATATCTAGTTGTAGAAATGTCTTGGATTCATGGAGCATGTGAAGAGTAAAAAATGTGTGTAGATGTTATACAGTGAATATCTCCATTGTTATTTGTATTTCTCTTGGAAAATATTTGACAATTGTGAAGTTTTTCCCTTACCACATTTTTTGGCACAAATGTAATAAAAATTCAATGATAATGTGAAAATATTCTAATGTATTACAATATTTGTAATAGTCACATGTTTGTTACATATGAATTCATGTAGTTCAATTTGGATAACTAAGTATCCTCTCTGTGTGATGTCTATGCTTTGATCACATATTTTCCCATATAATTTCTTTTATACTTCTGCAATGGTTTCCTTTCATGTTATCTATGACTTTGGTTGCTCAATAGATAGGCACAAATCTTTAGTCCACCTAGCCAATCTCAAATCATTCAAATCAAAATGTTTAATTAGTAGTTTATTTAGGTGGTCCTTTTTGTGCACCCATGACTATTGATGTAACTAGGGAATCATCCTTGAGTGAAAGTGTAATGGATATATTTCAGGTGGGTTATGTTTGTACATTCATATAAACTATATAGGGGTTATACACAACCAAATTTTCTTAGTCTAGTGACAATATTTGGGGCTAAGAAATTAAGTTGGGCTTGGATGTCCTTGTTTCAGTATTGATCATTTTATGTGATTTCAATACCTATTAAGGTATACCCCTAGGAAAACCCTTTTAAGTTTAAGCTGAGCTCAAATCGTAGGAGATCTAACCTAGTCTTGTAGAGTTGGCCATTAACCCTCCACAATATTTTGATGATCTGATTTCACTTGCACAATGACAAACCTGGTCTTGTGAGTGAGATCTTTCTTTAGGAAGTGGAGCAATTTTTTTAGCACCAACACAATGAAAGTGTTGTACTTTTGAAACATTATCTTGTCCAATATAGAGGGTAAGATACTATCCATTAATATAATCTATATTTCTATCTTTGAGAGATAATTCATTTTGGCTTTAACATAGTTTTAAACCATAATAAAAAGTATCTAAACATTTATTGGGATCCTTATTTAGTTAGTGAATCTCACATTAAAGAAAATTAGGATACATTATTAGTTCGCAAATAATTATTTTATTAACTTGAATGTGTGAATGGAACAATGGGTTGAGAGTGAGTAGAACCACTCAAGATCATGCGCTTCAAGTGATCTAAGTAATTTTCTTCATAAGATATGATAATTATATATAATTATATAATCAAGATAAAATGAATAAAATATTCTTATGTACTTCATGGGTTCTCCATTTCCATCTTAAAGTGGGATGAAAAGTGGTTTAAAGTTTGATGGAAATAGGTGAGCAAGGATGTTATGAGATATGCTATTATGATGAAGATAACATAGCATAGGAGTATTGTGTGGAAGGTTTAATATCTAATAGAACTTATGAAAATATACATAAAAGCAACAAAAAATAAAATAATAATTGAACCCATCACTTCATATCTTACACATCTTGTGTGTCCCTTTGTGCTTATGTTGGTTTTCCATGGGATCTTGGGTCCTAGGGGCTTGGACACCTCCTTGATCTTTGTCATCCTATCTCATCAACATTTGTGCACTTGGACCCCTCTTGACATGTATTTGTCTATTTTAGTGTGAGTTTGAGCATAAGTTCATACTCTCACTAAAGTGGGGGCTAAATGTAGTGTAGGAAATTATATACCTGATGTTCAATTTCACACTATGTTTGCGTCCCTTAATTTATTGGACTTAATTAAGCCTCTAATTGACCCCATAATGTTATAAAATTATGTATTTCATAGCGCATTTGCACCAATTTTAATAAATTGCAAACATTAAACAAATGCATTCATCTAGTACTTTTCCCCTGACACCTTAAATTTCAAAAAATAGGGCTGGGACTCATTTTCCGTAATGGGACTAGGACCCATTCACCCAATGGGGGAAGTGTTCTGCTACTCTATTTCTCTCCAAATTTGGATATGTCAGTGGTGACATCGTAATATTTGAATTTCCACTTGCAAAAGTTGACTATTGGGACCTCTTTTTGAGAAATTAAATAAACACCTATATAAATACATAGTCTTTTTATCATTTGAAATCATCTAGCATTAAGGCAACTTTCACAAGAGCAAATATTATTGTCAAGAGCATTGAAGAGAAAATTTATTAGTCATCTACAACAAAAATCAAGATCATATCATCATGCCAAAGTTTATGCATATTCATGTCATGTTTTGGAGCTAACATTATGGTACATAGGTTTCAAGCATTCACACATCAAATCAAGAAATCAATCAAGTCAATTCAAGCAAGATCCAATCCATAGGGTGACGTGTTTTTCTTCAATCCTTTAAGGAAGCCATTAAGGGTTTGGTGATTTGTGACGAAGTTTTGTTCATTCATCAATTCCTTCCATTCATCATTATTTCATTATCAAGGTTTAATTACCAAACATGGGGTTTGACTAAGGAAAACCCCTATTCACCCAAAAACAAACATTTTTCTCCTCCCTTAGTATGTGCAAACTTGGAGGTGAAGAAGGATTGAAGAGATCTCAAAGGATAAATTTTAGAAAGTTATCAAAGTTGTCATCATTATTGTCAATCCATGGAAACTCAGATTTAAAATTTACTTATGATTTTCTAGCAGTGAAACCAAGAGCAAACAAAAGCTAAGATCTTGCACCAAAGGATCCAAAAAGTTGGTTTGGACACTTGTACAAAGACCCATTCTCCCAAGGGCGAATGAGTCCTTGAGGATGTTAGAGTAATAAGTTATTATGCTTAATTAATTATGTCATACTGGTTAACTAATTAAGTCACTTATTCCTTTAGTTGCTTAAGCTAAACTTAGGCACATTAATAATTGATTAATTATTAAGTGTGCACACTAGGGTTTCATTTAGGGTTTCCCTTTTAGGGTTTCTTGATCTCCTTCATAAGGATTGATCTCTTTGTAATAATTGATTCTCAATAATGTATTTTTACTTTGAGGTTTACAAAACATCTTCTTTGGTTTTACATGTCTTTTGCATGTGATAGGTGATTGATTGCATGTAGGTGATCTTGGTTTCTAACAGAGGACACCTCAAAACCAACTTTAATGAGCTTTTTTGTAGTCCTCCGCACTTCCTAGATCCACTGGTAAACTGTTGTTTCAATCTATCAATTTTTTTAGGAATTTCTATTTTATGCATTAGGTCTAATCATCCATTTAGTTTAGGCATTTTAATTCATTTCCAAATCTATCTCAGATCTTTCCTACTATCCTAAAGAACTGAGATCCAAGGTTATATTGGCTCACCTCAAGGTTGAAAGTCAATCTTTGCATCTTGTGATCTCTTTTAGGTAATGAAATTTTAGATAAAGGCACCTAGATCCTATTGTTCTAGACACTTGGGATGTAGGATCCCTTTATCTTTATTTCAGAAGCAAAATAGTTACCTCAATTTATTAAATCAAAAGAGCTCTAACTCTAGAGCCACGTATTTTGAAGAATAAATTTTCTTATTATTCCAAGACACCCCACTTTTGGGTAGCATAAAGGGAATTTCCAAAAGAAGGGATCTCATGTACCATTCCAAAATCCCACACCTAATTCTACAACAAAGAATATGGATGAAGATAACATAAATGAACTTAAGAAAAATAAAATTTATAGCTCTTGTAGGGACCTTGGGGAGCTAGGCAATAGATGCTTTGGCAAGGGATGAGTTCATTGCATAGAGGTAGTTTTTGATGATGAATAATAACTAGAAGAGATCAAACCATAAATAATTTTAAAAGATTTAGAATAGTAAAGTTTATAGAAAATGAAGGCACTAGTGGGGGAACTCTTGCAACACTTTCAGGAGGGCCTAAATATCACCCTTTTAGAGTCTACAAAGTGTAATTTAGACAAAATATTTTAGTGCTCATTGACAGTGGGGCCTCCCATAATTTCATTTATCAAGGTTCAGTGTTCAAGAGAGGATTGAAGATAGGAGATTTTGAGAGGTTCAATGTCATTGTTACTAATGAATTCACTATTCTCTACAATAAAATAATTAGGGGACTCAAATTAGCTCTCGAAGATCATAAGGTATGTGATGAATTTTATGTTGTTGGTTTAGGAGAAATCGATATAGTTTTGGGTGTTCAATGGTTGCACTCCTTGAGAGAATTCTCACATAATTACAAAGCCATGAAGATAAGTTCAAATTAGTTGGAAAATAAGTACTATTTAAAGGAATTTCTAATGAGACACCATGAGTTGCTACAACAAAAAGAATGGAGAGGACCTTCCATAGGGGTCAAGTTGCATGGGAAACTAGTTTCTTGATTACCTTAATAAACTATTCCTCAGGTAAGCCATCCCCAACTCATCCCAATATTCAAATTTTTTGGATAAGCATAGTATGGTATTCAATGACTTGCCTCTAGGATTAGCTCTAGATATAGGTTTCTATCACAGCATAAATTTAGAAAAAAATTTAAAACGAGTCATAACCACTCCATACTGTCAACCAAGAGGATATAAGGAGGAGATTGAGAAGGCTATAAAATAAATTTAAAAAATGGGCTATATAAGGCCTAGCTCCATTCCATTTGCATCTTTAGTGGTGCTTGTAAAAAAGGATGGTTCTATGCATATGTGTATTGAATATCAAACATTGAACAAGAAGACCATTAAAAATACATACTACACCTAGGATCAATGGGATGATAGATTAACTACATGGAGCTATTTACTTCTCAAATATTTAAATGAGGTTAGACTATCACTATATTCAAGTGAGAGGGGAAGATATACACAAAGCAACATTCACATGCTACTTTTGACATTTTAAATTTTTGGTCATGAATTTTTATTTGACAAATACTATGACTACTTTCTAGATGTGTATTTAAATCAAGTATTCATAAAGCAATTGAGAAAATTTGTATTAGTTTAATTTGATGATATATTTATTTATAGTAGAACCTGCAATTTTTTTTTGAAGCACTTGGATATTTTTTTGGGCATTTTAGGACAATAATATTTTTATGTTCAAGAGAATTCAAATGTGAGTTTGGAAGTTTGGGTTAACAAAGATCTATTATTTGGTGCATATCATAAGTGATAGGGTTGTACAAGTGAATCCCCCAAAAGATCCAAGCTATTTTAGATTGGCCACCTACATTAATACAATTGAGAGGATTATCTAGTTTATGCAACCACTATAGGAGATTTGTGAAAGGTTTTTCTCAACTTGTTAGACCTTTGATAAATTTAAAAAAGAAGGGAGATTTTGAATGGATTGTAGTTGCTCAAGAAGCTTTTGAAAAACTTAAAAAGGTAGTGAGATTATGCCTTCTACTTGATATACCTAATTTTTCCCATCCATTTTTTGTAGAATATAATGCTTCAAGAGAGGGAATGAGATTTTCTAACTTAAAGGAGGCATCTTATAGTTTTTGAAAGTAGGAAGCTGAGTGAATTAGAAAGAAATTATCCCATCCATGGTAATGAAATTTTTGTTATCATTCATGCCTTGGAGACATTTAGGTGTACGCATGTAGTTTGTGGAAGATTTATAGTGAAAATTGACCACAACAATTTGAAGTTTTTTTGAGCCAATATGATATGAATGATCACCAATAGAAGCTGGTAAGTAAATTACAAGATTATAAATTTTTCATAGAGTATATATGAAGGGAAATAATTTTTTTAGTGATGCTCTTTCTAGAATTCCTACTCTATGCTCTCTTTCCACTCTTTCTACTAATTAGAAGGTTTTTATTTTGGATAAATATGCTAAAAACACATTTGATACTAGCAATATTGATGAAATAGTAAAATATGATAGATACATAGTAGCAAATAGACTCATTCTCTATAAGAACTAAGTTTTCTTGGCCCCTAAATCTAAGATTAAGGAAAAGATATTGAGAGAAATTCATGATATGTCATGAGTAGAGCACACAATATGTACTTCATATAGAAAAATAGGGAAAGGTTCTCATGGAAGGGCCTCAAGGAAGATTCTCACAAGCATATAAGGTAATATACTACATGTCAAAAAAAAATTCAAAGACATATTTGTCCAAATTTTTTGCTTCAACCACTACCAATTCCCAATAAGAAGTGAGCTAATATATCCATGAAATTTATCTTGAGGGCCTCCCTAGGGTACGCGGAAAATATTGCATTTATGTAATTGTGTATAGTTTGACAAAATATACACATTTATTTACCATCCCATGATATTTAAAAGCTCGTCAAGCGGAAGAATTATTTTAAAAGAAGTGTTAAAGTTGCATGGACTACCTATGAATATAGTTAGTGATAGGGACAAAAAAATCTTGAGTGCCATTTGGCAAGAAGCATTTCAATTGGTAGTCATAGAGCTCACCTTAGCAACAAATTATCACCCTCAATGAATGAATAAATATAAATCATGGATAATTAGGTTGAGGAGTACTTGATGAACTATGCTTCAAATTAGAAATTTGTTTGAGTTAAGTGGTTGCATCTAGGAGATTACTACTACAATATAATGTATACCATATTTCCATTGGTATGTATCCTGCAAAGCCCTATATAGATATGAAGCCCCAAATTTTGTTGATATAATATTTAAAGATATCATGGTATTAAAAAATAGTGACTTACCTAATTAAAGTTAAGAAATATTTAAGTTACTTAAATAACACCTACAAAAATCCCAACATTTACAAAATGTTTATCTTGATCAATATTGTACAAAGAGGTCTTTGGAGGTAGGGGACATGGTTTATTTAAGGATGCAACCTTACAAGTAATCCTCTATAAAAATAAGTGGAGTTGAAAATATAGCTAGATCCATAGTATAATCCTTACAAAAGTTTGAGGATAGGTGAAGTGGCTTATGAGATGGGACTTTTATAATATAGCTAGATCCTTAAAAAAAAAAAATCTCATGTTTGAAGAGGACCCTTGGATATTGTATTGCAACTTCAATTAATCTAGCATTCATGGATAATGAGGGAAATATGATTTTTGCGCTAGAAGAAATAATAGATACCAGGATGAGGAAATTAAGAAGAAGGAATATCATAGAACGTATAGTTCATTGGAAGAACTTCCCTATTAAATATGCTACATATGAGGGACTTAAGATACTAGAACATCCAAATTTGCATTACTTGAGGTCAAGAAATATTAAGAGGGTGGAATTGTAATGTTACATTTATGCCATTATAAAATTAGAGGTAATACCATCCATTCCCTATTTTAAATGGGTTAAGGTATGAAAAATTAGGAAATAGTTGTTTTGATGTTCATATATGAAGTTGCCCAAAATCTTAATTTTTTTCTAAGTATGTGAATTAAGGTGGGGGAAAGAGCTAATGCTAGAAATTTATGATTTTTGTAAAGTTAGGGAGTTATTAAACTAATAAAAATATGACAAGGCTCTAAATATTGTAAGGTTCATGAGCTTGTGAAATTCCCAAAAATGCAACAAAGGAAGGATGTTGCAAAGTTTAGAATTTCATAGAGTTTCAAGGTTTGTGAACTAAAGAAAAGTGTAACAAAGGATGGAAGAAGTCACCTAGATTGTGGTGTTGTAAAGTTTGCAAGTTTGCAAGCTTTGTGAAAAATTTAATAAGGTTTCCAAAGAGGTAAAATGAGTGAGAAGCTAAAGTGAAGGGAGAAAAGAAGGGAAGAGAAGGAAGGAAGAGGCAAAAAGGAACAAAGTTTTGAATATTGCAAAGTTCAAAATTTTGTAAATTGTGTGAAAGTGCAACCATATTGAATTTTTTTTTTTAACAACCTACATAATAAAGGAAAATTTAAATTCTAGTTCAAGTAAGAGAAAAGAGAAATATTTAATGTAATTGATGCATGCATGATCTGACCATTCATCTGGCTAGGATCCTTTACTAACCATTGATATTTTCTATATAAAGAGGATGGATGCATTCACTTCATTCATTCTAAATCCAAAAGCCCTTGTTTATGTTGTTCCAAGCCTTGTCTTCAAATAATCATATGTGAGGATGAAAACCCTTGGTTTTGTAGGAAATAAGAGGATGAAAAACCTTTAGTTTCAAGGATTTGAGGATGAGACCCCTTTGGTTTTGCATGACGATCTTATCTAGAGATTGTGAATGTGCTCAATGAATTACAAGTTTTCAATTGTTTAATTTTTGTGTAGTGGTTATTAGTTAGTATTTCCTATCTATTATTGTTGTTGTACCTATTGTTGGTTGTGTTATTTCTACAATATGTTTGAAGTATTTGAGCCTTAATTGTAAACAAGAAAAAATATTTGGATTCTTTCTTTGATGCATTATTTTTGTATGTAAATTTGGGTCATTGTTAATACAAAAATTATGATTTTTTCTTTGCAATTTGAAAGTTTTTGGGTAAATTTGTAAATCTAAAAGTTATTTTTTCAAGAATTGGTTTAAGGTTATTATAATATCTTTCATTCATTCTAGAGCATTTAGAAGAGAAAATCAATAGTGCCACATTTGTATTTAGAACATAAAATGAGTAACAAATAGGATTTCTAGGTGATTATCTATTATCTTTGATCATTAGTCAAAGTTATTGATTCAATGTCCCCAAATAGCTTGACATGTTGGAAAATAGCGAGATATGATCAAGTGCAAACTAGCAAGTATACTAACCAATTTTTATTATGAGACATTAGAAAGTCAACTCTTCAATTGCATAGAGGGTATAATCCAAAAATCATTAGAGGTCAAGTTTGTAACTACAAACTAAGTTCATGATAGTGGATCTTCTATCTAGATCAATAAACTTGACCTTGAACATCTAGTAGAGAATAATATTCTGAGTATGATCTCTAAATTCATTTGTCATTATACTAAAGTCATGATTTCAAAATTTCATACTTTAATACTCATTCTTCAATTGTAAAGCTAAATGATCCATCCTCTTCATTTATTTTATTTATAATAAATTGACAAAATTCTTAATTCTCTAATTATTCAAATCTATAAAGTTATAAAGAATATTTTTTCGTTTTCAATTATACTATTCTCGTAAAATAAAATTCTAAATTCCTTAATTATTTAAATCCATAACCATAGAGAGTGTCTTTTCCCCTTTTTCAAATATATTATTCCTCTAGAATAAAGAATCAATAAGAAATATAAGTATAATTTAAAATAATTCCACTTGAAATTTTCTACATATATAATAAATAAGAGCGAACATTCATCATCACCCATCATAGAAAGTGAAAATAAAAACCCAGATGATTAAAGCTCCAAAAATAATAGCTTGAGTTTGAGAAAGATGACTTAGCAGTATCAAAATATTTTACATTAAAGCAGTTAACTATCAAATACCAACCATCACATTGAAGGTTTAAAGCTTCCCTTTATGTAACAAAGCAAGGGAAGAACCCACTATTTTGATATGAGTATACTATATTACTGAAAAAAAGATAAATCACCCTGAAATGAATTTTATTAGATAAACTGCAATTGAAATTAGTGGAGTCTTTTGATTGAACACAATTACATACATCCATCTCAATTGCTATTACAATAGAATCTACATTTCTAATGTTGAGCTGCCAAAGCCTGAAATTTAAGACACCATGGTTTCATCTGGTAAATTGCTTGAGAAATCCAAGCATCAACGTTATTAATTGAAGCGGCTACAATCTTTTCTGATTTCTCCTTCATTGCCCACCTTAACACCAACCCGACCTAAATTTGTGATTGCTTGTATAAAGCCTGCATTAAATCTAGATGGATACCTTGCATAGACTTTGACAATATTTCGTGAGCGTCTGTCTGTGAATAACACTTGATCAGAAGTGAAAAGGCCCTTGCCATCCTTGAGATTTTGGTAGTAGACATTGTCAAATGTACGAGGTGTTGTGGGGTCCATATTAATAGCAATGATGGGATCCACATTCCTGGGACACATGCCCTGCAATTGGCTCGCATAGGTGCTGTTCAGAGTGGGGTCAATTGGATTGCTGTATATTCTATTCGAAAATTTGTTGCAGTGAGAAAACCCTAATGTGTGAGCCCCTGAAAATAGAAGAAAGCATGATGAACTAATAAACCATGTTCAAAACAAGATGTGTTTATAGAATTTCATATACGAATTTTATATCTAAAATTTAACCTTGTTATTCGTAGAAGCCATTTTAATTGTACGTGCTCTATTAAAATGACCAGGGATTTGTGCATACCAATTAAGTATAAATAAGAAAGGAGATTAAGGAGATAATAAAGGAGGAGGGTACACAAATTTTTAGTGTGTAAACTTTGACTTGGTGTCCCTTCATGCGCCATCTTAAGAAAATGAAATAAGGATTATTTTACTCATTTGCCACAGGGAACAATAAGTCATTAGTTTACTGGTACTAACATTCCCCTTCAAGCATGACTTGGGGATACCAAGGTGGTAAGAACTACAATAGATTATTTATAAGCTGGTATGATTTGTTACCAGATAGAGCAATCACGTCTGTCTGAGATAAGCCTTTGCTGTTGAAGAGAGAAACCAATTGGTCCAGATTGAATGAAGGCTTGGGTAGGTTTCCATCGACTCTGGATGCTTGAGATATGGTTCCATCTCTTCTCCCCAACTCCACACTATAATTTGGTCCTCCAGCCTGCACATAACACGAACCAAAAGTTTACAAAAAGGCATTGACATGAAATGTATGTAAAGCATGCTAAGGACTAAGTGTTAATAACAAGCAAGGGTCATCAAAGGTTCTATGCAATTGCACAGTTTTCATCCAAGAACATAAGCCTTCAAAGTTTATGGGTAGTCTTTTTTAAGTAAGCTCAATTGAATTCTATATGACACAGTGACACTTCTCAATTTCACTCAAATCCATCCAGTCTTTGAGATTATATTTTTACAAGGATTTCTCACCAGTTTTATAACATCTCTGGTAGCAATGGCTAGGATATCAGCACAAGACACAGTGTTGGGACAGATGTTCTCTACAGCTTCCTTTGCTTTGATTACAGTATCAAACCCATCACCGGCCAGGGACAGGTTGTCTTCAAAGTTCTTCTCTGCCCGATTGTTTGCAGTAGATTGGATGATCACAGAGGCATCACATCCCTGTCACACACAAAAAAACACAAAACCATTTCAAATTGCTGAATTGATAGTATTCATACCATGGCACTACATATTAATCTAGCATACAAGCAATGCTTCCCATTTCACCGACTTGAGCCAAGTCTGTTACAAGCTAAGAGAATTTTATTTTTATCTTAAAAAATGAAAATTTGGGTTTCTTAGGACACATTATAATTGACTGACACATGAAGAAATGTAAATAATCTATTATTTACCTCGACGAAGCAGTCATGAAAGAAAAGCCTCAGGGTGGCAGGAACAGTCACAAATGTTTGGCTGAATTTCAGACTAACAACACTTTTTACAATGGCCTCCACATTGGGACATGAATTGGCATAAAAATTCGTACTAAGCTGTGTTGATTGAGCCGATCCTTTACAAATCCACACTCCCAACAGTACCAACAAGATCAGGCTCAACTTTCCACCCATAGTTAATGACCAAATAGTTCAATGAGACTGAAAAGACTTGGGTTCTAGCTCAGGCGGTCTTAAAGCTTTGAGGGTGTTATGCAGGTGCTTGTTCTCTAGGCTTACCAACTGAGATCTCAAAATTGTTTCAGCATAATAAACCGAAATATCTATCTAAGGCAACTTATAACTTATAGTCCTTAGTGACACAATGCTTATAGTCCTGCAGTGGTATATATACTAATGGAAATAAGTTGCAGGAATCCATGCTTCTGCTATTGGGATCTCAAGAGACGAGTCAACTTCATAAAACAATTGTTTCCTAGCAGAGATGCGGTGTCCACGTTGTATATCATGCATGGATGTTTATCGATCAAACGACTTCTTATTAAGATATTAATGGACTTGCAGGAGTCAATGCTTCTGCAATAGAAGATCTCAAGAGACAAGTCAACTTTATAAAAACAATGGACAACCAGAAGGTTATCATGCATGGATATTACTTCAAAAAACAAGGTGCCATGTTCAATACTTCAAAGAAGTCTTAGAGTGCCTTTCCCTCTCGTGGGTGTCTTTAAAAAAGGATTTTTTTTGTACCAGAGTTATTAATTGCCAGCTTATATTACAATTTGATCCTGTCCAATTCGGTTTCATTTGTACAATGTTTTTGTTGTCGATGAAGAGAGTAGAATTGTCACTTATATGGCAAAATAAATGTAATGGTTGCACAGATAACGCCTCATGTCAAGAGTCTAGTCCCACTTGTAATTTAATCAATTGCCAACTTCTCGAATTTGTTTAAAAATGACATCTAGTAATTGCCTATAGTATAACAAGTGGTTGCAAAGTTGTCAAACAAGGAAATTGGAATGGAGCAGGGATATATTTTTGTAATGATGAAATTTGTATTATATATATAAATAAATGAAATAATTAAGTTAGAATTTTTTATTGTATATATTTTTATATATTAATTTTTTTATTTTGTTTATATGTTCATATATTTAAACATATTCTTTTTATCTACATATTTATAACACATGCATGTGTATATCTTTATGAATTCATCATTTATGTCAATTTGACTCATTCTAGTGTCTTAGGTTATTTCAAAGCTATATAAATGACCTCGCAATAATGGACTTGACCTTCCAAATTTAAATTTTGGCCACTCACACTTATCACTTTCCTATCAAGAGTTGATTAAACAAAAAATTACATGATTTTTTGTTATGTTCTTATATTTAAAGAATTTAACGCATTCATTTTACACATCTCTTATCTCAAGCATCCTTTTTGATCCTAAGGAGTTGAACACTTCAACTTGGTGCCCTAAAATGAATTTGGATCTACAACATATGCATGTATGAAGAGTGATGTATCTGATTGTTTACTCCTATTTTTTGAGCCTTGACCTAGGAGAATATATACCTTTGCAACACTAAGGAAAATTCTCCTATGTTACTCTTAAATATTTCCAATCCCCATATATCAGAGAAGGAAAATGAAGCAAAGTTGGCTTAGGTGGTATGGAGAGTAGAGTTGCACAAAATACCAAATCAAACCTACAAGTGTAATACATTTTTGTAGTCACATACTTCAACCTAATGCCTAGACTCAACCCAACATAGACCATACTAAATATTTTATTTTGGGGTGAATTAGAGACCAACATCTTCTATTCCTTGTCCTAATACATTTAGATTTTAGTGCCATACCAAATAAAATTCTCTTTGATTGTAGAGTTAAGTACATCTATTTTCTATTTACTTCCCATATTATTTTTTATAAATATTAAAAATATACCCATTGATTCACAAACTCCACATCTCATTATTAATTCTAGTCTAGGTTGGGTATACTTTATGTATGCACATTATTGGATTAGCTTAGAATAAACATTGGAAAATATTTTTTCCTTTACATTTTAGTGAACATATCCTCTACTACATGACCTAATCTTCTTCTAATGTTTTTTAAGAATATTTTCAAATATTATATAACTCTAATTTATCATTTATTTAGATTATTCTACTATTTTGATCTTCATATGCTTATAGATTTTTCTTAAGGTTTGGATATATATTTTATCATAACTTCCTATATGGTTTGATGAAGTACGGGAGGGATACTTCCAATGTGTTATAAAAGTGGATAGGAGATTAGAAAAAGGCGGTGGAGGATCATGATGAGGATCAGGTGAATTTGGGGGTGAAGGAGGATGAATTGACAAGGGATAATATTGTTATAAATATTTTTTGAAGATGGGGTGGGTCATAGCTTGATGAGGATAGGGAACTATAGGGATATTGGGACTATTTTTATGTTTTAGACCATAAGAATTAATCGAATTATAATTGTGTTAATATATTACATAGTCATAATACTCCTTATATATTGGATCTTTATATTGAAGTGGTTCCATTATTGTTTTTTTAATGAAGAAATCCATGGTAAATTTTATTTTTGTGCATGTATTTAAACATAGATTGAGGAGTTATGGTGATGGAATCTTCATACACAAATTTGACACATTGATGCAAGATGGAGATGAAAATATTTGAATACTAGCACCACATGTGTTAGGATTTGGATAGGTTTAGGGCTAATTTACATAGGTAGGGAAATGTTACCTAAGTTCTCAATAAATGTACCATTATCACTTTAAATCCACACTTGTTATAGGGTACATATATCATTATGAGTTATTCTACACAAAATAAACTTTTTCTGTAGCAATGTAGTAGAATCAATCAAGAATACTTCACAACAATTGAACTATTAATAATTATACTAATGTATAAATGCCCATGGTAATTATTATTAAAATTTTCATTTTGTGTAAATGTGATTTTAGGGATCTTAATAAAGGTTTGGGTAGGGTGGGAATCTCCTCTAGGGGAACTTATGTCTACCATGGTGACCATGCCATCAAAATATTTGAAAAAATTATCTAAATGAGGAGATCCTAGAATGTGTATAGGTTTGGTGTTGTTAGAGTGGTGTGGAAAGGGGTTGGTGCAAATTTATAGGTTTTAGTTAGGCAGGGAAATGGAGGGATTTATTTTTCATTCACTCCATTAATGATAATGCTATTGTTTTTTATCAAATATAAAATTTTATGTTCTAATGCCATATATTTTTTTGTGTCATATCTAGGGACCCTATGATATTGGCATAAATCATTTGTGTTGTATTTTGTAGTTGGTGGAAGTGAAGTGGCTAAATGATGGGAAAGGGGTAATTAGAAGAGTTTGTTAGGGAGAGCTTGGTTCATTACTATTTGGTAAGATTTGGATAATATTTTTAATTATCAAAATGGTCTTGGTTGAAGGGAGATGGCATGAGAATAAGTTGTTAGGATAGATGTAGATGATCAAGGAGTTCAATAGTAGGTGATTTGGTTATATAGATCCTTATTATTGATGAGTGATTTGTGTATAATTTTTTGAATGTGTTGCTCGGTAGAGTAGGGGGTTCATCACCCCCAAGGCTCTAGGTCACGAGAGAGCCTCAAGGAATGAACTACCCTAAACTACCTTAGATTGATTAATTGATTGAAAAGGAAAGGACATACTAAAAGGGAAGGGAAAATAAAACTCTATTTCCCTTCTACTAATGTCAAGTGTTTTTGAAAACTAGGTGAGCATACTGCAAGGGTCTCAAACTACGGACTAGACAACTCTCTATTTGAGGATGACAACATGATAACTAAAATTTATCATGTCACGTTGGAGTCTCAAGGACATGCTAGCAACCTAGATATGAACAAAGGGTCAGATGACAATAGAAAATGCTCAAGTTCTACTTACGAATAAGATATTGGAGTTTTCTAATTTAATAGTGTAAGAGAGGGGGACCAACCACTTCAAGGCCCTATGTCACAAAGAGCCAAAAGTGGAAGGTTGACCTAACTTACCTCACTCTAAAGGGATGTTTTGGGAATAGGGATCAAGAATGATGAGGACTATAAGGTGCCTCAATCACTCTACTGATGCAAACTTTAGTTTGGGATAGATGAGTTGGTTTTTGGAGTTAGTACTGTGCCTCAGACAACTCTCTATTTGAGGACAACATCACAGTTTTGGCACGTCAGCATGATGCGTTGGCATCTCTTGGGTGCGCTTGCGTCCGTATGGTTAGAAAATAGTGAACATAGTACAAACTACTTAAAAACTAACTAATCGACCTAGCTAGTTGGTTTCAATTGGAAAAATGAAATAATAAGGTAGGACAAATACAAACAAAGATGATAAAGTAGGTTGATAAAGACTAAAGTAATAAATATAATCTCATAAAAATTCATGTTTACTAGCTGGCTCCACATGCTCTTTCACCTGCACACAAGAAGGAAGGGGAAAATTGTTAGTGTTGTATAGGGGCCTGCCATAGTCAGACCCTCGTTTTGGTATTTCCACCTCCATGGACAACTAGATAGCAATGAGAGAGAAATATATGATACAGAAGTAAAGAAAGTAGAGATTGCAATAAACACTACAAAACAATAAAGAGCTATTCAACCAAATTGCAAAGGAGAGGAGCAAAACGCTACCACCTCCACCAAGAGCTCACTAGCCAATGGAGGAGAAAGAAGGATTGAAAAATCACCACAGTCTTGACCGCGATGAAGGGAGGTCTCAAAAAACCTCAAGCCCACACTATAATGGCTTGCTTCACACTTACTTTATGGAGTTGATGAAGTGTTGTTGCTACAATGGAGTGTTGAAAATGCTAGAAGTGCTTGATAATGTGAAAGAAGGATGGTTTGAATACTTAGAGGTTGCAAAAAGAGATGAGAAAGATGAGTTGAATGAAGAAGGGATGAATTTGAAGGAGAAGAGGGAATAATCTACCATTTTTAGGGCTGGTTGGTCAAAGAGGGATTTTAAAAATCTACTCCAATTGAAAGTGTAATACCTCTGCTAACTTTAGATGTAGAAATCCGTCAGGGATGTAAGTGCGCCGCACAGATGTTTGTGCACCATGTGCACATCCCTAACAAATATTCTCCTACTAACACAAAGGAAAAATGCCAATTGGAATGAAGGCAACTTATTGATGTGGAATTTCAAATTCGAATTTGGTTTTCTAAGGTGAGGATGTGTAAAAGGAGAATTTGCGTACAAGGGGTGCAAATTCACTCATATTTTCCCCCACTTTAGTGAGCACGAATATTGATGAGTGCTTCATTAAAATAGATCGAAGAGCTAGTAGGGTTAGAAATTTATACCTGAACCATCGAGGAAGCATACCACAATTTGGTGAGCTCGAAAGTGCAGGGTAGGCAAGGGACTCCATAGCCTTGCAGAACTATGAAACTGTAGAATGAAGGCATCTTACAGAGTCGTAGACTTGCAAGGAGGGTACCCACAAGATCTTTCACATGAAGGAAGCCCCGAGAAAAAGTTCCCTATAGGCCCGCAAACCTGTAGGGAAGGTATGCTCCAAGATCTCTCACATGAAGGAAACCCGAAAAAAGCACCTTATAGGCCTGCAGACCTATAGGGAAAGTGTCCTCCAAGATATCTCACATGAAGGAAACCCTAGAAAAAGTGCCTTATAGACCTATAGGCTTGCAAGGGAGTGACCCCCACGATCTCTCACATGGAGGAAGCTCAGAGGAAGCACCTTACAGGCTCACAGACCTATAAGGAAGGTGTCCTCCAAGATCTCTCACATGGAGGAAACCCAAAAAAAGAGACTCCACAGAGTCAGAAAGTGGCTTTATAGGTGCACCTACAAAGAAACATGTTTACCCACAAATAGAACATGTCCAAAAGTGGCCAGGAAGGAAATTAAGAAGATAGTCGCAAAAATCGTCAATAGAATGGAAAGCTTTCAAAGGGGTCCCTTGGGAATCTGATATGAAGAAAGGGGTCCACTCAAGGGACACACTTTTTTGGAAGTGCATAAGGGATGTTTTTCCTCAAATCAATTCAACACCAAGGAATACTTTTGAAAGATGTTCACTTCATCAAGGAATTTGAAAGGAAGAAGGTGTCCCCTTGTGAGGGGAAGGTCAAAGTTGCTTCCTCCTCAAAGGAAAATTCTCAAGTTCTTTCTTTGCGAACCCATGATGAAGGAAATACGTTCCATTAGGGATCCAAGTCAAGAATGCAATTCTTTGAAAAAGTTTGCAAAGATTCTTGAGAAAAGATTCATTGGCAACGAATGCATTTTCTGAAAATCAAAGTAATGGCATTGTCACACATGAAAGGGACAACTCAAGCAAAAAAGAGAGAAAGATAAGAAAAAAACAAAGGAGAAATAAACATAAACATAGGGCACAGGGGTGATCTGATATTTTGGGGTCAGAGCTACTCATAAATATATATATAAGTATAATAATAGTATATAAAATGAACTGTTATCAACCCCCTACTATATCATACCATGTGAAGAATGCATGAGAAGAAAAAGTAAAAATAAAAAATTGGTTCAACATGGAAGGGAAGCCTAAATGCCTCCAACGCTTTGCATCATCCCAATTTATTGAAAATCAATCACAAACATGGAAGAATGATGATACAAATAGAAGAAGGCTTACGACACAAAAAACACATCTGTATCCAAGCACCAACAAGCGTGAAAAGGGTCATCCAAGAACACATAGAATGATCATGCGAGAACAAATCACAACACACACACACATCTAATCTAAAGATAAAGAAGAGGTCTCCCCCTAACACTCATCGACCAAGAGGTTGTCTGCTTCCCACTCTAGATCATCATAGGGGGAAGGAGGATGATCTTGCAATAGTGGAATATTAAGGGGAAGAGCTTCCAACCCTCCCACAACAAGGACTAAGGAAGTGATGTAAGAAAGGTGGTGATAAAACCTATTCCAACACAAAATGATTAGTCTCCAACAAAGAACCTTTCCTTTAATCACAATAGCACTTAACTTTCTAAAAACACTCAACAAGAGGCTTCTAGCCTTCAAGAATCATAAAATGGAGATATATTTTGGAGAAGGCCATACAAAGGCCAAACTAACACATTGCAATACTCTCAACAAGAGATAAGACAACTTCCCAACATATTCAATGAGGGTTCTTTGACACAAAATTGAAAACCACTATTTTGTCCCTATTTTAGGCTTCTAGATTAGCCATATTTTTCAAATGAAGTATCTTAAAAACACTTTATTTTCATAAAAAATATTTTGACAAACACCAATTTCACTAATCAGATCACTAACTCAAGTCCTCTAAACCACTGATCCATGAAACCCTCTCTTTACATACAACCAACCTAGGGTTTACTGAAACTCATACTTTCAAGGATTACCAAACTCAACCAATGCATCAAAAAAATTCAATTCAGTCTATGCAGACTCTCTATACCTTCACAAGTCCAACTCTATCAACATTTCACCAAAACCATACAATCATACCTCATTTTCACATGAAAATTTGCTTTGCCCAGCCCTAGGGCATCATCCAAATTTGAACCCAATTCCCTGGCCTACCAAAACATGAAAGCAATTAAATTAGAGAGTACTGGAACCATTCCACAAGAGACAGTTGTCATAGAAATTGGAATGGGTCAGATCGACATTTTTAAAGACCCTTAACACTTAAAACTGTATTAATAGAGAAGCAGTAGTGAATTAAAGAGAATTCTCACAATACTTAATGTTAAACCTTCAAACTTGAAGCATTTAAAATATAATTCATGCTACTACACTTTACATTAGATCTCAAAGCATTTAAAACATGTACAGGGTTGTACAGTAGAAGAAAAACTTAGAAAACATAGAAAAATGCAAAATTAACATTGTAGTCTTATTGGATTTCTTCCACACATCAACCAACAACCACCTTTGAGCCTTTTGAGGCTTTATATAACCATTACATTTGAATTACAATCACTCCAATGTACATAACTAACTTTTGAACTTCCTAGACCCTTCATTTCCCAAAAGTTGCATTTTTTGATAATTTGCTGCTTAACAACATTTACAATTTTGTGCAACTTTTCCATCTTAACACCTACAACTCAAGACACACCTTATTACAATGAAAATGGTCTTTTTAGGGCTTATTTAACAAAAAAAGACTTCAAACACCCCTAAACTACCCTTGAATCTTCCTATCAACCTTCAAGAGATCAAATTTTTGTCAATATGGTGTAGGTGCTCCTACACCATACACCCCCATAGGGAAAAACTCATGCCACATGAGTTGCATCTAATTCTAATATCTCCAACCTTCATACATGTTCCTCTATTATGTAAATCCTCTCCACTTATTCCAATCTTGTAGTTTTGTACCCTTGTCCTTGCTTGTCCTTGAACATGTCTTCATTTTTGCAATTAGACCTGAAGATGGTCTCTTTCCTATTCCTTGTTCAAAACTAGACATTGTTCCTTCATTCAGGGGTCATCCCACAATAATGGGTTACACTTTTTGGCCAAACTTGACATTGAAATCAAAATTTTTCAGAGAAAATTTCACTTTCTGACACTTATAGTAGGTAAACTATTAGGAATTTGAAAATGATGTAAACTAGTGATTTGTGAGATTTTGTTTGTAGATTTTAAATTGAAATTAAATTCTTATTTTTTTGCATCTCCCTTGATAACTAGTTTTTAATAGTAAACAACATTTTTAAAAAGTGGTGTGTACTTCGGCTTGCATAACTTTTTTCTACAAAGGATAAAACTCTAACTCTTTTAAATTTAGGTTGGTAACACAAGTATCTAGGGATTTCATTTTGTTTCATATCATTTTGTTGAATATTTTTCTTTTAATTAAGTTTTGAAGTCAAAACATTTATAATTTAGACATAGGTACACTTCGGCTCGCATAACCTTTTTGGCATGTATTGAAATTCAATTTTTTTTTTTTGTTAGAGCGAGGACATCAATACCTAGTGGATATATATTTTTCAATTTTTTTTCCTCATATTTACTATTTTTCCACAATGATTTTTCATCGAACTTGATGTTCGGTGAAAAACCTATGTACAGTAAAACTAAAAAATAAAATATATAAAAAATATATATATATTAAATTTATAGTTGTTGGAAAGCACATTTTGATCACTACAATCATCCAACTTGGTTTATCAAGTTGACTCCATTTGCACCTCCTTCTTAAGCTTCGATAGTAAAAAAAATGCATAAATTTTGAAATGGTGGAGGGGAAGGTGAAAAAAGGGGGTTCATTCGAACCCCCCTTATATGGTGCAAAAGGGGGTTCATTAGAAGGGGGGAGGGTTCATTAGAAGGGGGGTTCATTAGAAGCGGGGTGGTTCATTCGAACTCCCTTCATTAGAAGGGGTAAACCATTTTAAATTTTTTGATGAACATTTCTAATTATTCTCCATTCAAAAAATTGTAACCCACTATTGTGGGTTTACCCTCAGACCTGCAAATAAACACTTGTTAGTAATCCATTGAATTGACTTCACCTTTGTCTCATCTCTGTGCTCACATCTGCCCATGTTGCCTTGTCCATTCTGTCCTTTTCCCACAGTGATCAGACTTCTTTTTTTACTAGCACCCTATACCATTGTATTGTCAAATATAATATTCATTGTACCTACATATTCCATGTGTTTTACAACCTTTCCTTCAACCAAAGGACATACCATTGTCCTGGTCAACACGTTCTCAATCCAATCCACTGTCAACAAACCTAAAGCAACTTTCTCACCTACTTTCTCAATATTCTCAAACTTTGAAGCAACTGTAGTATCCATCCTTTTGTCTTCTCCTAAAACTTCAACAAACTCTTTCTTTCCACACATGATTACCTTGGCCTTACCTTTCTCATCTTCCACCAAAGGAGTTAAAACAAACTTACACCCATCTTTGACTATGGTATAGGTGTTCTCTCTGCCATCATATATTGCATGCCTATCATATTTCCAAGGTCTACCAGGAGTAGGTGACAACAATCCATAGGAAGAATATCATAAAATACACTATCTTTATAGCCTCCAATTTGGAACTCTACTGTGCAAATTTTTCATTAACCAAAAGAGATTTCCCATCACTCAACCATGACACCTTATATGGTAATTCATGAGGTACTTTTTGCAAATTTAATTTATTCACCATCTCACTAGACACCATATTCTCTATAGATCCAAAATCAATGACAACTCTACATACCTTGTCTTTACACTTACATGTAGTATTGAACAGGCTCTTTCTTTGCAATCGTTCCACTTCCTTGGCTACCTTCAACACTGTCTTTCTCATCATCAACATTTCCCCTATTTTAGGAACAACTCTTAAACTTGCAGAATTTGTGCTCTCACATTCCTCTTCTTAAATGATTTGTGCCCTCCTATCAATCCTCTTTTCACCACTAGATGAAATGCCAGCCTTTTCAGGACATTTCCAAGGAGGATGACCATATTGATTACAACTATAAAATCTCCCTGAAAACTCATTAGAATTTCTACCACCACTAAACTTGCCTCTACCCTTAAAACCACCTCTAGCATCAACACCTTGCTCCTTACCTCTATTTGCTTCTCCTTTTTCCTCACTTGGCAGGTTTGATGTAGGGGTTGCTCCTCTCCGTCTTGTGCTAGTACCTCTTCCTCTTGTGCTAGTACCTCTTCCTCTCACTAATTTCTCTTTCCTTCTTTTAAGCTTTTCCACCACCCTAATTGCTAATTGGAAACATTCCTCAACAAAATTTGAGATGAAAGTTGTGAAGCAGTAGAGTGTTGGCAAGCAAGATAGAGGACTGATTTTCATGGAAAAGTTCAAGCCTAAGGTGAAAATGAAGGTGTTTAGGAATAGTTTCGAGGTCAATTAGAGGTAGAGCATACAAGGGATGAAGATGTGTGGACAACTTCAAATTCAAGTGGACTTAAAATTATTTTGGCCAGGAGAATGATGCAGGAGCATCATGACAAATTTGTGATTCCATGGATAAATTTTGAAAGAATGATCAATTTTGTTGTTTAAGGGATATTTGAGTCATTTTTCCATGTAATAGAATAATTAGGTGGTCATTGTGTCCTATTTTGCAATAAATGTAAAGAGTTGTTCAAAAAGTGCAAATGGTAAAAGATGTAAAATTGCACAAAAAAGGTGTAAACAAGGAATATGAAGGGTCTTTTGGCTCTAGGTCGTTAGAGGGCAGTTGAAAATTAGTTGGAATTTGTAGAGACATGTTGTATTGCCTTTAATTTTTTTTTAATCATTTGTGAACTCATGGGTGACTGAAGTTAAGAAATTAAATAAAGGAAAGTTTTTATTTCTGACAATTTCTACATAATTTCTTTGTGTTCTGATGTTGTACGACCCAATATGGGTATGAGTAATTTTCTATTTGTTTTCATGTATTAGTATTCTCAATCACCTTCCAAATAAACTTGGTTCCATGCAAATTGATGAACATATGGGGGAGATATGGTAAGTTTTTTGAAAACTATCAACAATGAACTTAAAAATTTATGGTTTTTCCATTTTACTCAGTAAAAGCTCTCAATTTTTGGTGTAGATAATCCTTGTGGCATGTAATTTCATATTTCAAAGGTTACCAATCCTATGATAAGGGCTAAGGTGTGAGAGAGGATATTTCTTTGACTGTAAATCTGATAAAAATAGAGTTTCTCTAACAATCATGGTGAATGGTACCTAAGGGTTTGTCAAACCTTTATGAAAATGGTCTCCTGATGGATTTATGAGCATGAAAAAACTAAATTAGGACTAGTTGAGGCATAGATTCAGAAAATTTGAGATAGGAGATAGTAATTCCAATAAATCCTAGCTTTGTAACTTATGAAAAAATTTGGTAAATAGTGCATAGTGGAAGTTTAACAAGTTTAGATTGTGTTTTTTGAATCTCACATGAGTTATATTGTTATTAAATGGTGCTTAGGTGTAATGTGAGTCATTTGAAGATTGAGTTTGGTGAACTATATGTTTAAGGCCTTGGTTTGTTGACTGTCTTGTAAGGCAATCCTATGATAGTTATATTTTAGAGCCTAAAATGAAGGTTTAGATCAGCTATTTGATGAAATATGGTGAATAGGGTATGGGTGATGAACTAATTAGTTCATGAAGATGTATTTGAACTTGATTATGGTTTTGGATGGAGTAATGGGCTTGAGAACTTGGAGTGACATTATTATTGTGGCCTAAAAGGACCTAATTGCTAATTAGGGCAGTTTACTTGAAAAATTCTCATGTTTGAGTTATCTATGTTGAGAATTGGGTTGGAGTTAGTCACATTTATTTTGTTTAAGGGCTTTTGAGGAAAATTCAAGTGATTTTGTGCTTTATTCTCAGTTTGGTGTTTTAAAACAATGGTTTTGTGAAGGGTAAAAGAGTCCTAATTGAATGGACATGAGAGAATTGGTTGAGTTTTGTTAAGTTGAGATTGTGAGAGTGATTTTATTCCTCTACCATTACATTAGGAAGAAGGCTTCACAAGTTCTCCTCCACTCAGCTCTTGTGGATCTATGGTCAATGATTTTGCAAAAAATGTTGACAAGGCCAGAACTTCATCCAAAGAATTAAACATGCACTTTGCTAGAGTGCCATGCCATACCTCAATAGACTGAGAGGGCTATGCTTTAGGTTCACCGAGTCACTCGGGAGTGGTGACAAACTTAGAGGAAGCCGAAAGCGAGACTAAACTAGATTGAATGGAAGTAGAGGGGACGATATGGGATGACACGTCAGGAGACCCAAAGTTAGGCATGATCAACTCCTCTTCCTTTTGTTGCAAAGTGGCCTAATCAATCGCAAGAGCCTTTCATTGACGCTTGCACTCACATGCAAGGCAGTTTATGTGGCTCTTCGAGCTAGAGACTAGAGGCTGTAAGGGAATGGAAGGCTCCTGCTTAGCCATGGGAGTTTCCACTTCAACTATTTCCAATGGTTGGATAGACTCTTGAGTAGGAGTAGGAGGAAGAGATCGAGAAATGACAAGGGGAGTTGGCTCCAATACCTCGCCAATGGGCCTCTTCCCATTTACTGCTTTGGATGAAGAAGTGGTGGGAGGCCACGAAGGTCAGAACATAGAGGATTCTCCATGAGGGCCTTTCTTCCTACCATACTGAATGGTCCTAGGCTCTGTGGGTAGAACATGAAGCTCAAATGTAGGATGCTTAGGCTTCCACCAAGCAGGCACAATAGGATTCTCTCACAAATGCAAAATAAAATATGATGGCCCCACATCAGGGTGAGAGGAAGCATTAGGATGAACAACAAAAGAGGAAGAAGGAGGATCTTAGGACTGCTTCTCTTCTCCCCTTCTACATGCCTTGGCAACATCACTGTTAGATTTTAAGCAAGCCCTATGCGAAACAACATAAGGTAATGGAGGGTCTCTCACTCTTAGTGTTAAGTGCCCTCTCTTGTAATTTTGATAAGTCTAGTACAAGAGGTCCTTCCTAGGTGGAAGAGGACCAATGGGTGTAGGCCAAGAGTGATCTAAAGAGTAACTACCATGCTCAACTGGTGGTCTATAGCCAATGTTGTAGATCACATGTATGGAACCCTCATGAATGAATTTCAAACATTTGTGCACAACCAAGGGAACTACATTCATAGCTACTAACCAGGGGATACCCATCTTCACTCTAAAGAGTTCAGACCTTGGGATTATATCAAAAAAAAGATTCATAGATTTAGGTCCAACCAAAACTGACAAGAGAATACTACCTAGAGGAGGTATGGAAATTCTGTCATGTGTGTAGATGGTGCTCATAGGTGCATCATACCCATTTTTATGCAAAAATTTGATTAGCATGATCTCCTCAGTTATGATATTTACTTGAGATGTCGGATCAATGAGAACACCTGCTATAGTGTTTCTCTTGATTCACACAGGGATGTAGAGAGGAGATGGTTCTCTATTGAAGCCCATTGGTAGATCCTATGAGGTGAAGGTTATACCAGTACCATTGCTCACAAGTTGTGAAAAGGGGATAGGTTGATGCAAGAAAGAGGCCATCACATGCACTAAATGACACTCTCACAGAGCCCCCAAAAGGTTGCAATATAGGATAGTGACCCAATTAAGGTTTTGTTGTGCAACACTTTCAAGGCCTTCCAACTATGCCTTTTAGGAGTCACAGGTTGAGTTGTTCGGCGAAGGCCTTACAACACTCACACCTACAACACTCCTAGAATACGAGGAAAGGAACTTTCAGTATCACAAAATGGAACCAAAATGGTTCACATCAGGTTCACCTAAAATGTAAGAGAGGGGGACCAACCATGCGAAGGCCCCAGGTCATAGAGAGCCAAGAGCTGAAGGATTCCCTAACTTACCTCACTCTAAAGGGATGTTTTGGGAATAGGGATCGAGAATGATGAGGACTATAAGGTGCCTCAATCACTCTATAGATTTAAACTTTATTTTGGGATAAGTGAGTTGGTTTTTGGAGTCAGTATTGTGCTTCAGACAACTCTCTATCCAAGGATGGAAACACAGTTTTGGGACATCAGTGTGATACGCTGGCATCCATATGGTCAAAAAATACTAAACCCAGTATGAACTAATAAAAAACTAACTAATTGGCCTAGCTGGTTGGTTTCAATGGGAAAAATAGAATAATAAGGTAGGACAAATACAAAAAAAGATGATAAAGCAGGTAGATAAAGAATATAAAGTAATAAAGATAATCTCACAAAAATGCACATTCGCTAGCTAGCTCCACACACTCTTTCACCTACACACAAGAAGGAAGGGGAAAATTGTTGGGGCTGTATAGGGGCCTGCCTCAGTTAGACCCTTGTTTTGGTGTTTCCACCTCCACGAACACCAAGATAGCAATGAGAGAGAAATATATGATAAAGAAGTAAAGAAAGTAGAGATTGCAATAAACACTACAAAATAGTAAAGAGCTGCTCAACCAAATCGCAAAGGAGAGGAGTGAAATGTTACCACCTCCACCAAGAGCTCACTAGCCAATGGAGGAGAAAGAAGGCTTGAACAATCACCACAACCTTGACCGTGATGAAGAGAGGTCTCACAAAACCTCAAGCCCACACTACAATGGATTTCTTCACACTTGATTTATGAAGTTGACAGAGTGTTGTTGCTACAATGGAGTGTTGAAAATGTCGGAAGTGCTTGAGAATGTGAAAGAAGGATGGATTGAATGCTTAGATGTTGCAAAAAGAGATGAGAAAGATGAGTTGAATGAAGTGTTATCAACATGAGTGCACCCGAATGCGTAAGCAAAGATGCTTTGCAATCCTATGTAAAATGGGAAAACCTTCAGATTGTGGGTACCCTATGTTGAAAGTTATCCTTTGGATTATAGACCAACTTCCTTTATGTTTTTTTTTAATTTAACTAACTTTGAATTGGATGGAAAAGGGAAGAAGGATTTAACTGAATGCATAAATTGAACTTTAAATTGTGGTGATGCACCTAAATGATAATGATGGCTAAATTGCAAACTGATTCACAACTATTTTCTGGAAAAAATGTTTCCAAAGAAGGCCAAATAATTTGTCTTTTTAGAAGGAAAATAAATTCTCACAACTTGAAGAAAAAATTGAATATAAGCACAACCTAAGACTTGTGATATGATGTACAATTATGAACGAGACAAAACTAAAGGTTTTGATAACTAAAACACAATAATTTCATCAAATCATTCACAAAGACACTTTATATAATTTATGAAGAGGTAAACTTGATAGATTCTGAAGGAAAACAAAATGAATCTATGAACTAATTGAAAAAAATGAAAACCAAATCTCTATTGCTATATATTAAACTATCATAAAAACTGAGTTACAAATCTTGATCTCTTTGCAAAAGGTATGCAAGAAGAGATGAAAAATAAGAACTGAGAAAAAAAAGACTTTTTTCAATAAAGACAATGAAGGCATGCATAATGCACCCAAAAGGTGGAACTCCAAGCTAACTGGAAGTGAGAAAAAAGCAATGCATGCTTCTCACGAGCAAAGGAAAAAACCCTAGAAAAAGGGGAGCAAAACTAAAGTAATCTGCACTAAAATAGCTCCAAACTCCACATGATGATTCACTTGACTCAATTGAACTCAAAAATAACTCCAATTTGACTAGAAGTCAAAGAGAAACCCTAGAAAATAAAGTGCATGTGAATGTTCTAGTTCCACCTCCAAATCTTTTCTTTTGCATGAGTAAAATCTCAAAAAAGACTTAAGTCCGACTCCTCATTGAATGCATAATATATCGCCTCCATCTTTTAATTCACTTGGAAATCCAAAAATAGTTTATTTCAACAATATTTAAAACAATCAATAGACTTGTTTTAATAATGTTTAATAACATAATAATGATAATGTGAAAGGAAAATGAATAGTTTTTGAAAAAATAATATAAATAACTCCTTATATCTCCTGAGCATCATCATGAACTCACGAGCCCTCCTTTTGCATGATTAGGTCGATTACTTAGCAAGTCATGACTATGGGAAATGAAATAATTTTATTTTGAAAACACAAAGTCAAAATATCTTATCATTCGAAATAGGGTGAGTAAAATACTTGAATCCTAATACTCTCCTTCATTTCTCACTTTGCACATTCTAGAAAAACCTTGCTGTTGCATCGCCTTGAGCTAGGTTTTGGACTCAAACCTGCAAAAATCATGCTATTTTTGATGATTTTTATGAAGAATATTGTAGAAAAAACCAGGTAAGTGTTATTCTTAGTGAAAAATCTAGATTTTATTTCATTTTTGAAGCCATCTTTCTGGTGTTTCAGGGCATGACCATGACCATACTCTGATATATTTTCATTATGTTTTCCTCTATGTGATGTGTCTTTGCATTTTGGGTGCATCTCTAGATGCCATGATAGACTGGTTATGGAGCTCAACCTGCAGATTTTATGCTGCCTTTTGTCAATTTCTTGAAGATTTAGAAAGGAAAAAAAACTTTCCAGGCTTCTGATGTAGACTGTGTTTTCCCTCTCAAGAGCTTCGAGGGTTTTCCCTCCTCCTATAGCCACAACTGTTGATATTTCCTCATTTTTATTTCACATTCATTTCATTATAAACCTTTGTAGGTTTTTTGTGAAAAAAAAATGGTTTCTGTTTCATTTTTTGATAGAAATTGTTGGAGAAAACTTGCTATTTCTTGCTAAGGGTTTCATTGTTTCCGAATATAGAAACTGCGGCTGTAGCATTTCTTCTCCATCTGGGTATTTTAACCTTCAAATAAGCTAGGATTTACCTCTATTTTTGAAAGAAAAATATTAGTATTGCTCTTCTTGATTTACTCATGAAATACTATCACGCCTCTTCTGAAGGAATGGTCACCATGCTTCTATTGTGTAAACATTGACCTTTGTGTATTCTTTATAATTTTTTGAATATGAAACAAAAAATCTTTGATAATAAATGGAAAACTCCTTATGTAGTGAACTCCATGGATGGTATGATAACAACTTTATATAAATGCATTTTCTCATTGCTTGAAATTTGTTCTAAAAGTTTTGTATGAAAGCTTAAGAGCAACATATGGTCATTATTGCTGAAGATAGTTTCCATTATAACTCATTGTTTCATAAGAGCTTATTTGAATATTGAATATGAACTCTCTTCTTGAATGACTGCAAAGGCATTTAAAACATTTTTTTATGAAAGCATTGTTTGCAGAATTTCCTTTTATTTTCTTATCTGCACTTGAAATGTAAACTACCTTCTCTTTAGAATATTATTGCACAAAGATCAATGAGGATCCCAAAGATGGTATCTTTTCCAAATAAATTTCCATATCACTACCCTCAAGTATCTTTTCTAGAATGTTGATTGCTTCTATATTTTCCATAGACCTGCCTTTGACTTATAAAATCTTCTATATTCGTCCCTTTAGAGAGACTGTGATGAGTTTTGAATATAGATTGTCCTTAAATCATTTGTCTTTGTTTGAAATGATTGCATCATTAAACTGGAATAATAGTGCATTTGAGATTGTCTTTTCTGTGTTGGTGAAGACACAATGACTATTGTACCTTACTGTCAATGAGTTATGAAAGTATTTGAATTCCTCCATTGTATATGATAGCATTTCTACTGTGAAAGGATATGAGAACAAAGCCATTTTTCTTTAGCATAATCACTTTAAAACTGTGACACCTTTGATTTTGTGACTTCCTTATTTTACCTTGATCAACTTTGTAGCAGTAGTCTCATTGCATGACTACTCTTTTGATCTTTTACATATGCTCCATGTGTTCATGCATATTGAGGAAGTCTCCTTGGTAACCTACAGTTACCAGAGCAGGAGCACATGTTTGTCTTGTTAAATGATATAAGACCACATGCTGTCATGAATCTTCAATGATATTTCACCTTTCTATTTAGATAAATATTTGCTTTGTTCTGGTAATTGTATACTATCATGCATACACCTTTTATGCATTATCATGTGAATATTCTGGTACGTTTAGTATGTTGGGCTTGACCATCATTATATTTAGCATACTTGTAAACAGTGCATTCTAAAAATGTATTTAATATGCAACACTGTTGTCATTTGTATTTTGCATAATTGATGTTTTTTAAATGTTTAATTGTTGCTCCGTTATTGTGAGCTCTTATGTATGCCTGTTCACTATCACATTTATGACAATGTACTTTGTAGTATGCTGGGCTCAACCCTTATTGGAGCCACATTTTATCCCACACATTGAAATATTGAAGCATTTATGAAATATGTACCTATTCTTGCACAATAAACAAACAAGTTAGCAAAATAATTGAAGCTAAAAGCTTCCATTGAATTTTGTGCTCCCTGAACATTTGACTTTTTGATGAATTAATGATCTGATGAATGCTTGATAGGAAGCAAATTAATTTTTTGTTGGTAATGTAGGGATAAGGTAGAATGCAATTTTTCATTGCTCTAACACCACCTTTCAACAATCTTGTAGGTAAACCTTGAAGTTGGAGTTGGACCTAGAGCTAGAGCTGAATCAAGATCAACACAACTATAACAATGATTTGTCATTCCAGGCAATGACAAATCACCTTCTCTCCTTGTTCTTATATTATCTTCAGTTGTGTGATATACATTTCTTTCTTGTATTCAGTATTTGATTAAGTAATCAAATCAAGCTACTCCCATGACTTGTGTGGGACTTTGGTTTCTACAATATGAATAAAACAACATTTCTAGTTATGCAAATTTATGAGTTTCTCTGTTACAAACATTTGCATAATAATACTGGAAATTCAAAAGTAATTAGATTTGTACAACAATGAATACTTAGCAGAAAACTTTGAAATTACTTGTGTACCTTTTAATAATGAATGCAATTTAGCTCTACTTATTTTGAGTTATAGCTAAAAATAGGTAAAAATTTAATGACCTTTGCAGAGTGTTTGCTTGCTAAACACCATAGGCCAGTTATGTAGCTTATCCATTGGGTATGGAGTCCATTTTGTCCTCTTTTGACTTAGAAAAACTTGTGACCCAGCTGGTGAAACTATACAACAACAAACAAAACTAAAAACAAACTATCATAACTCTACTTAAGATAGGGTCAGAAAACTGTGCAGAAATTGCACTTATTGAAAGAAAATAGTACTGAAATGAAATATGCCATGGGGCACTTATGGAAAGAAAAACTGAAACTGAAACTACTCTACTATGTACATATGCAAACTCTGTTCTTTAATAGCATTGCTTGAGGTGAATCCTGTTGACAAGGATTGGCAACACCTCGCCATCTAGCTTTGAGAGCTAAAATGCATTATATTGTTTACATTCTATTATGATATATGGGACATCCCACATGGCATAAAATTTCATGTGTTTACTAGGTCTTCTCTTGAGCTAATCCCATTTAAAAAACAAATCTCCCTCTTTGAATGTCCATGGGACTGCCTTTCTATCAAATGTCCTTTTCATCTGAGCCTAATGAACCTCTAGATTCCTTAATGCTTCTTTCCTAATTTCATCTAACCCCATTAGCTGTGCTAGCCTAATTTTCATAGGTTATTCATCAAGCAATTATAGTTCTTTGATCATACTCAATGTAGGCAGCTCGATTGAGATAGGTATTTTGGCCTCTTTACCATAAGTTAGAATGTAAGGTGAGTTACCTATTTCTCTCTTAGGTGTAACCCTATCAGCCCAAAGCACCAGCTTCAACTTATCATGCCAAGTCCTCTAATTATCCTGAATTGTCTTCTTTATGATCTTAATCAAGTTCTTATTAGTGGAATCTGCTTGTCCATTACCCTGAGGGTAATAATTTGAGGAAGTGTTTAGATAAATATTATGCTTTACTGACCAATCTGAAACTTTCAAGCCTATGAATGCTAAAGCATTGTCAGAAATAATTGAATCTGGTGTACCAAACCTAGAAACTAAGTCTTGATAAAAAATTAAGAAAAATGTCTCATTTGCATCCTTCAGTGCAACTGCTTTAGTCCACCTTGTGAAGTAGTCTATAGCTGTTAATATCCACTTATGCCCAACACTTGAAGGTCGATTTATGGGACCAATAAAGTTAAGTCCCCACTTTCCAAAGGGTTGTTCCACTTGAATTGGATGTAAAGGCAAAGTTGTAAGCTTCTATTTTCCTACAAACACTACACAATTGTTACATTTTCTAACGTAAGCATGAGCATCTTTAAAAAATTTAGGCCAATAATACCCAACTCTCATTATCTTCAGAGTTGTTGTTCTTGGTGCAAAGTGGCTTCCAAATGACCCATCATGAAATTCTTATAGAAAATTTTCAATTTGTTTTGGCTCTACACATCTGAGCAAAACATTATTATAATCCTTTTTGTATAAAAAACCATTAATTACAACACATGGGATAGCTTGAAGCCTGTAATACCTTCGTTTAGATTTTTCCAAACCTTCAGGATAGTCACCTATATGTAGATAATGTATCATCTATTGAATCCAATTTGTTGTTGTAACTGGAAAAACAACCGATTCCTCATTATTAAGCACTATTTCAACTTGTTGATCAGCTGGTTGGCTATTTTCTTCATTAACAACAAGCTGTTCACATAGGAATTTTCCTCTAACTAGCTTTGTGACTTTAATTTCAATGTCATACTCCATTACTTTCATGATCCAACCCACTCTCTTATCATTAATGTCTTTGCTGAGCAAAAAATATTTGATTGTTGGATGTGCGATGAATAGCTGTATTTTATTATTTGACAACATATACATGCCTAATTTTTTTAAGGCTTATTACTACAACTAATACATGCTTCTCTACAAATGAATATCTAGCTTCATAATCATGCAAAACTTGACTAAAGAAAGCCACAGGTTGCTCTAGTCCTATATTTTATTGACAGAGCATGGCTGAAATTGTATCAACACTTCCAAATGCATATAATATGAAATATTTATCAAAATTTGGATTTATAAGTGTTGGGGTTGTTGCAAGTGCCTCTTTAATTTGTTCAAAATTGTTCTTACCTTCCTTTGTCTAGCTGAATTGAATGTTTTTCTTTAGCATGGCTGTAAGTGGCTGCAATAAAGTTGTGTTGTTAGGAATGAATCTCCTAACAAAGTTAATCTTGCCTAGAAAACTCTGCAAACCTTATGTGCAGGTAGGGGTAAAGCTAAAATTTTGGTGATTCTTTTTGGGTCAATGGTAATACCGTGCTTTGAAATAATATGACCCAAAAGCTTTCCTTCATGGACTGCAAAGATGCTCTTTTTGGGGTTTAGTGACACCTCATACTCTCTGCATCTTTCAAAGATTTTCCTTAAATGCATAAAGTGTTCGTCATCTTTCTTTGAAAACACAGTAATATCATCTAAATTTACCAGAACAAACCATTAATAAGGCCTTGAAAGGCCATATCCATTGCCCTTTGAAACGTTTCCTCTGCATTAGACAATCTGAAGGGCATCTTTTTGTAAGTTACCCCATTTGGTGGTAAAGGTTGTTTTGTATTGATCTTCCTCTTTAACTAGAATTTGGTTATACCCTAAATAACCATCCAACAATGAAAACCTTTCTGAAGCTGAAACAACCTACAATATCTACTCCATTGAAGGCAGTGGATAGTGATCTTTGAGTGAAGCTCTATTTAGATCACAAAAATCCACACACAGTCTTATCTCTCCGCTCTTCTTCTTGACAAGAACCAAGTTGGAAACCCAAGAGGTATTCTTTATTGGAAAGATAATACTACCTTCAACTAGCTTTTTTAAATCTATTTTCATAAGGTGTTCTAGCTTGGGATTCAGTGACCTTTGCTTTTGTCTCACTGGTTTTGCATTAGGTTCTAACTCAATTGTATGTTGAGCCAACTTAGGGTTAAAACCCTTCATATCTCCATACTTCCAAGCGAATATGTCACTAAATTCTTGGAAAAGAAAGATAAATTCTTGTTGTTCTTCTTTGGTATAGACTTTGTCAAGCTTAAGAAGCTTGTCCTTGAATATTTGAATTGGTTCATAGTTCTCTTCTTTCACTGTGATACTGGATTTATCTTTTCTAACCTGATCATCAGTGTTGAAAATTAATTCAAGGGTCACCAATCCCTTAGGCAGCTTATTAGACTTCAACTAAAAGATTTGATAATCATATTGTTTCTCAAGCTTTTGCTAGTTTCTACCAGAAAACTCTACTTCTATAAGAAAACTGATTATTTGCTCATTGCTATCAAAAACCTACCAACCAATGTTATTATCAAGTACAGATGGTCTTACTACCACCTTTACATATTTTTGTACCTTGACATTGTCTATATCAGTTGGTATGTCATATTGTGATCCTATGGCAACAAACCTATCTGCCTCTTTATTCATATTTCTAGGAATAGACAAGTTAAAAGCATCAAATTTCTCTATAAAATCCAAAGTTTTGTGCTTGTATAGCTTCAACAAATCATTTTTAGTTATGTTCAGGTTTCTTGCCTGATTTTCTATCAACTCTGAATCACCAAATACTTGGAGACATTTGATACCTTTCTTTCTGGCCCATTCTAGGCCATGAATTAATGCCTCATACTCAGCTATATTGTTAGAAAAATTGAAAGCAAAGAGAAGTGATGATGAAAAATACCTCTCTCCATCAAGTGAAATGAGCATAGCTCCTCCATAGCACCTACTTTACTCCTTGAACCGTCATAATACAACTTTCAAAGCTATTCGATCTACTATTCTGGATGTATTTCCTCTTTGACCAGATTTGGAATAATCACATCAAGCTCTCAAAACATTTAAATTCCCAAACCTACCTTGTCCATGAGACTGAATGGATCAACCTCATGATTCTTAGTTGTCCACTCATCTAAATTTATGTCAGGAATGCCCTCAATAGGTACAGTGGGGTTGGGGGTCATGGTTTGATTGTCATACTCATGGATGGATATGTTTGCATTTATAGTATTTGCAACATAAAGCTTGATATGGTCTTTAACATGTGGCTCTAATTTAAAAATTACTCTGGTACCATACCTAGTCCTGAAAAACATGTGTGACCAATCTGATGACAAATATCCTCCTAACTTTGTTGTAAAATCTCTAGAAAGGAAAATGGAAAAGTAAGGAGGTAAATCAATGATGTAAATGTCCTATGGAATTGAAAAGTTCGAACAAGCATGAAGTATAAGAGGTAGACCTTTAATCACTCCAATAGACTTAATGGTTGTACCATCTAATTGGACTTCCCGTTTTGACAACAGTTCACAATTGAGTCCTAACTTATCTACCAACTGTTTGGGCATAATGGAGTTGCCTACTCCTGAGTCTATCATGAAATTATGTACTATGCTATTACCAATAATCAGATTGACATAAAAGGGTGGTGACTTTACCTCTTGAGCTGGATGTTATTTCTTAACTTCTGAATTGTTTGCAAGGACTCTAGGCTACTCTTTAGTAGTTTCTTTAGAAATAATAATCTTAGCTAGAGCCTCTTGCAGGCTTTCTTTTTGCCTAGGAAGATGTAAAGCATCCAACATGGTCATGCTAACTATGTCCTTTTTCATATGACCAACAATATTAAAGGTTGTACCACTAACCTTTTGTTGCACTTTAGGAACAACTTCTTTCTGTGCTAGGGTTGGCTATGGTTGAGTCTTCAACTATTCTTTAGCAGGTTCAACTTGTCCTCTTGATAAAATCTGAATGTTTTGCGAAGAAGAAGGTTGTGGCTGCTCCTTAGTAGCTACAAATGTCTAATTTTTATGCTAAATTGTTTGTTGTTTGCTTTTTTCCCTTATCAACTTGTTGTTTGTCTTTTTTTGCTTGTTGTTCTTTGGAATCAGCTTGCTGTCTTAGATCAATAGCTCTCTTTTTTTACCTCATATTGGCTGCAATAGAGGTAGTTGACCGATTCTTCCCTTGTACATGACTAACTCCACAAAACTCATTCCCTTGCAAGTTCATCATGGCAACATCTAGATCATTCTGCTACTTTTGATCATCTTGTTGATCATTGCCTTCTTTTGTTGTATCTTCTGAAATAGCATAATTGCTCTATACCATGAGTGTCTGATTAATCACTCCATTCATATAGGTAGCCTAATTATGAGGCTGATTACAGGGATAACACCATACATAATCTTGTACTAAGTTGTTTTGCACAGGTAAAATCTCTTTTGAAGAGCTGGCAGCATTGGGGTTATATGGCTGATTTGGCCTAGCATTGTAATTTCTCATCTGTCCTTGGTAGTCAGCCTGAGAAGGCGATCTATTTGGCTGAAAGAGTGCTTAATAAGGTCTGAAATTCTAGCCTTGCTAATTTTTAAGGCTTACTAAGTTGTTACTCATAGTTTGTAGTAACTTAACCATTTGTTGTTGGTCATTTAACAATTGTTGTTGGGTACCCCTAAGCTCTTGTAGGTCTGAATTTGTTGGAAAAACATTTTTTTGTACTATTGCCTAAAAACCTAAGGTTGGAACAGTGGGTATTGTGGTAATAGGAGGCATCTGGATAGGTATTGATGGCTGGACATCTGGGAAAAAGGGCATACGAGGCCTAGGTGCAATCTTACCAGCTTGTATTAAGTTATTCTTAGCTCTAATAGCTATTTCATAGGTTGTTGGTAGAGTTACTCCTCCCATAGATTGGATCAAAAGTGCAATATCACTGTTAATCGCTCTAAGATGATACAAAAAAACATGATCTGGTGTAGGCCTTACCGTGGTTGGAATTTTTTCCCAATTCTCTAAAAATGAAAGTTAAAATCTGTCATTTGTTCTTGTGGTGCTCTCTTAATAGTCATCATTTTCTCAACTAGAGAAAGATGATCAAATTTGTCTAAAAATTGCTTGCTTAACTTGTCACCCAAATCATCCCATTACACAACGGAATTTACTTGTAAGACTCTAAACCAATGGAGTGCTTTGCCTTTGAATGACAATACTAGAAGCCTCAGTGCCACATTCTCTTGTGTAACATGATGGACTACAAAAGTGAAGCCATATCCCTTATGTGTTCAATCGGTGTAGTCTGTTCCTCGCCAGTGAAAAAGGGAAAACTCTTCAAGGTAGCCATCGATATGTCATCATGTTGGGCTAAATTCAATGGGCTGCCCCCCATTGAATGGTACAAACACATGTGCTCTAGCCATCAGAGTTGCTTTGGGAGTTGGTACTTGTAACACTAGTACTACTTGTGCTACTGGAAAAATAGGTACAAAACTTGAAGGCCTGAGACTGGGCAGTGTAGAATGAGATCTCGGTGCTGATCATGATCTTGATTTGCTTAATCTCCTTCTTTCTATTCTGCCTCTTCTCTTGGGCGATGATAGTTGCAGATATTTGAATGAATCATTACTTTTTTGAGTCTGGATACTTCTCATGTGCTACTGATATTTGTAATTTAAACTAGATAAAATAGAGTCGACAATCAAATATAAACCTTTGATAGGTAGAACACTATTGTAAACAATAGCTTGAAAACTTTGAATTCTTTCTCTGAAGTGAGCTTTAGAGTCCCACCGGGCATGCCAAAAGCTATTATCAATAGAAGTGCACCTGAATGCAAAAGAAAATATGCTTTGCAATCCTCTATAACATGGGGAAACCTTTAGGTTGTGGGTACCCTATGTTGAAAGTTAACCTCTGGATTATAGTTTGACTTCCTTTATGATTTTTTTTAATAACTAACTTTGAATTGGATGGAAAAGGGAAGAAGGCTTTAATTGAATGCATAAACTAAACTTTAAACTATGGTGATGCACCTAAATGATAATGATGGCTAAACTAAAAACTAATTCACAACTATTTTCTGGAAAAAATTATTTACACAGTTCAGAAGTTGATCACAAAAATGTTTCCAAAGAAGGCCAAATAATTTGTATTTTTAGAAGGAAAATAAATTCTCACAACTTGATGAACAAATTGAATATAAGTACAACCTAAGACTTGTGATATGATGTTCAATTATGAACGAGACAAAACTAAAGGTTCTGATAACTAAAACACAATAATTTCATCAAATCATTCACAAAGACACTTTATATAATTTTTGAAGAGGTAATCTTGATAGATTCTGAATGAAAACAAAAGGAATCTCTGTACTAATTGACAAAAATGAAAACCAAAGCTTTGTTATTGTATATTAATTTGTGCGCATGTCCTCGAAAAAAATTCCTCCACCAACACAAAATGATAGGGACACATGGGAAGATTAGGATGAAGATGACATGTTTTTGCATCATCAAACTTGTATAGCTAACGTAAGGGTAAATTAATGGGCAATTTTCCTAGGTGCAAATTTACACTATTACATTTTGCCTCATTTTAGCAAGCATACATGTCAGTGTGTATATGAGCTAAAGTAGAAAGAGGTTGAAGAGAATATACCAATATCATTGAGGAAGAAGATCTTTGATCTGACATACTTGGATGTGAAAGAGTGAGCTCTACCAAGATGTGAAGATAATAGGGGTCTTCGATCTTACAAAGCTAGCTACGATCTCACCACAAATATGTTAGGTGAAAAATCTAATCATAAGATACACATTCATAAGACACATGAAGACACAAGCTGACACGGTAAGACATAAGACACACATTGATCAGATAGGTAAGCTTGTGACTGTTGCAAATTATGTTGCATGACAGTCATAAAAAAGATGGGTCTAGTTAGGCCGCCCACAAGCTAGACACCAAGATATAAGATGTTTGACACCAAGACACATGACATCAAATATCATATAAAAGATACATATTGCAAAATCCCAAAGAATTATTTTGAGAAGAAATATTTCAAAGGGGGTTCCTTCAATTGGGAACCCTTCAAGACACCAAGGGGGCCATTCAAAGGAACACTCCAATTGAAATACACTACATGTTTTGCAAGTTATTTTGTCATCAAGGTATCCTTTTGAAAGGTCTTTCATCAAGGAATTCATTGGAAAGAATGCTCCATGAAAGTTTTCAAACTCTTTCCATTTTATAAAAAGTGCTCCTTTTTCAAAGGAAAATATTTAGACTCTTTTGCATACTGGATCCTTCTCAAAAGAAAATTTCATCCAATAGTCCTAAGAGAATACAAAATTTTGGAAAATGGGAGATTTCAATAAGGGATTCTTTCGTCAAGGAATTCATTTTAAGGAAATTTTACACCCAGGAAGCATTTTCGAAAGAATTCACCTTACTAAAAATTAAAACATGGTAGGCCTCCCTTAGGATAGTGTGTACTATGCAATGGAGCACATGACATCCTAAGGAGAGAAAGGAGAGGTAGAGATGTTGTAGCACAAAACACATGCCAAGATGTATTAATGGTATATTGTTACACATGTGAGGGACAACACATAAGAACCACAACATCAAGAAGTAGACAAAGATGAAGAAATCAAGAGATATGGGGATCTAAGAATGTAGGGTCAGATCATTTTATAAATACAAAAAGATAGATATAATATGGTATGTGTACAAACGATCATCAATCCCCAAAGTTATTAGAACATGAAGAAGAGCACATGAAGACAAAGTGAAAATAAAAATTGGGTTAACATGGGAGAAGGCCTAAATTCCCCCAACGCTTTACATCATCCCTAATATCGAAAAGTAATTTTATGACATATGGAAGAATGATGATACAAATAGAAGAAGTGCACGAAAAAATTTCCATGTCTATATCCAAGCACCTACAAGGGTAGCAAGGGTCCTTCAGACAAGATCACAAACATAAAAAGACAAGCACAGGGGAACACAAACACAAAAAAAAATCTAATCTACAGATAAAGAAGAGGTACCACCCTAGTCCTCATTGACCAACAGGTCGTCCTGCTCCTAATCTAGATCATTGTAAGGGGAGGGTGGATGGGCCTACAAGGGAAAAATAATGAGGGTGGTACCCTTTGACTCACCTCCAACAAGGACCAAGGAAGAAGACCCATCAAGGTCTTATTCACCGTTATGAATCGAAAGTCATCGATATTAGAAAGATTGAGGAAAGAGCAAGGATATCATCCACCAAGTTGAGCATGCACTTTACTAGAGTGCCGTGTTGCAACTAGGTAGGAGAAGGACAAGGCACTTGATAGCCACTATCAACCTTGGGAAGAGGGGAAATGACTAGCTCTGGGAAAGAGGGGGTCACCTTTGTCACAAGGATGGTGTAGGAAAAAAAAAAACTAGCTTTTGAAGAAGAAAAAACCTTATTCCAACCCAACAAGGTCATCTTCCAACTTGTGCTTGATCAGGGGATGTAGAATCCCCATGGAAGCATCAAAACCGGAGGAGGAAGAAGATAAAGTCACAACAAACACCACTATTGTATTTAGCATGTCTATGGGCTATGAGAAAGGAGGGATATTTGAGAGGGACATCAAGAGAGGGGGCTCCATGGAGGGAGAAATGAAAACTTGCAATATTTTAAGGTGAGCATCATCGAGTCTCGCTAGAGGAGCTAGGAGCAAGATAGAGGCGATCAGAACCAAGGAAAAAATAATAGGAGAAAGAAGAATAGTAGAAGAGGATCCAAAGATAAATGCCACTTTCTCTCCCTCCACCTTCTACAAGGTGGAATGCTCCATGGCCAGATCCTTTTTCTTGTGCTTACACTCAAGTGTAAGCTGGTTGCATTGGTTAAGAGCATTGGAATACATGACCTGAGAAGAGACCGAAGGCTACTGCTCAGCTGTAGGAGTATCCTTCACAATTGTTTTTGATGGAAGGATGGTCCTTTGAGCAAGAGCAAGAGGAGGAGGCACATGAGTAGGAACAAGCACACGAGGAGAAATATACATAGATGCCTCGGTGACGAGCCTTTTCTCATTTGTTGACCCATGGGTAGGTGGAAGAACATGAGGCCATAAAGGCTGAGACATAGGAACGACCCCACGGGTAGACTTCCCCTTGCCATAAACAATGGGTTAGTGAACCGTAGGTAGCACAAGAAGCTCAAAAGCTTGACGCTTCACTTTTTGCCATGCAGGAACCATCACACTTCCCATATGAGGCACAAGAGAAGGAGTTGAAGATTCCACAAGTGGATGAGAAGAAAAAGAATATGGAGCCACATACACAAAAGGAGAAGGCTCTAGAGTGTGAGCAAGCTTCCTCTTTCTGTTGGGAGGGGCAGAAGAAGCAACTTATTGTTGTGCTATCATAGAGGATTTTACAAAAATAGTATAAGGAGACATTGGATAGCTAATATTTAGTGTTAAGCCCCTGGTCTTATATTTAACATAAACCTTATATAAAAATCTCCTCTAGGAGGGAGAGGTCTGACTGGGGTAGGCCAAAAGTGATCCAGTGAGAAGCCCCCACATGACACTAATGATTTATAGCCAGTTTCATCCACTACATGCATAGTGCCTTCGTGGGGGAACTTTAAACATTTATGGACTACAGAGGCAATTTCATTCATAGAGGCTAGCCATGGAATGCCTAGCTTGACACTAAATAGGTTAGACTTTGCAATCACAACAAATGACACATCAACAACCTTGGATCCTACCAAGACTGACAAAGAAATAGTGCACATAGGGGAAATAGAGAGTCCATCATGGGTATGGAGAGTGGTCTGCAACTCTTCATATCTCTCCTTATGTAAACTATTTATGAATAGAGGTTCCTCCTTATCACATTTAGCCGACTCATCAAATTAACTAAGATGCTAATAATTTGGGTAGGAATGTATAATGGGGAAGGCTCCTTATTTAGTGGCTCATCATTGGAGGTGAAAGTTATATCAAGCATTGCACTTGCATTTTCAAAAGGATGGATATGTGTGAATGAAACCATGTTGATGTACTCAGACACACAAATCCACAACACACCTCGGACACAAGAGAAAGATTCTTGATACCAAGAAATGAAAACAAAGACGTTCATGTCAAGTTCGCAAAAATTATAGAGTAGGGAGGTTTTCACCCCCAAGGCTCCAAGTTACGAGAGAGCATTAAGGAACGAACTAACCTAAACTACCTCAAATTGATCAATAGACTGGAAAGGAGAGGACACAATGAAACGGAAGGGAAGAAAAATGTTTCACTTATGCTAATGAGAGGTATTTTTGGAAACCAGGTGAGTAGACTGCAAGGGTCTCAAACTACAGGTTTAAAACTATGGATCATACAACTCTCTATCTGAGGATGGAAGCAGGGGAACTAAAATTAAGCGTGCCACATTGGAGTCTTAGAGATGCACTAAAAACAAAGATAGAGGGTTGAATGACAATCATAAATGCTCAAGGTCTATTTACGACCCAAATATTGGAGTTTTGTAGTTTAACAATTTGATAAGAAAATGTAGAACTAAGTAGTACAATAAGAAGAATACTATAAAGCTATTCTAATGATGAAATGACGAAGAGAGAGAGAGGGATGACTCACATTCAGTCCAATTCTCTAGCTATAGCTCCAAGTAGGCGAACCTGCACCTACACACACAAAAACAGGAAAATGTTCTGCTATGTTTTGAGGTCTACCTCAATCAGACCCCCATTTTGGTGTTACCACCTCCACGAATAGCCCATATGCAATGATATGGAGAAAATGATAAATAAGAGAATATAAATGATATAAGAGTCAGAGAGCAATGCCAACCTAAATGCTACTCTACAAGATGATAGATGCGAGTAAATGAAAAGACACAATGTTAAATTCCTTTCTATAAGCACTCAAGGCTGATAGAGTAAGGAGAACAATGATACCACCATGCTAAGGAGGTAATGCTTCGTAAACCTACAACACAAATGGAATTGAAGCAAAGAGACACTATAGAGACCGAGTAGAAAGTTGGTAGCATCAAGATAGAGTGAGAGTGAAGCAAGAATGTTCAAGAAGAGTTGCAAGAATGAGAGAATTAGCTTGAGTGAATGAAGGAATGTGTTAGATAATGTAAGAGAGTGATAAAATGAAGTTTGAATGGATAAAATGGAGGCAAAGAGTCATTTTTTGTCGATCAAGAGTCGGTAGGAGACATTACCTCTGCATGAAATTAGGAAGCGTAACATTTCTGTAGATTCTAGGCATAAGAATCTGTTAGGACGGTAGCACAACATGTGGATGTCCCCAATAAAATTTTCTCCATCGACATAAAATGATAGGGACACAAGTGGGAATATCAGGATGAAGGCTTGATTGGTTTTTGCATCATCGGACTTGTAAAGCTAAGGTAAGGGTAAATTAATGGGAAATTTTCCTAAGTGAAAATTTATGCCATTACAACTTGATGTGGAGGGTGTGAGTTTATCCATTTTTTCATAATCTCTAGGAGTGGTTCATAGATCAATGTGCTGGAAATCAATCTATTGTGTCCTTTTTTCTTGAGTTCCTTCCTTTTGTGTGTCATAGTGGTTTGTAACGAATTATTGATAGTTGATCTAAGAAAACTTGGATGACTTATATTGATTTTACTATGCCTCTGGATGTTTTGTTTGGCTCCCATTTCCAAGCCTTAGTCAAAATACCAAGTTAAAAAATCCAAATTTAACTAAGTGTTTGTCTGTCAGCCTTTTGGGTCATTGACATATTCTTTACCTCCATCCTCTTGGAATTCCTCCCTTTGTCATCCTGATCCCTAAAACCTCGCTTAAGTCTTTGTGAAATTTTTGAAGTGTTCATTCATCGATATTTCAATGGCTTACCTTCCTCCACTTCTCCTTTGGTGAGTGTTGAATGATGGCTTGATGGTTCAACATCCGACATAATATTTTTGTCGAGGCTTAGAGGCTTGTCATGCTAAATTGTTCCTTCCCTATTTGGTATATGGTTCACAAGATCTCTGATGCCCAAAGCCCAATTGTTCAATACATTTTTTAGGGTTGCAAGTTTTTCAATGCATTTCTTTTTGAACAATGCTAGCCTAATCCTCAACATCTTTCTTGTTCTATTTTTAGGGGTTTGTATATTTTAATTCTAGGGCTTGATAAAGTACATATGAATATTTTAATTTCTTTTATGGATTGATGGTGTGTTTTCTCATTGACATGGTTATGTTGCATGTAACTACCAAAATTAATTGTAACTTGTCCTCCTTCCATTTGTAACATCCATTTTGGGCGTGATTTATCCTAAATCATGTATTTTTTAGTTTCTATAGTGTGCAAAAATTAGGGTTGCATGACTTTGCTACTGCTATAGGCACAATTTTGAGTCATTTTTAAGAGAATTTGGTTCTTTTGGTGGCTATTGGAGGTTATGTAGGTGTAGAGGATTTTCTAGTGTTTCAACTCATGCTCTATCCAGTTGTAGAAATTTCATGGATTCATAGATCACGTGAAGAGTAAAATACATATATAGATGTTATACAATGAATATCTCCATTAAGTTGTTTGTATTTATCTTAGAAAATATTTGATGATTGTGAAGGCTTTCCCTTGACACATTTTTTGGTATAAATGTAATATAAATTTGATAATGTGAAAACATTCTAGTATATTAAAAGATTTGTAATTTAGTCACATGTTTATTACAAATGAATTCATGCAGTTCATAATTGGATAACTAAGTATGTTTTCTATGTGATGTTTATACATTGATGGCATATATGCCCATATAATTTATTTTATGCTTTCTAAATGGTTTTATTTCTTGTTATGTATGAATTTTTTGCCCAATAGAAAGGTACAAGTCTCTAGTCCACCTAACCAATCTCAAATCATTCAAATCAAAATGTTTAATTAGCAGTTTATTTAGGTGGTCCTTCCTATGCACCCATGACTGTTGAAATAACTAGGAGTCATCCTTGAGTGAAAGTGCAATAGATATATTTCATGTGGGTTGTGCTTTCACATTCATATAAACTATATAGGGGTTATATGTATCTAGTTGTTCTTAGTCTAGTGACAATATTTGGGGCTAAGACATCAGGTTGGGTTTGGACATCTGTGTTTCATTATTGATCATTTTATGTGATTTCAATACCTCTTAGGGTATACCCCCAGAAACACCCTCTTAAGTTTAAGATGAGATCAAAGTGTAGGATATCTAGCCCACTCTTGTAGAGTTGGCCATTAACCCTCCATAATCTTTTGATGAGATAATTTTTCTTGCATGATGACAAACTTGGCCTTGTGAGCAAGATTTTTCTCTAAGAAGTGGAGAAACATTTTTTAGCAAGTGTTATAATTTTGAAACATTATTTTTTCCAATATAGAGGGTAAGAAACTATCCATGAATGTAATCTATATTTCTATCTTTGAGATTTAATTTATTTTAGCTTTAACATAGTTTAAAACCATAATACAAAGTTACTAAATCTTTCTTGCGACCCTTATTTAGTAAGTGAATCTCACATCAAAGGAAATATGGATACATTAGTAGTTCACAAATAAATTTGTTATTAACTTGAATGTGTGAATGGAATAATGGGTCAAGAGTGAGTTGAACCACTCAATATTGTGTGCTTGAAGTGATCTAGTGGTAGGAAAAGTGCTTTAAATTTTGGTGGAAATGGGTGACCAAGAATGTCACGAGATATGGTATTATGATGAAGGTCCATGGTGATTTACCTTGAGTTTATAGTCACTAACTATAATACAAAAAAAATACCATAAATAAGTAGGGACACCACACTACCATTGGATCAATAATTACAAGAGTTAATAAGTGAGAATATTATAGAATTTAAAAATTAAGGTGTATAAGAGGATGTCATTAAATAGTAATTGATAATTTAACTTGGAAAGAAACAACTAGAGGATACTAAAGAGGTGTAATTCCATATACTAAATTATATATATATAAGTGAATAACACACAATGAACTTGTATTAATTTAAAGACATTGCATTAGTTTTTCTTAGATTGGATAGGATCTATAAAGGCACTCGAGATTCAACTAGAAATCACTAAAAAATATATCATTCAAGCTTCTACAACCTATGATACAATGAAGGGCTTGGATTATAGCCTCTAGATATAAATAAAGAACCTACATAATCAATATCAATAATTCCATGATCAAGAGATAATTCAAGGGCTCAAATCAAATGGTTAAGGGAGGTGGTAAATCAATGGTTGCTACATCTAGCAAGTCTCCAGGTAGTCTAGCAATAAAAATGACAGACTTTATCAATATTATAGGTTTCGTTATTAAATCTTATGTCACACTAACAAAAATAAATGGTTAGATCCAGCTCTTACAATATACTATCATCCAATTATGATAAAATAATTATGCTTAGATAAGAGGCTTATATAATAATTTACCATGAGGAGAAGAACAATTTTTTTGCACCATTTTAATAATTGAAATGGAAATTTTGAATGATATTTTGATATAGGTTAGCATAGTGAAGGATAGTAGACAAAGCTAGCATATCTTGAGGATAAGACATGGGTTTAGCTTGGGGATGGTGTTGATAGGATAGAATCACACTCCTCCCATAGGTTGAAAACCCAAAAGGTGGTCCAACAAAGGACAATGATGAAAACCTGCAAGGATGCCAAAGTTTAGAAACACATCCAAACATGAGTGACAAGGATAAAGTCACCACAACCCAAATGCATAACATAAAAATGGCATACAACAATGCCAAAGAGTCATTACAAGGAAGATCAATCTATCCTAGAAATAATAAATTATAAATATACACCTCGTGTAAGAGAAATTTATATGAGAGATATGAGAGCATAAGAACAGAGGAAGTAAGTTAGAACAATATAGAAGAATTTGGAGATAGATAGAGTAGTGATATTTGAATTATAATAAATTTATGAGAATTATATAAAGATCATTTTATGATGGACAAATATATGTTGGCATACTAATGTTTGTATATTTTAAGGTATTATAATGAATATAGGATGGTTTTCATTATAAAATATATGGGACCAGAATGATTGTATGTATGTGTATGAGTTAATTTAATTATTTTAAATTTTCTATCACACTTATCTATAATCCACCGAACTAGTTCTAATCCTCTTCTTACCCCTTTACATTGATGTGCACACTATAAACTTGAAGAGCATATGCCTAGATCATTTTTCTATGCTTCCTCTTCTACTAACATTTTTATTTCATTGTTGAGACAATATCAAGAAGTAAAGTAAGGATAGCAAATAAATAAAAATAATTGTGGAAAGAATACCTTTAATAACCAAATATTATAGATAAAAATGCAACATGTTTGAAGGTTTTTGGTAGGATACATTAGGCCTTATGTTGTGAGAGGGGTTCTAGGCACCTAGGGGATGATGAATGGAAAGAGTGGGGTTCCTCAAAAAGATATTGAAGAGATGTAACTACTAAAGTTAGTTCTTGATTAAGTCATTAAGGAAGAATAAAATGGATTAATTAAACTCTAAATTAAAAGAACACATATGGTAAAATGACATAGTAATAAGTTGAGAGAGATTGTGAAAGAAATTAACATAGCTATGGAAATGAACATGGAGGAAAAGAGATTGAAACATGTTTAGGAGAGGCAAGAGAGATATCACAAGAGAATAGGAAAGGTTTAAAGAAAGGAAATGTGGAGCATGTCAGGAGGAATACTATTGATAGTGTTGAGAGTGTCAAGAGTTTCAAGAATTGACTAGTAAAATAATAGTTAGTTATTCAATTGAGTATGCTAGGAGGGTTGTTGTTGAGGATGTTGAGAATTTAGAAAATATGGAGTTCACTATAAGTATTTTTTAGAATATTGTGAATATGAAAAGTCCTAATATTCCATTATAAATATAGGGATATATAATAGTTGCACCACTCAATAAGAAATATAGATATGACAAACTAAACACCCATCTCAATAAATCAACTGAATATTTGATTGAAATGATAAAAAATAAGGAATACGATGTATTTAGGAAGTCAGTAGAAGGAAGGCTTGGGATATGTCATGCTTGCATGGAAGTAGGGATACTTTGACTTGAAAACCTATTTTGAATTTGAATTATTAAACTTAAGGTCCACAATTAACAATATGTTGTAAAACCCCATAGCATTTAATGAAATGTTATTAGTAAGTAGGAGGTATTTTTCCACAGCGTGTCAAATTATGATATTGCTATCAGGATTCAACCGTGTAGTTTTGAGTCAAACTCATTGACCTGTGTTTCATGAGTAGTGGTTCAACAAGAACCCATCTCTCATGATATCGAATGGTCCACTTAGCACTCATTTCATCTACGTGATGCTCACAGAGGTGAAGCACTAGTCCGTCCCGGGAGGTCACCCATCCTAGTACTGCTCCAGCTCAAGCGCGCTTAACCAGGGAGTTTTCTCCAAGGTTAAGCCCACTTGAAAAATCATCAACTCCATCTCCTTGTCCATTACACTAGTTCTTATCCTTCTCTTACCTTTGTATACTAGGGTATACACTACAAAACTAAAGAGTATATAACTAGATCTTTGGTTTAAATTTCCTCTTCCACTAGCAATATGAGAGTCGCCATATAATTGGGTTGAAAGATAGAAGCCCTAGGCAACACTATCTACTACTCATTTTCCTCTCTACATATTGTATCATACCATAAGTGGTTGATGATCCATAATTATTTTGTAAGACAAAGAGGCCAATGATTAGATAAATCCACTTGCATCCTTAAGGTGTTGTCCTAACATGATCTGTGAGTTTGATGCCATGATGATGATAGCCCATGTGACCTATGCATATAAATGGTACAAATCATAATACTAATATATTTTTGTGTTCCAAGCCTCCAATCAACTACCTCTAATAAATGTACACAAGGTGCTCCATACATCCTCTATGATCAATGTTATCTCACCCATATATAAATGAAGTAGATTGGTGTTGGATTCTCACCTTTGGAAATAGATGTCACCATCTTTATGTCAAAATGAAGTGTTGTAAGTGCAACCACATCTCTTAGGATCATGGTATCCAATAATTCCCACTCCTAATCAACAAGCTCTAATGTACATAAATTCACCACTTGTAGATTTTATGGATGCTTGTGTTTACAAGGGAAAACTTTATTGACGAATCTTCGCCAATTGGTGAATTCTAGGAATTGGCCAAGTCAAAATTGGCAAATTTCTCACACCCAACAAGGTGTCCAAATCACCCGGATTTTATGAACTATAGGTCCAATGCATGTCCATTCACCAATGAGTTTTTTTATGAGGCATATTTAAGCAAAAAAATCGCCATTGTCAAACTATGCGTTTCAATTGGATTGACTAATATTTTTTCCTAGAATCCTGAAAGTATTTAATAAAATACCTACATATTCACCAATACTATTAAAACAACATTGTATCAGGACCCATTTCACCAATTAAAATTTACAAATAGTTGCTTGTGAAGACCCATTTCACCAATTAAAATTTATAAATAGTTACTCATGAGGACCTATTTCGCCAATAACATTAAAAAATAATTATATTTGAGGACACATTTCGCCTTGAAAATTACAACGTATAGTTGTATAAGCACGTGAAATTTGCCAAATTTTTAATATACCACTTAAAAATCCCATGGAATTTTCCAAATATGGAATCATGGATTGATATAAATACAATTGAAAGTGTCATTTATTCTTACACATTTTGTTTAGTTTTGAGGTTCTACTTCTCCATTCGAAAGTCAGCAAAAGCCGAAAACGTAGACTTAAAAGGTGAGTGATCATTTCTTCATAGTGTTATTAGTTATAATAATAATTTTTCTCTATCTCTTTTCCATTCTTGCTTCAACAAAGTAAACCTTAGAACCAAACTCTAAAGTTTCAAAGTTTTTGAAACCTCTCGAGTAGAAAGATGACAAGGAAAGACTTGCAAATCAACAAAGTGAACCATCAACCAAGTTGGGGAATTGGGAAGTTATGAAAATTTAGAAGTCCACGACAAGGTTATAAAACTCTGAGGACTAGTGACAAAGGTTAGGAAAAGCCAAAAAATTTATATTGTATTCCATGGTATTGAATTTGATATGTGATTCTGCATCATTTTTAAAGAACAACAATTGTCACACTACTTATAAATTCCTATTGAATTTCCATTCACACAATCTTTGATAAATAACTAAAAGGAATATTATTAATCCATTCCTTGAACAAAAGCTAACAGTTCAACATCCATAACTTATAAGTTATAAGCTAACAAAAGCTAACAGTTCAACATAAATAACTTATAAAGGCATCCACCCAACTTAAATAATAAAAGCTTAAACTACCAAATCACCTAAATTATACTGAGAAATCCTTACACATACATCACCATAAAATATTTATTCACAGATAAACATTCCACAACAATGAAACTATCCTAAAATCTATCATTCCAATAATAGACAATCCACTGGAAAATATAGAGTTTTTTTTGTCTTGATAACAGTTTCTTGAAGACAACCATTTTAGAAATTAAAATAAAAAGTCTTTGAAGTATCAAGCGATCCAAATTAAAGAAAATAACATAAAAAAAAAACTAAACAGTGGTCCCACTCCCAACATCGACTCTTTTTCTTTCAATTAATTTCACCTCCTCCTTTAGTAATGCCTCTTGTGCCTTTACTCTTTGCCTGTATTCTCGGTACTTGGTGACAATTGCAGTGATATTTTTGCTTCATGGAATTGTAGTAATTTGTAACCTGGTTCTCCATGTGACCAAATCCTTTTCAGACTCAACCAACATCTGAGATCTTTTCTCTTCTCCACATTTATAAGTCCTTAGGTGGATCTCCATTCCATTGAGTTTCGAGGACTCCCATGTCACTGTAGTAGGATCATCTATTTCTTTCTTGAATATCTCTCTAAACTTCAGAGAGATCTCTTTTATATCTAGAATGTTTTCATCAAAATCATCAATAATTTCCACTCCCAGAATATGACAATATTCTTTAACTTCCACCAAAATTTCATAATATTGATCAAGTGTATTATTAATTTCTTTCACCAGATTATCATACATATTCAATTTCCATTCCAATGAAACAGACCAGGAAGGGTCTAGCTCCTTAGGATTATTCACAATTTTCTCACCAATTAATATCTTCGGATCCATAGAGTTCAATTCTTTCATTTCCTGAGAGAGCACATAGAGACTAGTTTGATCTTTTCTGAGTTGTTGAAATTCTATTACTAACTCCTCCCTCTTGTTAAAAACTTGAGTGTAAAAGAGCACAAATTTATTCAGAAAGAAGATAGCCTCTTGAGATATTGTATTGATCCCCTCACAAACAAATTTGGAATAGCTCAAATTCTTTTTAATTTTCTCTATGGTGAGCACATCGATGCCCTCTCCCTGAGAACTTGAGGCTTCATCAAATTTAGGAGGAGTGGCCATGGAAGAAATAAAGTTACTCAATAAAAGGACTTGAGATTCTAGTTTTATATTTTTTGTCCTCTATTTTTTCACTCTTTTAATCAAGGTATTGACTGAATAATTGGCATGGTACACATCACCTTCCAGTGTTGGAGGCCCCATATCAAAATGTGTGACTTTGCAGTCTACCTCCATTATTTTATCTTCATTTAAATCCTTTATAGGCTCAACAATTTCTAACATTTGATTTACAGAAGTAGCATCAATCACCATCATTGACATCCTCCTGGATTTCTTAGGTTTTGAAGAGCTTTGAAGTAACTTTGAAACTGTATCCACTCCAACTGTCATTGTAGGAATATGCTTTCTCTTCTTCTCCCTACTTTTTTTAGCCATCCTAGGGAGGCTACTACCAGAATAGAATCTTCATTTCCACTAATAGTTTCTTTAGGAGTGTTAGGAGTGATAGGTGGCTTGTCAACCAAAGGTAGAGAAGACAAAAATTTAGACAAAGGAGGAAATATATTATCTTCAATGATCTATTTAAAGATAGCTTCAGAATCTGCAGCCACAAGTTTATCTTGATTGGTCTTCTTCTTAGGGTAGGAGAAAGCACACTATCTTGTTCATAGATGCTCTTCAACTTGAATGTTTCTTTTGTCCTATCACCATAACCTCTTGACTAAGAATTTGCACTAGAGGACCTCATAGAGGGTTTCCCCAATGATACACTTGCACCAAATGCTTGTGTAGACCCCTATTCATTCTTTTGTGATGACTTAGGCTCCTAAATAGGACCACTAACTTGTTGTCATTTCCCATCCAACTAGTCCTAGGTTCTTTTAAGCACTGGGGTAGCACGTACCCTCATATCTAAAATTTCACTTTAGCTTCGATCAACCCTAGGGTGGGATTTATCAGGAAATTTTTCATATGCAAGATCTATGATTGTTGAATCCTCGGCTATATTTTCAGTAATGTGAAATGATAGAATGAAAGTCTGTATATTTTTTAGTGTTAGCATCATATGATCTCTTCTCAAAACTTCCTTCTCATCAACATAATCTTCCCAAAAATCTTTGATAGATGGGTGATGTTGATATAAGCTCCCTCCATAAAGATTATGCTTCACAAAACCCTTACTATCAAAATTAGCTCTCATAGACGGATTTTGGAGGTTATATTCCTTGAGAATTCCTTCAGCTCCCCTAACCATCTAGTTTGATTTGCACAAAAAAGAAGGGGTCTCCAATGGGAAGACATACCCTTGTTTCCCCATGTTCGTATACTTAATATTAACCATGGACATTTGTTGAAAAACTTCCAAAAATATCAGTAAATCTTTAGGATACCGAGGTAATTTAAATGGGGTTTTCTCAAAACATCCTATTCTCAGATAGAAAAACTTATTGGATATTAAAACTCCCAAATTTTGATATAAGAGAAATCAATTCAGGGGAAAGGCACATTTCTGGATTTCCATCTAGCTTCCTCATGCCCTCCATTAAAATGCATCATTAACATGACAAAAATCACCCATTCCAAATTGTTTAGTGAACTGAGGAAAGTGTTTATACAAAGGAATATTAGAAGTCAGGGTTCCTTGCGGCTCCAACCCAGGAAAAAAGGACCTTTTACTACCTACAATGTACATTAGGCAAGAACACATACAAAAAGTAGCAGTCTTATAGAAATTAATTAATTGCTCATTCAAATGGAAGCAAATAACTTCAACTAGTCAATGAAAATGTTCTCATCACAGAATATCAAGATAAACTAACACATCCAATCCTCAAATAACTCAACTTGTGCATTCCCAATAATGTGGTGCAATAAAGCAATAACATCTGCAATTTCTCCCTTAAAATGCAATCTTTTGAGTTTACTTGGTAGTTGCGACTTACCTTTCTTTTCAGACTTCAACTAGGTTTTGGCCATGGAGTTCTTACACTAGTCCTTATTTGCTTTGAAAAATTCACTTGCCACTACGATAGACATGTCTTCTATAGGGTCCCTTTCTAGAATCCCCAACGCATGGGAAACAACTTCAGGAGAAATTTCTGCAATTACAGTTCTGTTTGTGGCTTGAATTTCTCGTGTCTATGGAATGTACCTTCTCGCACATACACTTATCAAGTCCACACTCAACACAACTTTGGAAACCCTCTAGCCTGAGGTAGCCCACTTTCTATGAGTTTTATATCCAGCTCAAACTTGTCGTCCCTATCCAGGTGCACATCTAACTTAAAAGGTCTGAGTGTTGTATCCCTTATGCCAACCCAATGTTCACTCTACATGAGCACAAATTCGCAGAGAATGAATGTTTGCACATGAGATTCTGAGAAGTACTGGCCTTGGCAAAGAACAAGAATGCAGCCTAAAAGTATGAGTAAAAAGAATGTTTGCACTTGAGAAGTACTAGCCTTGGCAAAGAACAAGAATGTAGGCTAAATGTCTAAGTAAGACTTTTCCACCCACTTATGCCGTTATTTTTAATAGGACATGCTTTAAATGCAGCAGTCAATTTCATTCCTCGAAAAGATAGCCTTTAAACCTGCATGCTTTTGGAAATTCTTGAAAAGACAACTCAGGTTTATTCCGTACATAGGATTAATTGAGATGTCAGATGATGACACCTTTGAAAGGCAAGATAAGTCCATCATGTCGCATGGTCACTACAACTTGGAACCTCAAAACCAAAGTCTAAAGTTTTAAATTTTTTGAAACCTTTGACCCACTGACTAAATCAACACACCATAACTCAAAGGTTACATATGCATGAACTTAAGTTACTCAACAAAGTGAACCAAGTCAGGGAATCAAGTAGTTATGAAAATTTAGAACTCTGCGACAATGTGACATGTCACATGGTTATAAAACTTGGAGGCCTAGCGACTAAGCTTGCTTTGCTCCCTTATTTTGAGTCTACAATCATACATCAAATGTTCATTAAATGGTTGAGTAATTTATTATATAAATAATAAACCTGTGTTTTTTTTTTTTTAACCATTAATGTGCTCAGGTTGACATCAAGGCCTTTATAAAATGAATCACAATGTCACATTAATAGCACAACCATTAATAGCACTAAGCAAAGTAACACTTAAGGTTGCAATTGCAATGGACTTAATAAAAGGAATTACAATGTCACATTAATAGCACAATAACACTTAATGTTGCAAAGGAATTAATAAAAGGAATTACAATGTCAAATTAATAGCACAACCATTTATTTTGTTACAACTGAATTACAATGTCACATTATTACATAGTACAAATACAAATGTAAGCGCAAGCGCCAAGCTTTTGCTAGATCGCTAGTGAAAACGTAAATGTAATACATGTGTGTCTGAAAATAAATGGGACTTCCTAAGTCAACCATGCACTCTGAAAATAAATGCCTGGGACTTCCAAAATTAGCCATGGTGTCTATAAATAAATGCATGGGGAAAGGCAGGCTAATCAAACCGGGGAAATGGGAGCTGTGAAGATACAAAATGTACTTCTCCCCTTTGAAAATCAGAGTCATGTAGAAGATGAGGGGTTGTAAAATTGCTCCCATCTTCTACTTGCAGCAACCATGCACTGGGAGAGAACTTATCTTCATTAGAGCTCTTCATCCTAGCTCAAAACCTATCTAAGAAGTCAGGTGAACTAAATCAACTTCTTTCCAATTCCACCCATTTTGAACTTCAAGGAAATTGGTCTTTTACTCTGTAACTACATAACTGCAGGTGAGAGAATTTAGAGTATCCCCAATAATGCCACATCATCTTCTTCCTGAATCCTATTCCTTATTAACCCTACAAAATGAAAACCCTTATGACAATTTGAACATTGCACTCAAATTATCAATAGTAAAGCCTTTAGCCTTCAACAAATGATTTCAATTTTTAGTTGTGCTCACTATCCTTATTTATGGGAAACAGTGCTACCAATAGTGCCACTACTAGCTTGGTCCCTATGTACACCTCACACGAGTCACGTGTGAGGTTAGGTATAATCATGATTCATGAATCATAATCATGATTCACACAAACAAAAAAAGATACTTAAATTTTAATCGATTTGTGTAACTTAAACCTTACATTTATTTAAATGTTTAATTTGATTGACGTCTGAACTCTGACAGGTTGACAATTGTCAAAATTTCCAGTGCCCCTCAAATTTCAAATGATATGAAATCATTACAAATCTTGTTTCAATAGCCATTTAGTCCTGCATTGGCAGCAAATTCTAAACCGTTGATCATTGTAAATCTAACGGTTAAAGGGTGATTCTGAAGGTTTAAGTTCGCAAGACTAGGGCTCTGTGCATTTCATTTTGGAATGCAACTACAACTATACATCATATGTTCATCGAACGATTGAGTAGTTTATGAATTATGATATAAATAATAAACATGTGTTTTAAAGTTGTTTTAAACTTTAATGCGATATGATTGACATCAAGGCCAAGGGGTCGGTAGCTTAACATTGCAAAGGACTTAATAAAATGAATAATGATACCAAGAACTGGGGGAGAAGGTCAACAACAAATTAGAAATCAATAACATTTTAATTTTTGGTAAACCCTAACAAGAGTGACAACTTTTAGTATTTATAATGTTTTTTTGTCAATTTGATGGCAACTTTCTTTTTTCATTTGTATTGCTTTATGTTTTACTTTTAAATATATATGCAATTATTTCATAAATAGATAATACTTAATTTCTCTAAGGAAGAAAAAAATTGATTTGAATAGATTCATAGACACTAAACTCAAAAAATAACTCTTTGATGGCAACTTTTTTTTTCATTTGTATTGTTTTATGTTTTACTTTTAAATCTGCATGCAATTATTTCATAAATAGATAATACTTAATTTCTCAAAGGAAAAAAAAATGATTTGAATAGATTCATAGACGCTGAACTCGAAAAATAACTCTTTATTGTAAATTTATAACCATCTATTTTATTACAATTGAATTACAATGTCAAATTATTACTATGACTATTACTAACCCTATTTAATAATTTATGGGCCACTAGTGCCACTACCAACCTGATTCGCGCAAACCAAAAAACTAACTTAGTCGATTTGTGTATCTTAAGCCTTACATGTACAATTAAAATTTAAAATGTTTAATTTGATTGGCGTCTGACTACATACAAATTGTACCTCAATCTAACAAGCTGTCAAAATCACCAAACTCCATTCAGCACTACCAGTGCCACTCAAACGATATGAAATCATTACAAAGATTGTTTCATTAAAGCTATGAGTTGTCCAATCAATCGCTTTAGATGTTCAAAAGATTAAGAATTTAAATTAAATGAAATCTAATACACCGAGGCATTGCAAAGAGAGAAATGAGCCTTGATCTCGCCATGTGTCTGCATTTAATGGTTCTAGTGTTATTCCAGAGGTTTCAATTCGCAAGTCTACTGCTTCAGAGATTTACTTTCAGAATGCAACTACAACCGCCCATCAAAAATTCATCGAATGGTCGTGGTCTACTTTTTACATCCTTTGTGGAAAACGTTCTTAAGTTTTTAAGCCTTGGTCCTACATTCTTCGTAGGTAGTACCTCTTTTAAAACAAACTTTTTGCATGTGCATATTTCTACCACTTAAGTTCTTCTATCGCTCATCACCAAAATCCAACCCATCGGGTTCATTACCATGATGATGAGCCTTGATCTCCCCATGTGTCCACATCTAACAGTTCTAGTGTAATTCCAGAGGTTTCAATTCACAAATTTATTGCTTGAGACATACTTTTGGAATGCAACTATAGTTGTCCATCAAAAATTCGTCGAATAGTAGTGGTACATAATGTCGTGTGGTCGCTAAAACTTGGAACCTTAGAACCAAAGTCTAAAGTTTTGAAGTTTTCAAAACTTCCAACCCACCAACTACATAGTTGACCAAGAAAGACTTGCAACTAAGGTTAGGAAAAACACCAAAACCTTGACTTTGGTGAATTAAGATAGGAAAGGTGGCAAGGATGGTGCATTTATGAAGTGAAGATCGTGAGCAGATTTTAACAAGTGGACATGACTGGAGGATCGATGGGTAATTAAGATCGGTACGTGTGGAGTTGGGAAAATTATTACCTCTTGGCCCTTGATTAGCAAACTTAGATTGACAATTCATCAAATGGTCATGGTTAGATTGATTTGCACTGACACTTCACCACTGCATTTTTTTTTTGATTGGTGATAATAGATTATTTTATTAAATATAAAGAAAAAGTTACATATACTTCAGATTTATCTTCATCCATCAACTACCAAAAAAGTTGATTAACCAAAATAGTTTCCATTTCCAACATATCAAATTATCCCTAAAAATATACTTTAGAGTTACCTTCATCCATCAACTACCAAAAAAGTTGATTAACCAACACAGTTTCCATTTCCAACACATCAAATTATCCCTAATCATACTCGCCTAAAATCTACCCTTCCAACCATTGTTTGTGCCCCAAGGTGTTTTACAATTACAATGCAAATCTAGGCATAACCCCCAAAAAACAAAATCACAGACAAGATTTAGCACAGTAATCTTTTAAAAAAAAAAACTTGTACTACTTAAATGCCTTTGATGAATTACCCATCTCCAATGGCTCTATCTCCATTAACGGCTTCATCTTCTTCCTCGGACGCAGACCCTTCTTTTCACGCATCTCTGCTCTAGCGATGTCTTTGAGATTCTTTATGACCTCCTCGACCTCCATTAGCTTGACGCAGATTTTGAGTGCTTGCCACTCGCACTTTGCACCTTCTCGCCATAGAGCTTTGGTGCATCTTTTTGGCCACCTGATAAAGAGATGATTTAAATCTATGAGCTCTGGGCCTCCACCATCCATGCCTTCAAACTTAACAAGCCCCACTCGTGGTGTCACCTACTCCAAAATTCCTTCCAAATCCTCTAAAAAATCTTTGTGAACTAGAGTTTTCATGACTTTCCTCACTATATCCACTGACTCTCCTAAGTCCAAACCCCAAGCCATGACCAACGAATAAATATCCATATTGGTCTTGTATCTATGCTTTAATTTTGCAAAGCCATTACCCAAAATAAATTGAACTTCTTGCACCATTTGCACATCCTTGAAGAGAAATAAACCCCATAGCTACTTCACAGACGCTTTTCCAATGAAAGGGTCTAGCTTCCTCCGCGATGTCAAGGTGAAACTGGCCTCCATTGTTTCTCTGGTTCACTGGCTTCTAGACAATCACCCATTGTCAATTGGCTACATGAGATGTGTGTCTTTATTAATACATTTCAATTTTCCAGCCATCTTAATTAATTTACCGATTCCCAAATGTACGTCCAGCACCAGCAAAAAGCCTTCATCAATGCTTCACTTCTTATGGAAACTTCTGCACCTCCTTTGCTTATTAAACAATGTTTAATTCGCCAATGTTTTTTTCTTAATTATTTGAAAATAAGTTTAATTCGCCAATGAATTTTATTTTTTAGTTTGAAAAAAAGTTTTGATCGCCAACAAAATTATTATTTTTTGGTTTGAAAACAGGTTTAATTCGCCAATCAAAATATTTTATTGGTTTGAAAATAGATTTTAATTGCCAATGGAAAAAATTTAGTGGTTTTAAAAAAATTGCATTTTGCCAGGATTTTCCACAGACTTCTAGTGATTAGGAAAGATTTGTCAATGGACTTTTTTTTTCATGAAAAATGAAAAAAATTGCCACTAAAATTAATATTTTTAGTAGGAAGTATACAAGATTCGCTAGGATTTTACACCTTTGCCAAGGGGATGGTTTCTTAAAGCTTTCCCTAACTTTGACTACACATAAACACACAAAAATATTAATATAACATATTGAATGCCAAAATCAAATGAAAAATGACAAATTACATGTTTTGTATATATATTAGTTGGGTTTATTGTTGTGTTGTAAAATTTATGACCTAGAGAAGATCCTTTGAGTCAAGTACATGGGTGCTAAGAAGCCAAAAATATATCATTTTTAATTTCACAAAAAATATGATAATATATTTTTTCAAAGGCCAAAAACCACAAACAATAGTTATAAATCTACTTATATATAAGGACACTAATAAAAAAAATTACACAGTAATGATGTTTGACGGTAAAATCAATGGAAGGTGTGAAAGAAAGAGAGTGGATTGAAAAGAGTGAGAACTGAAAAAATAATAAAGGAAATATAATGGTGGCACCAAAGGCAATACATTTGATCCTTAAGGAAGAATGGCACTTCTCCAAAAACAGTCTAGATGTGAAAGGGTCTTCCCCCATTAGCATGATATAGAAAAATAAATCTATTAAATATAAATCTACACAAGTAAAACAAATCACATTAAATTGAAAAGAATAAATATAGCCCTTATCACGAATGCAACACATTTTGCATAGATTTAAATTTTACTAGCCAACCCAAATCTCCTCCCCAAGTTGACAACATGTAATATGCTTGTAGATTTTTTTTGGTTGTAATGGAATATATTTTGGGCAAGGATGTTAAGCCTAATCTTCCATTGACTATCCATTCTTTCTCACTATGTGACTCCAAAGTAGTTGTAGTGGATGAGTTGAATAAACTCCCTAGATCCCTAAGGATTGTGGTCAAGCAATATCAATGAACATTGGAAGTCGCTCTCTTGTTACCAAATACATGATAAAGCATTTTTTGTATGATTATTTTGTATCTTGGGAAAAGATAAATTAGAATTATTTGATAGCTCCCTCAATAGAGATCATGGACTGTCATTTTTCTTCTCGATTTTAACTTCATGGATATTTGCAATTATATATTATCAAACATCCTTTATTTTTATTGAAACTTGGGCTTGCACATTTCCTTGTGGTCTCCCTTATTTAATCCAACAACTATTGTAATAACTTATGCTCCAATATATGTGATTTGTAGGAGTTGATCTAGCGAATTCCCAATACCCCTAGGAACAACTGCTAGACCAAAATATCTTCCACAAGAGAGAAAATGGCAAGAATAGCTTGCTATGATAATGAATGGAAGATTGATACAAATGTACATGAGAGGCCTTGCTTATAAAGAAAAGTTATAAGATAGGATTAGACAAGATCTTAACATGTGTAGATTAATATTGTACAATGAGACAACTACCTCAACAATTAAATGACCTAGGTGACCATAATAAAGTCAAATACATAAGATATTATGTATACAACTAAGAATTCTAGAAGGACGCCTAGGACCTAAGTAAACTTAACATGTGAATAAGTCCCCTATTAGGAATTAGCTAGGTACAAGACATCTATTCACATCAACATGATCATACATATGATCTATTAATACTTATGAGAAATGAGGGCCTCATTATAAAATTGATTTATCAAGTGGATATTTTCTTTCAAAAATGGAATCAAAGATGGTGGAACTAAAAATATATATGTTTACGTATCTACCATGATTGACATTTCCAAAGATTTATTGTAAGAATCTATTCTTGGCAAAGTACTTAGATAATTTTTAAAATTTGAAGGCTTTCCCCTTGGATGCTTTTGCTACAATAAGAGTGGGAATAGAATCATAGGGTGTACTTCTAAAATAACTCCTATCTTGAAATTGATTAATTTTAAGAAATGGGTAAAGAAATTGAATTTTCTAGATAAATCCTTCCTCCAGAGCAATCATGGAAATTTTTTGAGGAACCTTAGGAGATTAGGCTTGTATCCTAGTTAAAGACCATACAAACTCCACTTGAACTTAGGAACCCACACCCTTTTCCCTTCTCAATGGCCTCTTAGATAATACTTTTGATGTATGAACTAGCTTTCAAAGGATGTAGATGGATTTCATAACTACCTAAAATGAATCATGGAAGAAGTGAGTTTCCATAATCATTCCCTCATTAAAGAATAAGAAGTATGTTTAGATTATGTGGATGAAATAGATGTTTTAGTTCACTTTTTGAAAATCTTAACCATTTTCCTATTGTTAAACCTTATTTCCAAACCAAACTTTTGCACCTCTAGGAAGTGGAAAGGATGAAAATATAAAGTTGGTAAGCTTCACATAAAAGGTCATGACTTAGTAGATGATTGTAACCAATGCACCTTGGATGCCCTCCTCACTAGAATTAGAAGCAAGAATTTTTTGAAACATGTTTGAGGGTTATGATTCCTTCCTTATGATAGAATGATTGGTTATATTAAGCTTCTAGGTTCCTCATGCTACCCTTTGGTTCTCTACTATCTTCTAGGTTCCTCTTAGTTCACTTCTAGCTACTCCCTAGATTCTTTCCATTTTTTTTAGATGTTCTATGTTAGTTTCTCTATTTTGAGATTCTCAATTCCTGGGTTTGAATAATTCCTCTTTGTTTTTTTCCAAAATGGTATTGGGCCCTTATCTCACACTTTAATAACCAAAAAAATTGCCAAAAAAAATATAGGGTCATAAGGTGATTCAAAACACTAACAATGTAGTACCTCATCCATTGTGGTCCTTCTGGATATTTGCGTAAATGTGTTTTGTGATCTTCTTGTTTATTTAGTCAGATTATGTGGTTAAGGTGATATTTTAATGGCTTTGTTAAGCCAGTTAATGGAATTAAATAGAATACCAAATAATTTATATAAATGTGGGACTTAACCAATAAATCAATTTTGGGTGACATAAGTAAATAGTTTATTAGTAAATAAATAAATTATTTTATCTTAAGGGTAATTAATAATTTAATAATATGTGAGAATAAGAATTTAAATATGTTAAAACAATGTAAATCTTGAAGATAAGATTTAGAACTATTGTAAAAAGAAAGAAACAAAAATAAATAAATAAATATTATCGTTACTAGAAATTAGCATGATAAAAGAGATAAGATTGAAAGATCATGCGTAACTGTGAACTATAAGTTAAAAGGAAACTTGCTATTTTTTTGTGAGGCCTTTTATTGATTTTAATTGATTTTTGTTTTAAAAAAAAATTAAAAATAAAAGGATAGAAAGAATCGCATGCAAGCGCATGCATAACGGGGTTGAGAACGTGAAAGAGGAATGGGGATGCGATTGGAGGTTTTTATGAGATTTTCTGGAGACTCTTGTGGACACAGGATTGACATCTTTTTTAGAAGGATAGAAATTACATCTCAGGGGAAAGAAAACCCGGATATTGCTATTTCGGTGTTTCTGTGGATGACAGCAAATGACGTTGTCGAATTTCATTACATGGCAACTGGATCACATTAGAGGCATCGCACTGGCTTTAGTGGGAAGGCACCCTTCACTAAGGGATAAGAGGGGGGGGGCATGAATTCCGCCACCAGTGGCTACTCAGGGAGAACGCCCAGACAGAATTCCCATCCTGTGAGCAATATCGGCCTCCTGTCACACCAAACAAGGTACACAAAGTTAGGTAGAAAGAAGCTATGAACAACTACGCCGAAGACTGAGTGATGGGAAACAGCTCTGTTCGGAAGAGGCTCGATACCTGCACATAGGGGAATCAATGAGAAGATTAGAAACTGGAGTGCAAAACATTATGTCATTGGATCACAGCCAAAAAAGACTGCAATCTTTGCCATCATCCTTTGGGCATATGCTAAGATGGAGACGTTCAATCAGCGTATTGACAAATCCAAGGAGGAGAGGATCATTCCAGATTTAGGAGGAGACCATAACAGGTGCGTAGATGTTTCCTGTTATGTATTGAGTAATGCTTGAAAAGGCGAACAAATCCTTTGAATCTAATCACTGCTTTCTTTGTTGTTGTCATAGACAATATGGATGGCTTTATAACATTAGGAATTCTTGTAAAATACTGTCCTTGCATCTTTAAATCAAAATTCCTTTCCAGATCGATGTTGATTATTAGATTTGATACCCTGTTCCGCTCTTGGTTGCGATCTTGAATATAACTTCCTTTCTCGGCAAACTGGGAGGATGTGTCCTTAGCGTTTGATCTTGTTACCTCGTATCCCTTGCATGAGTCCTAGCGAATCTGCATTGCACCATTTTAATTGTTATTAAGGAGAGATAAATCTTTCAACTATTCCCGCCGGGAAGGAATGGGAAAGTTTGTCTGAAGTTTAATCTTGTGCATGCATGTCTTTACATCCTTTTGGGTGCGAATAAACCATTCCAAGACTCTCATTTTGGCTGCCTGTCTCAACTGCTGCACTCGAACATAGAAGGGAGTGGATGTTTGAATAAGCCCCCCGACTCCATTAGCAGCCTGTCACAGCCGCGCACTTGAACATAATAGGAAGTTTAAAGGTTTAAATAATCTCTCTGATTTCATTGTCAGCCTGTCACAGCCGCGCACTTGAACATAATAGGAAGTTTAACGGTTTAAATAATCTCTCTGATTTCATTGTCCACCTGTCTCAGCCGCGCGCTTGAACATAATAGGAAGTTTAAAGGTTTGAAATAATCTCTCTGATTTCATTGTCAACCTATCTCAGCTGTGGCGCCTGAACATAATAGGAAGTTTAAAGGTTTAAATAGAAACTGATTGTGCCTCACGAAACATCTGCAAGCTTACACTAACAATGAACGTCTGTGACATATATGCTCAGACTAAGGAGTGGGAAATGGATATTTTGATTCCTCTGGAATAGCCCAAGAGAATGTTTAGTTCTTCGAGCTGAGAGAACGAAGTGTCTTTGCTGCCTCCAAATGAATCTATATTTATATAAACATATATATAAGAATATGTGTACCTCTTTATAATTCGACTGATGACACTGAAGTAAAAACCTACATTTGATGGTTAGGGATCATGTTGATAAATCGATGGTAATAAATTTTAGGTGGAAGTAGAATAACATAAAAATCAAGTGATCACCACTTAAATACATGGTGGAGTCAAATAGAAGATTTGGAAATGAAATATCATCATTAAATAAAATGAATAGTTTTTCATATATTTTGACTTTGGGATATCTTTTGAGGTAATGAACAATGGTTAAATGGATATATTCTATAGATTAGATTATATTAAATGTATTAGGAAATAAGTTATAATAAAATTGGAGAATATCACTAGAATTAGAGATTTAGGAATTGAGTGATATGATTATTTGTACATTATATGTGTAATTTTTAAAATATTGACATTTATCTTATCACGGAATAGGTATATACCACTTGATATAGAAATGAGATATTAGACAAGTTGTAATTTTCGTTGGATAAATTCGTATAGGTCACCCCCTTAGAAAATTTATTAAGGGAGACTTAACTCTAATTTAGAATTTATATCAGGGGAAAAAAATTGGTTATTTAGTTGAATTGAGTAATTTATTAAAGTGAATTGTTTTACATCATTATTGATAGTTGGAAATTAAATAATAAAGTTAGATAAGTTAAGTTGTGTAATGACATCACAAGTAATTGTTGAAATAAATGTTGTAGATTATTGTGTTATATGGTCATTGGGTGAATTGTGTGGAAACTATGTGATTCATAGTCACATTGTTAACTTGTTGTTTGTATTTATTAATGTGTGAATCAAGTAAGGTGATTTTGGGTATAGAGTTATGTGGTTTATCACATTATCCCATGTTGGTATTGATTTGGGTTAATTTTCTAAGTGGAAGTGAGGTCGGATCTAAGGAGTATTTATGTCGTGTTGTAAGGGTTGTTTGCATTGTAAACTATGGCGTTTATTGGGTATTGAGTCCATGTTTGAAATTTTATGCATGATGTTAGTGTTATGGTGGATCTTGATCTTTAGTTGATTCTAGTTATTTCCCTTTTTGGAGAGAGCCTGCTTGAGCCTTGATAGTTCTTGAGTTGATTATAATGGTTTTTTTTGCTTGGGTTGAAGATCTCGTTGTGATGTCATCACTTGTTGTTTTATAAATTGTGAATTGAAAATAGTTTCTTGAGATCTTGTTACTATTGCTAGTTCTTGATAGGGAACCCTTGTGTTAACATTTTGAGTCTTCCAAAGGCAAGGGAATATTTTTTTCATATTGATTCTTTATTGATCTGATTTTGCCAAGATTTTGATCATAATGGTGATTGTGAACTTATGCTTGGGTTGTACCATGTAATTGGAAATTTTGTATTATGATTTTGGCGACATGGGTAATGCCTCACATGTATTTCAGTTGAGATTGGATATCATGTTTCTTTGTTGGTACAACCCATGGACTTTGGTTTGTGTTTTGGGTCTCTAGGGAGAGTGGCTCTTCATGGGGGCCGGCGCTTCAAATAGGAGGAAGGGCACATGATAACCCACGTTAGAGTTAGATAACAAGTGAAAAACTAATAATAGAACTTAGGGGGATGGGTAGTAATAAGATTAATAAGATAAATATGGATGCCTCGTCTATCCATTAGGGCTTCCACAGACTAATGGTGGACTAAGAAGGCTGTGGTTGGCAAGGTCGTTACCTCATCCTCAAGAGAGGTTAACGGCTCCGCATGAGTCACCCTATGGGGTTGGCACCTCAAGTAGGAGGAAGGGCTAGGATAACCATAGATGGGGGCCGGTGCCTCAAGCAGTCAGGATTGAGCCGACACTTCAAGGAAGGGCCAGGATAACCCATGTAGGACTATGCGATGACACTCTCCCCTAGTACCCCTTATGATTGTTACCTTTGCAAGCCTCTGAAAAAGTGATTTATTGTTGTTAAGTTCAAAAGTGGTTTACTGTTGTAATGTTTTGGATGTGAGTTATTGATGTTACGATTTATTGTTGCTTTGTTTTGGAAGTGGTTTATCACTGTTTTGAAGTGATTTATTGATGTCATATTTGGATGTCATGTTTCTGGTCGTGGTTTATTGATGTTGTGATTATCCTTGAGTTTTTTGTCACTCTTGTATGATGTGGAGTCTTGTGGTTCTTTGTTGGATGATCTTGGTCAAGGATTCTTTCTTGTCAGCTCCTTAGCACGGGGGGTGGGTCTTCGGACCCACGTGGTGAGGTGGAACATGCTAAGCACCCCATTGGGTCCCCAGTCGAGGATTGAGGAGTGCAGATTGGTGTCATTTGTGATGTCTCCAGAATTGTATCCGTCTTGGAGCCAGATGTGATACCTTGTACTTATCTCTTCAATTGTTTCATGCTATCTTGCCATATGGTTTCCACCCATGTTGGGAAACGCTTTTGTATCATTATACCTCTTGAACATTGTAATGCGAAGTAATGTATTATTTTATTATGATAAACCTTGTGTGGATATTGGTCCATGACAGTTGTTGCTCGATGTATTGTATCTATGGAGATATGTCCCTTGAGTTTGAGTTAATCATGTATATGTTGTTTTTACGTACGTGGATGGTTTCTTGTTAATGATTGATCATGTATGTGTTACATTTGTAAATGTTTACTTTGTTATGGATTATATTTTTGGTTTTCATTCTTTGTCATCGTTGTATGGATTTAAGTTTCGTAATGACTCCTCATGTACCCCAAGGGACTTAAGTGTTAGTGAATCTGCTTAATTATGTTTTTTGACTTTGACTCAATGTGCATCTCATGTATGTTTAGATTTACTTTAAAAAAAATAAAAATTGTGCGGTTAATATTGTTTAGTTGTCCTTTGGGGTTCGCACGACGGGGTGTTACAAACAATCTTACCATGCTCAATCTAAACCTAAACATTATCACCCCTCATTCTTACACTATTTCAAACTAGCATCATGTCAATATGTATATCACACCAAGTGACTTGAATGGACTAATTTCTTAAGGGCTTGAGTGTAAATGAAAGCAACATTTTACTATTCACTTTCTCTTATATAAATAGGAAATAGTTTATAATTTTAAATCCATGTGTCTTATGACTTGTATTTTGAAACCAACATGATAACATTGCATGATTCACTTAGGATTCACATGCAACTTAAATTGGGGCTAAACTGAAATGGTGAAAAATACAAATTGATGCCTTCTCACATTTAGTTTGTACCTATTTTGAAATAATGTCTTCATACTCAACATGATGAGAAAGAACACAACTTTGTACAACATTAGACCTATTTACCTAGTTTTCACATGATCCTTATTTGCACACAGTCTTATGCTTATTAATGTTTCTTATTTCTACTCATGCACATACTATATATTTGGCTTAATTATCTATTATCCATGTTAATCTATACACTAATTCCAATTTATTGTTTGTCTATCATGATCCATTTTGTTAGTTTACTTGTAGGTCAAGTCTCTAGTCATGGGATCACCCGCATGAATGTGAAATTGACCTATCTAAATTCAAATGTAAAAATTCAAAATTGACCAACTAGCCATCTTGGTCCTTTCAATCTACATTTGACTATGCACATATTTTCCTTATCTATTCTCATGTGCTTGTGTAGAAGTAAATTCTTTTGTATTCATTCCATCATTCTAGAATCAAGATATCTCTCACTCATTCTAAAGCATTTAAAAGAGAAAATCAATAGTGAGATCTCATCAAGTGCAAACTAACAACTATACTAACCCATTTTTATTATGAGACATTAGACTTGATCAAATCTTTAGATTGTATAGATGGTAGAACCCAAAAATTATTAGAGGTCAAGTTTACAACTAAAAACTAAGTTCATGATTGTGGATTAGATCTAGATCAATGAACTTGACCTAGAGCATAGTAGAGGAGTATTATAAATTTGATTTGTAAATTCAATTGTCAATTTTATGATTTTAAAATATATATTTAAAATTTATGTCCTTCTAATACTCATTCTTCACTTATAAAGCTAAATGATCCATCCTCTTCATTTATTTCTATTTAGAACAAATTGCTAAAATTTGGAATTCTCTAATTATTCAAATCCATAACCATAGAGAGTGTGTTTTTGCTTTTCATGTATATTACTCTTTTAGAAAAATAAATAAATAAAAATAAATATAATTTCAAATAATTCCACTAATACTTTATACATATATAATAAATAAAAAAACACTAATCAAAGCCCATCATAGGAAGTGAAAATAAAAGTCTGGATGGATAACACTCTAAAAAAAACAGCCTGGCTTTGAGAGAGATGACTTAGCAATATTAAAATAATTTAAATTAGAGTAATTAATTATCAAATACTAACCATCAAATTAATAGGTTTAAAGCTTCCTTTCATGTAAGAAAGCTGAGGGAAAAACCCACTATTTTGGTATCAGTCTACTATATTACTTACAAACTGATAAATCAGTCTGAAATGGATTTTATTAGATAAACTGCAATAGAATTCCGTGCAGTTCTATGATTGAATACATATATACATCCCTATTTATTGCTATTACAAATCTCCCTGCTTTTATTTTGACTAAAAAGGAATACTAATGAAAGGAGAAGCACAAGCTTCCACTTCTTCCCATGCATTGACTTGTTCTCCTTTTACCACGCATGGTCTACCATTCCCTTTCAAAGGATATATATTATAAACATGTGTGATCCCTAAAATCTGTATTTCTAATGTTTTGTCAAAGCTTATAATTTAAGACATCTCAATTTCAACTACTAAATTGGTTGAGAAATCCAAGCATCAACTTTACTAATTGAATCGGCCACAATCTTTTCTGATTTCTCCTTCATCGCCCACCTTAACACCAATCCGACCTAGATTTGTGATTGCTTGTATGAATCCTGCATTAAATCTAGAGGGATACCTTGCATAGACTTTGACAGTGTTTTGTGAGCGACTGTCTGTGAATAACACCTGATCAGAAGTGAAAAGGCCCTTGCCATTCTTGAGATTTTCGTAGTAGACATTATCAAATGTACGAGGTGTTGTAGGGTCCATATCGATAACAATGGTGGGATCCACATTGATGGGACACATGTCCTGTAATTGGCTAGCATAGCTGCTGTCCAGAGCGGGATCAACTGGGTTGCTGTATATTCTGTCCGAAAATTTGTTACAGCGAGAAAACCCCAGTGTGTGAGCCCCTGAAAAATAGAAAAAACATGATATTATTAAACAATGTTCAAAATGAGGTCTGATTATTTTGAAGCTGGTATGATTTGTTACCGGATAGAGCAATCATATCTGTCTGAGATAAGCCTTTGCTGTTGAAGAGAGAAACCAGTTGGTCCAGATTGAATGAAGGCTTAGGCAGGTTTCCATCAACTCTGTCTGCTTGAGATATGGTACCATCTCTTCTCCCCAACTCCACACTATACTCTGGTCCTCCAGCCTGCTCATAACATGAACCAAAAGTTTAGACAAGGGCATTGCCAAGAGATGATGCTTTAGTCCACATCCTTGGCCATATTAGTGTGTTGATAGCTAATCCCTGTTCATGGCCCCAGCCCTCAAAACTCTTTCAGATTATGTTTTTACATATTTAGGAGGACTACTCACCAGTTTTATAACATCTCTGGTAGCCATGGTTAGGATATCAGCACAAGACACAGTGTTGGGACAGATGTTCTCTACAGCTTCCTTTGCTTTGATTACAGTATCAAACCCATCACCAGCCAGGGACAAGTTGTCTTCAAAGTCCTTCTCTGCCTGATTGTCTGCAGTAGATTGGATGATCACAGAGGCGTCACATCCCTGTCACACACAAAAAACACAAACCCATTTCAAATTACTAAATTGCTGGCATTCATACCATGACACAACATATTAATGCTACTTGTCACATTAATCCAGAACCAATGAATACAAGAAATGCTTCCCATTTCACGGACTTAAGGCTGTTACAAGCTGCAAGAATTTTTTTCATGTCATAAAAAAAAAAAGAAAAATTGGGTTTGTTAGGAGTTTACCTCGACGAAGCAATCATGAAAGAAAAGCCTCAGGGTGGCAGGAACAGTCACAAATGTCTGGCTGAATTTCAGACTAACAATATTTTTTACAATGGCCTCTACATTGGGACATGAATATTCATAAAAATTCGTACTAAGCTGTGTTGATTGAGCTGATCCTTTACAAATGCACACTCCCAACAGTACCAACAAGATCAGGCTCAACTTTCCACCCATAGTTAATGTCCACAATTGACCAAAAAGGCTTGGGTTCTAGCTCAGGCGGTCTTAAAGCTTGGAGGTTGTTATGCAGGTGCTTGTTTTCTAGGCTTACTAACTGAGATCTCAAAATTGTTTCAGCATAACAAACCAGAACATCTATCTAAGGCAACTTATAACTTATAGTCCTTAGGGACACAATACTAACGACCCACAAACTCTCTCCTCTCTTTCCAACGAGTGCTCTTCTATATGAAGATTTCTTAAACCAAAGAAAAGGAAGTTCTACCCATTTGAAGAAGTCCCTGCAGTAGTCTATATACTAATGGAAATAAGCTGCACGAATCCATGCTTCTGCTATTGAGATCTCAAGAGACCAGTCAACTTTACAAGACAATAGATAAAAAGGTTACCACAATTGTTTCCAAGCAGAGATGAGGTGTCCACGTTGTATATCATGCATGGATGTTCATTGACCGAATGACTTCTTATTAAGATAGTAGAAGTTAATGCTTCTGCTCTTGTAAGCTCAAGAGACTAGTCAACTTTATAAAAAAAATAGATAACAAGAATGTTATCCAGTCCCTACTACAGTTGTTTCGAAGCAGAGAAGCTGTCTGCAAGTTTTATATCATTCATGGATGTTGAATGATCAAACGACTTCTTATTAGGATATTACTATTCAATGGTAAGAACAGGTGCCTTGTTAAACACTTCAGAGAAGCCTCATGGTAGCTTCCCCCTCTTGGGTGTCTTTAAACAAAGATTTTCTTTGATAAAAATTATTAATTGCTAACTTGTAGTACAATTTACATCTATAGAATTCCTGTTCATATAAAGACGTGGATAGTAAACAATTTTTTTTTGGCCTGTGAAGATAGTAGAATTGTCAATTATATGGCAAAATAAATGGAATATTAAGCCTGTACGCATGGTGATTTAATCAATTGTCAACTTTTGGAATTTTAAAAAAAATACATTTAATATTTATCTATTTTGTATCAAGTGATTGTTGTGTTATTAGGGGAAGGAAATGTGTCTATTTGTAATATTGAAATTTTCATATTCAATCATTTGAAGAGAGTGTCTTAATATATATCGATAAATGACAAAAGTTTGTATAAAGTCAAGTTCCTTCCCTTACGCCATCTATTTATCCAATGTACATATTTCTATATACTAATCTTCTATCCCATTTGTATGTTCACACTCTCCAACATATTCTTTCATATTTATATATTTATTACCCATAGGTATGTATATATTTCCATGTGCCTATCATCCACATTAGTTTGCCCCATTTTTATGTCCGAGGTCATTTTACCTCATAGTTATGGATTCAAACCTTTCAAATTCAAATTTTGGCTTACTCCTATCTATAAATTTCCTACCAAAAGCCAACTAAATAAAAAGTTACATGATTTTTTTTTTTTTGTATTTAAAGGCACTTATAATGCATTCATTTTATACATTTCTTCTCTCAAGTGTGCTCTCTCATCCTAAGGAGTTGAACACTTGGATTTGATTCATTAAAATGAATTTGGATCTACACAAACATTCAAGGAGCATATGCATGTATAAAGAGTGTTGTATCATATCGTTCACTCAAGTGTTTAGTGTTTAAAGGCTTGACCTCAGAGAACAAATCCATTTGCAACATTAATGAAAATCGTCCCAAGTCATTCTGAATATTTCCAATCTCTAGATATTAGAGGGAAAAATGAAGTCAAAACAAGCAACATAGAGAGTGGAGTTATACAAAATACTAGATCAAGTCTATAGGCACAATAAATTTTGTAGTCATAGACTTGATCCTAATTCCCAAAGTAAATCAAGCATAAAGAAAACTATATATTTTGATTTTGAGTTCAATTATAGACTAAAATATTCTATTCATGAGCTCTATACTTTTATATTTTAGTAGCATACCAAATTAAATTGTCTACAACTGTAGAGCGAATTATATTTATGTTTCATTTACTGAACCCATATTAATTGTTCCATATAATAAAAAAATATATGCTCATAGATTCACCAACTTCCAATCTCATTATTAATTAGTATAGGTTACTTATACAGGTCTATGTGTATGCACATTATTGGATTAGCTAGACTACACTTTGGGAGAGTTTATTTTCCTTTACATTTTAGTGAACTTGTCCAATCCTACATGACCTAATCATCCTCTAAGGTTTCTAAGTAACATTTTCAAATTCAATATTTATCACTTTTTTTATATCATTTTTGGCTTTGATCATTATATGCTTCTATCTTTTACTTAAGGTTTGGATATACATTGTGATTTAAATCTTTTATCTTACCCTCCTACATACCTCCCACCCCAAATGTAGGAAGGTAAATATTTGTTTATTTGTATGGTTTGATGAATCAAGGGAGGGAGAATTATGACAAGTTGTGGAATTGGGTAGGAACCTACAAAGAGATGGTGGTGGACCACTTTCAGGATTAGATGAATTTGGGGTGAAGGAGGAGGATTTCAAAAGGGATAAATGTTACAAAGTTTGCTTAAAGGATGGGGTGGGGCATAACTTGATGAGGTATACTCAAAGGGAGATTAGGAACTCTAAGATTTAGACCACAACGATTATCTTGATTAAGCTTGTGTTTATGGATTACATAGTTAGCATGTTCCTCATATATTAGAACATTATGTTGGCATGGTGCCTTTTTGGTTTTTTAATAAAGTAGCCCATGGTAAAGTTTGTATTTGTACATAAAGGTTTAAACATAGATTGAGGAATTATGATGATAGAATCTTCATACACAAATTTGACAAATATAAGTTGAAACCTCCATTACTTGAAACTCATACATCTACAAAATTTCAAGAGGGATATGAAAATGTTTGGATATTGGCACCGCATGTGCTATGATTTGGGTGGGTTTGAGGTAAATTTCCATAGGTAGTGTTAGCAAGAGAAAGTAGGAAACACAATCCAGAGATATGAATGCCAATATCTCTTATGTATTCAATGTTGAATGAAAAAGACAACTGAGAGGGGGGCATGAATCAATTGTAGCAAATTAAACCTTCAAAACCCTCAATAGTAATTAGATCCACATGCATTCATTAAACCCTTATTTTGTTAATGTGATTAAACATGAAATGTAGATAACATAAACTGAAATAACAAAACCATACACAAGAGAACACCAGATTTACATGGAAAACCCAATGAGGGAAAAACCATGATGAGGACTAGCTCACAATATAAGTAATTTAGCAAAACCGATATAAAAGAGGTCACTGCCAGAATAGGACACACTATCCAAAAAGGCTTAAAGTCATGGGTTAGTTCCACAAAAAGAAATACAAGAAGATAGAAGAGAAATGTTACACAAAGAACACTTTCTCAATGCAACAAGGAATCCACCACAATGCTCCAACAATCTTGCAGCCTTGCTTGAATGATTTCGAACACCTTCTACTCACTACCTTCAAGAATCCAAACACTTGAAATTCACACCGCTCTGCTCAAATTCACATCACACACACCACTTGCATCAATCTTGCATCTATCTTGCTTCTCTCTTTATTCTTCCTTACATCTCACAACAATACCACACTTATTTATATCAGTCTCAATCTCAAAATCCTTCTCCAATGTCTATAACTATCCATTACAGGTGTAAGGCCCCTCCATGCTTACCACTATTATAACTCCCTTGTGTTATTGTTTGGATAGTTATCACATTGAGGTTTATTATATAAGATATGACCAATTGTTAAGGTATCATTTTAGTTCTAAACAATCATTAAAATGTTATTCATATGCATGTGTATTGCTAAAATGAGGTTAAGCTTTCAGTCCTTAAGGAGGAAGTCTATAGATATGGGGAGAAGGATGTAACACCACCTAGCCACTATCTATAGCATTTTGGGATCTAGGAAATATATTTTTTATTTTTATCTATAGGATGGCATAATTTAGTAAAGTCATGATTGTACAGCTAACATAAACTCTTCATAAACTTGTCAAGTGTACGTTGATTATGTAAAAATAATGTCTTTTCATTTGTGATTATGGCCAAGACTATACCAAGGATTGAATTGTGATAGATGTGCCATAACATAACTATATATTATGTAAAAATAATGTCTTTTCATTTGTGATTATGGCCAAGACTATACTGAGGATTGAATTGTGATAGATGTGCCATAATTTAACTATATATTACTACATGTGCAAATTCAATACAAATTGTATTCCACCATTAATAGATTTTTAAGTTGTATTATTCTTTATCTAAAACTTTGGTGGAAATTGATAATTAAAATTATTTTAGTTTATCTCTTCTGAAAAATATTTAATAAAGAAAAGAGAATGATTTGTAAATTGTTTTTAAATCTTCCTCTTCATCTTAAGTGATGAATAAACTAAGAGTCAAAATTGTGATCCTTTCTACCTCTTATAGTCGTACTGCATATTGCTCATATTATATAACACTTGCCTAACCATACTCCAAGTTGTGGCAAGAAAAATCTGATGCATACATGTAGCCATTGCCGGAGTTTTGGATGAAAATCATGGCAAAATAAAATTGAACAGTCATGGCTGGCATGCCTACAAAATCTGCACATCTATTCTTATCGATATGGCATGGTTATATATATATATATATATGAGACAGTAAAATGACAGCCACTATTTTAAATTTATCCTGAATATGAGTTTAAAATATATTTATTTTTGTAGATAGTAAAATGAAAGTCATTGTTTCAAATTTATCTTTCAAACTGTTGCTTTTAAAAAAAAAAAAACATTTTTCCCTTAAAGTTGAAAAACACAGCCTGTATCCAATTCTTATTTTTATTTTGTAGCCAAGGAAAATCTGAAAAACATGGAACATAGAACATTCAAACATTTCTGCTCTTTCATAAATAGAGAAGATATTGGGTTTGTAAAAGATTTGGAAGATATTGAGTTTGTAAAAGATTTAGAAGGAAATAATCTTATGGCTTCTCCCAATAAATTATATCACTACTCTATATTGATGCAGAAGAATGGAGAGAAACGAACCTTTCTTGTTGATCTTTTATCTTTGGTTTATCTTCTTACCTTACTGTATAATGAAATTATAGATCATAAATAATTTTCTGTTGATACAAGTCTATCATTGTTCAATCTTGACATAATACATATTTTAGATAAACCATTAATTTTTCAACAAATACATATAATTTCTAGAATGTTAGATTATTAGTTGATGTCGCATCCACATTTTTTTTCCTTGAGAGAATCATATTTGTCCTCAAAGCGATTTTGAGGCTTAACATTCAGTGGAACCGGTTACAAAGCAAATTGCATGCCATTTTATAAGTAGGAATAAGCTTCATTAAGGAAGATATTAGCAAATAATATTCATAAATGAAGAATAGAAGTTGCAAATTCATAATATCACACAGTTGTATTTTCTACATGAAAATCAATAATACATATAGTGCAATAGCTACTGATTTATTGGTTGGAATTAGATCCCTTCCCTATATATCCTTGCCGCTCATTCATTGCAAGGATACGTTTATTCAGAAATTTTGTTATCTTACTAAATATTGCCTTTATAATGTGAGGATTCCAATGGCCTATGTGTTCTGCCAGTTAAAACAATTCCTAAATTATTTGTAGATATCTATGAGTGTCAATCAATCCTCTAATTTAGACATACACACAATCAGATTGAGAGAATCTTGCAATTTACTTGTTAAGTGTTTGTTTACAAAAGATTTAGGTAATGATCACCTGTTATAGATTTAAACCATCCCAACGGATCCACCTAGAGGGTTATATAAGAGCTATAATAAAAATAATATATCTGTATATTCATCCTATTAATAATGGATATCATGTCTGGAGTTATCTAGCATTGAATCTTGAGATATATCTTTTTGTTGTCTTGAAATTCTGGAAGAAACTAGTGAACTAGGTTGCAGAAAAAACTGTTCACACGTGTTTCGGAAATTTTCCAAATGTTTTCTGGGTTTTAATCCTCTTTCTTTCCCCTTTCCGAAACGTATTGAACTTTTAATTTTTGTTAAGAAACGTAAAAGTTATGATTGTTTCAACACAGTCCTATTTGGCTGCAATCTATAGATAAATGTTATGAATTGATTTATATGATCTAATTACTCATTTTATTTTATTTTTGTTTTATTATTATATAATAATAGGTTATAGGAGTATCCATTGATAGTTATTTCCATTAAGTCACGATCCACTATAAAATGTGTTGGGTTGTTCTATTTGTATCATGCATGCACATAACTAAGTTAGATTGTGGAAGTCAACCTAGTTGTACGTGAGAGTTGTGTGCACCATCTTGTTGTTTAAAAATATTTTTTTTAGAAGATCCTTAATGTGTTCTTAGTCATAAATTTTTGACCTTGAACTATCGTTTCCCATTATTACAGTGTCAACTAGTGATACTGAGTATATGGTTAATTTATTGTCAGATTATTGTGAGAGTTGGGCTTAGATAAGATACACTATTATCGTCCAATCAAATAAATATAGGTTTAAATCCATGTTGTTGAACTACGATTCCTCTGCGCTGTGCGTACGTAGGCAATGCCATCATAGATGAGCCCCCGAGGAATTAGGTCTAGCCCCTTAGGTTCCCCCCCACACTTGTTTGAAAACAAATCTGTGTGTGTTAGTTTTAAGTTTGAGGTTGAAATTTTGGTATTTGTGTCATGTCCTTAGTCGAGTTTTGTGTTGAAATTTTTTGGGCGTTACAATAGGTCAGTACCTAAACATTCCCGTAGTGGATAGGAATGAAAGCAACCAACATAAATCCTTAATTAGGACCCAAATAGATCCCAACACACCTCAACATGCTTTTACAACCCTCGCATGTAGTGCTAACACAAGGTCAACCAACACCCATGCTAAACTCCATAATCATTAACTGCAAGCTTCCTTAAATCAATTTGAAACTTTCAGACAACAAAATTCACTTGAACATGATCTACAATAATCCATGAGCTACTTAAGATTCATTAAACACTTCATCCAAACTCACATCATACAAATACTTCAACTCAAAACAACTGGTAAATCTTATTCACATACTGACAAATGAAACTTACTCTATACTACACCAAATCAAGTGAAACCTTGAAATCTAAAAAATACAAGAATTATAAGAAACTTCCAAAATCCACGCAACATAAAGCTAAATAGTGGAGAAATGCGAAGCAAATACATTTCTCCTAGGCCATAGAAAACATCATTGAAAGACTGGTTCATATACTGGTGAAAATATCTCACATTGTACAATGATCCAAAAATCCACATTCTGAATACAAAAATCTCTGAAAACCATGAAAAAACATATCAGATCCACATAGGCATAGACTCAACATAGAAGAAACACAGAGCACAATACCGAAGCACACTCAACACTTGCACAACACTATTTACTTTGTTTATCAAATTTTCTTAAAAGCACTTGGAAACCAAGTACCAGATACATCATCTCAACTCATTATTTCATTCCAACTCATCTCTAGACACTGCAACAAAAAGATAGCTCCATGTACTCACAACACTTCCTCAATATCTCAGCTACACATACACAACTTGCAACACCCTTTTTTCCTCTTTTTCTCAATTTTCTCAATATCCTCGACATGCAACAAACCTCCTTGACATCAATGACAACATCAACCTATAGACTTCCTGTTGACATCCATGGAAACACCTTCATACTTGTAATAGTCAATTTATACCCAAAATCATATAGTGAGAGAAAAGAGCAATTATGAAAGGAAAACTATACTAGCATGTATTCCTTATTTACTTATCATAAAAAAGAAACATTCATCTACTTATAACACACATATATATCAATCCTTATATCTCCACATGTTAGAGTTGGCTATGTAAATACCTAAGATCCAGAGGCCAAATGGAAAGCACAAAAGAGATCAATATGCAATGCTCAAGATTGCAACATAATTGATTATCCCAAAGAGTTCAATATACAATATATGAGAACCACTTGGTTGTATAGCCAAGGTGAGACATAAGATGCTATAATATTATGACAAGTTTCCTAATCTTATGACATGAGACAACTAGCTTGACATAAAAATAAAAATGATAAGATCTAGACATGACAACTAAGTCTTCTAGAAAGAATCTTAGGACCTAAGTAAACTTAATACGTGAATATGTCCCCTAAGTCCCTAGTAAGTGAATTAACTAGGTACAAGACATTTATTCACACAACACTCCCCCTTCACTGCAAGTTAGGGAGTAGCTGATTATTATGCAAATATTTAGATATTGGCACACGTGCTATGATTTGGGTGGGTTTAAGGTTAATTTCCATAGGTAGTGTTAGCAAGAGAAAGAGGGAAACACAATCCAGAGATATGAATGCCAATATCTCTTATGTAGTCAATGTTGAATGAATAAGACAACTAAGAGGGGGGGTGAATCAGTTGTAGAAAATTAAACCTTCAAAACCCTCAACAGTAATCATATCCACATGCATTCACTAAAACCTTATTTTTTTAATGTGATTAAACATGAAATGCATATAACATAAAATAAAATAACACCATACACAAGAGAACACCAGATTTACATGGAAAACCCAATGAGGAAAAAACCATGGTGAGAATTAGCTCACAATAGAAGTAATAGAAAAATTGGTACAAAAGGGCTCACTGCCAGAATAAGACACACTACCAAAAAGGCTCACAACCAGGGCTGAGTACCATTGAAAGAAATACAAGAAGGTAGAAGATAAATGTTACATAGATAGCACTTTCTCAATGCAACAAGGAATCCACCACAATGCTCCAACAATCTCACAGCCTTGCTTGAATGATTTCAGACACCTTCAACTCACTTCCTTTAGGAATCCAAACACTTGAAATTTGCACTGCTCTGTTCAAATTTGTATCACACCACTTGCATCAATATCACATCTATCTTTTTTCTCTCTTTATTCTTCATTACACCTCACAACAATACCACATTTATTTATATCAGTCTCAATCTCAAAATTCTTCTCCAATGTTGGAAACTATTTGTTACACTTACAAATTCAAATTAGGTCAGCACCTAAACATTCCCATGGTGGATAGGAATGAAGATGACCTACATAAATCCTTAGTTAGGACCCAAATAGATTCCAACACACCTTAACACACTTTTACAAGCCCTATATTTAGTGATAACACAAGGTCAACCAACACCCGTGCTAAACACCATAATCATTAAGGACAAGCTTCCTTAAATCAATTTGAAACTTCTGAACAAAAAAGTTCACTTGAACATGATCTAGAATAATCTACGAGCTACTTAAGATTCATAAAACACTTCATCCAAACTCACATCATACAAATACTTCAACTTAGAACAATTGGTAAACCTTATTTGTACACTAACAAATGAAACTCACTTTGTAATGCACCGATTCAAGTGAAACCTTGAAATCTAAAAGATACAAGCATTATAAGAAACTTCTGAAATCTACACAACCTAAAGCCAAATAATGGAGAAACACAAAGAAAATACATTTCTCCCTGGCCACAGAAAACATCACTGAAAGACTAGTTCACATATTGGTGAAAATATCTCGCACTTTACAACAACCCGAAAACCAAAATTCTAAATACATAAAACTTTGAAAACCATGAACATATCATATCCACACAAGCGCAACATCAACACAAAAGAAATGTGGAGTACAATACCAAAGCACACTCTAAGCACTTGCACAACACTATTTACTCTATATATCATATTTTTTCAAAAGCACTTGGGAACCAAGTAGGTACAGAGACATCATCTTAGCTCATTACTTCATTCCAAGTCATCTCTAGACATTGCAACAAAAAGATAGCTCCATGTACTCACAACACATCCTCAATATCTCAACTACACATGCACAACCTACAACACCCTCTTTTCCTCTTTTTTTGCAATTTTCTCAATATCCTTGACATGCAACAAACCTCCTTGACATAAATAAAAATAACAACCAGTAGAATTCTTGTTAACATCAATGAAAACACCTTCATACTTGCAACAATCTCCCCCTTTGTCATTGATTGTAACAAAAGATGTGAAAAACCATCAAAGAGAATATAACAGTTCTAAACACACTTTCTTTTCTCCCCCTAAATGATTTGACAATATACACAAATTTATCCCCTTGATACCTTGCATATTTTCACATGATACTTTCTCCCCCTTTGACATTAATGGAAAAGGATAAAATATTTTGCAATTTTTCCCCTTTGACACTGAACCAAAATACCTACTCTAAATGTTCCCCCTTAGGAGTACACCCAAAATAAAAAATTTAATGACAATTCATGACACTACCTACTCCCCCAAGAGGTAGTCACCAACATCAATCCAAAAAAGAGATAGATACATAGATCCACTAGATTGATGCACCTCCATATGCATTTAGTTCAAAGAAGGAAGGGCAATAACCCCAAACTTCTCTTGAAGATACTCAAAAGTATCCTTAGGAAGAGTCTTGGTAAACATGTCAACAATCTGATCCTTTGTAGGAACATACTCAAGTTTCACCTCATTCTCTATAGTCTTCTCTCTCAGAGAGTGATACCTAATTGATATATTATTTGTCCTCGAATGCACCACTGGAATCTTTGAAATGTTAATTGCAATTGTAATGTCACAAAAGATAGATATAGGCTCATCATACACTATTCTAATATCCTTCAATGTCTTTCTCATCCACAAAACTTGTGTATAGCATGATGCTACTGCAATATACTCAACCTCTGCAGTGGATAAGGAAATTGAATCTTGCTTCTTACTCAACCATGACACCAATCTACATGCAAGAAATAATGCACCACCACTTGTACTTTTCTTGTCATCAACACAACCAACCCAATCTGCATTTGTATAAGCACTTAATGTAAAATTAGTATCGTTAGGATACAGCTAGCCATAATCAAGAATTCCTCTTAAATATCTGAATATCTTCTTCACTGCTTCAACATGTGTTTCTTTAGTTTCTTCTTGGAATCTAGCCACAAGAAAAACTGCATACATGATATCTGGTCTAGTAGAAGTTAGGTATAGCAATCCACCAATCATAGATCTATATTTGCTTTGATCAGCCTTAGGTGAATCGTCATTTTTGCTCAATTTACAACTAGTCAGCATAGGAGTGCATACCAGTTTGGAGTCATCCATTCCAAACTTCTTCAACATCTCTTTGAATACTTAGACTATGAAATGAAAATCCCTTTATTTATTTGATTGATTTGTAGCCCAGGGAAGAAATTCATCTCCCCAAACATTGACATTTCAAACTCTTTTTGCATCTCTTCAGAAAATTTCTTATACATGGCTTCATTTCCTCCAAAGATAATGTCATCCACATATACAACCACTATCAATATTTTTTCTTCCTCAATTTTGAAGTAAAGATTACTATTTGTGGTGCCTTTACTGAATCCTTGTATTAAATATCTGTCCAATCTTGCATAACAAGCTCTAGGAGCTTGCTTCAATCCATATAGTTCCTTCTTCAATTTACATAGGTCATATTCGGTATATTTGACAATTGAAATCCTTTTGGTTGTTCCATGTAAACCTCTTCTTCCAATTCACCATTCAGAACAACAGACTTCATATCCACATGATAAACTTTAAAGTTTTTGTGTTGCAAATGCCAAAAAAATTCTAATAGCTTCCATCCTAGCCATAGAAGCAAATGTCTCCTTAAAGTCTATTCCTTCCACTTGCAAGTAACCCTTACACACAAGTCTTTCCTTATTCCTTACCACTTCTCCACTCTCATTTAGCTTGTTTCTGAATACCCACTTAGTTCCAATTATGTTTTTGTTTTTTGGTCTAGGAACCAATTCCTAGGTCTAATATTTCTCTATCTGCATAAGTTCTTCCATTTCCTTCATCCAATGTTCATGTATTTACATGCTTCACTCACCTTTTTAGGTTCAAATTTAGAAAGTAAACACAAATTTACCTCAACTTCAACAACTTTGCTTCTTGTCAATACTCCTTTCCTTTTGTCTCCAATAATTTGTTCTTTGAAATGACTCTTTTGCACATACTTAGGGGTTTTAGGGGCCTTCTCTAGAGCTTCTTCCTCTTCACTCCACACTTCTTTTTCATTAGCTTTTTTTTCTTCCACTTCTCTGCAATTAGGTTCATATGACACATATCCATCTATTACAATTGAATTCTGCAAGTTTTCATCAACCTTAATATTTGCACTTTCAACCAACTCTCTAAGCCTTTTTTTGTAACATCTATAAGCTTTTCTTTTAGTAGAATATCCAAGGAAGATACCTTCATCAAACCTTGCACCAAAATCTCCTAAGTTTTCTTCATCTCTTTTGATATAGCATTTGCTTCCAAATAATCTAAAGTACTTCACAGTAGGAATCCTTCCATACCATAACTCATAGGGAGTCTTTGTGTTGTTAGCTTTAGCTTGAACTTTGTTAAGTATGTAAACAACAGTACATGAATATCTTTTCTCCAATAGACTTCCGATAGATTTTCTTCTCTCATCATAGTCCTAGTAGCTTCTTGAACAATCCAATTTTTCCTTTCAACAACTCCATTATGTTGAGGAGTTCTAGGGGAAAACAAGTGCCTCTTTATGGCATGAACTTCACAAACATGTTGAACTTGTTGGAGGTGAATTCACCACCTCTTTCAGACCTAAAAAATTTGATTTTCAAATCCATTTCGTTCTCAACCATAGCTTTAAATTCCTTGAATTTGTCCAATGCATCAAATTTCTCTCTAAAAAAAGTAACCCATATCATTCTAGAGTAATATTACATCAATAAAAAGCATAAAGTACCTATCACCTTGTAGACTTCTCACCCTTGTAGGACCACAAAGATTTGTATGTACTAATTCTAGTAGTCCAGTAGTAGATTGTTCATATCCTTTGAAACTACTCCTTGTTTGTTTTCCAAATTGACAACTCACAAATAGGCTTGACAGGCTTCGTGATTCTTGGTAGGTCTCTCATTGCATGAACTGAACTGATTCTTGCAAAATTATCAAAATTCATGTGACACATCCTCTGGTTTCATAACCAACTATCACTAACTTGAGACACAAAGCAATTTCCATCAGCACCCTTAAGTTGATAGATGTTTCCATCTATCCTTTTGCCAGCAACAATCATAGTTCCAGACCCTTTTTTGATCTCACATGTTTCATCATTAAACACAAGATTATATCATTTTCTACACATTTTCCCAACACTCAAAAGATTATGCCTTAATCCCTTAATATATTCAATATTATTAGTACCATCAAAACTAATTGAACCTATTCCACAAATCTTAGCTCCTGAATCATTTCCAAATTTAACTAATCCTCCATCATATTTTTAAAGTTTAAGAAACTTACTTTTGTTTTTGGTCATGTGATTAAAGTAGCCACTATCAATAACACAGTAATTCTTATCCTCTTTAACATGAAAAGAAGATACCAAAGTACCTTCAACCTTATCCTTCTTCTTCGGATCACTTTCCTTCACATAGCTTTCGGAGTTAGCAAAACTAGATTCTTCTTTTATAGCTAGGAACAATCATTCATTATCATCAAAATCTCCATAGTCAGATTCATCATCATAAATTCCAGCATCTTCTCTAACGTAGTAAGCTCTTTTAATCATCTTTCCTTTGTTCTCCTTATTCTTATTGTTTGCAACTCTTTTTGAACATCTTGAAGCATAATGACCTATATCACCATAGCTAAAGCACTTGAAAGATAGTTTACCTTTGTACTTACTGGTTCCCTTCTTCATTCTTCTTACAAAGTTAGCTTCCACACCATCATGATTTGAATCTTCAACCTTTTCTAATACTCCAGCTTTGAAAGTAGTCTCTACGTTTATATCATTTTTCAATCCCTTTTTTTCTCATTTCAAAAGAAGTTATTGTACCAATCATTTGATCTCTAGAATAAGTATCAAGATTTGCAATTTCCTTAATAGCAAATACCTTTTCACTATAAGAATCAGAAAGAGATATGAGAACTTTATTTACCACTTTAGATTCTTTGACTTGCGCACCAAGAGCTCTCATTGTGCTCACTAGCTCATCAGCTCTCTGCATGTAGATTTTGATTATTTTATCTTCAGACATATGCAGGGTCTCAAATTGTGCCTTCAAATTCTTCAGCTTTGCTTGTTTGAATTTTTCATCTCCTTCATAAATGTTTTCTAGCTTATCCCAAACCTCTTTGGCAACCTTCAAACTCATAACTTTTACTAATTCAGTATTTGAAAGACTATTCACAATAATAAATCTTCTCTTAGCATTGATCTCATGCGCCTTAATCTTTGCACTTGTACTTGGACCATTTTTAAGTGGAGTATATGTAGTCTTATAAGCCTTTTCAATTTCATATCCCTGAACTACCAGATATCCTTCCATCTTTGACTTCAAAATGCATAATTTGTACCATCGAACCTAGGGCATTCAAAAGAAACCTTGTTCACCATCCTAGATCCACTTCAAGCGGTTAAGATTTTTTCCAAGGAACCTTGCTCTGATACCAATTTTTGAATGAACAAGACAACTAAGAGGGTGGGTGAATGAATTGTAGCAAATTAAACCTTCAAAACCCTCAACTATAATCAAATCCATATGCATTCATTAAACCCTTATTTTTTTAATGTGATTAAACATGAAATGCAGATAATAGAAGCTGAAATAACAACACCAAATGTAGGAAGGTAAATATTGTTTATTTGTATGGTTTGATGAATCAAGGCAGGGAGAATTTTGACAAGTTATGGAATTGTGTAGGAACCTACAAAAAGATGGTGGTGGACCACTTTGAGGGTTAGATGAATTTGGGGGTGAGGGGGGAGGATTTCAAAAGGGATAAATGTTACAAAGTTTGTTTAAAGGATGGGGCAGGGCATAACTTGATGAGGTATACTCAAAGTGAGATTAGGAACTCTAAGATTTAGACCACAAATATTATCTTGATTAAGCTTGTGTTTATGGATTACATAGTTAGCATGTTCCTCATATATTAGAGCGTTATTTTGGCATGGTGCCTTTTTGGTTTTTTAATAAAGTAACCCATGGTAAAGTTTGTATTTGTGCATAAAGGTTTAAACATAGATTGAGGAATTATGATGATAAATTGTTCATACACTAATTTGAAAAATATAAGTTCAAACCTTCATTACTTGAAACTCATACATCTACAAACTTTCAAGAGGGATATGAAAATGTTTGGATATTGGCACCACATGTGCTATGATTTGGGTGGGTTTAAGGTTAATTTCCATAGGTAGTGTTAGCAAGAGAAAGTGGGAAACACAATCTATAGATATGAATGCCAATATCTCTTATGTAGTCAATGTTGAATGAACAAGACAACTGAGAGGGCGGTGAATCAATTGCAGCAAATTAAATCTTCAAAACCCTCGATAGCAATCAAATCCACATGCATTCATTAAACCCTTATTCTATTAATGTGATCAAACATGAAATGCAGATAACAAAAATTGAAATAACAACACCATACACAAAATAACACCATATTTACATGGAAAACCCAATGAGAAAAAAACCATGATGAGGATTAGCTCACAATATAGGTAATAGCAAAATCGATACAAAAGGGCTCACTACCAGAATAGGACACACTGTCCAAAAAGGCTCAGAGCCAGGGCTTAGTGCCACATAAAGAAATACAAGAAGATAGAAGAGAAATGTTACACATAGAACACTTTCTGAATGCAACAAGTAATCAACTACAATGCTCTAACAATCTTACAGGCTTCCTTGAATGATTTTGGAAACTTTCAACTCGTTGCCTTCAAGAATCCAAACTCTTGAAATTTGCACTGCTCTACTCAAATTTGCATCACATACACCACTCACATTGATCTTGCATCTATCTTGATTCTCTCTTTATACTTCCTTACACCTTACAACAATATCACACTTATTTATATCAGTCTCAATCTAAAAATCCTTCTCCAATGTCAATACTATCCGCTACACTTACAAATTCAAATTAGGTCGGCACCTAAACATTCTTGCAGTGGATAGGAATGAAAGCGACCTACATAATTTCTTAATTAGGACCCAAATAGATCCCAACACACCTCAACATACTTTTACAACCATCGCATGTAGTGCTTACACAAGGTATTCCAACACCCATGCTAAACACCATAATCATTAAGTACACGCTTCCTTAAAATTCAATCTGAGACTTTGAGACAATAAAATTCACTTGAACATGATCTAGAATAATCCATGAGCTACTTAAGATTCATCAAACACTTCATCCAAACATACATCATACAAATAATTCAACTCAAAACAGTTGGTAAACCTTATTCACACACTGATAAATGAAACTCACATTGTACCGCACCAAATCAAGTGAAACCTTGAAATCTAAAAGATATAAGAATTATAAGAAACTTCTCAAATTCGCACATCCTGAAGCCAAATAGTGAAGAAACGCGAAGAAAATACATTTCTCCCATACCACATAAAACATCATTGAAAGACTGGTTCACATACTGGTGAAAATATCTTGCACTATAAAATGATCTAGAAACCCAAATTATGAATACAAAGACCTTTGATAGCCATGAAAAAAATACTAGATCCACATAGGCATAGCCTCAACACAGAAGAAGCGTGGAGCACAATACCAAAACACACTTTGAGCACTTGCACAATGATGTTTACTTTGCTTATCAAATTTTCTTAAAAACACTTGGAAACCAAGTACTAGAGACATCATCTCAGCTCACTACTTCATTCCAACTCATCTCCAAAAAATGCAACAAAAAGATAGCTCCATGTACTCACAAAACTTCCTCAATATCTCAACTACACATGCACAACTTGCAACACCCTCTTTTCCTCTTTTTCTCAATTTTCTCAATATCCTTGACATGCAACAAACCTCCTTGACATCAATGAAAAAACCATCTTGTAGACTTCTTGTTCACATCCATGACATCTTCATACTTGCAACAGTCAATTTATACCCAAAAGTATATAGTGAGAGAAAAGAGAAATTTTGAAAGGAAAACTATACTAACATGTATTCCTTATTTACTTAACATAAAAAAGGAAACATTCATCTACTTATAACACACATATATATCAATCCTTGTATCTCCACATGTTACAGTTGGCTATGTAGATACCTAAGATCTAGAGGCCAAATGGAAAGCACAAAAAATATCAATATGTAATGCTCAAGATTGCAATGGAATTGATTATCCCAAAGAGTTCAATATACAATGTATGAGAACCCCTTAGTCATATAGCCAAGGTGAGACATGAGATGCCATAATATTATGAGAAGTGTACTAATCTTATGACATGAGACAAGTAACTTGACATAAAAATAAAAATGATAAGATAGAACATGACAACTAAGTCTTCTAGAAGGAATCTTAGGACCTAAGTAAACTTAATATGTGAATATGTCCCCTAAGTCCCTAGTAAGTGAATTAAATAGGTACAAGATATTTTTTCACACCAACACCCCCCCTAAGTGCAACTTAGGGAGTAGATGATTATTATGCAAATGAAACAAAGATGGGTATTGGCTATGAGACTATGTTAGGCACCCATGTAAAAATGTAAATGCACTCTCACAAATAGAAAAAACTTAGTGGAACAAAACTCCTCCCCAAAAGAGAGATGAAATACAAAAAATATCTCACTAAAGAATGAGAAGGCCAAAACACCATAGAAGGAAAAGGACCCCCATAAGAGAGAAGAAGAAGAGAGATCATGCAGCCCCCTCAATGGTGAGTTTCCTGCAATGGTAGAAGCTCGACATTGGATGTTGAAGATGATCCAATCTCGTCGAACAATGTTCACCCCTTAGGAAGAAACAAAACCATGAATGTAACAAAATTTCTTCCCATTCCTAAAAGGAATATGTGGGAAGAAGCAAGATGTATGATGTCTTTGAATCATGCTCAAGTGTCTCCATTTCAATGTCGAAAGTTGACACACTTCAAACAAGCGTTCTAGGCCACATTATTGAAGTTGTCAATCCAAAATATAGTAGAGATGAATGTAGAACACAATCCAAAGATAAATGTGCCTCCTCTAAAGACAAAGAAGCATCGCCAAATGTTGTCCAAAAGTAACCACACTCACATCAAACTACAAAGAATGATCATGTAGAGAATGGACAAGAGGATAAGAGTAATCCCTCGCAACAACTAAAGAAGAATCATCTTCATCAAAGATATGTATGCAATCAATGGTGTCTCCCAAATCTAAAATGTGAGACTCAACAAATAACCCACCAATGTCTATCATGTATGCATTTGAAGTAGATGTAGCAAGAAGATGATGAAGATCCTACTACATTGAATCACAAGAAACTATATTTGTAGCAACAAAATCATCATCAAATGCATTTTTATATGGAGGAGATGAAATGTAAGGCTCAAGAACGAGATCCAATGTGAGAATACCCATGTTCAAGTAGCCAAAAGTCTCCTCAAAGTCATGGTTCACACTAGAAGTGTGATCAACAACCAAAGGAATAATGTCATCATCAAAAGAAAAATATGTAAAGGTATACAATCAAGATGAATGATCAACCATCCTAGTAGTAATAATATCTCCTCTGCAAGTCCCTTATGATAACTAAATCAGGAGTGAATTCCACAGTCCTCCCATCTCCACTGTGTAATTTGATAGATGGAAAGAAGATTATTTTTCAAATGAGGTACACACAAAACATCATTGGAAGTGCCCTCCCCAATATCAATAGATCCCTTCCCAATTACACTCATGTATGTATTGTTTCCCATGAAAATAGGAGACCTATTACAAGGCTCAAAAGAAGAGAATATATACTACAAAGATGTTGTATGATGAGACACTCCTGAGTCTAGAAGTCATCTCCCTGATCTAAGACATAAAAAAGAACAAAGATCTTGTCCTTCATTTCCTCATGTAGAAGCCAAACTAGCATGACCTTTGTCCTTTTTAGACTATTTCAAAGAAGAAGAAGAAGAAGAATGCAACTTAGACATTCTAGAAGGAAAATCAATCTGATTCTTCTTGAGAAGATGTTTTAACTCATCAATATACTTCTTATAACAAAAATGTTCATCATGTCCAAGCTTCTTGAAATTTGAACAAGTTGTCTTCTCCTTCTTAGATGAATTCTCTTAGTAAGAGAATTTATTCTTTGCTTGATCTGAATGTGGATTATTCTTTGCTTTCTTCTATTTCTTAGCTGATTTTGATTCTTTCACCTAACTAACCAACAATTCCAAAGATTTATAAGTCTTGATGAGACCCATTGAGATAAGCTTTTGTTGCTTATGTATCAACATCTCAAAAAATGATGCAAATGAAGGTGTAGTATATGTAGACCCCATAGTCAACCTATGAGTATGAAAACTAGAAACAAAGGAAGCATAATCAAGACCAATTTTGTTCAATGTATTGTAGACAAAATGAATGCACTTCTAATCAATTCCACTTGATTTGCATTGCTCTCTTGGATCATTAAGCTTAGTGATGTATTCTTGGATGTGTTGGGTTTCTAGCTGATGGTCTAACATCTTCTAAAGGGTAGCTACTCCTTACACTCAAAGACCCTAGGTTAGTGGCCAATGAACAGGAGAGGGTTGATTGACAAGTGTCTCCTTTGCACTTTAGGCTCTACGGGACCAAGGTGGGTATCCCTATATTTTAAAGTAGATCATCACACTACAATAGTGGAAGGCCTTAGATGGGCTAAATTATCTACAAAATCTTCTATTTTAATAATGACTTCTGGCAGTATGGAAATAAACATAAAAGTAAAATGCAAGAAATTTAAAGGTTTTTTATTTTGATTTTGGAATTGGATCCACCTCAGACTTAGGCTTATGAGGATAGACTGACCAGTGCCTTATCCACACGAAGTCCATAAATGAAGTAACACTCCTACAATAGACCCACCCTAGCTTCTAATAAACTTGTTTCCTTACAAAAAGAAACCAACAAAGGAACGATCCTATCAAACTTCTTTGCAATCCTTATTGCATCTTCACTATCTTAACATATGAACTAAAAGAGATTACACTGCTCCTTGAATAGGAACTAACAAATCATACATTCAAGATCAGCAAATGTGGTTGAGAATCAGTAACAATCCTTGATTATACTAATTCAAAGATAGTGAGTACAAAAGCGGAGAGAATGATAGAATTGATACAAAGATTATGTGTGAAATGCAATGAACATTCAAGTCATCTATTTTTATTATAGAGCCAACATTACAACATATCCTTTCTAAATGTAAGAGAAGAAAACACTATATAGACTAAGACAAAGACTTACAAAATTCTAAAGGAATGGAACCCAAACAAAGTGTACAAAATTTTCCTTTATAGTACAGACATAACTCAAATTTCAAATTCAAGCCCTAACCCTCACTCAATCGGAGTTACAAAAAGGATGAGAATCCGATCAGATTTTAAACATTCAAAATTCCCCCCAAAATAGATCAACAACCAGGCATAAAATCCCTGACACCTCGAGCACACTCCAGATGTAGGCAATGATGTATATAGACATGGAACTCCTGGGAAATTCACGGTCAGAGTTAGGAAGGACATACCCTGACAAAGAACTTTCGCCCCTATAAAACATCAAGGAATAAATGACATCCTTTAGCATTTAATTTGGCTTGGGAGAAGCACATATTTTCAACTAGGATTCGTTCTAAGTCGATCTGGTAGCTGGAGTGCAGTTGCATCATTACTGTTTTGTCTCTAGTGATTGGAAAACACATCTTTGAATCGTGGCCATTGATCTTTCTTCTTCACGCCAGGATCCAATGCCTACCACTCACCATTGTGAAATTTAAAAGTTGTCTATTAGATTGAAAACACTTTAAATTTGGGTCATTCGATCACCATCACAACATATAAGACCATTGTAGAAAATACATAAGTGGCATCATTCACAACAATGATGTGAATGATGCATGCAATGTCTGTTGATCTCTCCATCAATAGATTTGGGCCATTGAAACCATCCAATAGGTCAAACACCGGGCTCACCAAAGACACATGTCGCCTCCCCACTCCCCCACCAAGAAAAATAGAGGGCCCACCAAGTCATAACGGGCTATCGGGTTGTCACCTCCTATCCACCACATCAGCATATACTATCAACATCCTCACCCATCATGCATCGCGCATTGCGGAAAGGAAAATCCCAGCCTGAAAGACAATTTCAATGCACTAAGAACCCGTGATGTCCATTTGATCATCAAACCCTTAGATCTACAATGTCCATTGCACATCGCAAAAATAACCTCACAGTCTTGCTTCACAACGGTGATGTGAAGCAAGGGTGCGATATAATCTCGGCCATAGGATACTCTTCATTTGATCTTATTCGTTCATCGCTCATTGTGGGAATGGATATGAAAGTTGAAAGGACTTCAGCGATGAACGATACAAAGAAAAAGGGCTCATCGCACATCGCGGAAGTGAAATCGATAAACAACACGACATTAGCAATGCATGATGCAAATACTTAATTAGTAGAAATTTAGCACATGGCTAAATGTTGTTCATAAAAGGTGGTCATTTCCTAAGTAGATAAGACTTAGGGAAATAAAGTATTTTAGCTTGTGACTTAGGAAAATAGTAAAAATTAAAGGGGATGCAACTAGGCAAGTGACGAATGGGACATAAAGTCATAACTTAAAGGGCACAAGGTTAATCAGGCGCAAAAGGTCAATGACAAAATAGAACAAAACTATGGTTTTTTAGGAGGATTTATGCAAATAATGAAGTTATTGAGGGGTTTTAAGCCATAAGATAGAACCCTAATAAATGAAAGACAAACCCTAGCACTCAGGAGACTCAAAATTTTGACAAAATGGCCATGGATCTTGTAGGTTCCTCTAGTGGCTCCAGTTGGGGATGTCTATTCAGGAGAAACAAAGTGAGAATTCAAACATTTTTGGGAGATCAGACCACCAAGACCAAGAATAGTAGTGACCAAAATAGGAAACTATAGTACAATGTGCATGGATATGCCCTACTTATTGAAAGTAGGATTTGAGGAATTGTCCGTGCACTGGAAATTCCAACATTTCACCATTCATATTTTGCAAACAATAGGAATTTTCACCATGATTACCCCAAATAACATAAGAACCAATCCAAAGGGCCTCAAACTTACCATGTTTTCCCTTATATTATCAAAGGCAGGTAATACCTTGGGTGAATGGTCATTAGGAAGTTGACCCTATGCATTGTAGGCTAGTCCGATTGTCTACTTTCTCACCACGAGCGACAAGATCCACTTGGATGGGGTGGATAGGCATTGGTGTGTTCAGGGAATGTGTGTGTGTTACTTGTAATGTGTCTTGTTTTACTTACTCTTTATGTGGTTATTATCACAAGTAGTATTGGATGCTTTCTATCATCATAGTTGGTGTAAAAGACCAATGATAAGGATGAGACCCATGATATAGTATGTAATGCATCGACTTTCCTTTTCTATTTGGGATGCACTAAAAGGGTAGGTTTCAATCACTTGTGTAAATGTTAGTCACTCCCTAAGTACTTGTGTAAATGGCCTAGGGTTTGTGCACATTGTTATAGTGGGCCCTTATTGATGATGATATCAAGTAGTATGGGATGCTTGATTGTTGTCATAGTAGGCTTATATGATTATGAATTAGGTAGTGGGTTGATGCATGCATAAGGATTCATCCATTTCCACTTTACCAATTATTTTTTATGTGAACATGTGATTTATTGTGTGGATTGTTACACTAGATATAGGTGATGTATGTGTGAGCTAGTGATTGTTGTACCTATGATGTACATATGAGCTCGTCACCATTGTATTTGTGATATGTGTATGATCCAATCATGATTGTACTTGCAATGTGCATATGAATCAATCACTATTATACTTGTGATGTGTATGAGCTAGTCACTTGGTATGTATGTGATTATCCTCAAGACGTAGTCATTGTGTATGTGATCTTTGAATTGTGGTATGACATGACCCTTGTGTATTTGTGTATGTTTGTATACTAATGTTGTTGCAAGGTGTGCACCATTGGTCTCCTTGTGTTGTGTAGTGCAGTGCTTGGGTTCATGACATGGTTTAACCACCTCTCGTGGATTAATTAACTCTGGCAGTTGGATCGGACATTAACAGGTTGATATTTTGGTGTAATAACAACCATCTTTGTAACAATTGGTATTAGAGCCTAGGTCATGGGTTCGAACCCCTCACTTTTGCTAGGGAGATTGTTGCAAGGTGTGTGCCCTTGGTCTCCTTGTGTTGTGCAATGCATGCTTGAGTTAATGACACGACTTAACCACCTCCTATGGATTCATTAACTCTGGCGATTGTATCAAGAATTAATAGGTTGATCTTTTGGTACAATGACAACCATCTTTACAACAAATGCTTGGTTATGTTTGGTATGGAACCAACACTTGATGGAACATTTTTAAGATCCCAAATTCTAGCATCTAGCTTTCTAAACCTAGTGAACATTGGTGAAAATATTTTGGTAGCTTTTGGTGCTCTACACACTTCGTGTTTTTAACAATTCTTAGGATTGAAAAATCCCACTAGATTCTTAAGCAATACTAAATCTTTATTGAATATTTCCGAAGGTCTCTAAAATATATATAATAGGATTCCAAAGGATGTTGGCTAGCATGAATGGATCTTTGGTGGTAGATTCATTTCTTCTAAACTTGCTAAAATAAAAAAAATTGATTGGAAAAGTTATGACATTAGGTATGGACGTTGATAGCTTATGCTTAATGAATAGTCATGGTCTAAAGGCAAGATCAAATATCTCACACAAGAGTAGAGAATGAACTCCCTCTAACATTGGTGGGGGAGCTACGAAGCCTTTGGTTTCTGAGGGGATATGTAGGTAGGGTCATCAAGAATAAATCCTTGAGGCTTTAGGTCCAAGTCTAGGAATGACCTTAATCTTAGGAGCTTACCACTCTTATGTGTAAGCATATAAGTGGTGATGTCGAGTTGATGCCACCATGGTGAATCGAGAAGTTTTGAAGTTAGCTCTTCTAAGCTACATGGAAGATGCTCGATCAACTAAGTTTGGTATTTGTTCTGAATTGATTTAAGAAAAAAATTGGGAGCATCTAAGGGATGGTTGTTACAAGGTGACATAAGGTGAAAATTTAGTAAAACATGTTGATTTTAGTGTCCCACTTTGGCCAAAAAGTGGGATCACCCATTTGTTGATTATTGACTCATGTGTCTAATTTTATTTCATTGATAGATAAAAAGCATCTTAATTTGGCACATCACCCTCTAATAGATTAGGCTTTCCTTTTCATGTATTCTTCCCTTTTCTCTTGCAAAGGAACTTCCTACAAATATTTCAAGGATCCAACTTTAACAATCTTGAAGGTCATTTTATGATTCAAGTCCCACATTCACAAGACTTCCCATTGTTGCACTCTTCATGTGGTGCTAGTATAGGCTGAATTTGGCATAAACATTATATGGTCACAATAGTTGAGTGGCAACAACAACCAATTAAAAGGGTGCATATTCTATCACCAACAATCTTATGTTGAGTTCATACATAGTTTTGATTATGTAAAATGGGAAAGGGAATGAACCCATTACAGAATAGTCATTGAGACATGCAAGACAAATCTTACCAGAAGTGAAACTAGGAAATACCAAACAAAGACCAATGCTTTTGATCGAAGCATAGAACTGAAAAAGAAGTGGGGAACAAGGGTCCCAAACCTATATAATAGACTTATCCAATAAGTCTCAAGAATGGAAAATGGAAGAGGTAGAAGAGGGGCCTTTCCACCTTCTATGAACGGTAGTCCAAGCATTACTATCATCCAAAAACCCACTACTAGGGGGAGTAGGAAACACCAACAAGGGATGACCATTAGCACACAAAGGTGGAATAGAAGGAAAAGAAGGAAAAAAATAGTCATCATCCACAATGGAACCCTAAAGCTGAGTAGAAGCAGCCAGTGGAATGGGGTAAAATAAATTGAGAAGGAACGCTTGTAGGGTCCTTAGGACACAAAAAATCTACACCAGAAGAAAGACACTCATTAGAATCCTGGGAAGTGACATCCACCAATGAGATAGAAGCCAGGATAGTGAATAGATCATCATTAGCATTCTTCCACCATGTAGTCACACATTTGTGATGCAAGAGAGAACAATCTGAAGTGAAATGACTAGTAGCGAGAAACACTGACACCTAATAGGAAGGCCCTCATAATTGAGCAATTGAGACTAGGATTGATCCTCAACCAATAGAACCACCTCCTCATGAAGAGGCATGGAGATATCAATATCCACCAAAATGCGAGCAAAGGTTGAATTCCCCATGAAAGAGGTGGAATCATCAACCTTCAAGAAGTCACCAATAGAATTGTCCATGGCCTCATAACAAGACTCCTCACAAAACATGAGAGAAATATTTAGAAGTCCAACCCATACCAGATGCACATTGTGTGGTTTGGTAAGGGAGTTGAAGGAGGATGTCTAAGTTTTGAGCAAGAGTGAGTGCTCACCCCAAGCCCAAAAATGACCTAGCATCGAACAACAATCCTTAGAAGAAGAAAATGAAGAAATAAAAAAACCTTTAGCACAAGGGAAGAGCTCAATCTTACTAGCAACTAAGGGCCTCCAAGAATCTAAAACTCATTTGTGTAGGTTAGGAAGAGAGGGCTAGAGGTTGGGAAAATGACACACCAAACCTCTACACTGGTAGAAACCCTCATTATCAACATCTACACCACAAACCACCACTGCGGAAGGTTTAGCACAAGGAAGAGGATGATTCACCCTTTGAGGACGAGCAAGGCTAGACCTCGAACCAAAGCATGACTGTGAGCCACAAAAGAGTAAGGCACAAATGAAGGGGCATAAGGGGTCAAACTTGCAAGTAGAGCATGAGCAAGAGAGGTCGCAATAAGAGGCACAAGACCAGAAAAGGGCAGAGCCGACGCACAACACTCCCTCCATAGTCGACAAGGAAAAAGACCCCACACACAGGATGAGAGGAGTCACGAACGAAACATAACCCATCATTGAAACAACACATGTGGCTGGAATGGGAGTCTCTAGAGTTGTTGCAAAAGTAGAGGTGGGAGCAAACACAAGAGTGAGAGAATTCTATGTTTAAGTTACATGTTTACATAGAGTTACAAGTGCTTATAGAGACCCATTATTGTGACTAAATGAATCATTGTCACATACCGTGACATGGAAAAGTTTAATATGCCATGTCATCTTATGGTTGTCATGCTAGGTAGAGCATTACCACTTTCATACAGTAGTAGAATCTCTATAACCCTATGCTCTCCTCATGATTGTTGAAGGTAAAATTCATTTCACATTTGTAATTATTGTTACTTGCATGATAACAACTAATCATTACTCATCTTTCTCTATCTTGTAGGTTCCCATGGGGATATTCAAAGGATAATCACACCTAATGACATCTATAGGGGTTTGTTACTTTATATGGACCTATTATCTTTTTTTTCTAAATATTTACCATAAATTCATATTTGTGAGTGCTTATTTACTTATGATGCATGCTCATGTTAGGATTCACATGCACCTCAAGGTGGAGGAAAAATGTAATGGTGAAATTTGTATACCCATTTTTTAGAGAATAAATTAATATAATTACATATCAACAAATGATGCAATCTTGTGCAAAGTTGGGCATATTCTCTATTCTTTTACCAATCTCCATTTACACATATTCTCATGTATTTGATCTAATCCTGTCCATATTTACACATATACTTATACATTAGACATTCATTATGCCTATTAGTTCCAACCATGCCTTGTCATTTATTTTCTACCTAGATTACCATTTCCATGTTCCAAGTCAATCTTACAAGTGTTGGATGAATCCTACACCCACATATCTAACCCCCAAAATTCAAATTCAAATTGTGTTATCTCTATAATGTCGTAAATTGTTGACCCCGATAATTTTACACTATGTTTGGCTCCCCCTTCTGTGCTTGGACCTAACTATGCCAATTATTTGCTCATTTTATTGTCGTTTTTAGAAAATTAGAATAAAATTGGGAATTAAAATAAATTATTTATTTAACTTAAATTTCAAAATAGGCCTGGTCTAGGGAAAATTCGCCCTTGACCGACCTATTTTGGCCCAATTTGTAATATTTTATTGTCAGCATTTTTATGTTTGAAAGTTTAAAATCATTTGCCGACCTTCCATAATTAATTTTGTGAGAAATAAAAAATGCATATAAATATGTTTATCTCACCATTTAAAATCTAAGCAAACTAGAAAGCAATTTGAATATCATTTGAGCATCCTAAAAGCAATCAAGAGCAGAATTGGTAGTGTGATCTTAAATGTTAGTCTAGTTCTAAATATGCAAAATAACTAAAATGCAATGAGGAAAAACACAGAGGGACACCTCAAGATTAGCCTAAGGAATGATAAAACAAAGAAATAAACTAAAATGATGATTGCAAAATAATTATACCTTCTTTGCTGCTGAAACTCCTTGGTTGGCCCTTGATTTTGATTCCTTTGTGTGCTCCTTAGATGGCTGTTGATATAGCTAAATGCAAGATTAACTATGTGGTGGGATGCAAATGCAAAAGTGGATAAAATGGATGGTTAGATGAGAGAAAATGCTTGTAAAAGATGAGTGCACAAAATGACAGCATAAGTTTGCTCAAATAATTAAGTGTTGTAAATGTCTTAGAGGAGGGGGTATTTATAGAGGAATTTGAATTCTCTAGAGAATTCAATAGTTCAGATTTATCCAACAAGGCCAAGATGAAGGGCTAAGGTGAGTTGAGGACTCACAAGTCCTCACATTTTGACATGTGGAATGTGAAATGGCTAAGGGTGAGATGATGTGTAGGTGATGTGGAAGGGAAGTACATGATGTGTAAGAAGGACATGTACTTTGAAAGTACATTGGGGGATGAGAAGAATCTTGGGTGAATAAACGTGAATTAAAAATTCACGTGCTTGGAAAAATCCCATGGACATGAGACGGTTCCAAAAATGGAAGCACTTGTCCACATGTGACTTGCTGTGACAAGTCAAAGATTCTAGAAGATGCATGGGAAAGGGGGATTCTAAGAGGAATAAAAGTGAACTAAAAATTCACATGGGGAAGAGAGGAGCCTTGGATAAATAAATGTGAATTCTAAGAAAGGCAAATGAAAAGTTTGACTAAAAAAGAATGTTAAATGTGGCTAATGACTTTGATTAAGGTTGTGCAAATACATGATTAGAATAATTAATGAAACATTAGAGGCAAGTGGCAAATATAGGAGGATGTGCCATTAATTTTAATTAAGTGGTGCACATCCTAATCCAGGATTAACTAGATTAATCTGGATTAGAAGAAGGTTATGAAAAATGTGACAAGGAGAGAGAAAAAAAAAGAATTTAAAATTTGATTTTATTCAAAAAGGTTAAATGACTAAATTAAATAAATTCATGTATTTATTTAATTTAAAGAGGAAAATGATGTAAGGTAAAACATTTAATTGTTAAATTAAATACTTTTAGGCAGAAAGTGTAATATTAATATTAATTAGATAAATTAATATTGACAGAATGGATGAATAAAGAGGCAAATTTGATTGTATGGGAGCAATGAAATTTAGATGTCTACAAGTAGCATTTTTCATCAATCAAGATTGTCATTAGCAATGCATCATGTAAGATTGTTTTATGTTTTATGTAACATTGCAGGATCTTCAATCAAGCATCTAATTCTCCTTGCATGAAATGACTAACACAACTTCAATCCATCAAGGAAATCAAATTTGATTGGTAAGTTGTAGCACATGTGATTTATCATTTGTTTTATTCATTTGCCTTTGCTCAATTGAGGGTAAGCACTCTTTATCAACATCATCATAGTTGTTATGGAGATGGAAACACCAAAACGAGGTTTGACGTAGGCAAGCCCCTATACGACACAACCCTTTCTCTCCTTTCATGTTTGCATGTGGAAAATTTGAAGTGGAATTGAAAATATTGAACACTCAACATCAAGATCAAGCATTCAAGCACATTCATTCATCAAATTAGGGCAAGATGAATTATTCATCAATAGACAAAGATTTGAAGTTGAGTATGACAAGAGAACACCTACAGATTGTGACCAACTGATACCTGTTCAGAGATTCCAAAAACTCAAACTTCTCGATCTAGGGAGAATTTACCCCTAATCAACCAAATTCAACCCAAATTCGAATGCGAGGTTCCTCTACCTCAGCTCTGTTTTCAATTTTTGCTTCCCAGTTCTTGACTTTTTTGAAATTACATCAATTTGTTGTGGTTGTACAATTGACCTAGTTTAGAAAATCAGTGACAAGAGAACACCTACAGATTGTGACCAACTGATACCTGTTCAGAGATTCCAAAAACTCAAACTTCTCGATCTAGGGAGAATTTACCCCTAATCAACCAAATTCAACCCAAATTCGAATGCGAGGTTCCTCTACCTCAGCTCTGTTTTCAATTTTTGCTTCCCAGTTCTTGACTTTTTTGAAATTACATCAATTTGTTGTGGTTGTACAAT